>CALYLW010000241.1:0-733860 GCA_944989445.1 Ampullaceana balthica | reverse complement strand
TACTATTATACAAGATTTAGGGCCTCATTTTTGGGACTTGTTTTTTTTTATAATTATTTTTGGGATCACTCCTCCGCATTTTCATAAAATGAATTTTGCATGAATGAAGTATGCATTTGCACGGAAAGACGGAGTGTTAGTCCGGCCCTGCCTTCACTCCTATAACCTATGCCATGTCCGTTCGCTTGTGTTTCTTGTGTTCGTTAAAACGTGTTGACCTAGAAAAACTGATTTTAATAATGCGTAAAAAAGTTGTCAGTATTTAGAGTTAATAAATTAAACAGTTACTGACAGTGTGAGATTGGTGAGACGCCGGTCGTGTGGAATCACGCCAAAAGAGTTGACAGAGACAAAGCAAAATGCAATCTTTGTGATGAAATTTTGTCGGCGAATGGCGGCAACACCAGCGCGATCAAACGCCATCTGGTCGCTCTCCATAAATTGGATGTTGATAAACCAACTGCAGCTCTATCCAGTAACGTGAGCTTTTTGGAGCACTATGGTTCACAATACACTTATTCCCTCGCTATTCGCGGGTGTTATGTTCTTTACCCCGTCCCCCCGCCCCGCGAATGGCGAAAAATCGCGAATATTGTATGACGTTTTAAACGCATATGCATGAGATTATAAACGGTACGAAATGTTTCCCAAACAGTAACACTTTCTAAAGACACTCTTACTCATTGATGCAGTAGTAGTGTAGTAATAGTTTGCATGCAGTTAGGTATTTCACTAATGTAATAGTGATAATGTAAACAACATTTTTAAATTTTGTACTGCAACAATATTTTAATATTTAAAAAACCCGTAAGAACAAAGTTTTCTACTATAAATCCCTTATATATGAGACATAACTAAAAGCTTTTGATTATGTTCAATATTATACGCACCGCGCGACAGACTAGCATAAACATTTACAGATCGGGAAAATATTATAAAAGTATGTTTTATATAATACATGTACGCACCGCACCACGCGACAGGAAAATATTTTTTTTTACAAACAAAGTTTTGGACTATAACTACCTTATATATCAGACATAACTAAAAGTATTGATTATGTTCAATATAACACGCACCGCGCGACAAACCCCTGAACATCTTGAGGGCTGGAGTGAAACTCCAGTGACCCGTGGAGGTCAACTATAGCAGACGCCACACGTGCTACATAGCGATAAACTAAAAATTCATTAATTTAAATACGGTACATTCGATCGATCTGAAATTTTCGACACAATGCATTGTTAGGTGACACAAATCTATGTGCAAAATTTCAGCTCGATAGAATCATGGTAAGTGTGTCGTTTTTTTTACCTTTGTTTTTTTCGCGGGACTACGACGACAGACAAGACGGTGAAGTTAATAAAAGGATTTTAAAAAAGAAACCTAAGTATAGGAGGACAGTTACAACGCAAAGTTACCCATACTGTATTACTACACCGTAAAGTCATTTTCTATGCGTACAACAAATGCTTTAGAATTCTCAGAAAATGGAACTAATTTAAAGGCAAATTTAGACAGATTGATACAGTGTGCACAGTTCGGGTAATAATAATACTGCACAGTACAGAACGATGCGATAGAGTTAATAGCATAACCCGCGAACATGTGGGGTCGTGAATGGGGAACCGCAAATAGGTGATGGTATACTGTAGTATGTTACTGGGTGATGGTATACTGTAGTATGTTACTGAGGTGATGGTATACTGTAGTATGTTACTGGGTGATGGTATACTGTAGTATGTTACTGGGTGATGGTATACTGTAGTATGTTACTGGGTGATGGTATACTGTAGTATGTTACTGAGGTGATGGTATACTGTAGTATGTTACTGAGGTGATGGTATACTGTAGTATGTTACTGAGGTGATGGTATACTGTAGTATGTTACTGAGGTGATGGTATACTGTAGTATGTTACTGGACGCATGCCGTTGGCGACTATGTGAATTGAGGTGTATGGATGGCAGCTAGGTTGCATTGTATATGACGGCGACAATTATGCGGCGTTTTCGAAAGTGTACCTGGGCAGCTTTGTTCAACAATTTTGACTGCCCTAGTGGTCACCCATTAGTGGTCAGCCAGTAGTGGTCACCCAGTAGTGGTCAGCCAGTAGTGGTCACCCAGTCCCAGTTAAGATGTCACTGCATGGGTTGGACAGGATCACCAGTAAACGTGACCCTGAATTTTGACTTCTTAAAATTCTAGACGGAAAGCTTTTTTTCCAAACAGCTTTTACTCCTGTAAAGACATGTGCTCCGCCACTCAAACTTCTTGGAAATCTCATGGACAAAGTTCTTATAAATTTTCCAAACTTTGTCTGTTGTTATTTTTTTCTTTCACCCACCTCCATATCTTTGAGTTCAGAACTCAACGGAAGATCAATAAACTCCATTAGAAAGGAGAATAAGGGGACAGAACCAATGGGAAAAGTTGTCTTTTCTAAAGTCTGCTGAAATTTGTGATCAAATTCTTTCTTTAGCTTTGCAGCATCACTTCACTGTATGCTGTATGTGTGTGCCTGAGTGTGTTGCATGTTGGTAAAATGCAGAAGCTTGAGTTTTGTAGAGAATATTGATTGTCATAGTTAACCATGAGAAGCTGCCCCTTGCCTTGTAACTTCTTGGTCTGTACTCCAGGTTAAAACTCTCTAGACATTTTCTAATTTAATTTGTATTTGTTCAATATTTGTTTGAACAGTTAGGAAAGTTTTGATTGCTTGCTTACGAAATCCCCAATAAAAAAAAATAGGATGTAATTGAGAATTGCTGTGTGTGGTGCCCCCATCAGTAAATTATTTTGTTTAAAAAATATTCAATAGAAAAAATTATTCCCTACACTTCTTTAGAAAGAAATCTTACTTACACGTATGTTTTTAGTTGGAGGAGCGTAGGGCCCTTTTGAGTGCAGGGCCCAAAGCAGTGCCCCCCTGGAACCACACCAATGCCCCCTTTTAGTTACGCTTTAATCTCCGATAGCCTTGCCCCCGCCCCATAGAACGTCGCAATGCCCCCCCCCAAAATAACAAAGTCTGGTGTGATAACAAGTTAAGTCCATGTCTAGGATGGTGCCGTTTAAATACCCCATATAAGTTTTCATGTATGTTTACATAAGAGCACGAGTGAAGCCATATGTGACGTGTTTACAGGTTACGGTTCCTTGATTCCGGGCCTCGACATTGAAGCGACAAGGACATGCTCCAAATTTGGCGCCCATGTAATTGTTATTGACATTTTGACGAATGGCGGGGTGGAAATGTTATAGCTGACTGAACATTCTGGGGAATCATGAATTAACTCATAAAAAATTATGGGGTATTATGAACTTTCTCAATAGTTATGAATCAACACATGAACATTCTTGATGTTGTTGAATTTTTGAAGTATTTCTTTTCACTCACAAATCCATCTTGTTGTTGGGTGGCTTCCAACGACATGAACTGTTTACACTTTGCTAAATCACTTGCTTCGTGCACCGAGCTAAAATAAACGGCGACAGATTCAATGAGCAAATAGGTGACAGACAAGGAAATCACTTAATTCTCATTTATTTTTAAATCCTTTATATTAACTCGTGGTGTCTGCGGCCGACCGACCGCCCGCCCTTGCTTGTCGCCAAAACTTTTGATCTATTTTTAACCCACTTGCTCGTAAGCTAGCGAGCTGAAATTTTGCAGGCAGTTTCGTACCGATAATAAAAACAATGTATCAAAATTTCAGATTGATCGCATGTACCGTAAATAAATAATTGATTTTTTAGATTATTTTATTTATTCCTATGTATCATGCTATTTTTTGAGATAGAACGTCGCGGTGCGTATTATATTGAACAACCTTTCTGTCGCGCAATAAGGTGCGTATTTTATTGGCAACTCTTTTTATAAACATATTCCTGATCGGTGCGCATTATATTAAACATGTTTTACGACACAACTGCAATTTTGTATTTCTGGATGGTCTGGCGCTGCGTATTATAATGAACATTCTTGTAGTTACTTCTCGTACATAAAGGATTTATAGTCAAAAACTTGTTTTTTTACGGGTTTTTAAAATTTTATTTTCGCTGCTGTTATTTGGAAAAAATAAGAGTTGCTCTAAACTGGAATGTATCTATTATTTTTAATAAAAGTAAACAATGTTTTCTTTTCTCTAAAATTAAATGTTTCTATTTTTTTAAATCAAAAAGCTTTTTTTTTAAATAATATACTTTCTTTGCGAAATGCAGTGTATGTCCTTTGTCAATTAATTTCTGTTTGTTTTAAAACGTTGGTGTTTGATTTTTTGTTTTGTTTTGTGTCCCGTCCCCCCCCCCACCCCTACATTTTATTGAAAACTAACATAGCTTGTTGTAGAAGATGCCAGAATTTTATGTCCCATCTACCAGGGTGGCCATATGTATGTCCCATCTACCAGGGTGGCCATATGTATGTCCCATCTACCAGGGTGGCCATATGTATGTCCCATCTACCAGGGTGGCCATATGTATGTCCCATCTACCAGGATGGCCATATGTATGTCCCATCTACCAGGGTGGCCATATGTATGTCCCATCTACCAGGGTGGCCATATGTATGTCCCATCTACCAGGGGTGGCCATAGGTATGTCCCATCTACCAGGGTGGCCATATGTATGTCCCATCTACCAGGGTAGCCATATGTATGTCACCATCTACCAGGGTGGCCATATGTATGTCCCATCTACCAGGGTGGCCATATGTATGTCCCATCTACCAGGGTGGCCATATGTATGTCCCATCTACCAGGGTGGCCATATGTATGTCCCATCTACCAGGGTGGCCATATGTATGTACCATCTACCAGGGTGGCCATATGTATGTCCCATCTACCAGGGTGGCCATATGTATGTCCCATCTACCAGGGTGGCCATATGTATGTCCCATCTACCAGGGTGGCCATATGTATGTCCCATCTACCAGAGTGGCCATATGTATGCCTGTGATATTTTATGTATGACATTGAACTCCGACCAGCACCATTCATATGAACATCGTGTTCTCTCCCTGCCACTTGCATTGACCGGACCTACCCAAGGCTAAGTCCTATAGCATGTCTTTCACCACTAACCACTGTACAACATTTTCCCCACCACTCACCACTGTACAACATTTTCCCCACCACTAACCACTGTACAACATTTTCCCCACCACTAACCACTGTACAACATTTTTCCCCACCACTAACCACTGTACAACATTTTCCCCACCACTAACCACTGTAAAACATTTCCCCACCACTAACCACTGTACAACATTTTCCCCACCACTAACCACTGTACAACATTTCCCCACCACTAACCACTGTACAACATTTTCCCCACCACTAACCACTGTACAACATTTCCCCACCACTAACCACTGTACAACATTTTTCCCCACCACTAACCACTGTACAGCATTTTTCCCCACCACTAACCACTGTACAACATTTTTCCCCACCACTAACCACTGTACAACATTTTCCCCACCACTAACCACTGTAAAACATTTCCCCACCACTAACCACTGTACAACATTTTCCCCACCACTAACCACTGTACAACATTTCCCCACCACTAACCACTGTACAACATTTTCCCCACCACTAACCACTGTACAACATTTCCCCACCACTAACCACTGTACAACATTTTTCCCCACCACTAACCACTGTACAACATTTCCCCACCACTAACCACTGTACAACATTTTCCCCACCACTAACCACTGTACAACATTTTCCCCACCACTAACCACTGCACTCACCAAATGAGCACTGCACTGACTTGTTCTGACTGACAGTTCAAACAATTAATCTTAGCGTGCGTGTAGTGTTCAGTCTTCTTGTTGCAACTGAAGCTCTCAGACTTTTCAGAAAATTATGGATAATCATTCTTGAGACAATCATTGTGTCTGTAGGCAATGTGCCTTTTTGTCGGTTGTATTTCGAACCGCCGTTGTATACTAGGTAGAGCAGCATATCGACTCAAATTACTATTCCTACTTTTCGGAACTAAAAGTCGAGCCACTTCAAGGTTTAGGCAATACAATATTTATTTTTTTATTTTCAAGAAATAACACAAGATTCGTCTCTAGCAATGTAGCAAACATTTTTTTAAAGAAACGTAATTTCTGAGAAACTCAAAATTGATTTTCCCGATAATCAATCGACTACGTGTCTAGTGCCGCCCTATGTTCTCATAGTTTTGTATGTTCAGATCATCCTAAGACAAGTCTTTCATCCTCCAAAATGTACCGCGACCAATTGATGGGTAAGCATCGCATGATTTTATTTATGGAGTTTTATTGTATGGCATCTGTCCGTCTACGAAAGACGATAGATTTATCTTTATTATCTGCAGCTCTTGGTGTGGCTGATGAGACCAATTACTATGGAGAACCAGCTGCTGCCCAAACAGCAGATCCCCCCTCTCCACGCCAATGGTGGATCCAATGGAACGACTAATGTCGATACGGCTTGGCACCATTCGCGTCGCAGGAGCTGCCGGAATGCAATTTGTTTCAGTAGCAGACCGCCTTAGGAGCTCCACTTCCTGATTTTCTGTCGGGGTTTACTCCCCTAGCCTTTCCCATGAGGGTTTAGCCGCAAGGCAGCGGAGGTTTAGAATAAGAGTTTCCCTCTCCTAGATGAGATACCGACCATGGTTAACGAGCCTCATCTACCCGAAGCTACTGGTTTTGAGGCGCCAGTTGACCGCCTTCATCCCTTCTCCTGTTAGTAACAACATGGTCCGCCGGGCTTTTGTGTGAGCCACGCGAGAAGGCCAGGAGCTGGATTTTGGTTGACAGAGGCATTAAGAGACGCAAGCCTTTTAGGGCATTTCTAGAGGAGTGGATGCTTATCTTCCACCCCCGCCCTGGCAATGACAACCTTGGACCACGGAGTTTTATTATAATTCAACTAAATATATTGTTTAACAAAGGTAGGCTGTAGTTTTATCTTTACCTCTAATGACTTTTGAATGCCAACTGAGATAGCCGTATGAAAAAATAAATCTACATTATTTGGTTTATCCTGGAAAACATATTCACACGTTATCACATTTAAAGGTTTTCACAATAATTTTAATTCTATCTCATTACATTTTTACTTTTTGGTTGTGGCGGGTTTTGAATGTATCGATAATGTGTCAAAGTTTTTTTAAGTAATGTTTTTAATATTTAATGTCACATCGCTTGCCAGGAAGTAGTTCTGGTCCTTGTCATGATGTATGGGTACAGATGGTAAAAGCGAATGGAGACAAAAGTCAGAGAGTTTTGAAGGAAGTACGAGGAAACTTCCGTCTGCCAACAGTAGCTGAGGTGTGTAGGCATATCCATTCTTTAACAAGCAATCTTTGAGTGTATCACATTACTTTACTTCACTTACAGTTATGCATGGTCTGATTGTATAATAACATAGACTCACGCAGCGTAGCTCACATGATGAACCCAACACAACCTCAACGCTCAATACTCAGCAACGACAGCGACCGTCAAAGAATAGGCAATTATTTCAGAAGGCAACCAATGTTCCCTTTAAGCTGCGTGGCTGCACGGCCACGCAGATATCTGACAGTCGACGCGCAGTAGTTTAGAACTACTGCAAGCAAATTTTGTAAAAATATTGCACACACACAAAATGTAGGTGACATTATTTGATGTAGTAGGCTGACAGGTGTTGGCGTCGTTTGTAGTCGATGTCAAGTCATTAAAATGTTGGATTAATTGTCCTTCAATATGAAAATCAATATTAATCGATTTTCTTTTTGTGTATCACTTTTAAATACATTTATATGTTGTTGTTTTGACTGATGATTTTTTCTAAATAAAAATATCGATGTATTGATCCTTCTGGTTACTATAAAAGCTGAGGAGATTCGCGTTGTCTCTGTGATATTGAAGCAAGAGCTACTCGCGAGGACATCAAGACCCGGACGTTTGAAAGGCTTTAACTTAGAGCCACTGGTTCGAACCATTGTAAAAGAGGGGTGTTGGTTCCGTAGCTAAGGGTGTCCCTGAGACCAACCAGTTCTGATTGGGCATCGTGCCAAACAATCCCATCGTAGCCGTGCGTGCCACTTGTAAACACTGAATCACTAGCCAACAAACCGACCGGTGTCCGGGGAGACGCTGTCTTAAAACTAAGAGCCCGTGGTTAAAATAAAACCACCCCTTAATTATATTAAATTATACATTGGGTTGTTTTAACTGTAATGCTTTAGAATTAGGGCTGCGGAAATTAAAGATTAAGTAATCGATTAATCGTTAAAAATTGTAATCAATTAAAATTAATTTGATCGATTAAAATTCGATTGAAATTTAAGAAAATTGTTATAATATTTTTTCCCAATTTATAACTAATTTATATTTTTTGTTACTTACATACTTTTCCCTAGTATTATTATTATTTATTTAGACATGCATACGTAAACAAAAAAGGTTTTTCTTCCTTATTTCTTGCATAGCAGAACGAATTTGCTGTGTTACGTTACAAAATTTTGGAGCCATTGAATTACCGACACTTAACCGATTTCGTGAAATAATGAATCGCAACTTAACGGGATATATATATGCGTTATAAAAATATAATTATTCGAAATTAATCGAATTAATTTTTCCCCGATTAATCGAACCAAAATAATTAATCAATAACAGCCCTATTCAGAATGTATAATGTATTTGTGTTACATGCATTTGTGTATGACTATTGAGAACAATCAACAACCATAAGCTTAGCCAGTGGCGTAACCAGTTGCGAGTAAAGCGGGTGTTTACCCCCGAGAAACACATTTTTAAAGGGGGGCTAATTGCATAACGTCAAAAATAACAAACAACTGAACTGAAAAACAAATATTGTCCAGTAAACAGTATTTTAGTAAAATGTGTGAGTGTTACTATAATAGTTATTCTCTATTTTTTATTTTTGACTGATCTTTTTGTGAATATATTGAAGGTGTGATGGGGCGGATTTATTTTAGGGAACACTTTATTTTACAGGTAAGGGATAATTTATTTTAATCTGGAGGAAAATATTTTCTACCCCAGAGAACTCATTTTAAATATAAATCTGCCGGGAAGGTGGGTGGCTCTGTATGGGGGAGGATTTATTTTGCAACACTGGAATGGTATGTGAGCTCTTATAAGGTATATAATGTTCAAAGAAGAATGAAAAAAAAATTGTACAGGGGGCGTCCCAATCAGAATGAATTAAAGTATATCAACTAGATATATTATTTATATGGTGATATACAAGGCCCGTGACGATTTATTCTCTATTTCCATATATCCTTTTTTGTATTAGGCCAAGAAGGATTTCCTACGTGATTTCAACATTGTTGATCCTGAAAGATACGATTTCCTTATTCAAACATCAGCAAGATATATTGTCCCCAGAGAGGATGAAAATCTTAAGAAATATTTAAGTGACCTGGCATCAGATGCAACGATTCTGCTTCGAGAAAAATAGGTGAATAAAACATAGATCAGTAAAAGTGTGTGAAAATTAAATTTTTTACTGAATGACTGTCATAGTTCTGTAACATACAAATCTGTAGACTCCCATACCGTTTTAGTCTAGATATAAATGCCTTCATCGCTACCAATCCTATTATTAAACAATATAATTTGAGATGTCTGTCCCGTGACGCTACTAATTTTAGAAAGAAGGGAAAACCAAATTCCTGCACCAATGCATCAAAAGGTGTGGAAATTAAAGATGCGCTGTAAAAAAATATTATATGACGTCATTGTTTTCGCTCATACATGTATTTTAATTTTGGAAAAGGGATCAATGTAAAAAGAGGATTTTATGATGGTTAATTATAAAATAAAAAATCAACCCCTATTATAAAATACTTTGTGTACATTTCAGAAAGTTTAATATTTCGTATTTATCAAACAAGGACAAGTTAGTTGGGCTTTTGAAAAGGTCTGCGCCGTAGGTGCCCTTTAAAAAAAGTGCATTTTTTATAAAATAAATAGATTTCAGCTGAAAACTTCTGTCATTTTTGACGGGTGATACACTAGTATGTAATATAAAAGCCCAAGTCACTGGATGGATAGATGTGGAACGATGAGGAACAAAGTACAACAGTCTATAGCAGTTTAAAAATTCGTGTGGTGATTAGCGCTGTACAAAAATTTATATGACGTCATTGTTTGATCTTATATTTAATACAAGGTGTGCATCAAAAGGTGTTCAAATTAACTACAAATTAAAGACGCGCAGTAAAAAATATTATATGACGTCATTGTTTGAGCTTATATCTTAATTTTGGAAAAGGGAACGATGTAAAAAAGGGATTTGAGGATTTTATAATTATAAAATGCTTTGTGTACATGTCAGGAAGTTTAATATTTCGTATTTATCAAACAATGATAAGTTACTTGAGGTTTTTACCAAAAAAAAGTGGGCGCGTAGGCGCCCTAAAGCCGGTGTGGGCGCCGTGGGTGCCCTAAAACCCCTAGTCCTATATAATAAAAGGCAAGTTTCTGTCCTTTCTGTCCCGTCACCAATAGCGATTGGTCCCTCAAACACATGTGACTCCTACAGCCAATCACTAGCGGAGAAAAATTTACATATTACGCGAGGTTCAAAACGAGTTATTTTTGGTGCCGTTTTTTTGTCATAATTCATTATGTTGTTCCCATCTTGAAGTGATACCTGCTGCTTACTCCAATGACAATTCTGTTAAATGCTTTTTCCTTGATGGTCCTGGGGGGTAGTCGCGAGAGTTTTAAGTGTTGTATGTTTTTTGTTGCTGTTGTTGTTTTGTTGTTGTTGTTTTTTGTTGTTTTTTTGTTGTTGTTGTTTTGTTGTTGTTATTGTTGTTGTTTTGTTGTTGTTGCTTTGTTGTTGTTGCTGTTGTTGTTGCTGTTGTTGTTGTTTTGTTGTTGTTGCTGTTGTTTTGTTGTTGTTTTGCTGTTGTTGGTTTTGTTTTGTTGTTGTTGTTGTTTTGTTTTTGTTGCTGTTGTTGTTGTTTTTGTTGTTGTTGTTGCTGTTGTTTTTGTTGTTTTTGTTGTTTTTGCTGTTTTTGTTGTTGTTGTTGTCCACATCCCTTGCCCTGCGACGACAATGTCCTGCAAACGCTTCAGCATAACAACTACCAAAACATAGCGTCCATGAACTTCACAGGTCAACCTACACTTATTCCCGTCATTGGGCGGGCTTTGTTACTAGTATATAATAAAAGGTTAAGTTCTGTCCTGTCATCTATAGCGATTGGTCTCTCAAACACACTTGACTCCTACAGCCAATCATATCAAGTTTACGCGGACGTTCAAAACGAGTTATTTTTGGTGCAGTATTTCTTCCAAGACTTTATTTTGAGTTTTGTGCGTTGGGATTTATACTCAAAAGCTCTTTTTTTACGAGTTATTTATTTTAATTATAATGAATAGTATTTTTGACGTGATGCACATGTATGCCGGTCGAGACGGCTGTTGGAGGGGGGTTACAACATGCCACCGAACGGTGTCGGAACGTCCTTGGACGGGCTTGGTTGCTCGTATACAAATAATAGGTGAAAGGAAATTGACGTCACATAAAATGAACCCTACTTATGGAAATTGAAACATTTGATAAAAGAACAAATTGGCACTAACAAAAGCAAAACTCAGGGGGAAAAAAGGAAACGTGTTGTGAGAAATTGCAATTTTAACTATCAAAACTAGAAAAGCATTACAGCATATGTAAAAAAAATGTGCCCTAGGTTCATACCATCTGTAATCATTGTATTTGTTTCTGTTTTTAAAATCCTTTATATTAACTCGTGGCATCTACTTGATGACTTGCTTGCTTGCCGAAAAAACTTTGAATCGATTTTTAACCCACTTTTTCGTATGCTAGCGAGCTGAAATTTTGATCTATCAAAATTTCAGATCAGTCGAATGTATTGCAATTAAATTAGTGAATTTTTAGATTATCTCTATTTATCTCTATATAGAATGCTTTTGTGCATGATTGTCGCGGTGCGTATTATATAAATTATATAGAACAACCTTTTTAATACTTTCCTGTAGTGCGTGCGGTGCGTATTATATTGACGATACTTTTTAAAAATATATTCCCCATCTGTAATTGAAAATGCTATTAATTGCTAATCTGTCTCGCGTTGCGCACTTTTTAAACATGTTTTTATAAACCTTTTCCCGTGATCAAATTGAGCTGAAATTTAGCAGGCAGACTGTAGTAGTTGTTTTACTATAAATACTTTATATATGAGACATAACTAAAATATTGGATTTTAGTATTGTCGTGCAATGCGTATTAAAATAAACGTAATTTTAGTTATGTCTTTTATATAAAGGATTTATAGTAAAAAAAACTTTGTTTTTTTACGGTTTTTTAAAATTTAAATATTATTTTATCTTAATGTTTTACATACTTACTACTATCTGGCATATTCATTGTATAAAATATGCCAGGAATTGCAATTTCAATTATTCCAGATTTTTTTACATTAATTAAGTTTAAGGGACGTCCATAAATGACGTCACGCACCTGGGGGATGGGTCACCAATTTGTGAGGATGTGTGACGAGAGGGAGGGGGTGTTTAAGAAATGGGATGTCACATCAAAATACGCAACTTGAAATAAAATTTCCACTTTATTATTTGATTTCTTACAATTTATTTAAATACGTTTTAAATGGATTTCCACATGTTGCGATATAAGAGTGCAGCTTACACTAGATGCATGCTTAAATAACTAAAAGGTGGTTTTAAAAATACTAATTTTCAAATAGAAAATACGGCTTTTCTTGGGGAGGGGGGGGAGTTTTGTGACGTCATATTGGATGGGGGGAATCCAAGTTTTAGAGAAGACGTGCGACGAGGGGGAGGGGGGGGGGTCAAAAATTGGCCAGAATCGCATGACGCCATTTATGGACGGCCCCAGATGATATTATAAAAAAGGTGTCAGCTATAACGATGCAGAAGATAAAAAGACATTTCTCGCTTAAATATAACTTTCCCCATTTCTTTTAAATTAGGGACCTCTATAAATGACGTCACGCGATTTTTGGCTGATTTTTTACCCCCCCCCCTCCTTCCCTCGTCACACTTCGTTACAATATTACGTCACAAATCTTTGACACACACCCCACCCCCCCGACAAAAAGGCAGTATTTTCTAATTGAAAACAAGCATGTTTCAACAGTGGCGTAGCGAGGGGGGAGGCGAATGCCCCGGGCGGCACTTTGCTAGGGGTGGAAAATTCCTAGTAGTTTTTAAAAGTTTCTAACAATGAACATTTTATAAGAAAGTGGAGCTTTTAATCCAAATAAAATAACAGCCAAATAAGAAATTAATAAAAAAGAAATATAGGAAATATCATCAAACATGTGAACATTTCAACTGCCAGAACTTCTTGAATTCTTCTGATACTAATGCTACAGTTCTGAAAAACCAGAGCCTGATTTGGTATAAACTTAATTGGTTCTTAAAATTTGACCGGTTTTCCTGTTGTTAAAGCAAAATCTTACTGTACCCTATCAATTTGAAACATGAGCGAATCGAATTCTCCGAGCGGCACATTGTTTGTGGACGGCAAATTCCTCGTTGTTAATTAGCTTCTAATAAAAACAACCCCGTAAAAACAAAGTTTTTGACTATAAATCCCGTATATATGAGACTTAATTAAAAGTATTGATCATGTTCAAACGCGACAAAAATTTACAGACTGAATCTGCCTTAACTCCCCTTTGCTGTATAACCCCGGGGGGATGGAGAGGGGAAAGGTTTGGTCACCAATCGCTGGACCGAGCTCAGCGTGACACGTAAAATGTAAACAAAAGCACGCCGGTGCATCGATGGGTGGCGTCAACGCGTGAACTCAACTGGCAGGTGAAAGAAAAACAATAACAGACCTTGAATTTGAATTACATATGTTATAAGAGATAAACTAAAAATGCATTAATTTCATTACGGTACTTTCGATCGATCTCAAATTTGGATACGATGCATTGTTAGGTGACACGAGTCTATGTGCCAAATTTCAGCTCGATGGCATCACGGGAAGTGGGTCATTTTTTACTTTTGTTTTTCCGCCCGCCCGACGATGAACGACAGAGATGACGACAGAGAGACAAGATTTTGAAGTTAATATAAGGGTTTTAAAAAAATTTAAAAACGTTATATTAAAGTTTAACAAAAAAATTTTTAAAAAATATATACTTTTTTTTATTAAAGGAAGAAACTATATTAAAATACGTGGACGTTTCTAATGTCAAAATTTCAAACTCCTATTCTTTTATTAATCTAAAGACTTATAAAACTAATGCTACTGAGCTGAAAAACATTGGGACTGAAGCAGTGTACGGAGATGACAATTATATGCTGGTACATTTAATCGATTTTAACGTAGGAAAACTACTGGAACAAAGTTGTTGGCGTACTTATATGGTCTTATCTTTCAAAGTAAAATTATTTTAATGTTAATGTCTTTATTGTATGGAATAAATAAAAAATAATGAATAAAATTGCTTCTCTAATGGAATTAAAACTTGGCACACACAGAGGCGGCGTTATGTACACGCGAGCAGGGCCGTCTTAACTTATAGGCCCGTTGGGCATTTGCCCTCGGGCCCACGAGCATAGGGGCCCCATGGGAATAAGTTTATTTATATATATTATGTATATTTATTTTTTATTCCTGCGGGGAAGGGGCCCAACACTATTTATTTGCCCGGGGACCCAAACTGGTGTAAAGACGGCTCTGCGCGCGAGGCCTAGTGCAACAATGACCCCGCGGTGCTAGAGTACTGGTAACGATCACGAACTACAAATATGCCCAAAAGGTCATAATTTCTTGATTAGATACATTCTTGCGCAAAATCAGTAGTGTAATATCTGCCAGCTCTTTTGTTACTAAAATATATTTATGTTCGCGTTTTATGAACAAGGGTTTCTTTTCGAAAAATACCGTAACGACTTACGTTAAAATGCAATTTATTGTACAAGGCAATATTTCAAATGCATGTTTCTAATTGCAAGTGCATTGTGTTTCAACCTCCGTTGTGTGCAATTTCGAAAGGATTAGACCATGTTTAATGTACTTTGTACTTGTTTTTTACGGTGAATATAACTTGGACGAAATATCCTCAAGTCTGAAACGCGGGGCCCTCCTAAGTTCGGGGCCTGGGGCGATTGCCCCAGCTGCCAACCCCAAAGGCTGCTCCTGGGCACACATAAACACAAAAGTAGCCACTCATGAACAAGTGCTCAACATTACGAAAGTTTTTTGGCACATGGAAATAATCATAAATTGTATATAAATAGAAGTAAAAAAAAAGATTTTTAAAAACCACTTTTTTTACAAGCGGACTAAAAAGAAGAAAATAATTTAAAACTTATTAGTTCAAGTACTTCAATTTAATATGACTAGAAACGTGGGGCGGGCGCTTATGAGGTTTAACATATGCGGTTCACTCATTCTCTCACTTATACATCTCTCTTTTGCCTTCTAAATTAGAAATCTTTAATTTTTATACCAAACACCCACCCCACGTTTTTAATCATATTAAATCGAAGTACTTGAACTAATAAGTTTTAAATTATTTTCTTCTTTTTAGTCCGCTTGTAAAAACGTGGTTTTTAAAAATCTTTTTTTTTACTTCTATTTAATCAATTCTTTTTAGTCCACTTATAACAACCTGGTTTTTAAAAATATTTTTTTCTTCTATTTATTTTACCAAACACCTCACAAGCGCCCGCCCACGTTTTAAAAACATTGTGATGTGGTCACGGGGTGAATTCACAGATGTCAACAAAAGCCGACGGTACAGATGCTTTTATATAGACTATAGATAAACTTAAAAGTTCAATAATTTAATAGGCCGATGGTAGACACCGCGTAATGCGCGGTGCCCACTCAGTTGGGTGGATGACACGCAATACACAGTCTGTTTATTTTGGTATACCCAGTCCACCTTAATAGCTTAAAATTTATTTTTAAAAAGATTTATGATTTTAAAATTAATTTGGTAAAAGCAAAGAGAACGGTGCGCTCGATAAATCATATTTTTGGTTGCTATTATATACTATATTATTATTATATTTGTTGTTTTTTCTATTTAATTTAATTTAATTTAATTTAAAAATAGACAACTAAACCTAACCCAGACCCTAAAACTGAAACTACAACCTTAAAAAAAAAGACTCAAACGAAACTCTTGTTCTATTTTAATTTAAAAAATAGACAACTAAACCTAACCCAGACCCTAAAACTGAAACTAAAAACTTTTAAAAAAAAAGACTCAAACGAAATTCGAACCGCCACCTGACACCTAGAATTCAAGAATCTAATGTCCTAACCGTGAGACCACAGAAGCTCATGTACCGTTTGATTTTTTAAAAATCTTATAAATAAAAAAGAGCAAAATGTGACGTCACGTTTACGCGACACCCAAGCTTTACAGTGGATGCCGCGCATTGCGCGGTGTCTACCCACTTCGAATTTAATAACGGTACATTTGATTGATCTGAAATTTTGTTACAATGCATTGTCATCCAAGATCTATCTGTGGTAAAATTTTCAGATCTCTAGGACCATAAAAAGTGGTTCAATTTTACGTTGGCAGATTTGAAAAAATCTTGGACAAACCAACAAACAATGCCACACCAACGAAAGCGAGTTAATAAAAACGTGGTAAAAAAGAATAGAATATTAATAAAGAACAAAACAATGTGGCAAAAGGTTCTTACGACATTTCTGAAATGATTTTAAATAAATGTAAAATAATGGACTGCAGAGGCCCAACGTGTGTTAATACTTATTAAAGGCTGCAAAGTATGCATGAGGTCAAGAAAGACTCAATTAATTAAATGTCAATGTAAAATCTCGCTCAAAAAGTTTATTTAACCTAATTTGTTTACGTGATACTCCTATTGAAACTAAATCTCTAACTGTTTTAGTACACTAGAACGTTGTTACACATTCTTTTCCATGTCCATACTTCGTTTGGAATATCAAATTGCCTCTGCAAGCAATGCATTAAACAGAATTCAGGATACAAAATAGTGAATATACCATCGAGCCATATTGAGGTTATTTTTAAATCTATAGAAGAATTGATAGATGCAAACAAAAAGCTCAACACACGAACAGACGCAGTAACTTTGATATTCACAATGAAATCTTTTTATTTTCTAATTTATATCAAAGATGCCCGAAATAATTTACAAACCTATAGTGTTAAAAATTTTCTTAAAAGAGGCTTTTCACAAAGAAACTAATGGAATACTTAAGGGTGCTTAGACATTTAATAACATTTTATGTGGAAACCTCATTGTTTTAATCGAATATTCTAATCAAAGAATGAGATAGCAAATGTTTGGTGATCGAAGCGAATATGAATCCATGCTGTAAAGAAAATAGGTTGAGAAGAAAGTGTTATTCTTCATAATAATAACATGAGATTACTGTAGTTTTTGGCAGTTGTATCGAATTTATAAAAAAGGTATGATTTTCGTACACCAGCTAATATTACTATACAGTACTGGACTTTGAAATTGTGCCTTCAAATTAGAGTATACAAAATATCTCACATGTCATTGTCAAACAAAGAATATTTTAACCCCAAGGGTGAAAAGGGGTAAATGAATTCAAGACCAGTTAATTTATTCAAGTTTTTAATGATATTTAGGCTAGAAGTTACCCTGCCTAAAATAATATCATTAATTCGAAAATTGTCTTAAATAATGCAATGTGTTAAAATAGCTTCTCCAAAATTATGTTAATAAAAAATTATTTAAAATTAATAACGAATAAACCAAGATTATCTGATTAATAGTTTTTTTGGCTATTGAGCATGTTATGGCTGAAAAAATTGATGTATAAAAGACTGTGCAATGAGGAAAAACAAAAAACTTCAATTCTATTCAAGAAATGAAGCTTTTCTCTTTATTTATAATATAAATATGTATTGTGCCCTTATCATTAATTTCTAATATAGACTATCTTTACTTTAAGCCCGTCTATAAAATTGAGATCACGCGATTTTGGCCGAGTTTTTACCCCTTCCCCCCACCACCTCGTCACACTTCGTCACAAAAACTTAGAACCCCCTCCAATATGACGTTACAAAGCTGTGACCCCTCCCCCCGAAAGCCGTATTTTCTACTTGAAAATGAGCATGTTTCAAATCAATTTATTGTCATTTTAGTATGTATTTAGTGCAAGACTGCACTCTAATATCATAACAGTAAACAGGAGTGAATCCATGTAAAACGTCATAAAATAAATAGTAAGAAATAGAATATTTAAGCGGAACCTTGATTTAAAGTAGCGTGTTTTCAGGTGACATCACAATTCTTAACTCCCCCCTTCCCCCTCGTCACAAATGTGTGAACTCCCCTCCCCTTAGGTACGTGACGTCATTTATGGACGGACCCCTATAGCATTAAAATATTTTTTCGGGGGGCGGCAAATTTGGGTTCTGCCCCGGGCGGCACAGACCCACGCTACGTCGCTGTGTTTCAATTATCTTTTTTGACATTTAACTATATATTTAGTGTAAGTCTGCAATCTATTTAATATTATAAATAATAACACATTTTTAAATACCCACCGGAGCCGGATTCTGACAGATTTATGAAGTGAAATCCGGCTGGAGCCAAAGCTGGGTCTGATTTGTCAAAATGTTCGGATTCCGGATTTGCCAGAGACGGAGCCATTATATATATATATATATATATATATATATATATATATATTATATATATATATAAATAATATATATATATATATCTATATTAGGGCTGCGGAAATTAACTATTAATTTCTAGATTAATCGTTAAACTTTTTATAGATTAAAGTTATTTTAATCGATAAAAATTCGATTAAAACTAAAGAAAATATTTGTAATATTTTTTTAAATAAATTATAATTTATATATTTTTTTACGTACAAACTTCTCCCGCGTAATATTATAACTTATTTTATTACTTTATGTGGACCGACAGACGTCAACTAAAAAAGGCTGACAGCATCAGTGCAGTTAAATTTAAACATACAACTAGAAATTTGAGCAAAAATTTTGTTTTTAAGCTAACTGCGAATGGCAAAGTCGAAGATGGTGAAAACGTTTACTCTGTTCACTGCCATAAACAATTCTCTTTTAAAGGATCAAATACATCGATGACGTACCACCTTCAGCACAAACATCCGATCAAGTATCAACACATTGTCATAAAATTTAGTTCAAAATATTCTTAATTTGCAATGTCCGGAAGAAATGTTCAGTTTAATGACGTCATAAATTACTATGTTTGGCTTTAATCGAAATTATCGATTAATTAATCAACTTTTAATTGATAAACTTAACATACTGACAACTTTGTACGTTTTATTAAAATCAGTTTTTCTGCTAGGCCTTATACACAAGAAACACGTGGGAATGGGCGCGAGTTTGTTAAATTTTTTCAGCAAGGTGCATCAACACCTGTGGGCGGTTGGTAACAGTTATTACATCACCAACCATTTTACAAACCAAACCTTTAACTTTAAAATTTTTAATTTTAAATCAAGCCCAATTTATTTTCAACCATTTAAAAAAACAACAACAACAAACAAACAAACAAACACAAAAAAAAATAGAAGTAAAAAAAAAGATTTTTAAAAACCACGCTTAACTAATTCAATTCACTCATTTTCTTACTCGTCATTTTTAAACCCTAATCATTTTAGCTAAACGCCTCAAAAGCGCCCGTCCACGTTTTTAGTCATAACAACAACATTGGCTCGTCTGAACTGGTAACTACCGTATATACTCGTTCTATAGCCAGTTCGTTCATAAGCCGACCCATCTTTTTTTGGAAGAGACTAGTATTAAAAGTGTGTAACCTGCTCGTAAGCCGACCCCAAAAAATAATAGGAAAGCGTAAACAAGATGGTACACTTTTTTAAAAAACTACAAACTAAATCGGTCATAAAGATTGTTTACTTTGTATTAGGGGCCGTCCATAAAGTACGTCACGCTATTTTTGACCATTTTTAACCCCCCCCTCCCCCCTGTCACAAAATGTCACACATCTCGGACCCCCCCCCCTAAAGTATGTCACACTTTCGAACAAAAATGTTTTTTATTAACAAAATAATAAAAATTTAATATAAAACAGCGTAACGTCACACATGGCCGGACCCCCCCCCTGCCCCTGTCACAAACTGTCACACATTCTTACACCCCCTCCCCCCCCCTCTGGAGCGTGACATACTTTATGGACGGCCCCTTACCTATCTTTGTCTTCGGGCTCTTTGTTAGGCAAGAGTTACCGAGTAACCATTGGGTTTTTTTTTAATCCCTTATATTAACTTCACCGCCGTCTCTGTCTGTCTCTCTGTCTTGGGCGGACGGAAAAACAAAAGTAAAAAATGACACACTTTCCGTGAAGCCATCAAGCTGAAATTTAGCACATGGACCCGTGTCACCTAACAATGCATCGTATAAAAATTTCCGATTGATCAAAATTATCATAATTAAATAAATGCATTTTTAGTTTATCTATATACGACGTATGTAATTCAATTTCAGTTTGTTATTTTTTTTCACGTGACAGCTCAGTTCGCGCGTTGACGCCACATGGTCGATGTACCGGCGTGCTTTTGTTTACATTTTACGTGTCACGCTGAGCTCGGTCCAGTGATCGGTGACCAGACCTTTCCCCTCCCCCCCTCCCGGTTATACTGCAGGAGTTAAGGCAGATTCAGTCTGTAAATGTTTGTCGCGTTTAAACATGATCAATACTTTTAATTATGTCTCAAATATAAGGGATTTATAGTAAAAAACTTTGTTTTTTCCGGGGTTGTTTTATTAAATCCCTTATATTAACTTCACCGCCGTCTGTCTCTCTCTCTCTCTCTCTCTCTCTCTCTCTCTCGGTCTGTCTTGGGCGTGCGGAAAAACAAAAGTAAAATATGACCCACTTCCCGTGATGCCATCGAGTTGAAATTTGAAACATAGGCTCGTGTTACCTAACAATGCATCATATAAAAAAATTCAGATCGATCGAAAGTACAGTTATTAAATTAATGCATTTTTAGTTTATCTATATAAACTATTTGTAGCTGTCGCTATTGGTTACATTTTACGGGTCACTTGACTTCACGCCAGCCATCGGTGAAAACATCTCGTGTTTTAACCAGTTGGTTTACACTAGGAGTTGAGTTAACGCGTTGACGCCACCCGTCCATGTCCACACCCCCTCCCCCCTTCCCCCAGTTTTAAAGAAAGGGGAGATAATTTCGGTTTCAGTCTGTGTTTGTCGCGTTTGAACATAATGAATACTTTTAATTATGTCTCATATATAAGGGATTTATAGTCTTCTTCTTCTTCTTCGTTCTCAAAATCTTTTGATAGAGAATTTAGACAGCAAGTCCTATATTTGTGATAAACTGCGCTGTAGCTGTCAGTTGGTCCAGTCCACCATAGAGTTTCTCATCGAGGGTAGCTTCCTGGGGCCATATGTCTGTCCGGGTATGGTGGTACAGTGTGCAGTTTTGGAGAACATGTTCCGCATTTTCCGCAGCTGTCCCGCGGGGGCACATTTCGCTTTCTCCAATTCGAAGTTTGCGGAACATGTGCTGCCTACGTTTGTTGTGGCCCGTCCTTAGCCTGAAAATGATGTTTTGTGATTGGCGGGGGAGTTTGAAGTATGCATCACTTTTTGGGTGGTTTTCTTTGAGCTCGGACCATCTTTCAGATTCACTTCTTTTGAGAATTGCCTTGATTTCTTCGTGGTGTAGAGATGGCTCTGCCTGGTTTTGACTGCCTCCAGTTTTTGCCAAGGAGTCAGCAGTGTCATTTCCTTGAAGTTCCACATGTCCAGGGATCCATTGGAGAATAAGTTCTTTGGATTTATAGTCAAAAACTTTGTTTTTACAGGTTTGTTTTATTTGTTTTTTGTTTTTTTTAATTTTAACTTTGGTTGCATGTAATAAGTGGCAAAAGCGCGTACATTAAAATTCATTGTTGAAAACACAATTTGTAAAACAATTTATTAATAAAACATTCACAAAAATAAATAAAATGAGTAACTAAGGTAAGTGCAGATGTTTAATATTATTTTATAGCTGCTGGTAGAGCAGTCGAATCTTGTAGAGTAGAATGGAGAAAAGGATCTTGATGATCTACAATAACAACATCGATATTCAATATACATGTGAAATCACCTATGACCCGCTTGTAAGCCAACTCACGCTCCAATTTGTCAAAAAATGGTCGGCTTTAGAATGAGTATATACGGCAAATAATGTTGGCGAATTTAAAGACTCGTTAACTTCCTGTCATTGATTCATTCAAAGAACCAAAATCTTTTTTAAATCCCTTAAATTAACTTCACTGTCGTCTCTGTCTCTCTCTCTCTCTCTCTGTCTGTCTGTCATGGGCGAGCTGAAAAACAAAAGTAAAAAATGACACACTTTCCGTGATGCAATAGAGCTGACATTTGGCACATAGACTCGTGTCACCTAACAATGCAACGTATCAAAATTTCAGATCGATCGAACGTACCGTAATTAAATTAATGCGTTTTTAGTTTATCTCTATACAACGTATGTAATTCAATTTCACAGTTTGTTTTGTTTTTTTTTCACGTGACAGTTCAGTACAAGCGTTGACGCCACATCGTCGATGTACCGGTGTGCTTTTGTTTACATTTTACGTGTCACGCTGAGCTCGGTCCAGCGATCGGTGACCAGACCTTTACCCTCTCCCCCGCCCCCCCCCCAATGGTTATACGTTAAATAGGAGTTAAGGCAGATTCAGTCTGTACATGTTTGTCGCGTTTGAACATGATCAATACTTTTAATTATGTCTGATATATAAGGGATTTATAGTCAAAAACTTTGTTTTTACGGGGTTGTTTTATTGTGTTTTATTATTTTTGTTTCATGTTCAGAGGGAATTTTTTTTTCAAAATACCTTGTAGTTTGTCAGAGCCGTCATTAAATAAATTGCAAGCAATGAATTACGGTAGTTAAGTGGAAATTTTATTTAAAGATGCGCGTTTTTTTCGGTGTTGATGTGACGTCACATTTCCTTTACCCCCCCCTCCCCGTCGTCACAAATGCTTGTCCCCCCCCCCAGGCGCGAGACGTCATTTATGGACGGCCACTTATCTTTGATTTTGAATATTTATAAAAGTGGAAAGGCTTCTTGATTGATTCAATTACTAATGGAAGAAAATTAATCAATTTTAATATCTTATTAAAAATGATCCCTGTGAAACATGTTATGACCTTTGGGAACTTATGAAGAATTCAGCTGTTTCCATAGAAAATTTACTGACAATCCTCAAATCTCATCCATTTTCCCCCCACTTTTTAAAACATCGCGGATAGTTCTTGAGTTCGAAAAACAATTTACGAACTACACATTCTCTTCTTTGTTTATTTTAATTTTTTAAAACACCATTGAATATTGTTGTATTATCCTTCTTTTCAGACTGCTACCACACATCAAAGGGATTCTACCGTCCAGTCAAATGTCGTGCAGCTTTTAGACTCAGTTTATTTAGAAAATATCTCTGAAAAATACATATATTTTTTTATCTTGTCTATCTTTATATTAAATATTATATTTTGGAGAGGAGTCCCAGTGTAAAAAAATATATAGAATGTATTCTCTTTTAAGACATTTCTAATAAAACATTATCAAGTTTACTTGTTTTTTTGTATATTCATTGACAGTTGTCAAAGAAAAAGATATTGAGAAAGATGTCTTTAGCTGATTATGAGACGCTTGCGACTACAATGTGTTATGGCAGTCAATTGATTAAAAACATCTGCAGAATAATTTAGTGAATGGTGCAGTAAGCAGGAGATTATCAAAATTAATCATACTGATTAAAATAATCATAAAAATAACATTTTCCTGGTTTGATCAAAGATTTAATTTGTCTAACAAATTCAGTAAGTTGGAATTTAATCAAACTTAAAAATGGATTTTTCTTCTACTCACTGCACTTTCATTAACATAAAGTATGATAATTTATCTCAGGAGCCAGTTGTATTTACACGCTTTTATTTAAGTCACAATGTTTGTATGTTGTATCCATCCACCCTTCCTTCCTTCAAAACTTGAAACGTAAAATTATACCACTTCTGATGGTCCTAGAGATCTAAACATTTTACCACAGATAGATCTTGGATGACAATGCATTGTATCAAAATTTCAGATCGATCGAATGTACCGTATTGAAATTATTGCACTTTTAGTTTTTGTCTATATAAAATACTAGGGGCAAGTACCCGGCTTCTCCCGGGTTTAACAACAACAGCAACAACAACAAAAACAACAACAGCAACAACGACAAAAACAACAACAGAAACAGCAACAAAACAACAAAAACAAAACAACAACAAAAACAACAAAACAACAACAGCAACAACAACAAAGCAACAACAACAAAACAACAACTACAACAGCAACAACAACAAAGCAACAACAACAAAACAACAACTACAACAGCAACAACAACATGAAGGACATTGACGTCGCAGGGCAAGGGATGTGGACAACAACAACAACAGCAAAAACAACACAAAAGCAACAACAGCAACAACAACAACAACAGCAAAAACAACACAAAAACAACAACAGCAACAAAAACAAAACAACAACAAAAACATCAACAACAAAACAATAACAAAGCAACAACAAAACAACAACAGCAACAAAGCAACAACAACAAAAGCAACAACAACAAAGCAACAACAACAAAAAAATTATTTTATGGCGATAATCGCCTTCTTGTTAATCTCGACACCAAAATGTTTATTAATTTGCGTCATTATTTTACGTCTTAATTTTCAATAATTTTTATTTTATATAGCTCATATAGGGAAAAACTACATTTTGGGCCCCCGGGCCCCAGTATCTTATATATAAGGAACGAAACCTGTTTAATAACCTTTCCGGTATAATTTTGTGTACGTGTACCAAATTTCACGTTATTTGGTTGTCTGGATCTTGAGTTATTAGGGAACAGACAGACAGACAGACAACAAATGCGGCTTATATATATAGAGATTATCACTTGCGTCAATGAACCATGCCTCAATTCGCCCTAGAGGGATACAATTATTATAACTTTAAAAAGTACTATCAACATCAAGTCTTGCTGGCCGAAATACAAGCGTGATCGATTGCCGACATGGGGGTACGAAGTTCAATTTTCTATATGTAAATAAAAGCGTGTCCTTTTTAAAAAAAGATTTTTTTACATTTAACTTATTTTATATAAATTTTATATCAGCATGTAAAATATGTGCTGACATGATAATGTTTGTGTCGCTTGTTTGCCCGCTAGCACCAGGATTTGATATGAAGAATAACAACAAAATTACATAAAATGTCATAAATATATTTCCAAAACAATAATAGAATTCTGATTTCTTGTGCGTCCCTATTTTGCCTGGTGATCTGTCTAGTGGACATTGCATAGGATAGAGAGAAAATTACACGGAAATTGTTTTTTGCAGGGCTTCTACTTCTATAGTTGAAACATGAATATATCACGTGACAGCAAAGAATATTCCTCCCGCCAAAAGTTAAACTCATAATGTTGCTCACTGTCCAACGTTCAAATTTTAAGGGTTTTTTTAGATGTTTAATGTTATGTACTCATCTCAATTGATATAGTGAGCTACACTACCTTCATTTGTAGCAGCAGTAATCAGGATTTAATAAGACTCACATTTTGTTAAGGTTCAATGATTATACTATTTACATGGATCAACATTTCCCATTGCCATTTCCCAGGACACAACCGACTTAAAGGCAGATTTCAGTGATAAGTAAGATCTTTATTCGATTAAGTTGCATTAAAAAATGACAGAAAACTGGACACGAATAACCAAATAGA
This sequence comes from Ampullaceana balthica, assembly GCA_944989445.1. NCBI lineage: Eukaryota > Metazoa > Mollusca > Gastropoda > Lymnaeidae > Ampullaceana > Ampullaceana balthica. Next base: position 708,000 of record CALYLW010000241.1, on the reverse strand, counting down.
TGACTTGGTATAGAATACTACTAGATGTATAAACATAGAAATCTGATTTGATAAATCACATGACATAAAATTCCTCCTCCAGCTACAACTCGCCACTTTTATTTAGTGTCAGTTTCAACTTTTTATTTACAGCAATTTCATTGTTCTTCAATTCTACCTGAACTTGGGGTGTAAATAAAGAGGTGTAAATAAAGAGGGGTATTTAATTTAGGGGTGTGGGGGGGAAAATAGTTCCAAAAGGATTTTGCCATGAACAGATTAAAAATGTAAAATTTGAAAAGATTTGAAGAAGAAAAGGAAGAAAAAAAAACCAGGGTTTGGAATGTTGGGAGGAAGCTTGACAAGACTATTTGTCTACACACAAACTGGACATGACATCTAAATGTCTACACACAAACTGGACATGACATCTACATGCTACAGCGAGTTTTGTTCAGGGCATAAATCGATACATCCTGACGGTGAGCTGGTAAATTAAAAAATTGTGGCAATTTTTTTATTCTTCTAAAATGCAATTATCTGGTCCATCATCATACACATGTACATCTGGTCCATCATCATACTCATGTACATGGTCTGGCTGATGTGTTTGTACATTAAGCGACACCAAATTAAAAAATAAGATCTGGATAGGGCTTGGGGCAATTTCAACCAATGAAATGGGATGTGTCTATGTCCTGGCTTAGAGTCACCAGATTCAGTCACATGGGTATTAATCTCAACCTCAAACCAAATCCATTTTAAACAATGGGCTACCGCAGCTAATGCAACAAACAACAAAATTGTTTTTATAATTCCTGATTATTGATGATGAATCTATTAACAAAACACAATGATGGGAGACAACCGCATGGGTTAGAGGGGTTGCCTCCCTTTCCACATACAGTCCGCAAATATAATACAGATTTTAAAAAACTGGTAAAAATATGTTACATCAACGACAAATAAAGTTTACAACTTCTTTGTCTTCTTTCACTTGCGATAGATTTCATTGTTATCACACTAGTGCTCCTTGATTCCCACATAAGACAATCTACATCACAATCTTTAACATTCCAAGTGATGGCCTCCTCACGTTATTATCTACCAGAACTTTTAATATACATATATAAAGTAGTTCATTTGGGCCACCTCCATGGCCAGGAAGCTTGTTCACACTAGACGGCAAGCACACACATTGGCAAGCCACAATTGTCAATATGCTTGGCCAACAGTGGAAGCACAAGCTTGGTGCGACTACGGGTTGGCTTGACTTCACCCTACTGCACGGCACTGTACAGGACTGCAATGTACATAGTTTATTCCTCACAACTGCCTCAGAAATTATAATTTGGACAGTTGCTTTATATTCCAGGGGCATCAATATCTATCCACAGTCACCCCCAGTTCATACTTCTAAGTTAATTTTGTAAGTTATTTATTATTCCTCAAATAAGGTACAAGCAAATTACGGTCTAACATTTCTTCAAGTACAAGCAATTATGTCTTTTTAACCATTAAAAAAAACAATCAAAATTTAAGTTCACATGAAAGGATCACATCAAAATGGTGGTTACAAAATAAACAATAAAACACACAACTTCTCAATGTTGAATAAATTTTGAAATAGATTTATGAACTGCTCGAAGATATGACTAGTGACTTTGGTCAACTTCAGTTTTTGAAAATTCTTTTGTGCGCACAATAAAAAAAAAGGATAATTATCCATGGATTCGTTAAGTATCAAATATGGGTTTAAATTTTTTTTTAAATATACATAATTATATTTAAAATTAGCCTATTTATTCAATGACTCGAGAGATTTTAACCTCATTTTACAACAAAATTTAAAAGCAAAATGAAATATATTTTAAAAACTAATCATCTAAACCATGAAGTGCTCACTTGCATGCCATTACATCAAATAAATTTGTCCAGTACAGAATCATACACAAGTAGGTTACCTACAACTGATCACTACATAAGAAATGGTCAACACAAGTCTCAATCATCTTTACATCATCTCACCCACTGCTCATCCGTACAATCATACTTGTTGCAAAATCTGTTTCAACAATATATTGTTTTTTGCTAAATAGATTTGGTAGAGCTTCTACCACAACACACACACATGCACACACACATACATACATTTCGGTTTTGTTGCAATGAACCAAAGAACCTTTTTTTCACAGGTATTTTCTCGGAATATCTATATATAAAAAAAATAATAAAATGGCTTCGTCCTACATTGCAAGTGCAACCTAAGTTTTTTTCTTTCGTGACTTAAATATACAAGAATGAAACTATCCCTGGCAAGGTGGAAATGAGCCAGGCAGATCCAGTGTTAGTAGTAAGTCTCCCTCTCCACGAAGCCACCTGGGTGTCTTCGGAGGATAAATTTACGCACCTCATCATAGATGAAGATGGCCAAGCTGTAGGGCAGGGCGACCAGCCACCAAGTGAACCTGAAATCAATTTAATATGACACACTGTTAGTCCAACACCTAACAACACACCTTTAGTATTTTAAACAAAGGCATATACATGTAGTAATGGACTTTTTTAATAAACCTTATTTTTTTCAGTCTGTTTAATATGTTGTGAAAATAGGAGTGGAAATGGTGACACACTAATGAAGACACTTTCGTACCTGAGAGGTTGCATGCGAAGACCTTTGTCCAGACCAGGGCAGTAGCACAAAAATGCAGCCAGGACGGTTTCAAACAACAAGCCAAAGGTCAGGCGGTGGTTCCTGAAATTTTAATGAAGAAAATAAAAATTGTGAACAATTGAAAACAATATAACCATGGAATTAAAAGATTTAAAAAAAATTGATTATCACATAGAGCAGTGAAGATTTCAATAGTACGTGGAACATAAAAGTAGCTGTCCCTAGATTGATACCACATGCTGACAAAGTACTCACTTCATTCCTTGCTGGAAGAGTGACAGACGTCTTGTCTTACAGATGATCAAATCAGCCCACTGTACTATCACAATAGAGACGAAGAAAGCAGTGTGGCAGGTGTATTCCAGCTTCTTGCGTTGGGAGTAAGTCTGAAATGGGACAAGGGAATTTTTAGACCGCTCCCGGTAGGCTTAATGAAGTGACAAAAACAGAAAATTTGGCTACACATTAAATTTAGCTAACCAATAGAAGAAACTTAAAATCTAAAAATGAAAAATAAAATCTAAAAACTGCAGTGACATGTAATTTTTTTTATAAATAAACCAATGCCCTGACTCACTACACGACTTACCCATTCCTGGCCATAGGAGTCCTCCAAATCATTGATACCAAGGGAATCCCACTCCTTACGGATGCCCAGCAGGCGGCTCATCCAGAAACCATTCTCACCCATGATGACGAAATATGTGAAAAACCCGGCGGTGGCCTGGATCATACCAATCTGACCATAGGCCATGCTGATCAATCTGAACAACAAAATTATAATTTAGTTTTGAAATTTACAATCTTTGAAGTGCCTAATATAAATAAAACATACATAATAGAAGACATGAAGCAGTTTAAAGAAAAGTTACAAATTCCACAATACACTTTCAGAACTTAAATGAGTTGATTTTTGTTGGAGTTTAAATAACTACATTAAAAACATTTCAATACAAACCCTTCCTCATAATTTTTTTAAAAACCCGTAAAAAACAAGTTTTTGACTATAAATCCTTTATATACGAGACATAACTAAAAGAATATTCATTATAATATGCATCGCAAGACAATCCAAAATTTTAGTTATGTCTCATATATATAAAGGATTTATAGTATAAAAAACTTCTAGTCTGCCTGCTAAATTTCAGACTCGATTTAATCACGGGAAAAGGGTTATAAACATGCTTAACATAGTGCGCACAGCGAGACTGATTAGCAATTAATAGCATTTACATTTACAGATCGGGAATTTATTTTTAAAAAGTATCGTCAATATAATACACACCACACAGCGCGACAGGAAAGTATTAAAAAGGTTGTTCAATAGAATATGCACCGCGACAAAAATTTACTCGCTACATAGAGATAAAGAAAGATAATCTAAAAGTTCATTAATTTTATTACAGCACATTCCATTGATCTGAAATTTTGAAAGATCATTTTTACCATCGGCACGAGTCTGCCTGCAAAATTTCAGCTCGCTAGCATACGAGGAAGTGGGTTAAAAATGGTTTTTAAAAATTTTGGCATTCAAGGCATCAAGCAAGCAATCATACGCCACGAGTTAATATAAAGGATTTAAAAAGACTGCAAGGAAGTATCCTTAAAATTTAAAACAATGGAATATTAGGGTCAAACTATTACCTGTCATTGACAAGTTTATCTTTAAGGGGATTTCTGGGCAATCTCTTCATGATGTCCAACTCGGCTTGCTCGTAGGCCAGGGAAATGGCAGGGACCATGTCGGTACCCAAGTCAATACAAAGGATGGTGATGGTGCCGAGGGGAAGGGGAATGTCAGCAAGGATAAACAGAAGGAAGGGTGAGATCTCGGGAATGTTGGAAGTCAGGGTGTAGGCGATGGATTTTTTCAAGTTGTCAAAGATGAGACGACCTTCTTCAACACCGGTGACAATGGAAGCAAAGTTGTCATCCAGGAGGATCATGTCAGCTGCCTGTTTACTGACGTCACTGCCAGCAATACCCATGGCAATACCTGAATGAATTTATGACTTGATTAGCCAAATGCAGCATTTAATATACAGTTTGTTAAACAAGTATAAACTTTTTCAATGATCCTTTTAACAAAATGATTTAATTTCCAATGACAAACTGGTTTTACGGACTACAAGACGCACCTGTATATACACACCTGTTTAAGCAATTCTTTTTTAAAAATACCATTTTTATTTTTAAAATATTAATTGAAAATAAAGAATGTACTTGAACTTTGGAGGCATTATTTCCTAATCGTATAAAATACATTGAGGAAATATGATTATTTTTCCCATCACAAACAGGTAAGTGAAGCTGATCATAAAACATACCAATATCAGCTCTCTTGAGTGCAGGCGAGTCATTGACACCATCACCAGTGACAGCCACAATCTGACCCTGTCTCTGACAGCCTTCAACAATGATCAGTTTCTGCTGGGGTGATGTACGGGCAAACACAATCTCTGAGTGGTTGATCAAAATTTCATCAATTTGAGCCGGGGTCATGTCCCTGAGGTCACCACCATGAATAACAGCAGCCTTGGCCTCTCTGGAATATATCAAAGATATTTAAATATTTATTTAATGAAAGTGATCTTTTATAAAAATGTCATGAGCATCATTTTCCCTTTTAAAAAACCCCTCAAAGTTTAAATTTATATTTACATTAGCAACCAGTTAAGTCGACGGCGTTGGGGTATGAAAAATGGTGTCGAGATAACTGATGATCAAGTTAAAATGAAAACCAATATGGCGGCAAAATATTAACATATACTTGAAATTTCCTTGTGTAAATGATGTGCGTTAATTAGTGATGGGGCGATTAATCGGAATCGTATCGGAACCCTAATATTTCTTCACTCTTTCCTAAGGTTGTAATGACCACATTCGTTTTTAAGGACAGTTTAAATATAACCATGGTTCCCACTCAGGAAAACGGGAAAAAGTCGGGAATTCTTACAAAATTTTTCTCTGCCTTCAAAGTTGGGAAAAGTTATTATGACTAGTCGGGAATTTTTATGTATATATTTTTTATGGCGTTGTAAAGGACTTTGATTACGTCTCTGTGGTTATGTTTCGATTCCATTTAATTTTTAAAAAATTATTTTTTAAAAAAAAGTTACCAGTTTATAATCGTCTGCACATGCATTAAAAGGTCAAAATTTTCACCTCGCCTCGTCGCATGGCATGTCACTATTGTCACAGCCGCCCGCGTTTGCAATATCCGTCGAATAAGCCAATTTTAAAAAAAATAATTAACATCTATATGGTAATTTTAAGTTTAATGCTTTTGACGTGCAGGATATCTGTCACTATCAGACCGCTCTCGAATTTCCTCAGTCAATCAAACTTGTAATATAAATAAAACTATGGCGGCCTTTACTGTTGATCACAGCACGCTGTGTGTTAGACCTCGGCCGGCAACTAAGTCTAAGCGAATTTTTTTAAAAATCATTCCTTATCAGGATTCGACCTACAAAAGTGATGACGTGTATATTATATATATATATACTGGAATATTAAGAAAATATGATTTCACCATCACGCGCGTGTTAGTCAGTCACGTATCTTACAGGTAACAAAGCAACAACAAACTTTTAAAAGAATAATAATTTTTTTATTTAATTAAATAAAAAACACCATCGATTCTCGATACAAACCTTTATTTTTATTTCTAAAGATATTCGTTTATCTTAAAAAATAAAATGATTAATGCATCAGAAAATGAATTAAGTTTAATAATAATATAACATGCACTGCGAAATAATGACGGCTTAAAGACCGCTAACGCAATTTACGGGCACCTCAGGTGAATACATCTAATTCACACATGGATCAAAAGTGAAAGAAGATAATAACACCCGGTAATTTTTATTGAAATCTCGTAGAATCACACAATAGCCGGAAGTCTCGAAGAAAGCGAGATGTCAACACTGTTTTGAACTAAAAATGCCAAAGTGCATTGCTAGGAGAACATTTGAGGATCGAGCTAACCAACGTTTAAGTTGCAAATTTGGCCCTCTTTTGTGCTCGAGGTATTAGGTTTCGGCAACTTTAAAAAAATCGAATTAACCGATGACAAAATGCTAAGACAAAGAGAGAATTTGGTGGTTCCAATAAATAACATCTAGGGTGGTCGAGTTAACCGAGCTCGAGTTAAGTGGGTTCGACTGTAATTGGACATAATTTTAAATGTAGGTCATATTCAATGAGATTAATTCTCCAATAAATTGTAAATTTTAAAAAAATCACAAAACTTACAGTAAAAAAAAATTTAAGCAAAACTTAAAATTGTAAGTTATTATAAGTATTTATCTCCTCTATGCATATATTCTACCTTGGATCAACTTCTTCCACTGGAATACTACGCTCAGCGGCAATGTCTTCAACTGTCTTACTTCCTTCAGAGATGATTCCGACACCCTTAGCAATAGCTTTGGCCGTGATGGGATGGTCACCAGTGACCATGATAACCTAAAACATTCAAGACAATATGAGTTATCTTTAATCCAGATAATAACAACTTATCATTAACCCTTTTTTAATTTAATGCATAATAATGAGCCAGGTAAACAAATCTCAACTTAATAACGTGCCCACCTTAATACCAGCACTCCTGCATTTACCAACAGCATCTGGGACGGCAGCACGAGGGGGGTCAATCATGGACATGAGACCAACAAAGCGAAGACCGGTGATGGGGAAGTTTGGGGCCTTCAGGATCAAACTGGTAGTTGGGTGGGAATTCAGATGAGGGGAGAAGGTAGTCGCAAAAACCTGAGAGATAGAAAAACCTGATTAGGCTGGGAACTTCTCTTTTAATCCGCATTAAGCTTAATCATTTTATGGCATCAAAATAATTGGAAAGGAAATTTAAGGCAAAGTATGTCAATAACGACAAAATGTCATTTATCACTGGAACGCGTAAAAATACAAAAATGTGATAACTTAATAGAAATATTTTTAAACCATTTAATAATGGGAAAAAGAAGGAAAAAAAAGAGCATTTTTACTGAAATAAATTTACTGGCTTTCATAATGTGTTTAAAACACAAAGGGTTTGCTATGTAGCTTCTTAAAATTCAATAAGTATTCAACCATCATACATTATTTTTGAAAACTCTGCTTTCAAACCAAAGATCACTTCCGTAATAAAATGAGCTCCAATCAAGATGTTCAACCAAGTCATGTCTCACCCAGTACTCTCTCTCCGAGACCTCCAAGCTCCATGTAGGCAGAGTTAAAAGCTTCACGGAAGTTGTCATCAAGTGGTTGCTCTTTGCCGTGCATGAGAATAGTTGAACAACGGTCCATGATTCTTTCAGGTGCACCTTTCATGACCAGCAGGTAGCTTGGGTCATTGGGGTCCTCTGTTTCGTGGATTGATACCTATCATAACATACAGAATAAAAAATTGTTATTAAAGTATTCTCTTGAATTTAGTTACCAAACATTCACCTGAATTTAGCAACCAAATAATCTTTTTAGTCTCATTATCTTATTTTATTGTTAAAATTTATATTCCTTAAACTAAGAAAAGTTTAAAACACAAAACAAATGAATTACCAATCCCCAACAGTGGTACTAAAAATGTGCACTTCCAGGTAATGAGTCAATTGAATGTCAGGTTTATCAAGATCAATTTGTATCAATATTTAAATAAAGACAAACAAATTTCAGAGTAAACTTGGCCCACGGGACTAGATTCACAAAAGCATACCTGATATTTGTTGGTTGAATTGAAGGGAATTTCTACAATTTTCTTGTTGCGGCGACGGAATTCTGTAACTTTGCCGATGGAGAGTTCAACGCATTTCAAAAGTGCTGATTCTGAGGCATCTCCGTTACACTCTCTGAAAGGTCAAGTCACAATATGTGATTACAAGTTAGACTTTAAAAAAAACATTCCATGTCTTTTGTATGTGTGTAAGTTACATGGGTGATACGTGCACAGTGCAAAATTAAATATAAATCCATGAAGTAGAATATGCGCAAAGTGCTGTGTGCAGAAAAAAAATGGCTCTATGCAAACTCATACTCTGATCTACAACTCATAATCTGATCTACTCCCAGGAGATAAATTTATGAGTCGACCAGTGATAACTTGGTTACAGACCTCTTTAGGACAGGCACGTTTTCCTGCCCAGCCTTGAACTCTGCTCGGTTACACAACATGCTGATGCGGGCAAGACTCATCCAGGTGGGGTCCTTACGTGAGTAGGATGCATCTAAAGATACAAGGGTGCAAGATGTTTGTGGTGGAGAAGATTTGGAAGTAAGCTTTCCAAAAAATTTGTAAAGAAAACAACAGTGGATCACTGAAATCTGGAGTTTTCAAAAGAAAGTTCAAAGAAAGTTTTATCAGCGATGAAAACGTTCAAGTCAATAGCGTCAAAGTTTGTTTTTTTTGCTTCAATGATTACAACAACAAAACAGGAAGAATGATTTATGGTCTCCACTGTAAAAAGGTTCTACTAACAAAAATCTTACTGGACTGGTCATCGCTGGTGTCAGCCTCAATGATGCGTCCATCTAGCCACATGTGAGCTACTGTCATTCTGTTCTGGGTCAGTGTTCCTGTCTTGTCAGAACAGATGGTGGATGTAGATCCAAGGGTTTCCACGGCTTCTAAGTTCTTCACCAGGCAATTTTTCTTGGCCATGCGCTTGGCAGTCAGAGTCAGACATACCTGTTGCCAATAAGAACAAAAAAAAATCATATACACATTGGCTGACTTTGTTACAAGACAAAATATAAATGCTAAACTGTATTCACAAAATTCCAAAAGACATTGGCTTTGAAAGCCATCATAACATTAATAAGAAAGTTAGATTTATAAAGGGGTAATTTTACCGTTACAGTGGCCAGGAGACCTTCGGGGCACGTTGGCCACAATGATACCAATCAGGAAAATGACAGCGTCCAGCCAGAAGTAGCCAAGGATAAATGCAATGATGAAGAAGGTCACACCCAGGAATACAGCAACACCAGTAATAATGTGGATGAAATGGGCAATTTCTTTGGCAATTGGGGTCTCTCCCACCTCAAGGCCAGAGGCCAGGTTGGCAATACGACCCATCACAGAGTTGTCACCGATCTTGACCACAATACCACGACAAGTTCCTGAGTAAAAAACAAAAATGATTACAATTCCTTAACAATATAGACTTTTTTGCATCGTGACATTTTCCAATATCAATTAAAACATACATACAAATATTTTATTTAGCTGAATGCTCAAACAAATGAACTTACCCTCAACAGCATTAGTGGAGAAGAAAGCCAGATTTCTTGTTTCAAGTGGGTTTTCGTGAGTGAATTCAGCAGTTCTGGATTGGGGCTCGGACTCACCAGTCAAGGAGGAGTTATCTACCTTGAACCCATGAGCAGAGACAACTCTGATGTCAGCTGGGACACGGTCACCAAACTTGACTTCAACGATGTCACCAAGCACAAGTTCTTCAGCTCTGATGCTGAGCAACTGACCACCGCGAACCACAACAGCATACTGAAGAAAGAGTGAAGGGAAGTTCATAGCAATTGTTAAGGAGTGATATTTTTAATTATGCATTTTTTCTCAATTGAAGAAAAAGGAGTGATATTTTAAATAAAATTTTTAATTATGCATTTTTTCTCAATTGAAGAAAAAAAAACCACTTTAAATAATGGTAATAATTGAATCAAGACCAACAGGTCGGCTAGCTTTCACACTTACTTGGGGAACCATGTTTTTGAAAGAATCCATGATACGGGAGCTCTTGGCCTCTTGATAGTATGAGAAAATACCTGTTACTACGACCACAGCTGTCAACACAATACCTAGGTACAACTGTTGAGAAATAAATTCAAGGTAATTACTTATTGAACACATGGGACAAGAAATTTCTTTTTAAATAAATAGCTTTTTTAAAAACTAAATTCTTAAAAGAAAATTAAAATATATTCAAATGTATTATAAAAATTTCAAAATATATGTCTATTATTTATAATTTCCAATTTGAGTTGAGACTTTTTATGAAATTTTATTATTAAGAATCATTTTGTAGAGAAATTCAATTAAATCTACTCAATAATTTGAAGAAATTTAAAACTTGCAATAATGAATGAGCAAATTTCATTTGAATGAGATGCAAACCCAAGACTATTGAATTATTAACACTGGAAAATATTATGAAATATAGAAGAGATTATGTAATAAATCTTTAGACAACTCACATTGTCTCCTGGGGGGTCCTCAGTCTGGCTGGCCTGGATGGAGTAGGCAATGTAACACAGTATAGCACCAATCCACAGCAGTAGGGAGAAACCTGTGAAGAGTACTTTACAAAACTTCACCCACTCTGGCGTAGTCTTCGGGGGGGTCAACATGTTGGGCCCATCTCTGGCCAGGATTTCTTTGGCTCTCTCTGGGGTGTGACCCTAAACAGGTCAAAGAAAAAAACATTTTTTAAGACTAAGTCAATACTTGTTGTTTTTTTTTAGCATGCAAGGATTTATCTTGTTGTGCTGTATTTTTTTTAAAATCTCCATTGTAATGTACTTACTAGGTTTGGATCAGCACCAAATCTTTCGTACAGCTCTTCAATGGGAATTTTATGTTCATCCATGTCAAGTTCCTGTTTGAGTTCATTGAGTTTCTCCTCCCCCTTCTTCTTCTTGCTCTTCTTCTCGTCACCAGATGGCGTGACGGCATATCGGTAGCTCTCAGCCCGAGGGCCACCCTAAAATTACAACAAGCCGTCAAATGTTTTATTAATCTATAAAAATACATATTTGAATAATTAATGAATTTCTCAATAATTTGTTTCTAAATTTAAAAATGCACACAATTATGGTGGTTATTGTAAATTACAGTTATATCTTAAAAACCAGTTTGAAAAATTATTTACTAATTTACAAAATGAGTAAACATTTATTGTTGGGATGGGGGAGAACGAGGATGTCGAGATAGTGAGGGTGTCGAGACAGTGAGGGTGTCGAGATAGTGAGGGTGTCGAGATAGTGAGGGTGTCGAGATAGCGAGGGTGTCCAAATAGTGATGGTGTCGAGGTAGTGATGGTGTCAAGGCAGTGAGGGTGTCGAGGTAGTGAGGGTGTCGAGATAGTGAGGGTGTTGAGATAGTGAGGGTGTTGAGATAGTGAGGGTGTCGAGGTAGTGAGGGTGTTGAGATAGTGAGGGTGTTGAGATAGTGAGGGTGTCGAGGTAGTGAGGGTGCTGAGGTAGTGAGGGTGCTGAGATAGTGAGGGTGCTGAGATAGTGAGGGTGTCTAGGCAGTGAGGTTGTCGAGGCAGTGAGGGTGTCGAGGCAGTGAGGGTGTCGAGGTAGTGAGGGTGTCGAGGCAGTGAGGGTGTCGAAGCAGTGAGGGTGTCGAAGCAGTGAGGGTGTCGAAGTAGTGAGGGTGTTGAGATAGTGAGGGTGTCGAGGTAGTGAGGGTGTCGAGGTAGTGAGGGTGTTGAGGTACAGAAATGAGCAGATTTGAGATTGGAATTTCTGAAAATGCTGAGGACTAAAGCAGCATTTATTTTTATTTTTTCTTCCGAACATTAAGAATCTTTCTCAATGACTATTTCATCCAACACATTTACAGAATTTCAAAGAGACATTTTGACCCTTTATTTAAACAAATCTCAACAAATCTCAACCTTCATCTACTTTTAATGAACATTGGCCCAATTTTTTTTTGATAAGTGGGTTGTCTCCTCCCCCCCCCCTCCATTTTCTTTCAGGTCTTGAACCAGAATTACTAAAATGGTGATAAGGTACCCATGTGTGAAACTGATAACATATGTAGCAACCGCATTACCAACGCTCAACAAATAATTACAGCAAATGTCATAGTCACCATGAATGTTATCACACCACGAGTGATTCCTCTCGTACCCACAAGTGTACCCACACATCATTACCAAAGCTCAACAAATTACAGCAAAATGTCGTCACCATGAATCTTATCACACCACGAGTGATTCCTCTCTTACCCACATGTCTTTTTTGAACAAGTCAGTGCACATTAACCCAATATTTTTAGTGCATAATACTAAGATAAAATAAATGATACGCTGTCAGTCAATCTATCAAAACTTTTGAGTTACTATATAAAAATTTTCAACTAATTATTTTAAGTCCAACAACAAACTCGGTTATGGAATTATTTAATTCCAATCCATTTTATATCAGTTACAAAAAAGTTATATGACCGTATATGATATTGGACTGCAGCAACTAAAAGATTGCCCCATTAAAAATCTTCCTTGAGTTATGGTATTGGACAATTTTTTAAATCCTAGAAAAAAAATGGCTAGACTTATGTTTACTAGATATTCTCCTTGTTAACTCTCCCCATTGCAAAATTATTGAACGACAGAACCGGTAATAGGCTATTGACCCACATTGTCAAGGTTAGGCAAGAACCTGATGGTCATCAATATTTAATTATAACAAGCTAACAATACCAATACCATCTTGGACATATCAATATTTACTTCCAAATGAGTAAAATATAAATTTGACTTTTTAAGTTAGAAGTGTGTTCATTTCAGATACTTAATACTTGTCTAAACTGACACTTACCATTATTTACTAGCTAAAAAAATATTGAGATTACCGGTACTAATGATTGTGTCTATTTTTAGTTTAATTTTTTTTTATGTAACTATTTAAATGTATAGCTTGTTTAGAAAATATATCAAAAACTGCTTGTGAGTTGTAGAAATAATTTTATCTTTAGTTGTTGGTCGCAGTATCTAGCATCTATGAAACATTTCAGTCAAATGTCAACATTAGCTATAACTATAACTTCAGTCAGCTTGTGTTTGAAAAGGACAACGGGATTCTCATTGTATTATTTCATTTGAAATGCCTGGAAATGCTGAAATCTATAGCTACATACAGGGTGGCCCAAAAAAAGTGGGACCGCCTAGAGTTTTTTTTTCTCGTAGATTTTAAAACGAGAGAAGTATATGAAGCATTTGGATTACAGACGAAAAGATATTTACTCTCGCCACACCAGTAAATTCACAAAATGATAGTGTTTATTCTGAAGCAAGAAAGAAAAAAACAAGTTCCTTCAACGAGACTCATACGCGAACGTGAACATTTCAATCGTGGCATCATGGTTTCGGTAGGTGTGTCTCGGATGGGAAAACCAGTGTAGTATTTGTTGAAGCTGGAGCGAAATTGAACAGTGAGTATTATTGTGATCACGTCCTAAGACAAGGATTGCTTCCAGATATCCGAGCAAGATGTAATCATCACAACTGGACACTGCAACAAGACGGAGCTCCTTCACATACGGCAACAAACACGATAAACTATCTTCGTCGGGAGAATGTCATCTTCATTGAACCAGACATGTGGCCACCAAATAGCCCGGATCTAAACCAGGTAGCTTATGCTATTTGGCGTGCCCTCAAAAAAAAAGTTTACTTTCGTCGCAAATTTGCAACAATAGAACAACTGAAATAGGCCATTGTTGAAGAGTGGCCAGTGGCAACATTTGTCTCAACGGTTTATAAACAAGAGCATTGACCAGAGGCGAAGACATTTAGAAAAAACTGTTGAGAACCGACGGTCCCACTTTTTTTGAGCCACCCTGTAAATGTTCATGATTCATGTGTTTCTGTTTACTATTCATGTCCTAAATGTTCATGTGTTTCTGTTTACTATTCATGTCCTCAATGTTCATGTGTTTCTGTTTACTATTCATGTCCTCAAAGCCAAAGAATCAGCAGAAACCCTCACTGGTGGACATGACCTATTTTCTAAGTTTTAACAATGTCCATGACATTTAGAACATTTATCAATAACAATAACATGTATTAAGGCAAGGACATACATTTTTAAACAAGCTTTTACACAATTGACAAATTCAATTACTGTAAATGTTCTGTTATTTAGGCAGAATAAGGATGAGAATTGTAATGTTTGAGAGACTGATGACCAGCATATATTTAGCTGTGTGAGTTGTATACTGGCAACCACCAAAACGTCCTCTAACTGGCCTTTGAGAGAGCTCATGAATATTCATGAGGTAGCCGGATGAAAATATCTCCTATTAATAAGTCATTAATTTCGGGGTCTAAATATCTCCACAGAGACTTCAAACTGATAAAAACAATGGAATAATAAATGGCAAATCTGTGTCCAACACTATATAGCTCCAAACCCCCATATCAGTTTGTCCTAAACATCCCCAAGTGATAAGGATGTGCCGAATGCGGAAATGGGGTATGAAAATAAGTGATACGATTTACGCCATCATCTAGAGGTCACCGGGTTTGATATGAAAATAACGTGTGTTTGACGGGTTGGTGGACGACCGAAATGAAACGGACAACTCCCGATTGATATAAATAAAACAGCACCAAAAATTATTACTCGCTAAAACATCCCAAGTAATTTCACTCGTCGTTTCCTCCTTACCTGTTTGTTAACTTTACTCGACGCCATCGTGGATGTGTCTGACGGTAGATGGCGCTTCCTTCCAACTTCCAGTGACGTAAGGATAAGGAAAGAGTGGAATAATTAAAGCTAGATTTGGAATATTTCGCAATACAAAATAATCACGATAAAAATTAAAACATTTTAAAAATAACACACAGATGATCCCGGCTTAGAATCAAAATTACACCACTGTCTTGAAAGTTAAACTCTACTCTTCCTGGAGTGTATATCACACATACGAATTTAAGAATGATTTATTTTCTCTTCTAGCAGTTTAAAAAAAATTTATTTAAAATAGCACGTGACCACAGAGTGATCTCGTGTCGTCTGCTTACTAGGGGTCCGCCTCGAGTCCTGCGAGCGGAAAAAGTGGTAAGATTTGAGGGTGACTCGAGGGTTTTATACCACGACCTTCATGAGGCGGACCCTCCTCGTCCCTGCGCTAATGACAATTAGGTTTATTGCGTGTACTATAGGAGTCGCCCGGCACTTGTTCCTATCGAAGCCATACGTCTGTTGGCTGATGAATTATACACGCTCCACTTTGACAAACTTTTCATTTCTACCCGGAGTTAGGCTGAGATAATTTGGTGGTGTGTGTGAAATTAAACAATTTTGTCCGCAGTGTCGGAGGTGGAATTTGTTGCTTCCATTGCTCGATTCACCAATGAATGATGCTAAAGTCTCCTGACCCTGCCTTTACATTTGTATTTTAGAAAAAAGATGCTATCCCACTATGAATTAGCATAGAACATTTGTTTTTAAACTAATGAATCTTACTCCTTACTTTTCGAACAGTATAACTGCTTCTGAGCTTAATGAGTTTTAAAACTGGTTCAATGGTGTGAAAAATATTCACAACCAACTTCATTTTTTTTCCCTTTCAATTTTTATTTTATTTTATAAAAACCAACTTGTTACCATTTAACTCCACGGTTTGGCTTATAATTCTTCATATTTTTTTGCTCAGCAGAATTGTTCATATGTGTATCTATCTAGATTTGTGACGGAATTTCATTTTGGCCACCCCCCTCTCCCCTTGTTACAATAAACACCATGCCTATAAATAACACATAAATATAGGTTTTGTGAAGTAGGCCAACAATACGTGTCCAAAAAAAATGCTTTCATTGGCGTAACGCCCTCTTTGTTCCCATACATTGTTAAATCCACTACGATGATTTTTTTTTCATGCTTAAGTACAAACCACAACTATATTGTTTACTATGGAGCCATCCATAAAGTCACGCGATTTTGGCAAATTTTTACCCCCCCCCCTCTCGTCACACTTCGTCACAAAAAAATAATTTCCAATATGACGCCACAAAGCTTTAACCCCCGCCCACCCCCTAAAAGCCGTATTTTCTAATTGAAACTTAGCATGTTGCAAATTACTTCTTGTCATTTAAATATGTATTTAGTGTAAGTCTGCACTCTCAGATCGTAACACGTGTAAAGCTATTGAAAACGACATTAAATAAATTGCAAGCAATCAAATATTTAAATGGAACTTTTATTTAAAGTGTCGCGTTTTTGATGTGAAGTGACATTTCTTCAAACCCCTCTCCCCCTCGTCCCAAATAGTCAAAAATGCGTGAACCCCTCCCTCCCCCCCCCCAGGCGCGTGATGTCCTTTATGGCCCTATGTTTACTTATACCTTTTATTAATCTGAAAAATTGATAACATTAACTTTCAGTATCCGTGCACTCGTTATCAGCTTATTTTCACACCAACAAATTTTACGTTATTTTTCCGTTTTCAGTGGTTTTAAAAAAAAATTTTAATCGCTTTTCATTTCATCAGCACGCGACATACGATGTGTCACCAAGATCTTAGATGTTGACATATCGTTGACATTTAATGTCATTTCGACTTCGACCTGTCCCATCGAGTCATAAGGGTCTCACTAGTGACTTCTTAGTGATGACTGATTCAAGTATAAACAAAGAGTCACTTGGATATAGTCTTTAACTTATTGATGACCGGTTTGAGACATTAATTTTTTAATTTAACGAAACAAATCAAATATCAAAGAAGGTTAGCTTCAACACATGACATAGAAACAAGTGAACCATAAAATACTCGGTGGAATATTTTACTGCAGTATTCAGTAGCCTTGGCCGCAACAAGATTTTTGCCACCTGAGGCAACCAAAAAATATTTTAAAGAAAAAAAACACTTTTTAAAAACTAGTCGTATATTAGAAATGCACTAAAAATTAGAAAATAAATTTAAAATTTGAAATTTACAGCTAGAAGAGACCTTTAGTTCCAAATTTATGAAAATATAAAAGTTTAAAATGAGACAGGAACGTTAAATCGTATGTGAAATCAATTATCTCGTTGTTCGCCATGACTATAAGACTAGGGTGCTTGCTAAGTTATGCAAAGATATTCACCTATAGTCTTCCACGTTAATCGCGTGTTGAGTTGTTTTTTATTCAGATTTTGAGATTTTTTCTTCGGAAAATTAAATCAATATAAAGTTTAAACAAAATACAGTCCCATTCTATATGATATATTCATCTTAAAGTTTAAACAGCACAACAGATCTGTTTTACTATTAAATAATAATAATAATAATTTATTTTTTTAAAACAATCCCGTCATGAAACTTATTGTTAAATATATCTAAAACATTTGCACACTTCGTCGACTGTTAAACATTTCATATTCTACGGGAGCAATTTTTAATTAAAAAATCTTGAACGTGTTAATCTAGACTTCAGGGAAGTCAAGTTGACATTGCATACGGCTAGCCATCGGTCAGTAACAAAGTATCCCCCTCCACCCTTAAATAATCTCCTAACAAATATAATTTATACAGGTATTTTAAAAAGTTATCCTTATTGAGAAAGATTTGCCACAATCAAAAGAATTTTATCGAAATAAGACTAAGATCTATGAGATTTTCGGTTTTTAAGTCAATGACCGAGTCCTCCAAGTTTTCTTGTGATAGCCACATGTCTTGTACTAAAACTAAAAGAACGGTTTGTTATAATTTGGTCTTGACCACATCTGCTTACCAGAACACTCTACAACCTCCACTAAAATGCTACCACTTCTAGCCTATATATCACTTTGTGCTGTGCTTCTTGCTTGAAATTTGAAATAAGCAAGGCACCCGAAATTGCGAGTTTTATTAGCTTTATTTTTCAATGCCATTCAAGATGTGCAAAACTCCCCAAATGTTGACACCCCCCTCCCCCCAGTGACGCACGTAAAGCAAGTGGTTTCCTCAGAGATTGTTCCCAGTCACTGAACCGTGTCGGGGTCCTTTGTACCTGGGTCAGATCGCATGGACCCGCGGCTGTTTGTGTTTAGTCCTACAGCCAGGTGATGACGTACGAACTGCGGGGACAGCAGCGGAAACTAAAACATCAACTTTGACATCACGGGTCTAAACTCTAAACTTGACAACGTAAGGTTGGTCAGGGTCGACAACATTAAGGGGGAGATTATTACGAGATGTTATTGTTGTCATCGTACTTACTCCATGTGCTTGATCGATCGGGGTTTCAATGGTTTGAGACCCATTGCCAGTTCGAGACCAGTTGAGACCGGATTGGTTGAGATGTAGCCGTTTGGTGTCTTTTGACAATTTTCACCCTTCAATGAGTTTCCTCCATTTTACGCCGGAGGTTACTCGTCAGTGATCCTCACGTTACATGACAATGGTACATCTAAAACCACAGGATCGTGCCCATGTACTGTGTAAAAAGCTCTGATGAATCATGATTAAAACATTGATTTCAAGTAATGAGATCGATATCTATAGGAGCCAGAAGGATCGATACATTGATTGCGGGCCCTCGAGATTAAGAGTTTTTCAAACTTAATGAGGTTGTTCTGATACCTTCTTTTTTTTTGTTGTCATGTTTTATTTCTAGACAAAAGCTTTTATTGATATATAATGTTTTAGACCACTTACTTTTGTGTTCTAATTTCAATTTTTCTGTCGTTAACTTAAGTCCAGCTATATGTTCAATTTATTATTGATTTATTTTTATCGATTTAATTTTTGTTGCTATATGCACATAATGTATGTTATTTAAACGGGGTATGTGAAGGCCTGACGGGACGTCACAGAAGTCCTGTGAGGCTTACACATACCTTGTTTAAATAACATATCTATTTTTTTTTAATCTAAAAGCCTGATCGCAGTCTCACCCATATTTTGTCATGCTATGTGTACAGTTGCGTTATCGTCGATCTTCACAATTATGGGATTTTAAACTATTTAATTTATATTAACCCCTGTGCTACATGGTTTTGGGACCACTGATGTAATTAAATCCACACGTTGTTTGGTTTAAAGCTAAGGCGGCAAAGATAAATGGAGGTGGACCTTTGTGACCTGGACATTTTGTGGGGTGGAGGTCTGTTATCTAAACCTCTTTGTACTGGTCACGCATGACTTGGTGTATTAGGTCATTACTGTGGAGATTGACGAGACTGAACGTCGGACACCCGTGGTAGAAGACGTACAATGTTTTTACTACGTGAAAAGTAGGCTAATTTAATTGGCACTATATTATTACGGAAAGTTATAGGTTCATGTCAATGTAAAATCACTTATCGGTAATACATATGGAAAGTTATAGGTTCATTTCAATGTAAAATCACATATCGGTAATACATATGGAAAGTTATAGGTTCATTTCAATGTAAAATCACATATCGGTAATACATATGGAAAGTTAGTAAATTGTACAAATCATAAATAGTTACTACGTGGAAAGTAAGGTTAATGTAGGCACTCCAATACTTGCTGCGCGAGGTAAATGTAAAATCATATGTCGGTACTACATATGGATAGTTAGGTAAATGTAAAGCTCATATGTCGGTACTACATACGGAAAGATAGGTAAATGGGAAGCTCATGTTGGTACTATATGGACATTTAGGTAAATGTAAAATCATATGTCGGTACTACATATGGAAAGTTAGGTAAATGTAAAATCATATGTCGGTACTACATATGGATAGTTAGGTAAATGTAAAATCATATGTCGGTACTACATATGGATTGTTAGGTAAATGTAAAATCATATGTCGGTACTACATATGGATAGTTAGGTAAATGTAGAATCATATGTCGGTACTACATATTGAAAGTTAGGTATTATTATTATTATTAAAGGTAAAAGCATATGTCGGTACTACATATTGAAAGTTAGGTAGCTGTAAAGCTCTTATGTTGGTGCTACACTGACGGAAAGTTATGTAAATGTCAATCTCGCATGCACCATGAGGGTGGTGACACCTGAAAGACTCTGAGAAAATAGTAATAACCACAAGATAGGTTACCATCGGTTCCCTAATGTTAATAGCCCCAATAATGTCCACAGTGTGAATAGCTAAAAGCCCGAAAATGGCATATCAGGTTCACTAGAGGTATTGGTACCACAGAGGTATCTCAGGTTCCCTAGAGGTATTGGTACCACATATGTATCTCAGTGTCCCTAGAGGTATTGGTACCACAGATGTATCTTAGGTTCCCTAGATGTATTGGTACCACAGAGGTATCTCAGTGTCCCTAGAGGTATTGGTACCACAGAGGTATCTCAGGTTCACTAGAGGTATTGGTACCACAGAGGTATCTCAGTGTCCCTAGAGGTATTGGTACCACATAGGTATCTCAGTGTCCCTAGAGGTATTGCTACCACATAGGTATCTCAGTGTCCCTAGAGGTATTGGTACCACAGAGGTATCTCAGTGTCCCTAGAGGTATTGGTACCACAGAGGCATCTCAGTGTCCCTAGAGGTATTGGTACCACATAGGTATCTCAGTGTCCCTAGAGGTATTGGTACCACAGAGTTATCTCAGGTTCACTAGAGGTATTGGTACCACAGAGGTATCTCAGTGTCCCTAGAGGTATTGGTACCACAGAGGTATCTCAGTGTCCCTAGAGGTATTGGTACCACAGAGGTATCTTAGGTTCTTCCAAATATAATAGCGTAACTTCCCTAAAGTTAATATCCCGACATGAATTCCGTTCTTTCCCTTTTCACTCGATTGAACTATAACTTTCTACGATTCACGTATAGACATTTTCCTAAACCTAACATTTACTTTTTCCTAAACCTTACATATAAATTTTCCTAAATCTAACATTTTTTTGTGTGTGCCCCATAACCTCGTGGTCGTAGGGGGTTCTAATGTTTCCATTATAACTTTTTCGGGGTTTGGTAGACCTTGGCAACGCCCATCTCCTCTTCAGGTCAGTGAGGGACTTCATTCATCAACATTTTTATTTGGGCTTTAACGTGGGCTAGAACCCACGCCCCTCAGCGTGTGAGGCGAGTGCACTATTCACTTCACGATCCAGTCAACATTTACTTTTTCCCAAACCTAACAGATCTATATTCCTAGACTTAACATGGTACTAATCCTAATACTAGTAATACACAAATTGTTCTAAACCTGATAGCTATGCCTACAGCTGATCTAAGTACAGCACCTAAAGGCTAAAGGCAGGTCTAAAGTGGTGCGTGTCACTTCTGACAGGTCAGCTCCATTATACACTGAGGTCCCACAGTTTGGACACGGTTAGATGTGCGTGTGTGGGGGTGGGGTGGGTGACAACCTACGGGAGTTTGACATTTATTAAAGGTGAAAATCCGTATGCCAAATTGTGGATGGATGCGAACCCACGACAACAGCTACAGGACCATGTCCCTGACTGCAGCTTCTTGTCGATAGTTAGTTTTGTGAGACTTTCTTAACACAAGTCGTGTGTCTTCATAGCAGCTCAATCCTGACACGACTTAATAGCACATTCATCACATGATGATATAGTTTAACTGTTTAACCCGTGCTACATGCTATAGTTTAACCGATGCTACACACTTATCCTGCTATAGTTTAACCATTTAACCCGTGCTACATGCTATAGTTTAGCATATGCGACATAGATATCCCTGCTATAGTTTAACCCATACTACAGTTATCTTGCTTTAGTTTAACCGATGCTACACACTTATCCTGGTATAGTTAAACCCATGCTACAAAGTTTAGCCCATGATACACACTAACTTATCCTGGTACCATGGTTTAACCCATGGTACCAATTATCTATGATATGTTTAACCCTTACCACACAGCTATCTTATAGTTTAACCCATACTATACAGCCTTGTCTTAGTCTTGCCATGTCCTTCCCTCCTCCTTGTGCTTAAATTCTAGGACCATAAAAATATTCAGTTCAGAAATAACGCTCTGAAGTTTTACTGTAAGACACCGTCTCGTCAAGCGCCGGTCTCGGATTTACGTAATAGTAATCGCCTCAAACATTTGTCCAAATGATTGATTTTAAACAATCACAGAGAAAAAAATGACAGAAAATGACACATTTTGAAAGAAAAAGAAGCAGAAGGAAATACAATTTTAAAAAAACAGGAGAAAATCACAGAAAGAGAAACTCGATGAAAATGTCTCAAGATTAAGTTTTTAAAGTGTTTATATCATTTCATTGAAAGTGATTAAAATCTTTCATCTCAAATGTTTGCTGTTGTATAAATTATAATTAATAAAATATCCTTGCTTCATGTTTTGTGCTGCTTTGAGTGTAAACAGAACAACAAATGCTGGCACAGACAACTCAGGGCTTAATCTTGTCTTCTAGACATTTAAAAAGGACTTTATTTATAATCAGAGAATTTGTGATCGCCATTCATGGCAAGAACAATAAACACCCAACAGCCAGAGATTCTATACATGTACATCAACAGCGAGAGGTTCTATACATGTACATCAACAGCGAGAGGTTCTATACATGTACATCAACAGCGAGAGGTTCTATACATGTACATTCACTTTAACAACTTTTTTGCAGGTTTAATTATAACAGGTAACTATTCTCGCTATAGTGGACACATCAGCAATAACTACAAACACGAGTTCCATCACTCGAGAATCGTAATGTTGTCTGTAGTACCCCCCCCCCACCACCCACCACAACTTTTGTCGTCTACACTGAAATACACATTTTTTGTGTGTTAAAAACAAGATCTTTATTCTTGAGTTATAACGTCATTAATATGGCCAATCGTAGTATCAACGATCAAAAAGAAAAGAGCTACGGACATCTCCAAGTGAATATTCTTTGCAGAATTTAACTTGTTAAATATGAGTTGTTCAAGGAAGAGCTGGTGAGCAGAGGTCCAACTCAACAAGCCGAGAAGTCTTGCATAGGCGAGAACCTATGGTAAGTACAGGGTACATGTACCATATACATGTAGGTGAGAAGCCAAGTTAAGTACAGGGTACATGTACATGTAGGTGAGAAGCCAAATTAAGTACAGGGTACATTATATGTACATGTAGGTGAGAAGCCAAGTTAAGTACAGGGTACATGTACATGTAGGTGAGAAGCCAAGTTAAGTACAGGGTACATGTACATGCAGGTGAGAAGCTAACTTAAGTACAGGGTACATGTACATGAAGTGGGAACCCAAGTTAAGTACAAGGTACATGTACATACATGTGAGAAGCTAATTTAAGTACAGGGTACATGTACATGTAGGTGAGAAGCCAAGTTAATTACAGGGTACATGTACATACAGGTGAGAAGCTAACTTAAGTACATGGTACATGTACATGTAGGTGAGAAGCTAACTTAAGTACAGGGTACATGTACATGTAGGTGAGAAGCCAAATTAAGTACATGGTACATGTACATGTAGGTGAGAAGCCAAATTAAGTACATGGTACATGTACATGTAGGTGAGAAGCCAAATTAAGTACATGGTACATGTACATGTAGGTGAGAAGCCAAATTAAGTACATGGTACATGTACATGTAGGTGAGAAGCCAAATTAAGTACATGGTACATGTACATGTAGGTGAGAAGCCAAATTAAGTACATGGTACATGTACATGTAGGTGAGAAGCCAAATTAAGTACATGGTACATGCACATGTAGGTGAGAAGCCAAATTAAGTACATGGTACATGTACATGTAGGTGAGAAGCCAAATTAAGTACATGGTACATGTACATGTAGGTGAGAAGCCAAATTAAGTACATGGTACATGTACATGTAGGTGAGAAGCCAAATTAAGTACATGGTACATGTACATGTAGGTGAGAAGCCAAATTAAGTACAGGGTACATGTACATATAGGTGAGAAGCGAAATTCAAGTACAGGGTACATGTACATACAGGTGAGAAGCTAACTTAAGTACAGGGTACATGATCCTACGCCCAGCACGCCATTCACTAGTGATCCTTTCATCTCTGACTGTTATCTTTTGCTTGTTTAAAGTATTATCGATAATTATACCCCAGTAGACTGATTAGTGGCGCTTAAAAAAAAACTTAATTGTGAGAGAGTCGCATCATTGTTTGACTTAACCATAAGGGACTCAACTCGTAATGAATGGGCCGGGTTCCTTCCCTTTGACAGGATTGATTGATTTGCGCTGCCCCAATGTAAACTCCAGTGCGGGCCAATGTACTTAGCGTGATTGGATTTGAGTGTCCATATCAGAGAATGGCAAATCTTTTGTGCTTGATCGGGTCTGAAGAATTTTGGGCTCAGGGTCGGCCGACTGGCAATGTTGATGTCTGCAGTGTCGGGGGGTAGTGAATATTTCGGTTAGTCGTCTAGCGCCAAGGTTGTCTGTTTAATAATATACATTCGCGAGTGTACAGGGAGCAGTGAACCGAGACTGTGGCCGAGGGCAGTATATGTGGTCACGGCTTATACGTAGTGAAGGATTTCAATAGGTAGGAAAACCTTGAAAGAGGCTTTGTTGAATCTGGCCTTGCCTGGATACAGTGCAGATTTGTAGGAAAGTGTCAAGGTTTAAGGTTAATCAAAGATACGCATCTTCGTCCCCCCCCCACTCCCACGACAACGGACTTGTTCACCTCACACTGGGGTCACACGTGGGGTTTGGGGGCGGGGTGTCACATGTGACAGTTGTTTCACACATTTCATTTCACACATTATTTCCCCACCCGGTTATAACTTGACGGGTACAAAATAGGTGACCATAGAAAACTGAAGTCACACCATCGCAGGCCATGTCAAGAAATCAATTCTCCCATTATTTTACCCACCTGCCCCCCCCCCACACACACACAGACCCCTCAGAGTGCTCGTCAAGTCGTCAAGTGCATTGTTGCAGTACCTGACGACGGATGGTTTGGTCAGGTGTCAATCGCTTGTTTTAAAAGTGTGGATGACGTCACAAGACTTGCTCACTCTCACCTGCCAGCATTTCAGTGCACCAAACAGACTTGGGTGTTAATGAGTTAAGGTTGTGGGGAATAGGAGGGCTGACTAATACCACGTGATTGGCGTCTCTTACATTGGATACAGCACTACATGTCTATCTTTATTGAGTTTGTGTGTGTGTGTGTGTGTGAGGGGGGGGGGTTACACGATTCAAAAACCAATACTATCAATAATCTATAATATCACCGATCGAAATCGGAGTGAGCCGACCAGTGGTATGTCCATGAGTTTTTGTGACGATTTTTCAACTCTTTTTTTTTAATCTGTGCGCAATGAAACAGAAGTATCTCCAGTTCTGTGATACTTATCTTCCGTCCTGTAACAAGACCGTTCTCCTATACTGTGACAAGATCTCCGTTCATACGACGAGACGTATCTCCCTTCATACGACGAGACGTATCTCCCTTCATACGACGAGACGTATCTCCTTTCCTACGACGAGACGTATCTCCCTTCCTACGACGAGACGTATCTCCCTTCATACGACGAGACGTATCTCCCTTCCTACAACGAGACGTATCTCCCTTCCTACGACTTCACTTATCTCCCGCCTTACAAGCAAACTTAATTCGCTTTCCCTGGCAGTTTTCCCTCCCCCCAATTACCTGGCTCTGAAACAAAAGAAGTTTACAGTGTCTCGGTGTCAGTGACGTACACATGTCTTTAGGGCATCAGAAAGTCACCTTTAGGCTGCAAATAGCCCTATCGGTGGACAGGTTGGCCCTATGTAGTAACACGGAAGCCGTGGCCATTACCGCAACCTGGTCAGGCTTAATTTATGGTACGCGGCAGTTATTTCCCTTTAGTACATCGAGTGTGCTCCCCTTGTCGCAAAGTTGGATAATAGTTATAGTTAATTTCAATTTCATGTTTCGAAATTGATTTAGATGTTAATAAAACCCAAATGCTCAACTCGTTACTACACTTACTGATCACCAAGTAGCTTAAAGTTAATGTATTCAACACATATCTGACAGAAAGTTAAACGGGAACACATCTTGGGAGATCTCAAGATGGCAAGGAAAGAAGCTCTTAGTTTACAGGATCAGATGGCCTCAGTGATCAAGACACACCCAGAGTTAAACACTGTCATTCACAAACACATACACTCATAAACACACACACATTGACACAAGATCACACAGACGCAATACGGAAACAATGTTAATCAGTTGGTAATGTCGTTAATTTGTTAAATGTGGACATTGGCGTAGCCAGGAGATTACAGGGGGTGCATGTTACATATGCCACCGGGCGCCAAGGTACAGAGGCGCCACAACGAGACTTACAACGTCACGTTACAACATGTGAGCAAGGGTACGTTTAATTGAATGGTTTGTACAATTTTGTAGTTTGCCTTCGAACGCATAACATCTTTGATCCGCCTCTGAATGCGGATCTTGTAAGACAGTCCCTGTAGACTTGCGTTGTCTTATCCTGTTGCTGGAGTGGTCAATGACCATAGACAGAAGAGGTTATTTGGCCAGTACGTTACACGCCTTCTTTAAATCAACACTATTACTATTGTTATTATTATTATTATAATTTACTACTATTTGGTTACTTGTGGCTGGTTAGTTTGAGCCGGGAAAGCTTAATTAGTAATTATCTCATTATAAATATTGATTATTGCGTGTAATATTACGTCTGGTGTAGTATTAACATTGCGTTTTGTAATACTACATCTGAAGTAGTAGTCAACCCAATTAGTTTCGTTACGTCTGAAGTAATATTACCATTGTATTTATCATGTTACACACGAAGTAGAGGTCATAGTGGTGCTACTTCTAAGTACACTTACGTATTTACTGCCTTATGTTACTCTGCTTACAGATGACACATTTGATCATCATGACGGTGCCGTGATAAGATTTGATAGATGGGAAGAAAACTCTCAATAAAAGATTTGTCACCACGGCCTAAGCTGTGTCCAATCTTGCCGAGGGGGAATGGGAATTGATTCTATTGTTGACAGTACGTCAGTTCGCTCCCTTGTTTACAGACGTTGTTATGTAATACTCTAAAGATTATAAACGATTATAACTTTGTTTTTTACTGTACATATGTGTATGTGTTTGTGTGTGATGTGTTGACAAGTAAGTAAATAAAGTAGGTCAGCCGGCATCGTGTGCTCCCAGTTTAAGGTGTGCAGACGACAAGCCACGAGTGAAGGTGACCTAGGACAATGTCACACAATACGAGCATGCAAGGTCGTCAGCCGACATGATGTGGGGGGGCGGGGGAGGAAGCGGGGTCACAATCAGAATTCTCTTGGGCAGACAAGATCATAAAAGTCCGTTTTAAGACAGCGATGTGTGACACTAACGATTTGCACAATTTTACCATTGACATTGGCTAGTGTGAGAAAACGGCTATCGTGTCGGTATATCCAATTGTACTGAAGTGCTGAAAGAGCGAACTCTCGCTGAACTTAGATACACGGCAAAGTAAGGTGTTGTTACAATGGTCACGGCAAATTATCGCTAGACTATGTTCGTGTACAATGATGACAACATAGGTGGACATTGGACGATCTCTGATATTTTTTTTAATGAAGTTCTTTGACGTAATCCTTTTTAGAAGATATCTGACAAGATAATTCGAAGATCTCTGATAAGGTCTTTTGGAAGATTTCTGACAAGATGTCAAAAAAGAACTTTGACATAATTTTGATAAACTCTCCGACCTCCGAGTTTGTTGGAAAGATCGCCCCATTTGAATATGTTACTAGTGGTACAAAATTTTAGTGTTTTTTTTTAAAACTATAAAATCTCATGCAATTTATAAAAGGCTCTTAAAATATATTATTTTTTTTTACGCTCTAGACCAGTGGTTCCCAAACTTTTTTGACCCACGGACCCCTTTTATACTTAAAACTTCCCCACGGACCCCAAAGTGAAAAAAATACTTTATAAATGCATAGTACAAAAATTACAAAAGCCACATTTTTTAGGAAAAGTACGGCATTTATTGAAATTATCACTTTTGTTTAAGATTAAATTGAAAACAATTAATAACTTGGATTAACGTGATGAGATTTTATGAGTGTACGAGCAACAAAGCCCGTCTAAGGACGCTCCGCCACCGTTCGGTGGCATGTTGTAACTCCCCTCCAACAGCCGTCTCGACCGGCATACATGTGCATCAAGTCAAAAATACTATTCATTATAGTTAAAATAAATAACTCGTAAAAAATGAGCTTTTGACTATAAATCCCAACGCGCATAACTCAAAATAAAGTTTTGGAAGAAATACTGCACCAAAAATAACTCGCTTTGAACGTCCGCGTAAACGTGTTCAATGTCATATGTGTTTGAGGGACCAATCGCTATCGATGACCGCACGGAACATGGCCTTTTATTAAATCCTTTATATTAACTCGTGGTGTCTGTTCGATTGCTGGTTTGTCAAAAAAAAATGGATCGATTTTAACCCACTTCCTCGTAAGCTAGCGAGCTGAAAGTTTGCAGGAAGTTTTGTGCCGATGATAAAATTGGTGTATTAAAATTTCAGATCGATCGCATGTACTGTCATTAAATTATTGAATGTTTATATTATTTTATTTATCTCTATGTATCATGTTATTTTTTGAGATAAAGTGTCGTGGTGCGTATTATATTGTACGACCTTTTTAATACTTTCCTGTGGCGCGATTTGGTGCGTATTATATGGACGATAATTTTTAAAAATATATATTTCCGATCGGTGCGCATTATATTAAACATGTTTTACGAGACAAAACTAAATTTTGGATGCTCGTGCGCTGCTTATTATAATGAACATTCTTTTATTAAATCCTTTATATTAACTCGTGGTGTCTGTTTGCTTGCTTGCTTGTCGAAAAAATTTTGGATCGATTTTAACACACTTCTTTGTAAGCTAGCGAGCTGAAATTTTGCAGGCAGACTCGTGCCGATGATAAAAATGATGTATCAAAATTTCAGATCGATCGGATGTACTGTAATTAAATTATTGAATTTTTAGTTTATTTTATTTATCTCTATGTATCATGATAAATTTTAGAGATAACGTGTCGCGGTGCGTATTATATTGAACAACCTTTTTATTAATACTCTCCCGTTGCCCGATTTCGTGCGTATTATATTGAACGACCTTTTTATTAATACTCTCCCGTTGCCCGATTTCGTGCGTATTATATTGAACGACCTTTTTATTAATACTCTCCCGTTGCCCGATTTCGTGCGTATTATATTGAACGACCTTTTTATTAATACTCTCCCGTTGCCCGATTTCGTGCGTATTATATTGAACGACCTTTTTATTAATACTCTCCCGTTGCCCGATTTCGTGCGTATTATATTGAACGACCTTTTTATTAATACTCTCCCGTTGCCCGATTTCGTGCGTATTATATTGAACGACCTTTTTATTAATACTCTCCCGTTGCCCGATTTCGTGCGTATTATATTGAACGACCTTTTTATTAATACTCTCCCGTTGCCCGATTTCGTGCGTATTATATTGAACGACCTTTTTATTAATACTCTCCCGTTGCCCGATTTCGTGCGTATTATATTGAACGACCTTTTTATTAATACTCTCCCGTTGCCCGATTTCGTGCGTATTATATTGAACGACCTTTTTATTAATACTCTCCCGTTGCCCGATTTCGTGCGTATTATATTGAACGACCTTTTTATTAATACTCTCCCGTTGCCCGATTTCGTGCGTATTATATTGAACGACCTTTTTATTAATACTCTCCCGTTGCCCGATTTCGTGCGTATTATATTGAACGACCTTTTTATTAATACTCTCCCGTTGCCCGATTTCGTGCGTATTATATTAACAATACTTTTTATAAGAAATTCTGCACAACAACCTATAATGCATGATATAAAATTGGAATCTGACTTTGTAACCAGAATTAAAGAGAGCATAAAATTTAGTTAAATATGTACGTGATGATAACCAGCTATCTTCTGTGTGAATAAATAATCCATTATTGTCTTCTTCATTTTCCAAACAATATTGAGCAAATAATCTCTCATCAAGCCATTCCTTTTGATTTAATTAACTGCTCTAATGACATAATGTAGTGATCCAAGCAAAACTTTCACTAAGATTTTTTTGAATATTTGATGTTGATGAGTGACTCAATTTACTGAAAATACATTTGGTACAGAATGTTTTAAGTATGCCAAAAAGTCAAGAGTATTGCTTTAACTTCAAGCATTTTTTTTGTAAAATTCAGTTAATAACGTTTCACCTTTCGTATCTGTTTCCAAACATTTAGCCATACTTCAAATATTCATTAACACCATATTGTCGGAATTGTTTCTTCGGCTCACTCAGTGCTGGAT
Source organism: Ampullaceana balthica (assembly GCA_944989445.1). NCBI lineage: Eukaryota > Metazoa > Mollusca > Gastropoda > Lymnaeidae > Ampullaceana > Ampullaceana balthica. The sequence goes on along the minus strand of CALYLW010000241.1, from coordinate 677,337 downwards.
TAACCTAACAAGCTATAACTTAGTCTTCCTGCCTTCTTGGGGGCCTCCGGAATTTTTCCCCCCACATTTTTCACTTATATAGAATATCTAGACTTCAGAAAGGCCTTAAATAGCTTAAGGCCCCATCAAGTATAAATCCAGCCTTGGACTCACTCATTCTCTTATATGTTGTAACAGACCACTGTTAAGAATTATTAACTTTTTCAATGGAATGCTACGGTAAAGTCCTATTGAAAACATTATTTGATGATAGGATGCAATTTAGATAAATATAACTTTCCGACGCATCGAAAAATACACAACCTTGCAACCCTCGTAGATTCAAGTTAAAAACTTGTATTTTTCTACTTATAGTTATAGGAATTCGGCATTTCTTCTGCACCAAGCTTGACCTTTGAACAAACCAAGTATTTTGATTGGTTATATATATGGTAATTACAGAAGTTCTACTACATTTTCTACGTAAAACTACATTGTATCCATGAAGGTTAGCACCTAAGATGGTACTTAATTAGTCGAAAAGGCATTCACATACTATTTTATTTATTATTATTTATTTTAATTTCAATAAAAATAAAATTTATCAGTTGTATATATTCGATGTTAAACATTGCGCGGACCCCCTGGCGTTGTTCAGGGACCCCCAAATCAATTTTAATTTTCCACGGACCCCCTGAAGGGTACCGCGGACCCCTGGGGGTCCATACGGACCACTTTGGGAACCACTGCTCTAGACTCTAGGTGGCACTTTTTAGCCAAAACTTTGAGATTAAGCCCCACAATACCATTTCATTGAAATTTAAAAGTAAACACGTGTCGGTAATTGAATGGTGCTCTGAATATTCCCGTTAATACACCAAAAGATGTTTGTAGCTCTTTGGAAACTTGACCTTTTCATAACTTTAGTCAGTATCAACCACTTCGATCACATTTTTTGGTCACCCGTGCCTCAAAGGAGGAGGAAAAGTGTTTTTAGATGTGTTTTTTCTTAAAGAGTGGGGGGGGGGATATGTTTTTAGTGAGGAAGGAATAACACGCCAATCCATAACGCAGATCCGCACTCTACAAACACAAAAGCCGATGACGTCATTGCAGAAATTTACGCACGGTAGCCTTATTCTTGTACAATGGCAGACATGGCGTACCACAAAAAGAAAGTGGGTCATGTTTCTGGTGTTAGCCGTGGTACTTCTTTGCGTTAACCTCTATAGGTTTACGACCGTCTTAACCCTACGTCCCACCTCTTCATTAAGTAGGTTACCCGAGGAACTGATACAGTGGTGACTTGTGGGTGACATGGGGACAGACCTACCACGAGTTATGGCACTTGGCCGATGAAATAGGCATTTGTAGTAGAAGACTACCGTGCCCTAACAAAAATGAGAGCTGTCTCAAATGATAGCTGTCTCTCAGTCTCAAATGATAGCAAATATGAGAGCTGTCTGTCTCAAATGATAGCTGTCTCTTAGTCTCAAATGATAGCAAATATGAGAGCTGTCTGTCTCAAATATTAACAAACATGAGAGCTGTCTGTCTCAAATGATAGCAAACATGAGAGCTGTCTGTCTCAAATGTTAACAAATATGAGAGCTGTCTGTCTCAAATGATAGCAAATATGAGAGCTGTCTCTCAGTCTCAAATGATAGCAAAGACGCCTCAGTTGAGGCGTGTTGTATAATAAAGATGAATGTTAGCAAGTAGCTGGGCATTGTTAGATCATGTGTAGGTCCACCATCAGTAGATGGGCATTGTTAGATCATGTGTAGGTCCACCATCAGTAGCTGGACATTGTTAGATCATGTGTAGGTCCACCATCAGTAGCTGGACATTGTTAGATCATGTGTAGGTCCACCATCAGTAGATGGACATTGTTAGATCATGTGTAGGTCCACCATCAGTAGATGGACATTGTTAGATCATGTGTAGGTCCACCATCAGTAGCTGGACATTGTTAGATCATGTGTAGGTCCACCATCAGTAGCTACTAGCTACAAACAAAAATATATGACCGAATTTATTTCAGTTATGCTAACATTCTAATGGGCATGTGGCATGGGCCTCCACATATATATGTATGTCCATGGTCACGTGCAGCCACATATTAGTGTGTGTCCAATGGTCATATGGCATGGGCGTCCACATGTCTTTTTTTTTGGGGGGGGGGCTGATAAACTTTTGTTGCATTTGAGAACGTTTACTTCCTTCAGATAAATTAAAAACCCAGTTATTGTTGTAATTTTAATATTTATATATTTAATGTCAGCTGGGACTGAACCCAACACAAATCATGATCTTACTGTGGCTAATCATGATCTTACTGTGGCTAATCATGATCTTACTGTGGCTAATCATGATCTTACTGTGGCTAATCATGATCTTACTGTGGCTAATCATGATCTTACTGTGGCTAATCATGATCTTACTGTGGCTAATCATGATCTTACTGTGGGCTAATCATGATCTTACTGTGGCTAATCATGATCTTACTGTGGCTAATCATGATCTTACTGTGGCGAATCATGATCTTACTGTGGCTAATCATGATCTTACTGTGGCTAATCATGATCTTACTGAGGCTAATCATGATCTTACTCAGGCTAATCATGATCTTACTCAGGCTAATCATGATCTTACTGTGGCTAATCATGATCTTACTGTGGCTAATCATGATCTTACTGTGGCTAGTCATGATCTTACTGTGGCTAATCATGATCTTACTGTGGCTAGTCATGATCTTACTGTGGCTAATCATGATCTTACTGTGGCTAATCATGATCTTACTGTGGCTAATCATGATCTTACTGTGGCTAATCATGATCTTACTGTGGCTAATCATGATCTTACTGTGGCTAATCATGATCTTACTGTGGCTAATCATGATCTTACTGTGGCTAATCATGATCTTACTGTGGCTAATCATGATCTTACTGTGGCTAATCATGATCTTACTGTGGCTAATCATGATCTTACTGTGGCTAATCATGATCTTACTGTGGCTAATCATGATCTTACTGTGGCTAATCATGATCTTACTGTGGCTAATCATGATCTTACTGTGGCTAATCATGATCTTACTGTGGCTAATCATGATCTTACTGTGGCTAATCATGATCTTACTGTGGCTAATCATGATCTTACTGTGGCTAATCATGATCTTACTGTGGCTAATCATGATCTTACTGTGGCTAATCATGATCTTACTGTGGCTAATCATGATCTTACTGTGGCTAATCATGATCTTACTGTGGCTAATCATGATCTTACTGTGGCTAATCATGATCTTACTGAGGCTAATCATGATCTTACTGAGGCTAATCATGATCTTACTGTGGCTAATCATGATCTTACTGTGGCTAATCATGATCTTACTGTGGCTAATCATGATCTTACTGTGGCTAATCATGATCTTACTGTGGCTAATCATGATCTTACTGTGGCTAATCATGATCTTACTGTGGCTAATCATGATCTTACTGTGGCTAATCATGATCTTACTGTGGCTAATCATGATCTTACTGTGGCTAATCATGATCTTACTGTGGCTAATCATGATCTTACTGTGGCTAATCATGATCTTACGTGGCTAATCATGATCTTACTGTGGCTAATCATGATCTTACTGTGGCTAATCATGATCTTACTGTGGCTAATCATGATCTTACTGTGGCTAATCATGATCTTACTGTGGCTAATCATGATCTTACTGAGGCTAATCATGATCTTACTGTGGCTAATCATGATCTTACTGTGGCTAATCATGATCTTACTGTGGCTAATCATGATCTTACTGTGGCTAATCATGATCTTACTGTGGCTAATCATGATCTTACTGTGGCTAATCATGATCTTACTGTGGCTAATCATGATCTTACTGTGGCTAATCATGATCTTACTGTGGCTAATCATGATCTTACTGTGGCTAATCATGATCTTACTGTTGCTAATCATGATCTTACTGTGGCTAATCATGATCTTACTGTGGCTAATCATGATCTTACTGTGGCTAATCATGATCTTACTGTGGCTAATCATCATCTTACTGTGGCTAATCATGATCTTACTGTGGCTAACTGATGTTCATCTTGTAACCTTGCTTCCACATATCTCTAAATTACTATATTTTATCCTACTGCAATTTCTGATTTCTCTTTTAATTTATAATCTTTTGCCTGCATTCAACAAAACACAAATGATGTTACATTGGTGGAAATAAATTCAAATTCAGGTTCTAGAGCGCACTCAAAAAACATAAAGTCTTCTGCAGTTCAAGCTCATATTATTGTTGTTTTATTTCATGTTGGACCACTCAAACTACAGAAATGCCAGAGCACGTAAATGAATGCATAGTTATTGTATTGGATGTTGTAGAGCTGATTCAATCTGTAGTAACACGAAAAAATGCAGAGTAAGTGTATTAGATCATGTAGTAAACAAGAAAAATGCCAGAGTAAGTGAAGGCACTTACATGTATTATTATTATTGTCTTATTGGATGTTGTAGAGCTGATACAATCCAGTAAACAAGAAAAATGTCAGAGCAGTGAAAGCACTTATTATAATTTTATTTCCATTTCAAAACAGAGAACATAGCACACAGTAACTCAAATGTTTCATCAAACAATAGCATCATAATAAAAAGGTTCTCAGTTTGTACATGCTTCAATACTTTCATCTATAAACAGGGTCATAAAAACACAAGGGTTCTATAATATATATAAATATATACTCATTTATACATTCTGTGGGGGGGGGAATTTGAAAGACCAGTTGCCTCAAAGATACTTAGACCAGTGGTTCTCAATTTATTTGTAAATATTCATCAAAGTACTTCACATTTATTAATCTTAAAGGCACGCACAAGATAAGTTGGTTATATGTTTGACTCGGATGTTGTTCCCAGCTGTCATAATTATGTTAAGGGAACATTCAAAGAATAAGGACAAAGAGCATTGAAAAATGTAACCACTGACAGGGATCATGTTGTTGCTGGAGATGGTGATACACGTAATAGGGAATTAATTGCTAATACTAATATTTTTTTTACTTTGCTTTCACTTGAATAAAGTGTTAAACTTTTGAAAAGTTTAAGGGTCCCTTAAAAATTATTAGAACCCTTGAATACAGCATGCTCAGGTATTAGAGAGAATTTTAGATGATTCAAGCCTGGTTACACCACAGTGTGATACAGGTTTCAACTGATTTAGAACCCTTGAATATAGCAAGCTAAGGTGGTATAGAGAGAAATGACCAGTTGGTTATATCACACTCTGATACAGGTTTCAACTGATTTAGAACCCTTGAATATAGCAAGCTAAGGTGGTATAGAGAGAAATGACCAGTTGGTTACACCACACTCTGATACAGGTTTCAACTGATTTAGAACCCTTGAATACAGCAAGCTAAGGTGGTATAGAGAATTTCTGAGTTGGTTACACCACACTCTGATACAGGTTTCAACTGATTCAGCATGACAGTATCAAAGACAGTGGACGTTGACTGACAGTACAAGATACCTGCCAGGACTCTGCCTCAATTTGGTTCCAGTCAACTTGGGGAGGGAACATCACAGTGGAGGACAGGACCACTTATCTGAGGACAATCCAAGGACCTTTGTCTACCAGAGATTCTCAAATATATCATGCTGCTATAGTTTTGGAGAAACCCTTTTGTCAGCCAGTGATTCTCAAATTTATCCGACTGACTAACACAAGGGAAACCCAAGCAGCCTAGTCAAGTCAGGGTTTCAAAAATTAGATCAGACTTATAAACAGCTTTACATGACCACATCTAACGTGGTACATGACCACATCTAACGTGGTACATGACCACATCTAACGTGGTACATGACCACATCTAACGTGGTACATGACCACATCTAACGTGGTACATGACCACATCTAACGTGGTACATGACCACATCTAACGTGGTACATGACCACATCTAACGTGGTACATGACCACATCTAACGTGGTACATGACCACATCTAACGTGGTACATGACCACATCTAACGTGGTACATGACCACATCTAACGTGGTACATGACCACATCTAACGTGGTACATGACCACATCTAACGTGGTACATGACCACATCTAACGTGGTACATGACCACATCTAACGTGGTACATGACCACATCTAACGTGGTACATGACCACATCTAACGTGGTACATGACCACATCTAACGTGGTACATGACCACATCTAACGTGGTACATGACCACATCTAACGTGGTACATGACCACATCTAACGTGGTACATGACCACATCTAACGTGGTACATGACCACATCTAACGTGGTACATGACCACATCTAACGTGGTACATGACCACATCTAACGTGGTACATGACCACATCTAACGTGGTACATGACCACATCTAACGTGGTACATGACCACATCTAACGTGGTACATGACCACATCTAACGTGGTACATGACCACATCTAACGTGGTACATGACCACATCTAACGTGGTACATGACCACATCTAACGTGGTACATGACCACATCTAACGTGGTACATGACCACATCTAACGTGGTACATGACCACATCTAACGTGGTACATGACCACATCTAACGTGGTACATGACCACATCTAACGTGGTACATGACCACATCTAACGTGGTACATGACCCACATCTAACGTGGTACATGACCACATCTAACGTGGTACATGACCACATCTAACGTGGTACATGACCACATCTAACGTGGTACATGACCACATCTAACGTGGTACATGACCACATCTAACGTGGTACATGACCACATCTAACGTGGTACATGACCACATCTAACGTGGTACATGACCACATCTAACGTGGTACATGACCACATCTAACGTGGTACATGACCACATCTAACGTGGTACATGACCACATCTAACGTGGTACATGACCAACGTGGTACATGACCACATCTAACGTGGTACATGACCACATCTAACGTGGTACATGACCACATCTAACGTGGCACCTTGTTTTTTTTAATAAAAAAAATGACAATTTCAAATCAACCCCAAAAGACTGAACTCTGGTATTGAACATTTTTTGGATGCAACCAGACCAAGCTTTATATAAGACACAGAGACAACCTCATCAAACTAATGAACCAGTGTCATTTATTGCAGAGACAACCTCATCAAACTAATGAACCAGTGTCATTTATTGCAGAGACAACCTCATCAAATTAATGAACCAGTGTCATTTATTGCAGAGACATTCGCACAATCTACCTGTAGAAGTGGCCGATCTGTTTAAGACCACCAGCAGTTGGAATTTATCTGTTGCAACAAGACACAAAAGTCAATAGTTGTAATCACTGGTTTAGTTTTTTTCATTTTAATGGTGTAAAAGAAGGACAACTGTAGCAAGGTCTCTTACATAAAAAAAGAGGGGCAACAATTCATGGCACATGGTTTGTTTCAGCTTAAACCTCCACTTTCTCAAACACATTGTCAGACGAATACTAAAATGATTGAGAACCACTGATCCTTTGTTATTAGGATAGAAGACTGCAGAGATTAAAAAAATAGATTTCATGATTCTCTGCCAACCTACATAGTTGCCAATAAGGCTAATCAGAAATCTCTGCCAACCTACATAGTTGCCAATAAGGCTAATCAGAAATCTCTGCCAACCTACATAGTTGCCAATAAGGCTAATCAGAAATCTCTGCCAACCTACATAGTTGCCAATAAGGCTAATCAGAAATCTCTGCCAACCTACATAGTTGCCAATAAGGCTAATCAGAAATCTCTGCCAACCTACATAGTTGCCAATAAGGCTAATCAGAAAACCATTTCACTCATTTTGTTATTGAAACAAAAAGTAAAATCTAGATACATTTTATTTGGGTATCATAAAAGCCCTGTCTATTCATTTGAGGACCACTTTAACACAATTCGGGTAATATGGCAGGGACACTAAGGTCAAAAAATAACATGTAATTCTCATACCTCATTTTTTGACATACTATCCACTTTTCAATAATGTAATTTACACATTCTTCCACAGAATTGCATGTTTCTAAATAAACATGAGTTGTTGTAATATAAAATAACATAATCAGCTTCATCAAATTTCATTTGGTTTCAGCCAGACCCTTAACGAAGACTTAGAGCTAAAGTCAGGTCAAAATTAACTGATTTGCAGAGAAATGTCTACATGATTTTTTAAAACAACTTTTCAATCCAAAATTTTAAAATGCTTAAGTTAGTAAGTCTGTGTATAAGAAAACTAACTTAAATCTGCTGTATTTAAAAAAAATATATTTATCTCATTTTAGTAATTCATTCTATTTGAATTGATTTCTTTTTTAACCTCAAGAATTGCAGTTAAGCAGTTGAAGAATATTAGAGTTCAAATGTAGAATAATAAAGAGTAAGAGGCTGTGAATTTGATAGAAAATAATGTGATTTTAAAAGATTCATTCAGTTAATTGCGTGGTCTAAAACAATAAATACATGCCAGTGGTTCTCAACTCATGCAGAGTGACTCAAAGTTTATTATTATCATGAGAACCAGAACTAACATTTACTGGAGATGTGAAAACATAAATAACAAATTTATAGTGTCTCAATGAACACTGGCTGAACACATTCATATCCTGCAGTATCATGTCAACAATGGCCAATTGGTTGAACACATTCATATCCTGCAGTATCATGTCAACAATGGCCAATTGGTTGAACACATTCATATCCTGCAGTATTATGTCAACAATGGCCAATTGGTTGAACACATTCATAACCTACAGTATCATGCCAACAATGGGCAATTGGTTGAACACATTCATATCCTACAGCAGTGGTTCCCAAAGTGGTCCGTACGGACCCCCAGGGGTCCGCGGAACCATTCAGGGGGTCCGTGGAAAATTAAAATTGATTTGGGGGTCCCTGGATAACGTCAGGGTTTAGACTAAAAATAATAAAATTATGGTTTTTTTTATCATTACTGAAATAAAATTAAAAAACAATGAATACTAATACTAACTATAGTAGCGATTTTTAGCTCCTGAGTGAAATAAATTGGTTTGACGTAGAAACAATAATATAACTACAATATTTCCACAGCTGTAACCAATCAAAATGTTTGGTTTATTGAAAGTTTGATGCGTGAGAAAGGCGGAGACCCTATATGTAGGTCTATAAAAATGGTATATAAAAATACCATCTTTTAACGGAAATGACGATGATTGCAGGGTTGACGTATCGGGAAGTTATATTTATCTAAAGCAGGAAGAATCCAGCTTTCCATTGATATTGATTTCCATTTGATATGTTGGACGATTCCAAATACAGGAATCGAGTCAGCAAAAAAACTTTTTTCTTCTTCAAAATTCGACCAAACATTTTTGCAAAATAATATTTAAAAATAATTTTAATATATAATGATAATTTTTTAATGTAATTAAATTTTAAAAATTGCTTTAGAAACCTAATACATTAAATCATAGAAATACTTGAAAATGAGAATTATGGCCGATTTCTCACCCGCACCCCTCTTCAAAGTTTGAGATGACGCCAACTATTTAAGTTAATAACAAACATGGCACGGTGGGAAACAGACTAGTGAGACTACCGAAAATAGTTGTATACAGCAATGCAATAGTGCTGCTACATGCATAACTTGCCTACAACATAAAGTCTAAAAGAGTCGCACACGTAATCGATAATTTACTTTTATGTAATGCTGAAGTGTATAAATTAAACAAATTTTCCCAATCTTAGGCAAAAGAAGTTTAGTATGGTTAATTGGACTTTTTCATATAATTGAATTTTGTATTGTTATCCAGATAGTGTACTTTTGAACGTAGGTAAATATAATATTTGAATAAAATAGATATCTTTTGAGAAAAATATTTTTTTTCATTTTCAATAAAGTAATACCTTAACGTTAATAAAAATAAAACAAAATAAAATTTAAAAAATGAAAAATAAAAAATAAACTCAGGAAGGGATCGTAAGTTTTTTGAAAAAAAATTAAATAGAATTGTTTCCTTACATTCTTACGTCAAATAATTCTAAAGGGTTTTACTGCAGCATTCAATTGTAAAATTTACTAGTTAATTAAACGTTTCAAATAAAACATTTTAAATACAATTTTTCTTATACTTTTGAGGCCTTTTTAAATAGATGAGTGAGCCGAAGAAAAAATGTAGACAGTATATTTGAAGTATGGCTTTATTTCGTCACCAGGAAATAGTATTTTACCAATGAGTCTTTTATGTAATAAAACTTTGTCGAATGATTCTATGAAACCTTCCAAGCTTAAGGAACATTTGATGAAAATCCAAAGTGATAGATAAAGATTTATTGTTTTTTTCAAGCAGTCAAAGAAAAATATTTGAAAACACCATCTCTTCAACTACTCACAGGGACAACATCTAAGTGAGATGACGATGGACTGCGCGCGCCTTATAATATTTCTTTACTGATTGCAAAGTCCGAAAAGCCCAACACGATTGGTGAAGAACTTATTTTACCAGCTGTAAGTGAGGTGATAATCACCTTTCAACATCACAAAAAGAATTTCACTGAGCAATAATTCAGTCCAAAGAAGGATTGACGAAATGGCTCAGTGTATTCAAAATTCTCTATATGATTACTTAAAACATCTGAATTTTTCCTACAGCTTGATGAGTCCACTTTACCAGGAAACGTGGCTTTACTTTTAGCTTAAGTAAGATTAAGTAAAAGAAGAATAATTTTGCCAAGAAATGTTTTCTAAATGTTTGGAAACAGATACAAAAGGTGAAATGTTATTTACTGAATTAAAAAGTTTTTTCGATGAAAAAGCTGTACCCATGACTAATATCATTTCTGTTACTACTGACGGTGCTCCGGCAATTGATGGAAGATACCGAGGCTTTCTGGCATACTTAAAACAAGCTGTACCAAATGTATGTTCAGTACATTGTGTAATTCATTGACATCATTTAGTTGCAAAAAATCTTAGTGAACGTTTGCATGGATCACTAGATTATGTCATTAGAGCAGTTAATAAAATCAGAAGAAATGCCACAAATGAGAGATTATTTGCTAAACTTTGTTAAGAAAATGATGAAGACTATAATCATTTACTACTTCACACAGAAGTACGTTGGTTATCTAAAAGTGCATGTTTAAATCGATTTTATGCTCTCTTTGATTCAGTGCTGGAAATTGTTGAAGGCAAAGACAATGATTTGAGACAAAATGTAATTAACTCAAAAAATAACATAGCCTACATGACGGATTTGTTTTCCAAATTTAACGAAACTAATTTGAAACTACAAGGTGACCAATTAAATTTAATCAAAACTAAAAGCGCATTATCTGCGTTTGTTGCAAAAAAAATTTCTGTGTGAACAAAACTTGGGGAGAGGAGAATGTTCTCAGTTTCAAAATCTTTCGAAATTGCAAAATAGAGATGAAGACTTGCTTGCCTACTGTCAACACTTAACGGCTCTTCTTGCAGACCTTAACCAAAAAGTTGAAGACATTCTTCACATGGATATTCCCGACTGGGTTTTGAACCCTTTCGCTGGGGAACAAACTCAGATTCCAGACATAGATGACTCCATACTAATACAGGAGCTACTTATTGAATTATCCATAAATGAGTAACTTAAACCAATGTTTGAAGAATGATACCACAAATTCTGGTTACAAAAAGAGATCCCAATTTTATATCCTGCATTATGGGTTATTGTAAAGAAGTTGTTGACTGCATTCCCGTCTTCCTATTTGGTAGAAGGTGGATTCAGTGCCGTAATGAACCTCATCACAAACAAAAGAAACCGGCTAGCCATTAGTGTTCGTGGAGATTTGCGTTTGTTAATCACAAACATTGAGCCGGACATAAATAGACTCATAAAATCTCATCAAGTTCACTCAAGTCATTAATTTATTTAAAGAATTTATAAACAAAAGTTATATGTAAATAAATAAATCTTCAACAAAATGTTGCTTTTATTAGTAAATTAGTAAATTTGTATACCTTGCATTTATGTAGCGTTTTTTTTATTGGGGGTCCGTGGGAACGTTTTGAATGTAAAAGGGGTCCACGGGTAAAAAAAGTTTGGGAACCACTGTCCTACAGTATCATGCCAACAATGGCCAATTGGTTGAAATTAATGGATTGTAAAAAAACAACTAGAAGTGTTTTTCAACAAATTTAACTGATCTTTAAATGAATCTGTTCTGAATTCTAGCTCTTTGTTAATACACCACACTCAGAGGTCCTCACATATATTTTTTTATAATTTACATGCCCCCAAAATTTACATCAAATTTACAAAGACTGGGAAGATATAGCAGAAATCAAAATGACAGATATTTTTAAACTGTAAATGTATGCTCCTGCAAATATACTCTCACAAATATAAACAATATTTTCTGACATTTTAAAACTGAAAACTTAAAAAGAAATTATGAAGACTATTTAGTGTTATGTTCAAATAGTCAGCCAACAATTTAGAGACAGATAGTTCATTCATTAATTTAAACTTCAGACTGAGAACCACTGGCTAGGTTAAACAAATTTTTTTTTACATGTGAGCCTGGTTGTCAGCACATCTCTCCATCTTTACATGTGAGCCTGGATATCAGCACATCTCTCCATCTTTACATGTGAGCCTGGATATCAGCACATCTCTCCATCTTTACATGTGAGCCTGGTTATCAGCACATCTCTCCATCTTTACATGTGAGCCTGGTTATCAGCACATCTCTCCATCTTTACATGTGAGCCTGGCTATCAGCACATCTCTCCATCTTTACATGTGAGCCTGGTTATCAGCACATCTCTCCATCTTTACATGTGAGCCTGGCTATCAGCACATCTCTCCATCTTTACATGTGAGCCTGGCTATCAGCACATCTCTCCATCTTTACATGTGAGCCTGGCTATCAGCACATCTCTCCATCTTTACATGTGAGCCTGGCTATCAGCACATCTCTCCATCTTTACATGTGAGTCTGGCTGTCAGCACATCTCTCCATCTTTACATGTGAGCCTGGCTATAAGCACATCTCCCTTACCTAACACATCCTCAACACAAGATGTGCTTCCTTACCAACATACCACACCAACTATTAAAAGCACATAATTCCTCCCTGAACAAAAGTGATCCATCTTTTACTATTCCTTTACCGACTTTTGCTTCTTTTTCTATAATCAGTAATTTTTTTGTAATTTGTGGTTACGGTTGCCATAGAGTCAAAGGTAAATAAATGTTAATATTTACTCATGAGTCTTTAAAAATGTCTACTTCATATTCATGCCTAGTTTCTGGTGGAGTTCGACCACTATTTCTGGGAGAGAAGAAAATCCAAATAGTTTTTTTTTGGACATTTTTTCACCGTCGTATCAGAGATGAGAAGGATGTCAAAATAAACTAGATGTTTCACTTTCAGATGTTTCACTTTTGCTCACAGGAGGAGATATCGTAATGCAGTTATGGCAGAAATTAAATAGGTCATTTATCATTATCATTAAACTTTGTACATTGCATCCAAGTAGGTCAGAAATCAGATCTCAGGGGACCGGCACGGCCCACCAGATTTATCTTATTTACACTTTGTACTTCTCTCATTACACCGGTAGGTCTGACGGACGCTGGACATTATGACTGGGCACACTGCATTTCATTGGTGTCCGAGTCTTCTGACCGACTGCTGTTGTCATCATCAGAACTGGACAGAACCTGGCCTTCTTCACGCATCTGCAGACAGAAGATAAATCAAGGGTTCTCATGTTACCAAAGTGGTGCTCATCATTTGTTATTTGTTTGAGCAGTATGAAAAAAGAGAGAAGTTTAAGGTTATCAAGACAGAAGTTTAAGGTTATCTTCTTCTTCTTCTTCGTTCTCAATTTGAGTATTGCGTGCCGACGAGTTTTGCGCCAAATGGCCCGTGGTCTCCGACTTCAGCCTGCTGTTTTTTCTGGATGTGCTTCCATAGCCTTTGGTCAGCCAAGACCATCTGCAAGGCAGCAGTTGATTTTGGCAAGTGATGCAGCGTTCACATGCCACGGCTATAAGGGTTCCACGCATTACCCAGCCGCCTTTTATTTTCCCTAACTATGCGTTAGGTACCCACTCGAAGCTGGGTGGACTCGGGGACGCCCTAGGCCCCGGGAGCAAATCCATGGCTTCCCAGGGATTCGAACCCGTGACCGTCGGTACGCCAGTCGAGCGCGCTGCCACTTCGACCACCGTATCCCCTTTAAGGTTATGAAGAGAGAGAAGTTTAAGGTTATGAAGAAGTTGAATTTAAAGAATGTTTATCTTGACTATACTTTTCAGTTGGGATTATAGGCAGAAGAGCCTAGTCTAAACCCTAACCTACATGGTCAAACTGTCAAAAGTTTTGTGTATAGTGTTGCTTTTTTCTTTTGTGGAATTAGGGTATTGGTTGGGGCAGATGAAGGTATTCTATAAACATTAGACCAAAACATTCAGTACAATGAAGTAGTGGTTCAAAGGTGGCAATCCATTAACCAGTCTATCCCCATGTATTTCAAGATAATAGCTCATAAAGGTGTGTGCAGGTAAATCCAGTTTAATCTCCCTACCATACACCCCAGACAGCTGGCAGTGTTCCAAGCCCCATGTAATACACTCCAGACAGCTGGCAGTGTTGCAAGCCCCATGTATGACTTTGCTTTCATGACATGACATCAATGCAACCTTTTTCAAAATCTTATGTCATATTATTTTTTTTTACAAAGCCATGATCCATAACTCTAGATGAAAAGTGATACCTTTGACCTTTCAGAGCCAGTCAACCATTTACTGGTGGCATCTAAAGGTCTCAATGACAACAATGGACAGGAAGTACACATTGTGTACATTGGGGTCAAGGCAGATGTGCCACTGTCAGCTTCATGGGATTACTGATTGAAAAAAAGGGACTATACCATGTAATATTGGCTGGTACTTCATGTATTATTGGCTGGTACTTCATGTATTATTGGCTGGTACTTCATGTATTATTGGCTGGTACTTCATGTATTATTGGCTGGAGTGTCGTGGGGGGGGGGTGTCATGTATTATTGCTAGGGCTGACATGTCACAGTACCTCGGCACGAAGCCATGTATTATTGCTAAGGCTGACATGTCATAGTACCTCGGCATGAAGCCATGTATTATTGCTTGGGCCGACATGTCATAGTACCTCCGCATGAAGCCATGTATTATTGCTTGGGCTGACATGTCATAGTACCTCGGCATGAAGCCATGTATTATTGCTAGGGCTGACATGTCATAGTACCTCGGCATGAAGCCATGTATTATTGCTAGGGCTGACATGTCATAGTACCTCGGCATGAAGCCATGTATTATTGCTTGGGCTGACATGTCATAGTACCTCGGCATGAAGCCATGTATTATTGCTAGGGCTGACATGTCACAGTACCTCGGCATGAAGCCATGTATTATTGCTTGGGCTGACATGTCATAGTACCTCGGCATGAAGCCATGTATTATTGCTTGGGCTGACATGTCATAGTTCCTCGGCATGAAGCCATGTATTATTGCTTGGGCTGACATGTCATAGTACCTCGGCATAAAGCCATAAACTATTGCTTGGGCTGACATGTCATAGTACCTCGGCATGAAGCCATGTATTATTGCTTGGGCTGACATGTCATAGTACCTCAGCATGAAGCCATGTATTATTGCTAGGGCTGACATGTCATAGTACCTCGGCATGAAGCCATGTATTATTGCTTGGGCTGACATGTCATAGTACCTCGGCATGAAGCCATGTATTATTGCTTGGGCCGACATGTCATAGTACCTCGGCATGAAGCCATGTATTATCGGTTGGGCTGACATGTCATAGTACCTCGGCATGAAGCCATGTATTATTGCTAGGGCTGACATGTCATAGTACCTCGGCATGAAGCCATGTATTATTGACTAGGCTGACATGTCATAGTACCTCGGCATGAAGCCATGTATTATTGCTAGGGCTGACATGTCATAGTACATCGGCATGAAGCCATGTATTATTGCTTGGGTGTGTTGTGATGTTTCCAGTTATTTCAGATTAATAGTGACCAATAGCAGCAAGTGGAATACGTTAACATAATTTCTACAGAACGATAAGCCCTATATGTGTCCACCAGTAACATTCTATCCTGTCCTATAACTGTCCACCAGTAACATCCTATCCTGTCCTATAACTGTCAACCAGTAACATTCCATACTGTCCACCAGTAACATCCTATCCTGTCCACCAGTAACATCCTATCCTGTCCACCTGTAATATTCTATCCTGTCCACCAGTAACATTCCATACTGTCCACCAGTAACATCCTATCCTGTCCACCAGTAACATCCTATCCTGTCCACCTGTAATATTCTATCCTGTCCACCAGTAACATTCCATACTGTCCACCAGTAACATCCTATCCTGTCCACCAGTAACATTCTATCCTGTCCACCAGTAACATCCTATCCTGTCCACCAGTAACATCCTATCCTGTCCACCAGTAACATCCTATCCTGTCCACCAGTAACATCCTATCCTGTCCACCAGTAACATCCTATCCTGTCCACCAGTAACATTCTACCCTGCCCTATAACTCACCCTCCTCCTGGCAGAGTTCCTGAAGTGGTGCATTATGAACCACAGCATCTGTCCACCAATCATCTCAGGTTCTGAGAACTTCCTCTCTTGGCTTCTCTCAACAAAGTTTTTCTTGATTGTCTGTGTAAGTGGGGAAATGGGTTTTTAAAATCAAAGCTAAAAAATAGCACACAAGAGAAATAGGTCTTTAAATCAAAGCTAACACAAAATTGGTGACTACAAACATGACTTTGACATGGTTCAGCGATTTTTTAAAAAGACCTTTAATAAATCTTCAAGGTCTAACATTGCCTAATGGCCGACATAGACATGCCCGTCATGCTCTGATGAGTCCAGCTTTAATGGTAACACAAAACATAGATTACAGAAATAATGATGAGAAACTACTGGGTTTTCTAGTTAACAACTGTATATAAAAATAGATTTACATTCAATTTCAATTATTTACTTAAACTGATTACTAATCCAACGAGGTACTAATCAAAACAAAAATTTTTTAATATTATTTTTTTTAAATATTAGTAGCTTTAGAAGTTTAAAGTTTGAATGCCCTTGAGAACTACATACCTTTTTTAGCTGATTCATGTCCAACTCTGGGTCTGCCTCACAGGGCATCCACAGTTTGACATCATGGTCCAGGCCGCTGGTGGCCAGTATGGGGAGGGTGGGGTGTGGCTCCAACACGTTGACCTGCAGGTGGTTGTCATGGAAACCATTACTACACAACTTATGTCATCAGATGGTTGTCATGGAAACCATTACTACACAACTTATGTCATCAGGTGGTTGTCATGGAAACCATTACTACACAACTTATCTCATCAGGTCGTTGTCATAGACACCATTAGTACAGAACTTATCTCATCAGGTCGTTGTCACAAAAACATTAGAAGGTATGTCAGGTGGTTGTCATAGAAACAATTTATAAACTTTAAGCTTACCAGACTAACATTTAACCACCATAATTTTATAACTATCTAACTATTCTAATAGCTCAAGACTCAGTTGTTGTTTTTAATATAGATGTATAATTTGTAACATAGTCATTCTATTTTTTATTCATTGCTTAAATAAAAGACAATTGCTCTATAGATTAAAATTAAACGCTATGTCCGAAAAAGGGACTGCAGCGGAGATCGATGATAGTAATTTGAGGTTTCTGCCGCAACCCCCTTTTTCTTTTTGCCTTCAGCCAAAATTAAATGTAATAAATATTGCTCTATAACAGTGATGGCGAACCTTTTTGGGGCCACGTGCCCAAAATTCAATTAAAACCTACTTATATACAGCAAAGTGCCAACACAAAGTGCCAGCAAAGTGGTTTGATTAAGGAAGTAATATTTTAATTGCGTGTCCGCTGATGAGGCTCTGCGTGCCGTCTGTGGCACGCGTGGCATAGGTTTGCCATCACTGCTCTATAAAACAAGATTGTAAGAATGGGAGGGGAGGTAATTGTCACAGAACTTCGGCTCAGGTGAAAAAAAAACAAACTTGAAAGTGAAAATAAAATTTGTTGAGAGTGATTGGCCCTTAACCAATTTTCATTTGCATCTGTTCATGTCAGTCATAGGAAGTTGGTAGGGAAATGCATACAAAAAATCATTTCAGTACACGAAAATTATCATCTCAAATTTGTTTTTAAAAAATAAGTGCAAATATACAAAAAAGACCTACTTATATAGAGAGGACATACAAGTACCAACATCACACAGAGGACATACAAGTACCAACATCATATAGAGAGGACCACATGTACCAACATCATATAGAGTGGACCAACATGTACCAACATCACACACAGATGACCAACATGTAACAAAATCATATAGAGAGGGCCTACATGTACCAAAGACTTACCACACCAGCCTCGTCCCCCTCCTGGAAGTTGATGATGGCCTCAGTCTCCTTGTCCCAGAAGTAGATATAACCACAGTCACTGCCACTGACAATGAACTCTGACTTGGGCCCATAGAAGTTGACACCTTTGGCTGGAAGGACACACACATACAACATGAGGGTCAGCTCTGCAAGTGCTATTTACATTCAGTGAGATTATCTTTGTGTGTTTTAATAAAAAGGCTGGCTGGTATTGGGGCAAAATGAGATTTGGTTGAACTGGATAAATGTCGCAAATAATTCAACTTGATACACTTGAGAAGACGCAAAAGCAAGGGAGAGAATATATTTTTTCAAAAACCAAATATTTTTTTTTAAAGTTGTGTCCCATTGTGAAATCATTTAATCCAACTTACATCAAGAATGGCAAAAAATCCTCTTATTTATATTTATGTATTGAAACTAAATTTGAGTTTTAGCAATTATTATTTGAGATGAGTTAGATTTCCATCAATAAAACAATGTTTTCACCTTTGTGCATTTTTTATAAAAGTTTAAAATAAAAACACTATTGTTATACAATGCCAGGAATAAAATAAAGTAACCACATAACGGGTAATCCATTAGTCAATGAAGTCCTGTTTAGACAAAATAATTAAAATAGTACTAGTTTCTCTGTCTCAAAGTATGTAAGTGTTAAATATATTCAGATTCAACTGTTAGTGTTATTGCTATATCCCAATGCAATGGAACCTAAGGAAGCACTGACCTGTAGCATTATTTCTGTGACCTGTGTACTTGTGTATGTAACTAGCACCATCAGACATTGTGTTGTCAAACAAGTAAATATCTTCATCATTGTAGGTAGCCAGGATTTCTAAGAAAAAAGAGCAAAAATTGGTATTAAAATGTCTTTAAACAATTGGTTATTTAACTGTCAAACTAAAAATGTAATAGATTCATGTGTTAGACGCATGCCAACAATGAGACTAATCAGTTTAATATCTTGTAGTAGTTGTTTTTTTAATTTGGTAGATGCATTGTTGTTACTTTGTTTATTATTTCAAACTTTCCTACATGGGTTTATAAATATTTCTCATCACATATATTCTAGAAGTAGGGTTTCCAGATGCCTGGTTTTGTACTGTTATTTGTCCAGTGGAAAAATAGCAATACCGGACATTTTACATTGACATATTGTGCCATCGACAAAATTTGACACTTGTGTCTGGTATTTTTGAGACAGCCACCTGGCAACCCTATCTAGAAAGCAGATCCCAAAACATTACACATTGTACTATTTCTTGACAGTAGTGCCAGGTAGAGATAAAATAAACATCGGGATTTTTATTTTAAAAACAATTCTTTTGGTATAAAATTTTAAGCCTTATACAAAAAGAAATTATCAGTTTTCTCCAGGACATGTTCATGTTTTACAAGATGTACTCACAAACATTCTCATTTTTGTTTCTTTTAACAAAAATATCTTACAACTTTTTCTCAAGCACTTACCTGTCCCATTGTAGTTGAAGGAGGCACAAGTAACATTGGCTTTTATTTCACTGTTGATCTGTAAACACACAAAATTAATGAAAGGAAAAGCTGGAATAAATTAAATTATAGACACACTAGGAGATTGCAACAGTAATAAAATATTTATAACTAATGTTTATACAAGAATTAGTTTTTATAACTATCTAAAACTTTTTACAAATATGATATGAAAAAAATTTTTAAAATCCGCCTACATAATCTAAAAATCAATCAAATAAAAATACACAACAGAAAGACTGAAATACACGTTAGATAAAGCTAAATACAACATACAAACTGCCATACATATTGAACAGACAAACAAAGGAAAAAAATGGAAATTAATAGTCTTCATAGTGAAAACCTGAACTCACCAAGTGATCAGGACAAAAACTTTTCAAAACTCCTCCATCAATCTCCTGGTGATTAGTGAAGAGAAAATAAGAAACACATCTTCAACAATTCTCATTACAGACACTTGTCTCAAAATTATGTCTTTTCTACACATTTGATCATATACAGACTATCAAAAATCAGAGACAGGCCTGTTTTAAACAGCAACTGAGGCACCCCCATCTTATCAGAATCAGCCCCCCCCCCGTCAAATCTAATCAGAGAAACCACAATAAGATCAACTTCTGATAATCCATTGATAAAATTATCCAATCTACTAACTTCATTTTTGCATACTGGCCAACTGGTGTTAATTGAAGCTCATAGTTCTATATAGGAGGAACACTAAGTAACTGTAATAAGGTATTTACCACAGCAAAGATAACTCACTCATTTTTTTAAGCCAGTGGAAGTTTTGAAGTCTTAATTTAATTATCCACATTTACCTTGAGTCACTCATTTATAACGGAAACAATTTTAACAGTTACTCACCTCATTGATTTTTCTTTTATCATAAACCCTGCAGGAAAATAAATTTTTATAAAGATATTAGACAATCTCTTTTATAAGAAGACAAGTAGGTAGGAGGTATGTATTTTATTGGGGAGATATTATTTACAAAGAAAGTATTTATTTAAATTTAAGTAAACGGCATGCATTTTGAATAAGTTTGTATTTTAATACATGTTTTTTTTATTTAAACATTTTTTGTGGGAAAAGTATTTTAATGTTTTGATTATGCACAAGAAAGAATCCAACATAAAAATTGGTTTGGTGCAGCAAGTCAGTTTGTGTAAAATGGGTATTTAATAATTATGCTCACTTCTATAGCATTGGTATCAATGTTCCCTTAAAGATGCCCGGCCGTGGAGATATCTAACAGACAGCAGCTTAGAATTACAGCGCAGCAAATTTTGTAAAATATTGCACAAACAATACATGCTGTGCAACTTAACACACACGAGTCTTTTTACTTTGCACACAGAGCAATGGACCTTACAGGGAATATTGAATGATATCCATTCATCTCGATGCTAATGGACCACTTAGGGTTCAGAAGCAAAGGGGCCTAAAGGTTACCACCAACACTAACCTGATATAGTGATCTCTTCCACCAACACTAACCTGATATAGTGATCTCTTCCACCAACACTAACCTCATATAGTGATCTCTTCCACCAACACTAACCTGATATAGTGATCTCTTCCACCCACACAAAACTGCCTAGAGTCACAAGGGTTTGAGTGTATTGAATACAGAGGAACTTTCTTCTCATTTTCTTTGGTAGTTACCAATCTGTAAAAAGTAAATTAAATTTTTTTTTAAAATCTTAAACTGGAAATATCCACACATACTCATAGTTTTGGTATTAATATTTGGAAACCAAATTAACGGGATAGCATAATAAGATACTTGTACACAAATCAAAAATTGGTTGCAAGAATAATGTTATGAACTAAAAATGAAATGCCTTTATTGTGCACACAAGGCAAACGATGGTAAATAACTTGACAACCTAAACTCAACTACATTCAAATTAAAATGGGTATCACTGACAAAATAATGTAACTACAAAGACATTGCTATGGCACAGACATTCCAATTGGATGCTTTCTTTCGTGAGTTATCACCGAACCCGCCACATTATGGGAAGTGAATAAAATCTCACTTGAGTGGTTTCTCCTGCCGGAGGTCAAAGAGGTAAGTGAGCGCGTCCTCTCCACAACTGAGGAATACATTTGGTGAGTCCAACTCCAGGGCAAGCTGTGGAAATATTGGTCAAGTCAAATTGATGGAGGAAAATAATTTGTTTTACTGGTGTGTTCTACATAAGAAGTAAATTGAGAAAAATAATACAGTCGAAACCGGTTATGTCGACGGCGTTGGGGTATGAAAAATGGCGTCGAGATAACCGATGATCGAGTTAAAACGAAAACCAATATGGCGGCAAAATATTAACATGTGCTTGAAATTTCTTTATGTACATGATTAATTAGTTAGCGTTAATTAGTGATGGGACGATTAATCGGAATCGTATCTGAACCCTAATATTTATTCACTCTTTCCTAAGGTTGTAATGACCGTTCGTTTTTAAGGACAGTTTAAAATTTAAATATAACCATGGTTCCCACTCAGGAAAACGGGAAAAAGTCGGGAATTCTTTAAAAAAATTTCTCGGCACTGAAAGTCGGGAAAAGTTATGACTAATCAGGAATTTATATATATGTATATATGGGCCGAAGTAAAGGACTGTGATTACGTCTCTGTCATGTTTCGATTCCATTTAATTTTTAAAAAAAAAGTTACCAGTTTATAATTGTCTGCGCATGCGTTAAAAGGTCAAAGTTTTCGCCTCGCGTCGTCCCATGGCGCGTGTCACAGCCGCTAGCGTTTGCAATGCCCGTCGAATCAGCGAATAAAAAAAAATAAAAATAAACATATCAATATGGTAATTTTAAGTTTAATGCTTTTGACGTGCAGGATATCTGTTACTATCAGAATGCTCTCGAATTTCCTCAGTCAATCAAACTTGTAATATAAATAAAACTATTGCGGCCTTGACCGTTGATCACAGCACGCTGTGGGCTGTGTGTTAGACCTCGGCCGGCAACTAAGTCTACGCGAATTTTTAAAAAAAATCATTCCTTATCAGAATTCGACCTACAAAAGTGATGACGTGTATATTAATATTATCAATATAAGTAATAGGTAAGTGGGTTCGACTGTAACATGAATCACATCTAACAACACAGTAAGCAAGTACCAAAATGTAAGGAGGCAAATTTTAATTAATTTTATAACTGAATGGGGGACTATTTTTGTATAGACGTAAAATGCTATATTTTATTTGGTGACTATTTTTGTATGAACATAATATATATACAAGTATTTTAATGGTTGACTATTTTTGTATAAACATATTACATTAAAGTATTTTTCAACACTTTATTTGGGAGGAAATGCAAATTTCTACAAATTTAACTCGTAATTAGCATACAGCAATGTGGGAATTTATTTCATATTTTGTAGCTTTTCTAAAAAAAACAAAAAACATACGAATTCAAAATTTTGTGTTAAGTGTATACTGGTAGTAAAACCAATTGTTTTATCCACCATAAATTCTATTTAGTGTTTCATATAGTTTGATTATGTCATTGTAATAATGTTTTTATATGATTATGAGGATAAAGTAGGTCACCTTGTGTGCAGCTCCTCTGTGTTGTGCCAGCTTGCGTGTTGCCTTGCACACACCAGTTAAGGAGAGCTCAGCCAGACGCACCTGGCCATCCCTGGCACAGCTGATCACATGGCAGTCGCCACTAAAGGGCATGAACTTGGCCTGAGGACGGAGATTAATTTCTCAATGTATGGCTTACTGTTCTTGCAGCGCTCACAACAACATCAATCATCTATATACAACAAATTAATTTCTCAATGTATGGCTTACTCTTCATACAACACACATGACTTCTATCACTTCTATACAACAAATTAATTTCTCAATGTCTGACTTACTCTTCATACAACACACATGACATCTATCACTTCTTTACAATAAATTAATTTCTAAATGTATGGCTTACTCTTCATACAACACACATGACATCTATCACTTCTTTACAATAAATTAATTTCTAAATGTATGGCTTACTCTATATACAAAACACAAGACACCTATCATCTCTATTCAACAAATCAATAAATATTTCTTATTTCATTTTTTTTTCTTATATAAGACTTGTAAATCCTAGATAAAAATTTTGCTTTTAAAACAAATCAATAAATGTATCTTTTTTTTCCTCCTTTTTTTATGATGTAAGACTTATAAATCCTAGATAAAGATTTTGCTTTCAATACTGCAGCAGACAGTCACAACACACAGCTGATCTCAAGTGGTTTTTTTTTAGGAACAAGGATGGAAAGATGTATCCTATGTACCCTACATTTGCATACATTACATCAAGATGAATCGTTATTATTTATGACACAGGAGATTGGGTTTTTGAGGGGGAGAAGGCAAATCTCCTTTTGGACCCACTATGGTCTGGCAGCTACCAATAATTTATTGTTTATTATCATGTAACAAATTGTATTGCAACAGAACTTAACATCAGTGTGAACTTATCATTACAAATTTCAGGATGAAATATTAATGGTTTGACACTTTGAAGGTAGGAAAGGACATGGGTGTTTGTCACGTGTGAATCACATGATTTGTGACGAAGAGGTCACATGAGCAAAAGCGCGGGAGATGACGCAGAAGGTTAGAGATCAGTTGTCAGAGAGGTTCCGTAGTGTAAGGACGGAATGTGTGTGTGCCTCAAGACTTCCACGTAATATAACCTCAAATATATATGTTATGTAAATAGTATACATATTAAAGTTGTTTTATTGAAACAAGTTCTTCAGTGGATTATTGTGCACAAGATTCTGTATTGTGAGAACGCCTACAAGAGAGTTATACATATAAAATATAGTTACAGTTACAGTGTTGTTATTGTCGTTACCAGTCCATGTTTGAAAAATGCATAGGATTGTTATTACATAAGAAATCTGATGCAAGGTATACAACTAGCAAAGATCTAGTAAGGGCACCGTATGAGGTCTAGTGTGAAACCGTGGGAAACCCAAATTGAGGCAGACGAGGATTTGTTGAATTTCAGAAAGAGTTTGAAATTGTTACACAAGTTTACAGCAGACAAGAAATTGTGACATGTGTTTACAGCAGACAAGAAATTGTGACACAAGTTTACAGCAGACAAGAAATTGTGACACAAGTTTACAGCAGACAAGAAATTGTGACACAAGTTTACAGCAGACAAGAAATTGTGACACAAGTTTACAGCAGACAAGAAATTGTTACACAAGTTTACAGCAGACAAGAAATTGTTACACAAGTTTACAGCACACAAGAAATTGTTACACAAGTTTACAGCAGACAAGAAATTGTTACACAAGTTTACAGCAGACAAGAAATTGTGACATAAGTTTACAGCAGACAAGAAATTGTTACACAAGTTTACAGCAGACAAGAAATTGTTACACAAGTTTACAGCAGACAAGAAATTGTTACACAAGTTTACAGCAGACAAGAAATTGTTACACAAGTTTACAGCAGACAAGAACATTTTTTTTTCAATAGTTTATTGAGAATTGTTTGTTGACAAGAGTAAAGAGGTGAGTTGAAATAAGGGAAAACATTTTGTGTAAAGATTTTCAAAGTGAATTAATTAGCCCCTTACAAGCATCACCAGCTAACCTGAAAGACATTGCTACGATGACCACTGTCATAAATTAGGGATGGCCTTGCCCTCTGCCAGTTCCACAAAACTATGTTAAGATCATCAGAACCACTTGCCAGAAGAGTTCCTGTTGGATAATGTGGAAAAATGTGCTTAGCAGAATCATTTAAAATTAGTACATATTTCAATAAAAATAATATATATAAATAAATATCTAGTATTTATCTTTGCAAAACTGTTAATTTTAAGCTAACCAAAATAAAATGTTCAAAAACACATGTACACAATTAAAAAAACAAAAACAACACAACTCATTCATAAAGTTAAGGGCTAGAGAAATGAATCCTTTCTACCCTTCCATACCTATTCTATTGAAACTGAGGGCATTTACACAGCCTTCATGGGCAATCATTTTCTCCACTCTTACAAGTCGTTTCACCATTTGAAGGCTGCCTTGAAGCTTTTCCCTATCGGAAATATATGGAACATATCAGGCTTGGAAAAATTAAGCTAAAATTTACACATTTTAGTGAACATTTTATAAACTTAAGACAGGTTGAAAATTAAAAATAAATTGATTTAATACTTTCTAATCATTTTATTCAGTTAAGAAAAAAAAAGGAAAATTCATACAGTCAAACCTCTCATAACGAGCACCTCTCACTCATAACGAGATTTACGCATAATGAGCAAAAATTCTTTTGAAAAAGTTGCTCCATTAACGAGCAAAGATTCGCATAACGAGTGACGCAGAAAGGGAAAGTCCCTTTTTCCTGGAAATTCATTAGTGAGCCGGCACTTCCGCCCTGATGCATTATTCTGTGTTAAGCACTCGGTCTGTTAGCACATTGTTTTTGTGTGTGATCAACCGTTTTTACAAATGTTGTATTCAGACAGTATTCGTAATTATTTTTATGTGCTAAGTGTAATAACCTGTGCTAAGATGTCTTCGAAAAAAACAAACATAAGAAGACAATCATTAGAGAAAAAAAACTGTTGAATGAAACGAAAAACCATTGAAAAGCGAGAACAAGGTGGCTAATCTAGCGCGCAACTACAATCAGCCAACATCAACAATCTGCATTATTCTCAAGAACAATTAAGGAGATGGATGCTTCAAATGGAGTGTCAAGAATGTCTACAAAACGGTTACAACACATTTTCGTCAAATTTTGAAGCGTCTGCAAAAACAAATTAATGTCTTTGGACAGTTTTCTAGTTAAAAAGGAATAATTATTTGTCATGAATTCATATTTTTGTTTAAGTTTTTTGTTTCACATCTAAATAGTATTCTAGTTGTTTCACTCTTTAACAATTCATAAATAATTTTATTTGAAATGTTTTAAAATAATTTGTTTAATGAGTATTTTATTTTTCAGCATGGAACGGATTATCATATTTTACATTGATTTGTATGTGAGAAATTGTTTCGTATAACGAGTGTTTCGCTTAACGAGTAAGACTCTGGAACGAATTTAATCTCATTATGAGAGTTTTGACTTTACATCTAAGAATTAATTATGAAAGTATGGTGAACGATGAGTTTGGGTTAATATCGTGCAAAATTAAATCCCTTAATACTCCAAATGAACTTCTAAAAGATTTAGCAAGTGCTTTTGGCACTGAATATTTTCTTTAACAGAGATGAGCTCATGTTCATTATAGTGAAATAAATATGCAGTGTAATATAGTTAAGAACATTTAATATTGCTACGAGGTTAAATAATGTGCTGTAATATGGTGCACCTGAAAAGGGGAGGTGGTTAATATTGTAGTACATGTATATCTGTTATTTCATAAGACATGCACTCAAATATAGCAGTTGGGAAATTTAACAATTCTAAAGCCATTAATTGGCTAAAAAAATTTTTTTTTAATTTCCAGATGTAAATGTCAGAAATTTCTAATTGACATTAAAATTGTGTAAGTTTCAAGAGTTGGGCCTAAAGTAAAAAATTTTCTAAAGCTTAACTACCATCAGAAATTCTGAATTTAAAATAATGAATTTTACATAAACCTGTCTAGTCAATGACAGTTTTACATGGATGATGAAGAGTTGGTTTTACATAGACAAGGGTTTCTGCGTGAGGAGTCAAGTCTGATTGGAAGGATATGGTGAAGCAGGCCAGAGACCTCATTGGCTGATAATGAATTGGACAATTACCAATATGTTATGGGTTGATGATTAAACTGTACCAAATCCATATTATAAAGTTAATGTTATAATTTATTCCTATAATAGCATCCTCAATTTGGTGAAAGTTTAACATAAAAACTTAACTTGGGTGTGAAAACTTACACAAAGCAACTTGAAGGGTAGCCGTACTCTCGTCTACGTAACTCAGGCACAGCAAACCAATTAGGTGTTGGTGCCTTCTTGCCAAGAGTGGTGTCTAAGGCTATC
This sequence comes from Ampullaceana balthica, assembly GCA_944989445.1. Lineage (NCBI taxonomy): Eukaryota > Metazoa > Mollusca > Gastropoda > Lymnaeidae > Ampullaceana > Ampullaceana balthica. The sequence goes on along the minus strand of CALYLW010000241.1, from coordinate 649,342 downwards.
CTCACTTCATCTGTTACGTCTTTATCTTCATCATCATCATCTGTGTTTTTGTTAGCGTTTTCTTCATTGTCCTCATCATCCTCTGATGTATCAGATTCGTCTGAGCTCGACCTCAGTCTGTTCAAAAATTTACGCTTCCTGTTTCGAAGTCTTAATGGTCTCCTCTGCACGGCATTGCTGTCTTCATCAAGATCATCACTGTCCGATGAAAGATCGGGTAAATCCTCTGACGTCTGCTCGGCTTTGACAGGAGACGACTCGCTCTGATTACTCAACTCCTCGTCAATCCGATCAGGTGTCTGTCTTTTGGGCTGCGGCGAGTCACAGTCATCCGTAGTGATTCGCTTAGCTCCAGGTGAACCCAGAGATGAGTTTGAGACATTATAGTTTGTGACGGTCCCAATGTACACAGAACCTGATTGGACATTGACAGGGTTGTTCATCTCTATCTCTGTGTCCAAGTTCAAGAGTTCATCAGAGTCTCCGATGGTGTCAGTTTTGTCAAAGGACGCCTCAGCAGGCTGAGCTGTGCTGTCCTCACCATTGTCTATCAGCATGGCATCCAGCTCCTTCTTGCTAACACTGTCATTGTCTCTGGGATCAACTGTATAGAACGTTTTTTCCTCAGTCTTAGGCTGGCCAACAACACATTCAGAGAGTGGTGGCACAGCACTATCATTCAACCAGTCAGATTCTTTCATTTCTGTATCTGAAGTAACATCTTTCAAATTGTTGAGATCTGATCTAGTCCCATCAGAATCATCAGCATCATCTGATTTAGGGCTAGACATGCGATTGTTGAGAGAAATTCCGCTGTCTTTTTGCAAAGTCTGGATTAAGCAACCATCTCCTTTGCCATTTTCATTTGGCTGATCTAATAAGTCCCCATCTTTATCTCCTTCCTCCTCCATTTTCTGGGATTCTCCATCACATGTGGCGGGTGAGGCCATCATGTCACTGTTTTAAAAAAATTAAAAATTTATCATAAATAGTAAACATACATAACTAATAAATAAAATAGATTTTAAAGTGATAAACCTAAGAATATTTTATAGTCTATTTAATTTTTATTTCTACACATTTAAAAAACCCATCAAAGTAAGATAATGTGGATAAATGCTGATCTCTTATCTTAAGAGCTGCACTTAATTTTAAAGGAAAAAAAGCCCACACACCACATACAGACACACATAAAAACATGGGCTTTAATTTTAAAAAGTCAAAAGAAGTTTTTTAAATGACATTTCAATTCCATATTATATCACACATGCCCACCTCATGGGATTAAAAACTGTTTATATAAATCCACCCAACAGCCTGCCAAAAAACAACAAAAAAAAACAATAAACAAGTGTAGCAGCATAAAAGAAATTGTAACATGAAAATAAAGTGTTGATTATAACTTTTATTTAATATATTCATTGTTACTTATAACTTTGCACTTGATTAACACTATGAATGCCTATTTTGTAAACTGCTACAAAATAGGGGTGTACTGGATTTCGGCTCCGGCAAATCCGGGCATTTTTACAAATCCGGCTCCGGCAGAATTTTACTTCATAAATCCGGCTGGCCGGTAGAGCCATAAAATATATATAACTATAATAACTCCGGCAAATCAGGAATGCGGCCATTGTTACAAATCCGTCTCCGGTTGGATTTCACTTTAAAAATCCGGCCAAATCCAGCTCCCGTCGGATTTCAAACATTTGAATCCGGTACACCCCTACTACAAAATAAAAATGAATATTGTAAAATGAAGACACTTATATACACTTTTTAAAGTTTAAAAAAATCAATAATATGGATATAATTGATATATTCTCAGATGCTGTAAAGGTTTTAATGCACCTTTTGTATTTTATGATGCAAATATCTAAAAACCAAAAAAAAGGTGAATCCCTATAAATAATAATGATAATATTAATAACTTCAAAGTAAAGTCAATGTGCGATATCATATATTAATATTCCCTTTACCACAAAGGAACACAAAAATTCTAACAGTCTAACTTTCTCAAAACTATGACCACATTCCTAAAATAAGCATATTTAATTATAAAATAAATATGGTATGGTATAGCCTATAGCTAGGTAACTAGATACAGCGTCAAAATCAATGTTTTTGCTAGAAAGCGGCTAAAAATCCCAGAATCATCTTATCTTATCTATACAGACGCTCCTTCTATGCAGAAGATAATTGCGTCCACAGACCATTACAGATGATCAGTTGGCAAGTGAAGCAGCGTTCACAGGCCATGGCTTTGTGGGTTCCAAGCATTACAAATCCTTGCCTTCACATGGATTCGAACACGTGACCATCGATACTAGTCAAGCACGCTGCCACTCGACCACCACGTCCCCAGCAGAATCAGAAAGCAGTTATCAAGTTATGCTGCCACTTCCTTTATAATTATGCCTATATTCTATTTATTTTTTTTAAATCTACTCAAGTCTCAACCATAATGTTTTATTACTTCAGGCTCAGGTGTATAATAATAATACTAATAGTAATTATAATAATAGTAGTAATAGGCTTAAAAACACTTAAACAGTGCTGCTCAGTAGTCACTACACTAGCAAGAAAAAATAAGTGTAAAATACTATTTGACGTTACAATAACCCACTTTAAAAAATGCGACGACGTAGTAGTCGAATAAAGAAGACGCAAGTATCTTTTGTCTAATGACCAACATCAGGCAGCACGAAGTGTACAGTACATTGTACTCCCATAATTGATTGCTAATATTGGCATCATCAAGATACACACCACACACACAACACTCATGTAAGGGGTGAGAATTTGGTTATTGGTCACAAGAGTATTGAATATAATGGGAATTGGCCTAAATAAAAGATAAAGTTAATCAAATACCGTGTTTCTAATTATAATGACAATCCCTATTTGTCTAAATATGTTGAATCTTGCACGACTTCGACTGTGTTGTGAGTGTTGTGCTTTTTATTTTTCTTTCAGATTTTTCTCCTTCTAGACTGAAGTGAATTTGCAAACACACGGTGATTCGCTGTTCTTTTTTTTTAAAATGATAATTGGATAATTGATTTATTTTAACCATTATTTCAATAAAAATACCTAAAATTAGTTTAATTTTTATAATAATATTAAATATTATAAATCAGCAAACTGGATTTAGATCTTTAGATTTATTAAAAAAACAAGAAATCTCAACCTTGACCTTACATGGGCCAAAATCCCTACCTTACTAATGGCAATAATTGTATTCATTCTTCCCCCTTATGAACTCTAAACATACTTCAAGTTACAACGTATTGTATATTGCCTTAAATCGTAACTGAAAAAAAAATCTATTGCCTTTACAAAATACTTTTAAATTAAAGGTATAATCTTTGTCAGTTTTTAAAAAAAAGTACTGGTATTCAAGTTTGTTTCAGGGGTCATCCACTATAACATCACAAATTCAAAGTGAAATAAGGGGGGTGGGGATGATATTAGTATCTAGTGTAGTGAAGGAGTCTAACTTATAATAAATACAAATAAGGCGGCTGTGCCATTGCCATCTGCCACAGGATACCCTCTTTTGCTGTGACCTGTGAACACTGCTTCACTTTCCAACAGGCCAGAATGCAGGACGCAATAATCAAGATTATAGGAATGTCTGTAATGTAAAAATAAATAGTTAAATAGCTTTTAAATATTTTAATGAGCATTATTTATTAATATGTTAAAATCTATTTGTTGTTTGTGTTCACCTCTCAAGATCAGCTTCAGAAATATAAACAGATGGCATGCGTCGTCAATCTGTTCTGTCCCATCAATTTACTAAAAGCAGGATCCATGTGCCATATGCTGTAAGTACTGTAAGGGTGTAAGTGTAAGTTGGAGACAGTGTAAGCACCATTAAGCACGTCAGGTAGCTAGTTAAAATGAAGCGAGGGGTAAATAAAACATTTTAAAGGGTGCAAAGTTAACCAAGGGCTTTCGACAAAATACAAATTGTTCAAAAAGTAACTTGGTTATTCCGCAAAAAATAAATGAACAAGTTGAAATGTGAACTATGCCGTATATAATTATTATGGTAACTAAGGTTTTTCTTTTATATTATGAAGATATCTTTAGTCTCCGGAAGTTTATTCATTTACTGCGGGAATATAAAATGGATGCAACAACAAACGAGAATGGATTCCTGCGAAAAACCAGAACGATTATTTACTAACTTATCGCGAGAATTAAAATCTATAGCATTAAACAACATCCAATACTTTCAAAATGGAAAACAGAGTCATCATGCTAAATTTCATATGACATTTAGCTTGCTCCGTGAATATCTCGATCTAGGAATAGAGCCAAGTTACCTCGAGATTTGTAAACATTTAACTTTGTGCAGTTACGACTTTTCAGAGCAAGTTAAAGGAAATGGTTACCGTAGTTTGCTCAGAGTGGTTCATAAATGCTGTGTACATCTACTTCAGTTGTGTAAATATATTTCTTCTGTTCGTGATTCCATATTGTTTCGTAAAAGATTTTATGCAAAGGAACTTGAAAGGTTTGTCAACGGTTTGTGATTGTGATTCTGATGGTACCAACTTATCAACCTAATTAGTACTAATTACTAGGGCTAATTGATAAGCTTAATTAATAATTTAATATTAATATTCGAACCCTTCTGTCACTTCTGATTTCTGCCTACTGGCTACTGAGTAGTCCAAATACTCATTTTTCATACTTTCTAAATCTCAGCCTATTTTATCTTAACACTGGTCTTTACTGTCTATAGCAATGTTCCCTCTAGCCTCTAAGTCTAAGGTTCGTTGGTTTGTGTGCAATATATTAGTACAAAAACTTGCGTGCTAAGTTGCACAGCATCCAATTTTTGTTCAATATCAATATTTTACAAAAGTTGCTGCATGGTGATTCTAAACTGCTGCACAGCATCGGCCAGATATATGCGCTGCCACAAAGCTTAAAGGGAACATTGTTTTATAATCTATATTCAAAATGAAGTGAATGGCGAATTTTTTAGGGCTACTGGCATTTGGTTTTAGGTTGTAGGTTAAGGCTATAGACACTATATGATGAACTATATGTACAGTCTAAGGTTAATGGTTAACAAGTCCTAAAATAATAACCAGTCCTGTTTCCTCTGGACCGATTAATTGTAGCTTCAATTCCTCCCTAATAGCTTATTACCCACTCCCACAGTTCATTTTTTGGTGTGTCAAATCTTAAAACAACCTTTCCATTTCAATTGAAATATAATTTCTTCCAGTTAGTTGAAGAATGAAAAATAATACAGCATTTAAAAAAAATAATTCCCTTATCAATGTTTACTCCTTAGTTTGTCTCACAATATATATTTTTTTAAATGCTCTGAGTTGATGGGCACACTATGCAAGAGAGTTAAACCAGATGTCACCTAATGGCAGTGGGGAGATGAGAGTCTTGCTAATTTTGTTACATTCTCTTGTGAGTTTTAACAACTAAGGAAAAATGTCACGCTACTGCTAACTGATAGTTTACCCGCATTTTGTTCGCTGGACACATGCTGAGGTGCAGGGATAGACACATTGCGCTCCACTAAGCATTCAGTATGTCTCGGATGCACTTTTTAAAATCATTTTTATTTTTAGGATGCAACTCACCCTCCCCATAATTTGCCTTTTCCCAAATAGCGAGTCATGACTTGCTACTATGAGTACTAATATCAGGTTTCAATTGTCATTGAAATGGGATCTTGTATCACTCTGTTGACCAACACATGATAAGTAAGGGAGGTTATTTTGTTCCAATATAAATGTAAATCCAGGTATGCACAGAAGGCAATCAACAGTTGAGTTGTTTTATATTAGCGCTATATTATTATTATATTCTTTTTTTTAAAATTGTCAAACTAAAATTTATAAATACTATCCAGACTAACACAATTTTATGGTATAATTTTGATTTATTTATTCTTAATACACATTTACTCATAAAATTGTAAAATCAAGTATTATAAGTTTAAAATTATTTATCATGATAATTTGTAAAATTAATCAAAAGTGATTTGAAAAGTTAGGCACTAACTTTTTAAAGTAATGAAGGTTACGATCAAGGTTATGAAATCAATACTTTGAAAATCTGGTGGAAATCTGATGGCAAAAATTCTTTCTATCTATTTCAATTTTGTTAGCTAAACATTATCATTTTGCTAAAAGCTCTGTGAACAATTAAAAATATGAAACCCTCATTGATTATTTGATTTAATTCAGGAATACAAGAATAAGCTTCAAGAGTTTTAGAAATATCAATAAAATTTTAGTGTTATTTGCAACTGCTTGTTCAGTCAAAATAAAAAAATATTACCATCTTATTCTATTAATGGCACAGTGCTACAATATGAAATTCAAGAGAAAGAAAATGTGTCTTGAATAGAATTATATTACAAAAACCTTTCAAAAGAAAAATATTAATCATTGCTTGCATAAAAAAAAACTCTTACCTTATAATCTGAAAGTGCATGTAAATGTTTCAAGACCATGGGAAATCATAAGTTGTTTTTTTGATTTTTTTTAAAACTCATTTTTAATAAGTAATATAATAGTTTTGGCCACTTGATTTCTGGAGCATAAGTGTCATAACTAAGTGTTTCAAAATTAAGATTTCAATATTTAGATCTCAATTCATTTGTTTAGAGATGCATTTCTAAGACATCCTCTTCACAATAAATTGATAAGTTTTTATAATTTATAAACATCTAAAAAATCCTTTTAGGTAAAACCTGATTTAACATCAATAGCTTAGCTATGAAATAAAATGAGCAATGAATAAAGGTTAGGCTATAAATTCTTTTTATTCCTTTGATTATTAGTTATTATCTTTTGTGTTGGGGTACTTTATGTGTGGCCCAAACAACTTGATCCCTCTGATTCGGCAAAGGAAATGCTAAAGGCTAGACACCCTGTTCTCTAGAGGGATTTTATTGTCTAACCACTAATATAATTTACTTATTCAGTACAATAATTTTTCTGCATGTAGCTATGTATCGGCTCTTGGCCAGCTACGAGGCGTGCTGTATTATGCCCTTAAACTTATAAATTACTGTCATGATGGAGAACTGTTTGCTGATGAAGACAGACTGACCAATGAGGTTGCTGAACAGTTTGTGGTAGATGTGGAAACACTATGCCAGGAGTCCTTCTATGGGAGATGTTTGGGATTTCAGGTTGTTACTATATTTTTCATTACATCAAAATTGTGTGTTTGTGAATAAGTAAAGTGATTACTTTAGGCAGTACTTTTACATGAAAATTGGAGAACTTATTGTATTGGATTTTTATTAAGAAATGTTTTTACCGGTTTGAATTTGTTCACATAATTCAACAATTTTCTCCACAACAAGACCAATCAATCAATGGTATTTGTGAATCAGCTAACAAGATGAGTGGGTCAGAGTTGAAATAAAACATGTTGTAGGCACTCGGCTAATGACAAAACAAAACATGTCCTTTTTTAAAGTTGCAAAATTGATATCACAAAATTAATTGACAAGAGTAAATTTAGAATTATCTCTAATTAAAATAAAGGTAGTACAGGACTGAAAGTAAGAAAGTTGTGAGTTAAGATTTAACTCTTATTATAGTTTGGTGAAAGATATTTTCATATTTAGACTGATGGTTCTCTGCTCTATGACAATGACATTAAATTTAAAAAACTGCCAGCAATATTTTGATATTAATGACGATTCCAATAATAACCATTATATTACTTGCCATGTCTCCAACAAATAATACAAAATAGGAGAATTCCATCATAAATGACTTTCAGAAAAACAAGTTCAATTTGCATTCAGTACAAATTTTTTAAATGCCATTAAATCATATTTTATTTTTCATGCTTTTCAGTTTTGTGAATCCATGCACAGGCCCATGCAAGTACTTGCTATTGCCATGGCTTCCTACTCTGAGGGCTACTTAGAAACGTCACAAATGATGCAAGTGGCTACCTCTGTCTTCAACAGTGGCAAATATATCCTGGACCCAGAACTCAGAGCACAACAGGTTCACTCAATATTTAACATTACTTTTATATGAACATTTCTTTTAATCAGGTTAACTCAATATTTTAATTTAAATAAACCTTAAAATTCACTTACATTAAAGAATAAAACACCCTCAAACTTTGCAATTATTTTTAAAAGCTGCATGAAAATGTTCTTACAAAATAATGTAAAAAATTATTTTTATGTAAATTGAGCTCCCGTCTGGATAGCGAAGTCAATGGTGCGCTCGCCTCACAAGCTGAGGTGTGTGGGATCTAGCCCACGTAAAGCCACAATAAAAATGTTTATTAATGACTAAAAAAGTGCTCCGCTGACTTGGAGAGGAGATGGTCGCCGCCAAGTCTACCAAGCCCCGAGAAAGTTCTAATAGAAACATTAGAATCCCCTACGACCACGAGATTATGGGACACAAAAAATAATTTTTTTAAAAAAGAGACCAAAAAATGTTTAAATTCATATTGAATTTTTTTGGGTTAATACTTATACCCATTTACCAATGACATTTTTACCCTCTTTCCTGTTAACCTTACATTTCTGTTTGTTCACCCCAGGTAGTCAAAGTGACAAGAACAGCAGACATCAAATTTTGCAAAGCTTTTTGGGGATTCTCAGAGTCAAGTCTGATGCATGTATGTGTGTTTCTTTTATGATAACAAAAAATGATTTATACAAACAATCTATTCCTTTAAATAGACATTATTTATTCCTAAACTTGACCATTTCCTGTTGTTGAGGCAGTGGCGTATGTCAGGTTAGTTGGCTGGCAGATAGTCAATCTGATTTTTTAATGATGAAGTGAAGTGGGATTGCTATCTGGCGAGGCAGAAAATAATTTATTGAAGAATGTTTGGGTAAACCTGAAAAAGACACAACAAAACAACAAACCCATCTGCAAAAATCCTTCGTCGGCAAACAAACTTATACATAAAGAAGTAAGTAAATAAAGTAAAACTTGTTTGCAGTGCCAAGTCTAAGAAGACATCAGCCAGAAAGAGAAGAACAAGAGCAGACCCAGGCAGAGGTTTATAAAGGCGAAAAGAAGAGGTGGATGCGGTCAAGTGTCAACATGTCAGGGAAAACACAACATTCATCCCATGTGGTGTAAGGGTCCCATAATCCTGAATAAGCTTATTCTATTGGTTCACTCTGCTGGGCATGTTAGTGCAGGACAGAACAGGTGTGAGAGGACAGGTCATTTACACCAGTGCTACTCAAAGTGCTGGTCCGTGGGAAATTGCTGGTCCGTGGGCCATCCACTGCCGGTACACAGAAGTTATCAAGAAAGGACAGAAAAATATGTTTATAATCCTCCATTTGCAACCATTAATACTAACACTATTGATTACAGTCGAAACCGGTTAAGTCGACGGCGTTGGGGTATGAAAAATGGCGTCGAGATAACCGATGATCGAGTTAAAACGAAAACCAATATGGCGGTAAAATATTAACATGTGCTTGAAATTTCTTTATGTACATGATGTGCGTTAATTAGTGATGGGACGATTAATCGGAATCGTATCGGAACCCTAATATTTCTTCACTCTTTCCTAAGGTTGTAATGACCATTCGTTAATAAGGACCGTTTAAATATAACCATGGTTCCCACTCAGGAAAAGTCGGGAATTCTTTAAAAAAAATTCTCGGCCTTCAAAGTCGGGAAAAGTTATGACTAGTCGGGAATTTTTATATATATATATATTTTTATGCCGAAGTAAAGGACTTTGATTACGTCTCTGTGGTCATGTTTCGATTCCATTTAATAAAAATAAAAATTTTTTAAAAAGTTACCAGTTTATAATCGTCTGCGCATGCGTTAAAAGGTCAAAAATTTTTGCCTTGCCTCATTACATGGTGCGTGTGGCGGGGCATGTCACTATTGTCACAGCCGCTCGCGTTTGCAATATCCGTCGAATCAGCGAATTTAAAAAAAAACAAAAACATATCTATATGGTAATTTTAAGTTTAATGCTTTTGACGTGCAGGATATCTATCACTATCAGACCGCTCTCGAATTTCCTCAGTCAATCAAACTTGTAATATAAATAAAACTATTGCGGCCTTGACCGTTGATCACAGCACGCTGTGGGCTGTGTGTTAGACCTCGGCCGGCAACTAAGTCTAAGCGAATTTTTTAAAAAATCATTCCTTATCAGAATTCGACCTACAAAAGTGATGACGTGTATAATATATGTATATACTGGAATATTAAGAAAATGATTTGATTTCATCGTCACGCGCGTGTTAGTGTCACAGTCACGTATCTTACTGGTAACAAAGCAACAACAAACTTTTAAAAGAATAATAATTTTTTTATTTAATTAAATAAAAACCACCGACGATTCTCGATACAAACCTTTATTTTCATTTCTAAAGATATTGGTTTATCTTAAAAAATAAAATGATTAATGCATCAGAAAATGAATTAAGTTTAATAATAATATAACATGCACTGTGAAATAATGACGGATTAAAAACCGCTAACGCGATTTACAGGCACCTCGGGTGAATACATCTAATTCATACATGGATCGAAATTGAAAGAAGATAATCACATCCGGTAATTTTTATTGATATCTCGTAGAATCACACAATAGCAGGAAGTCTCGAAGAAAGCGAGATGTCAACACTGTTTTGAACTAAAAATGCCAAAGTGCATTGCTAGGCAAACATTCGAGGATCGAGCTAAGAAACGTTAAGTTGCAAATTTGGCCCTCTTTTGTGCTCGAGGTATTAGGCTTCGGCGACTTTAAAAAAATCGAATTAACCGATGAGAAAATGCTAAGACAAAGAGAGAATTTGGCGGTTCCAATAAAAAACGTCGAGTTAGTAGGGTGGTCGAGTTAACCGAGCTTGAGTTAAGTGGGTTCGACTGTATGTCAATTTTTCAGCAATAAGTATACAAAATGAAACAAATAAAATAACTTATATTTTGCTACCAAGTCAGTACAGGTAATAATGCACTGGTCCCTGTAGCAATAGAAAATTCCTGCCGGTCCGCCACACTAAAAAGTTTGATAAGCACTGATTTACACCATATAGTTATGTCTAGTGAAGTATCCAGAGACAGAACATTAAAAAGTTTTCAGAAAGTCTGTCAAAGGTCACACTTAATTTTCTCCAAAGACTTGTTTACAAATTATAATGTAATGGCCAGGTGGAGGTTTAAAAGATATAGACACATGTGTAGCACCCCTTAACAACAGTTTCAATCAGTCATTGATATAGTTGGTCTCTTCCTTCATCCATCCACTTATTGGCCTGCTGTATGTTATAGACACATGTGTAGCACCCCTTAACAACAGTTTCAATCAGTCATTGATATAGTTGGTCTCTTCCTTCATCCATCCACTTATTGGCCTGCTGTATGTTACAGACACATGTGTACCACCCCTTAACAACAGTTTCAATCAGTCATTGATATAGTTGGTCTCTTCCTTCATCCATCCACTTATTGGCCTGCTGTACGTTGAAGCATCAATTTCAGTTTTTAGTTTATTGGTAATTAGTGGTAAGATAGGATTTTCCTAAAAGTTTAAAAACTGCTGTTGCATGAGTGAGGGAAATTTTTCATGTGATGGTGGCTCACATAGTCATACCATGTCATATATTTTAAAAACATAAATATTTTTCTTATTTTAGCAACTGCCTCTCTTTGTCTGTCCATCTGTGGATGTCAATGATGTCATCACGCTGGGACCAGATGCCTTCGAACTTCCTCTGGTTGATGGGACTGACACTGTGGTGATAACCCCCCCTTGTGCCCACACGGGACCTGGTCACGTGCACACACGACTGATCTCTGCCAGCTTAAGGGAAGGTCAGGTATGAATGTTAGTGTTTGATGAAAACTTTGGTACTGTGATAGATTTTGTACGATTTCTTGAACCCTGGACTGTCCACTGATTGCTTGAACCCTGGATTGGCCACTGATTTCTTGAACCCTGGACTGTCCACAACAACAGTAGTACTTGTGATAAAATCTGTTGCCATTGAAACTAATTTTTCCTTCCTTAATGCAAAGTCTTGCACAAATGAAAACAATACAATTTCAGTTCAAACAAAAAAGTTATTTTGATTTATATTCAAACACAACTTGTGTATTGTGCCATGAGTTGTTAAATTTCTTCCATTTAATTATTTTAACTCATGACAAGATTGCAGACAACGTATTCACATCTTGGAGACACTTTTTTTGTTGCTGACAGTTAAATTATTTTGATTTATTATAATTAATACTCCATTTAAATATAAGTTGGTGATGTTTTTTTTAGTTTAGATCTTTAAATCTGTTTCACAATCTCGACTATTTATATTATAATATATTTTACTACAGAATCATTTATAGCCCCTGTTACATTTTGTAGCCACCTTTTCCCTATAGACTAGGAGTTCAAATCAAATGTTTCTTAGCTGTTTTTTCCCTCCATAAACAATAAATTCAGAGCAGCTAATTTTCACTCTTCACTCCAGCAAACTTTGAAGAAACTGACCAAAGCCAAATCTCCATCTTCAGCCAAACCAAAGTCTGCCAGTTTGGTCATTCACATTCATGGAGGGGGCTTTGTGGCCCAGTCGTCAAAATCACATGAGGTAATTTTTTACATTAATAAACAATTAACAGTTTCATAATTTAACATTTATTTTTTTAAAAGTTTATAGCTAATACTCCCGCAAGAAAATGCCTGCTGTCTACCAGCTTAAGGTTTCATACAGCTTCCTGGAATTCCAGAATTTGCTGGTAATCTCCAGAAATTAGAATTGCTAATTTTGCCTTAAATGTTGTGAATTTTGATTTTTTCTGAGGTGGAGTGGAAAATATGCTTAGTTCATGATCCTTTTTTCCTCTCAGTGTAGTTTTTGAGCAAATGATTTTATCTTTAGGTTTTTTTAAATTGATTTTTCATACTTCTGGAATTTAATTAAGGAATCCTAAATTTATGCCATTAACCCCCAACCCCCCCCACCCCACCCCTTTCCCTCACACCCCACCTCCAAGAAAAATTGATCTGCAGAGACGTCCAATTTTCATTCACAGCCGATAAATGTGCGCCAGTCAACTCTTGGGTTCTAGGCAGACAACCAATCAATAAATATATCTCAATGCCTGATGTTGTTTTAAAAGATTAGCTGAGAAAGACTTCATCAATTTTTTCTTCAAAATAAAATGTCCCATGCCATTACATCTGTGTGTTCTGGGAAACTTTGACAAGTTTCATCCTCTCATACGCTCTTCAAGAATAATAAACTCTGAAACTGAAATTAATTGCCATCAATATGGATATTAAAAATAGAATGAATTTTTATAAGATGATTTTTACAAATATCCTCCTTTGCTTTGTCCACCAGGTCTACCTGAGAGAATGGGCTGTAACTATTGATGCACCAATTTTGTCAGTTGATTATTCACTTGCCCCTGAGTTTCCTTTCCCACGAGCTCTTGAAGAATGTTTCTACGCATATGCCTGGGCTGTTCTTAATTGTGAGCAGTTGGGTGAGTTGGCTATAGAATGGCCCAAGGTTCATGGACCATGGCATATTACTGACATTAAAATAAGACACTAGGTATTGCTATCCTGTATTTCATATTACTGACATTAAAATAAGAAACTAGGTATTACTATCCTGTATTTCATATTACTGACATTAAAATAAGAAACTAGGTATTACTATCCTGTATTTCATATTACTGACATTAAAATAAGACAATAGGTATTACTATCCTGTATTTCATATTACTGACATTAAAATAAGACACTAGGTGTTACTATCCTGTATTTCATATTACTGACATTAAAATAAGACACTAGGTGTTACTATCCTGTATTTCATATTACTGACATTAAAATAAGACACTAAGTATTACTATCCTGTATTTCATATTACTGACATTAAAATAAGACACTAGGTATTGCTATCCTGTATTTCATATTACTGACAACATGGTGTAAAATATAGCTTTGAAATAACAAATAATGGAAATAGAAGCATTTTTGCTTTTAAGTTAATGTGGTACTAGACATGAATTAAATTTATGTCTAGTACCACAAGACTGCACTTAAGACACATCTTTTCAAAATTTATTTTCAAAATTAATGGGAAAAAAATAATAATAATAATTTCTTGTAAATGATTAACGTAGCTTATGTATAATGTACTTTAATTTTTGTGTTTGTTAGGATATGAAAGTTAATTTAATACTTATAAGTATGTTATTTCTTTCATGTAAAGCGCTGTGAGCCCAGTTCCTTACTGGGATACAGCGCTATATAAATAATCAATTTATTATTATTATTATTATGTAATAGTATGTGATTCATGTACAGGGTGACACAAAATAAACAGGACCTTTTTTAAAGATCCATTAATACCAAGAGTTATTGAGAAACAAAAATGTATTCACGGTAATTGTAACCGCAAAATATGCCATTTAAGAAACATTAGTGAAATTTATCATTTAAAAAAAAAGTCCGTCCCTTAGATGCCGTCCTCCTGTACGAATGCATTAAAAAAATTCCTGTTTTGTTGTGTCACTCTTTACATGAGGGCTCCATATCTCAAAAAGCTCAATGCCGTATCAAGTTTAAAGCCACCAATGACAATGTATTCACTACATCAGGTTCCACGGGTGAGAAGATTCTAATTGTTGGAGACAGTGCTGGAGGAAATCTGGCCATCGCCACTGCCATGCGAGCTGCATCATTTGGGATCAGGTCACCGGATGTTGTTGTTGGAGTTTATCCGTGCACCGTGGTCAGATACACGCTGTCCCCAGCCAGACTCCTCAGCCTGTTAGATCCTGTGCTGCCCATTGGCCTCATCACCAGGTGTTTAGCGGGTGAATATTTAGTTTCTCTTCCATGTTGTAATAAGTTTTAATCGCGGTATATCACGTTTCTCAGGATGAAGCTTTAAAAAACTGTGAACTTTAGGTTAGTGGAACTTGACAAAACTGTCTTAAAGCTATTTAACGCATTCAGTCCTGAAGCTCTACTTCAGTGCTGTCCAACCCGCGGCCCTGTCTAAAATGACCCGCCATATCTTGGTAATATTCTTTTCTTTAAAAAATTTTTTAAAATTAAAAAAAAACTCAACTCTTAGTGATTCAGTATTTTTGATAATTTATTAGAGAGCTTCCCGAGAAATGTTGCATTTTTAATAAGACGAAGTGGGGTGCCGCAAAAGAGGTTTATGGTTTGATAGATTTATATTCATGGCGTTTCATGTGAACAATGGGGTAACTTGGGTTTAGCTGAAATCCGATACGGCAATCCAGAATTTCTTTCTGTTGCTTAGGTCAGGGCGGGGTCAGCGCATGCGGATTTTATTTGTAGCTACCTGGTTAGGTTTTCCCAGGATTGGTTTCGATTACAATGTTCAGCTACAATTGCAAGTTAATGATGGTTCTGGAAGGAATGTTAATAATAGAACAAGGATAATCAAAATGACACATAGGGCGTTATATGATATTCCCAGGTCACTGCAGAGGAATGTGAACAAGTTGAAATAAACCTGCCTGGGTTGGGGGGGGAGCGGTGAGGTGGGGGGGAAATAAATGTCCATCCATTATTTTTAAATGGAAAAAGACCAGTAAATGGTATTCATTTCGAGAGTGTGAACCACTCTGATAGTAGAAACCAGAATAAAAGCTGTGTTTGTGGTATCTGTGCAATTTACTTATGAAAAATTCGGAGAGATAACAGAAACGATTTTTGAAACGACATTTGTTTCTAAAAAGAGAAAGCCAATATGGCGAGTAGGAAACGAAAAGTTACAGAAAAGAATCGTACTTTTAACTCTTCGTGGGAACTTGAATTTTTGTTTTCTCTCTTTAATGAAAAGCCAGTGTGTTTGATTTGTCAGGCTACTATTTCTGTTATCAAAAAGTCAAATCTGCAGAGACACCACAAGTCAGTGCATGCCGATTTTCGATAACGAATATCCGAAAGGAACAAAGCTAAGAGAAGACAAAGTTAGTTCTTTAAAGAAGAATTTAAATGGCCAGCAAAATGTTTTCCGCCGGATTTTGAGTTCAAGTGATTGTGCTACTGAAGCGTCTTTTAAAATTAGCTGGTGTTAGCGAAGAAACAAAAATCGTATCGGGATGGTGAAACGGTTAAACTTTGTTTTCAAGAATGTGCTAATTCATTATTTTCTGAGTTTAAAAACAAGGAAGAAATAAAGAAACAAATATCTTATCTTCAGCTTTCCCACCAGACTGTGGCAAAGCGTGTTGAAAGTATGTCCGGGAATATATTGGAGCAGTTGCTTACGGATTTAAAAAACGCTTCTGGTTTCAGTCTGGCATTGGATGAATCATGTGATATCACTGACACGGTCCAACTTATAGTTTGGGTTAGGTTTGACAAGGGGCAGACATTTAAAGAAGAATTACTGACACTAATTCCATTAAAAAATACAACCCGTGGTGAGGATGTATATGAAGCACTGAAGGAATTTCTATTAAACAACAACATCGATTTTGAGGAAGCTGATTTCTGTTACAACGGATGGTGCTCCAGCAATGATAGGAAGGAAAGTTGGACTCATTGGTTTGCTGAAGGCTGACAATGATTTTCCAGACATTCAATCTTATCATTGTATAATCCACCAGCAATCTCTTTCCTCAAAGTTGAAGGATGACAAATTGCAAAATGTTATGGATGTTGTGGTGAAAAGTGTTAATTTTATTCGAGCTAATCCATTAAATCACAGGCAGTTTAAGACTTTGTTAGAAGAGTATGATAACAATTTTGGGGATTTTATTCTTCATACTGATGTTCGTTGGCTGAGCAAAGGAAAGGTTCTGTCACGATTTTGGAACCTAATTGACGAAGTAAAACTGTTTCTCAGGTCTAAAAAGAAGGGAAGATTTGTTAAATTATATAGAACTACCTGATTTTTTGGTAAAATTAGCATTTCTAACCGACATCACGGATCACCTGAATAAATTAAATTTAAAATTGCAAGGACGTTTTCAAATCTTACCAACGCTAATGAGAGAAAGTCAGTATTTTTTGAATCCAAGCTCGATTTTTTTCATCACCCAACTAAATCAGTCAAATTTTACTCACTTCCCAGCTCTTGCCAAGGCTGCTCAACAACTTCCAGAGCTTGTCACAAATGAGCGATTCTATCTTTTATTAGAAAAGTTAAAGCTGGATTTCACAGATCGATTTAAAGATATTCGAAATCTTACACCTGTTTTGCTTTTTGTAGAAAATCCTTTTACTAGTGATGTCTCTAATATAGCCTCGAAAATGACCATATTAGGAGCAGACGAAGGTGCAGTGCAGCTTGAAATCATCGAGATTCAGCATAACACGCCGCTTCGTGATAAACATACGAATTCGTCGCCAACTGAATTCTGGATGACGTATGTTTCTGCAGACGAATTTCCGCAACTATCGAAAAGTTGTAGAAAAATATTAACCATGTTTGGGAGTACCTACGTCTGTGAAGCTGGATTCTCCATCATGAATAATATAAAATCTAAAAAACGAAAACGCTTTGACTGATGAGCATTTGGAAAACTTAATAAGAGCAGCAGTTACAGAATACGAACCCCAAATTAAGAAAATTGCAAGTACAGTTCAAAGCCAAATATCACATTAGAGATGTGTTACAGTTTTTATTCATGTTATTTTTCGTATTGATGAGGAGACAAAGTTACATAAGGTAGGAAGTATTTATCCATTTAATATTTTCTTAAGACGTTAATTGCTTGCGGCCCCCGGCCTCATAAGGAAAAAAAATTTGGCCCGCGGGGTCAAAAAGGTTGGACATCACTGCTCTACTTCCTGTGTCTACAAATATTCCTGACAAATGGGAAGTAACTTTGTTAAGCTTTTGATTGCATTAATTTTTTATTTTTTTTACTTTTCTTAAAATATTGATTTATCTTAAAAGTGAAATGATTAATGCATCAAGAAATGAAATATGTTTAATATAATAATAACATAGCATTCACAGTGATAAATGACAATTAAAGACAGATAAATGACAATTAAAGACAGATAAATGACAATTAAAGACAGATAAATGACAATTAAAGACAGATAAATGACAATTAAAGACAGATAAATGACAATTAAAGACAGATAAATGACAATTAAAGACAGATAAACTGACAATTAAACACAGATAAATGACAATTAACTACAGTTAAATGACAATTAAAGACAGATAATGCCATTTTCATCATCTCTGCTAAATACATACTTGCTAGAGATGCATCAAACTTGCTAGAGACACGTCAAACTAAATCACAAACAAGATAAAAAAACTTTGTTTTTTTTAAATTTTGAAATCACATAGAATCACCCAATAGTCTCGAAGAAAATGAGATGTTGATGCTATTTATAACTAAAAATGCATGATTTTGTCACTATGCCAAGGGGCGCATCTGGACGCATCCGTAATAACCCCCGGGGACCCATCCAGTCGCAACAGGGACTAATGAGTGTATAGAATCTGAACAGTTGGTTCAACTTAAGAATTCAGCTTTGAATGTAATTATTTAGATGAACTCTCATTTTCCACATGCCCTCATAGATAGTGAAAAAATGTTTACATCATTCATGATCAAATTAACTGATTTACTGTGGAAAATAGTTGTAGCCTGCTGTCTGCTTATTTATTTCTAATAATTTAATGTTAGGTTTTGAGACAGTGGATATGTCTTAACTAGGGCTGTGAACGATTAATTTAAATTTAATCGTTAGCTTTTGAAAAATTAACGATTAATTAATCGTTAATTTCGATTAAAGCCAAAAATTGAAATTTATGGTGTCATAAGTAAAATTTATTAAACCTATTGTTGACAATTGAAATAAAAATGTCTTCTATATATGACATCTTTTAACCAACAACACAAACAGACAAGTGTATTGACATTATTTCGTGAGCCAAGAGTTTAAAACCAAAATGTTCGTGTAATCGTCCAGAAATTAGTTTTTATTTATTGGCCGCATTGTTTTACTTTTTAACTTCCAGTACATTTATAAGTGGTTGGTCGATTAATCGTTAAAAAAATTAATTGTTAAAAAATGGTAACTATTATTCGTGAAATTAATGGTTAATTTTCGCAGCCCTAGTCTTAACCCTTTCAACCTGATTACAACTCAACATGATTACTATTGGTTCAACCCCTTTTATGTTTATACATTGCTACATAGAAAGAGGAAATCTTAAATTTAAATTGCAATAAGTTGACAAACAAGACTGTCGTATTGTTACATTGTTATTGATTTTGAGAGGGGTAAATATTGTTTTAAAAGCAGATGTTTTATTTCATCACCACCATTTTCATTAGTTGAGAACTTTGTCGTAAATTGAATTTTTAGAAGAATACTACAAGGCCATTGAGAAATTCTGTTATAACACACAGAGGAACTCATTACAAAGGCCAATCAATTTATTTCATATAAATATTCAGTTGAATAGATTTGTTTTAATTTTTTTGTTTAAATTTCTACGGGTTGAGTTGTTATCCTTTGACTGGGAATTCAACTCATATATCTGAAGACCCAGGATCGAATGGTTTAAACCTGCCGAGACTGTGACAGGATTATATGGGTTAAACCTGATCAGACTGTGACAGGATTATATGGGTTAAACCTGATCAGACTGTAAACCATTTCAAAGGAGTTGATTCTAATTTTGTCTTTTCCTCAGCCTATGCTGGTATAAATGAGGAGCATCCATTATCCACTCCCAAGATGGATGACATCCACTCCCAACAGAGCTTGACCTGCCTCCAGCTCGGCACCTACGAGTCACAGGAAAACGACTGGCTGATTATAGCGCAGGACAAGGGTCACGTCGATGAAAGCTGGTCCAATGTGGTGGACAGCCCCTGCATCGATCCACATGACTCGAGTGTGGTCACAGAAAACGCAATCAACGCATCGGGGCAAAGCATGTTCAAGGCTGTACAGGGCAGTGAGCTTAGTCCGGGTAACTCTTTACAACAAATTAATGTCAGGCAGGAGGGCGAGTCGGAAATCTTCACACAGCTCATTCACGACGGAAGCTGTGTTTTCCCGTCAAATTCTGACAAGGGGAAAGTTACTCCCTCTGACTCAGTCAGTGACGTGGGAAACTTAACAACTACTCCCGCAGTGCCCCAAACCAAAGTGACACCCGGTGCCCCCAAGGACCATAACCCATCCTTCACGTTAGGCAGGCTACAAGAGCGGGCCAAGCTTGTGATGGCAGGGGCACATAATCTCTTCTCAAGTCTGACCGCACTCATCCCTTCTTCAGGGGACATCCCTCCTCCCCAAGCCTCTGTCAACCCGCAACCCCACAAACATTCACCTCATGGCCACGCACTCTCACCCCTTCCTGACCCTGACCCAGAAGTCATGAACCCTGTGACTTCATCCAAGGACAAGGCCCATCAAGTTGACCTTGATGTTCATTCGTCCAGGCTGCATCTTCCTCACAGCATCAGTTCACCAAGTGATATATCCTTCCAGGCACCGTCAGCCTCCAGTCTACTTGTATCTGAAGGGAATGGCCCAGTACCTCACATCATTTCCTCAAAGGGAAGCTACATGTGCAGCGATTTGACCCCATCTGACCCCAATTCCCCAAGTTCAATGTCATCCTCTCACCCAGACTCATCTCAGGACTTTGACACAGCTCTCTCCTCCCCCTACACCCCTTCCCCTACCACGGGACTGGTCAGCTTAGTGCCAGGGTCCCATGTGGACCAAGTAGAGCCCACTAGTGGTGCTACCATTGGACTGGTCAGCTTAGTGCCAGGGTCCCATGTGGACCAAGTAGAGCCCACTAGTGGTGTTACCATTGGACAGGTCAACTCAGTGCCACCATCCTATGATAATACTGTGGACCAAGTAGAGCCGACTGGTGGTCCTTCCACGCGACATTTCAGGTCTAGGCCAGAGTCCCATGACAATACTCAATGTCCAGCTGTGGGCCAAGATGAGCCAACTGAGGATGTGATCATGGAACAGGTCACCTTGGGTCAAGTGTCCCAGGATAAGTCATTGCCAGCTGTGGGCCAGATGAGCCAATGAGGATGTGATCATGGAACAGGTCACCTTGGGTCCAGTGTCCCAGGATAATTCTCATTGTCCAGCTGTGGGTCAAGAAGAACCAGCTGGTGATGTTATTATGGATGACATTCAACATGAAACTGTTACAGAGCTTGAGGAGCCTCATGTTGGTTTGTGTGACAATGAAGACGATATTGGCTTAACACCTGAGTCTGCCCTGGACACAGTGCCAGGACCAGCAGGTGCTATATCTGATGATTGCCCAATGAAAGACTCTGAACAAATTGTGATGGACAGTAGTGACCACTGTGTCCATGAAGAAATGTTGACTGAACAAACGCTCAACTGCAGCTTGTCTAGGGAAATGACCAAAGTCCAGGAAACATTGGTGGGTGTCCTGCCCAAACAAGGGTCGTTATCTGAAGACACGGAGACGTTTGTATGTGAAGACAATCTGTCCAGTGGAGCAGTGTCCCCTGACATGTTGGCTGACCTGCCTGAAGAGAACAGACAGCTTCTGGTAGACGCCATGGAGACGCTCGAGGTCATACGCTCGGACCCTGTGGATGCAATGACCCCTGGAGTTATTTCCCATGTGGACCCACCTCTAGAGGTACATGCAGTGTGTGGAGACAACTCTGGATGTGATGGGCATAGTGTCAGTACGACCGACTCGGCTCCACAAAAATCGCTGGTCGCTAGTAAACCACCCAATACTCTGAACTTGATACACACATCCAACATAGACCACAAAGTGGCCAGGTCTGATACAAGTGTGTGCGGTCCTACGCTGGACGTGACATCTGTCTCGGCCAATCCAGTCAAGGATAGATTACCCCAGCATTCCAAGCTTATCCGGAGTGGATCTGCCCCTGTCCTAGTCTCTGCTACACACCCCGGGGGTGTAGAGTCGCATCCCTTGTCTGTACCCACATCAATAACAGGATTCCCAAATCTTTATAAGGTCAGTGAATCACATGTTCAATTGTAAATGTTGTAATAGTGTTATTGTATGTGGAGTTAATTAGTTTAAAAGCAGAACTTTTATTTCTTCATTATGATCATTAGTAGTTGAGAACTTGTATGCATTTTGAATTTTAAGAATTAATACAACAAAGCCATTGGGGAATAATGTTTTGGCTCACATAGAGCTATCAAATATGAATGTCAATAATTTTACAAGGGGTCTACCAATATATCACACCGGTATCTGGATATCGGCAATATCTGTATCTGTAGCATGTTAAGGTCCCGATATTGGCGTCACCGTTGTTTCATAATAAATGACATTTTGACCACCAAAAAAAAACAGAAAAAAAAACTATCATTTAGATTTACAATATCTCGACAAATTAATATATCGACCCGATACCGGTATTGAAATAGCCAAAAGAGTCCTAGTATTAATATGTACAGCTGCGATACAGTGTGCCATGTGCTATGATGTTGTTTAGTTATCGGCCGATCTTCGTATACTCGGAAATACTGTGTAAATAGTGCCGATGCCAAGTATACCGTAATTGCTGTAATAAATGGATGGCATGTAAACATTATGTTCACATGATTGTTCTAATAGCAAAGATGCACGCAGAATCGCATGTCTAAAACATTTAGTTTCTTATGGAATAAAAAAATGTGCCGTGTGCAGACTTGTTGTCATTGGCAACCATTCATCCGTCAACCTCATTTTCACTCTATTACTATTACTTTGTTCTCATTGTTTCATTCATAAAAGGTGGCCGTGTGCAAAAGCCATTAAACTACATGTATTGGTTAGAATTAATAATTATGAGTCAAAGTTGAAGTTTCAAAAGGTGTTCCTAAATTTGCTTGTACATTTTGTATAAAGGACGGTTCGTTTTGTCATGAGTCCTATGTGGGTCATGATCTGGAACTTGTAAACACATCAGAAACTTCGTTTCAACAAAAAAATAAAATCGGTAATATCAGCAAAACTGCATTTCGGTAGACCCCTAAATTATAAAATATAAATAATTACGAGTGATAAATTTAAGAATGATGTCATCAAATATAACCGCTGTTATTTTTGTCCTAACAAATACTCATTTCGGCAAAAAAATATTGGTAATATCAGCAAAAATGCATATTGGTAGACCCCTAATATAAAATATCAATAATTATGAATGATAAATTTAAGAATGATGTCATCAAATATGACCGCTGGTTTTTGTCCTAACAAATACGCATATCGGCACTCATATCGGTAATATCTGCAAAAATGCGTATCGGTAGTCCCCTAATATAAAAGTTGAATAATTACAGTGATAAATTTAAGAATGACGTCATCAAATATGACCGCTGGTTTTTGTTCTAACAAATACTCATATATGCAAAAAAATATCAATAATATCGGTATCGGCAATATCGGCAAAAATGCATATCGGTAGACCCCCAAATTTTACTTCATATAAATATACTGTTAAATTATATTTATTCTAAAAAAATTCAAAACCATTTTATCTTGGGAGTAGAGTTGTTGCCCTTTGTCTGGGGTTTCAGCATATAAAATTTCTGAGCATCCAGGATTGAATGGGTTAAAGTTAACTCTTCTATCTATTAACCAACTCCACTGACATGTGATTTACTAAAATTAAACCCCAAGGGAATGTCACTTGAAGTTAAGCATGACACGTGCTGTAGAAATGATTTTAAAAAACAATTATAATGGAGGATCTCCTGTTAAGAATATAGTTTGAAAATCATAATTGCTTAAAAAATACAAATTTGCCATGACCAAAAAACAACAACTAAAATGTAGTTTATTTTATATAAACATTATATTTTAAAATCATTATGTGCATTTTAATTTTATGTAATAATTTCTGGCAAAAAATAAGATACAGAAAGTTAATAAAAAAGTTAAGATTGACTGACCACAGTATCATTGTATGTCGATTACAGACAGGGATGTCCCCATCAGACTTTGAAAAAAAGAATTTCTCCAGCCACAGTCCACTCCACAAACTGAGGCAAGCTCCTGTGGTCAAGAACCCGTACATGTCCCCGTTGCTTGCACCAGATATACTTCTGAAAGGCTTGAATAGGGTCTGCCTTGTGGTGAGCGTTTCATGTTGTCTTTGTGGGTGTTCTGATGTATCTGTTATTGCTGGGCTTTTTCTCACTGTCTCTTGTTAGCTTCTGAAATGTATCAATATATATATATATATATATTATGTATATATACTAGTGTGTTACCCTTCAAAAATGACAGGAGTTTTCAAAATGGATATATTTCAGTTTTTGTAATTGTCCCTTTTGGCTGAAAGCCGCATAGTAAATAATCAGAAAATGTAGAGACCAAGAGAGAAAAATTAAATCTCTTTTCCATATTGAACAATTTTATGCGGACGTTTGAAAATAATGGGGTTTGTTTGGGGTTGTTTTTTTTTGCAATATATTTTTCAAGGTTATTTTTTTAGCTGTGGGCTTTCTAAAATCTAGCGTTACGAACGGACATAGCAGAGGATATATTTTGATTATATATATGAATATATGTGTTATGAGAAAACCTCCAAGCTTAGGCTTCACGTTATATAACTTTGCATGCATAATAATGATATAATCATGATAATAGTAAATGCATAGTGAATTACACACAGCATAAAGTGATACTGCGGCAAAAAAGTTTGAAGTTCGACATATTAACAAATATTGCTGAGGAGTCAGCCGGACGTTAACTTGCGACATTGAATAATGCGCACCAATTATGAGTGCACCAATAATACAGCACAGTGCGTTATAAAATAAATTATGTGACTGTAATGTGATCCACATCACGCATATTTGTGATTTGAAGCCGTTTAAGCTTCATCGATGATTATGACTTGTCAGTTTATTCGCCCATTTGTCCAATCATTATTACCACAACATTATCAAAATATGTAAAAAATAAACTGTAATTTTACACATGTTAATAATTATTTATTTTGCATGAAACGTAGTAAGCAAAGTTTGTCACAGGATAACAGAAAAGATTAACTTATCAACTATTAATTATATTTAAAATTTAATATACACGTGTTAGTAGTTCACATAAACGTTTTTATTGTTGTCAAGTCAGTACCTTTTCAAGATATATTATGACTTGTCAGTTTATGCGCCCATTGGTCCATACATTATTACCTTTACATTATCAAAAACATATAAATAAAAAATTGTAGCTATTTACAAATATGAATAACAACGAACTATTTATTTTGCATGAAACCTTTGAAGTAAAGTTAAGCACTGGATAAAAGAAAATATTAAAGTATCAACTTTAATATACACGTTTTAGGAATTCTAATAAACGTTTTCATTATTGTCAAGTCAGCATCCCTTCCAGTTCTATATTAAAAGCAAAGATTTTTTATTCAAATATAGTCTAAGACGCATTAAAATATTGCATGTAAATAACAATAGAAAAAAAACTATTGTGGGGAGGAGTCCGATTTTTAAATATGTTATTTTTTTAAACATACAAATAGGCAATCTCAAAGTGTATAAAAGAAAAATAAACGCTAAACTGAAGCATAAGTTGACAAATTTCATTTTCAGTAATAAGTAATGGCTGTGTAGTTCAAAACGCATCAAAACTTGACAACCCAACGACAACCAATTGTAAATTTCATAAACCAAAAAACGAATATTATATATTAATATAGAAAATTAAATTTATAATTACGTACATAATATTGACATGGACACATACACAAAAACGGACATTCAATACAAAAAAATAATAATAATATTAATCACATCAAATAAAACATTGCTCTTTTTACTTCGTTCCCTTCACACATTAATAAAAGCTCAAATAATGACGTCACGTCACAATATTTTATGGTGAGCAACACATTTTGTTATAATCTCGAAAGCAACTTTTTATTTTTTTTTATTGGGAGTTACCTCGCATAGCTTAGGACTGACTGACAGACACTACTGACTTGCGTGACAATTGCAAATTATATTGTTTAATGGATAGTGGGTGCATGAGGGGTTAAGTCCCCTGTCCATGACCTCAGACAATAGTTACCAGTCCTAACACCTTGCTACCTAGATCTGGCAGAGCTGATGTGTTGTGAGGTTCAATTTAAACATAGTTCTAAAAATACACATTTCTTTATTTACTTTTATGACATAAAATTAAATGATGTGATTAAAGCGGCTGAGCTAAGATGATATTTATTGGTAAAATACAAAGACAAAAAACGACCTTACTTGAACCACAATAAACATGACATGATTAAAACTACCCCTGTAATCTGACTGTGACGGAGTAACTCGATTCAACTGAATGCAATTGGAATATTATATGTTTTTTCTATTTACATTATTATACCTCATGCACAGGTGTGGTCTTAATCCTTGTTCATTTATTAAGAAATATTCAATTACTTTAACAATTAATGGTATTGACTGCATCTCAACATTTCAGTTTATAAAATCATTATTTAAACAGAAACAATAAATAATAACCACTTCTGATGTCAATTAAAAATTAACTGAAATGTACGTTTGCTCATTGTCCCAACAGGCCTGCCACTTGGACCCACTGCTTGACGACTCTGTAAGTTTTGCCAGGAGACTCCACCAACTTGACGTGCCAGTTGAGCTTCATCTCGTTGACGATCTGCCCCACGGGTTCCTGAACTTTGCCCTTCTCAGCTACGAGGCCAAGCAAGCTTCCGATTTCTGCAGCAAGAAAATAGCTGAACTCTTGCAGTCCACGGGCGTTTGATGACGGCTGTTGTTTAGAGCCATCACTTGGTTGACATTAACACTTGACTATTTATTGCCATCAGGACAAATGTAACAGAGAGGCTGGCGTTGCTTGATAGTTCCCCTATCATCTTCTTGGTTGTAAAAGTTCAACTGAGATTGTTGAGTTGACACCTCTTACCTCTTTATGAATGACACGTTTCTGTGTTATCATATAATATATTTTTTTCTGGGTTTCTTATTTTCTACCTCATTTTATCACATTGACTAAATTATTCTTTATTTATTTTTTTAGAGGTACAGATTACGCTTAAAAAATATTTTTTACCTAAAAGATGACAATTCTTTATAGTTTGAAGAAGTATCAAACATTATCTTCGAGTTCTACAACTCAAATTTAAAGTGCATTGAAGTGGGGTTAAAAATAGAGATGGTAAACAAATCCTCTTTTAGAAGTTGAGATTCTGTAACAAAAAAGAAAGTTTGGATTTAATGTGGCATTCGCTACAGCCACCGTGTTTGGTCATTTCAAATAAAATCAATATTTATAACATTAATTTAAACATAAACAATTAATTTAAAAAATAAAGAAAATAAATTTTCTTAGTGCACCACTATACAAATATAACATTTTATATGTTTATTAAAAATAATGTCAATATAAAAACATTCATTTAAATTTGGTTTTATGGTAATGCTTAATTAAGACACAATTTGAAAAATTGTTCATTAAATATAATTCTTTCAACCTAGAGATTACTGAGACTTGACATACTCTATCATTGTGTTAGATTTATACACTATCAGTGTATGAGATGCACTATTGGTGTATCAAATTTATAGGCTATCAGTGCATTAGCTTTATACACTATCAGTGTATGAGATGCACTTTTAGTGTATCAAATTTATAGGCTATCAGTGCATTAGCTTTATACACTATCAGTGTATGAGATGCACTATTAGTGTATAAAATTTATAGGCTATCAGTGCATTAGCTTTATACACTGTCAGTGTATCAGCTTTATACTCTATCACTGTTTCAGATTTATACACCATTTCAAACATTCATTTGATTCTACTAGAACAGGGGTCGGGAAACCTTGTCTGAGAGAGCCATAAACACCACATATTTTGAAAAGTAATTCTGTGAGAGTCATACATTATGTTTAAAACTAAAAATTCAAGTAAATGTGAGCATTTTGTGTATTTCAACACTAAAAGTACCATAATAATGTCTCTGAATTCTTTTTACATGTAATAACATTGTTATGCTGTTTTTTTATATGCAATTAATATGTAGATCAAAGGAGTCTGAATAAAAAAAAATATTTTTTTTTAAATAATCCAACATTTGTCTGAGAGCCAGATGCATCCATCAGTAGAGCCACATCTGGCTGGTGAGCCATGGTTTCCCAACCCCTGTTCTAGAAGATTCCTTTCTTGGCTTTCAAATTGAGGGTTCATGGGTCAAATTTTTGTGTCTCTATTTGCCATCTTGGAAAATATTTTTGACTCATGTCATGCTCTCATGCTCTGATCATTATGCAACTTGTACTTAACCAATGTCATGAGTCTGAATAGAAATTAATGACAATCAATAATATGACATTTTGTATCCACTCCTTCCTGTCAACCATATAAAACATACAAACTGTTCTTTTATGATTTTATGGCTTTCCAAACTTTTATTTCTTGTGGCGTATATCATGGTTTATTAATAAATCTATCGCTTATGCAGTAGCAGCCAGGTTACAACCACCTGGGGTAGGTCAAGATTTTTGTTTGAGCCATCCCCACTTCCAATAAAAACATCTAAACCTGTTCCAAAATGCCAAGAGTATCTTAAACAAAACGACAAAATCCAGTGATGAATCTGGGTCATGTGATCAATAGAAATTAGCTAATGATGGTGTGGGGTAGTACTCAATGACTCTGTAGTTAAACAATTCAATTAATTCATGCAATTTTTTTATTGTTTCTCACAGAGACAAACTTCAACCATTTTTTTAAAAATATATATTTTAATTGTATAATAATAAGATTTGTGTCTTGTTTTGGGTTAGTATTGGCTGTTGTATTTTGATGCTATCTTTACCTTGGTTGACATTTTCTCAATTTATTGACTCTCAAGAAAGCCTTGCTATTTCAAATAGCTTTAAAAAAATAAATATAAATAATTAGAGACAGATGTGAGAAAGTTGACCAATCCACACATATCACTAAATTTACTTCATAAAAATAACAGATTGTGTTACTGCAAATTCAAAAACTTATTGACAAAAACAACTCAGGACTTGTACTATGAGAGATCACAATAGCAGTCGTGTATTATAAATTATAAAGATAAATTGTACTATTAAATGGCTGGCATTCGGACTTAGAAAAGATTGTTTCATTAAATGAGTCTGAACAGTTAAGTCTTTCAATAAAAGATGTCATGACCAGTGGTGAACTCAAGATATTTATTTCAGTTATTGCTCTTCTATAGCTTATTTAATACAATATCTACTTACAGCCTTCTGTGATGGACTATTGCACTTTGCATTAGTTAAGCTAGTCAAAAATTAATTGTGTGATAACTAGATATTTTTTTTATATTGATTAATTTTGGTATGGATCTACTCTAAAAAATTTAGCAACATGCAGTATGTTATGTGACCTGTGATATCAATATTCAAGTATAGATCACACATAATTATCTAGGTCTGTACGTGTGGCCTTAAAGCTGTGGTCAAAATAAAATACACAAAGTTAGCAGAAATGGAGATGCTAATAAAATATGTTTCTTAAATGCATGTTTTGTCAACTAAATTTTTTAGGTGAAATGTTTATGAACTCTTAACAATTTTTGCCAGGTTTTTCCTAGTAAAATTAAGAAATGTAAAGGTCATTTGTGTTGTACATGGTTACCTAATCTCACTCAAGTACTTTGTTGCAGATCCAGTTAATTATTTGTACTCAGTGGATGATATCTATGCTAGAGTCACATGTTTATGAGAGGTTGCCATCATGTGATTGTCTGTGATTGTTTCTATTCTGTCATTTAAAACATTTTACTTGACTAGAATTAAGAATTATTCATTTATCTTATAAATTGAACAAATTTTATTATTTTTTAAACTAGTGTATCACCCGTCAAAAATGACGGAAGTTTTCCAAATAAATACACATCAGATTAAAAAATAACATAGTAATACAGAACTTTCATTTATTTTTATTTGATTCATTTATTTTCATATTGAACAATTTTATGGGGACGTTCAAAAAGAGTTATTTTTTGTTGCAGTAATTTGGTGTGCTGCTTTCTAAAATTAGTAGCGTCACGAACAGGTCAGACGGGACATGACATAAATTGCAAATGATTTATTTTGATTCTGGCTGTTTGGAAACATTATTACTATGTGGAGTTCATTTAAGTTAACTTGTAAAGAAAAAATTTATGAATGCTACAATGTCTTCACACCACATATATTTCAATTACCTTGTTTGGTTGTGAGCAACAAATTCATTTTATTTTAAATTTTTTTGTTTTTACACATTAAAATTTTTGTAGCATGATATTTCCCCCACTAAATTGAAGTGTATCTGTAAAGTTGTTTATTTGTTTTTCTAATGTCTCTCTAATTTTAAATGAGATAAGTAGACTGCATTACGTAGTGAAACAATTATTTTTGTTCAAACTCAACCTGGACATTAATGTACTACAAAACAACTGATAGATCTGACATAACTATAACCAAACAGGAGAATCTGCCATAATATAATTACATGTACCTTGCTACAATACTAGCAGCCAGTGCAAACATTCAATTTGCCCAGCTTTAAATATTTGATTTTGTAAGGACTCTGTGCTTCCATCTGCCCAAGGTTGTATAGCTTTTTAATAAAGCATTCATTATTATCCATCTGAAATTTTGTCTTTGTTTCAATCATATACACCTCAAAATTTAAAGCCTTCCCCAATTCATTTATTCCGTTTACTTAGCTCATTTTTTGTTGTTATACATGAAGAGCAATTAATGTCAGGCCTTTTTTTTTAGGCGGCTTGTCTGCTTTTGCGTCTTTAAAACTTGATTCTTCTCACATTTGACCTCATTCTGTCACCCACTGAGCTGAAATAAAAGCACTGAGTTCTCGGAAGCCCAAAGCTATTTTTGCCACCAAAAACTGTAACAAGTTTTCAATTTATAAAAGATACAGTAAAAAAAGATACAAGAACCTAAGATACAATAACCAAAGGATAAAAAAATCTAACATCTATCGAACAGGTAAAAAGGAATGAAAATAAAAGAAATTTTATACTTTTATTTGCCTTGTCCCCTCAAGCTCTCTCTTCAGTGTTTACTATATCCCAGTCATTATTACATTGAGCAAATTTTATTAGAAGCTATTATTTCATTATTACTTGACTGTATCTTTAGTAAGGTTTTCACAATATGGCCACATAGTTCACATGGGGGTTTGGAAAAATGAGTTTCATGATTAAAAATTATCTTCTGCTATTCAATTAAGGTTATCTAAAATTTAGGGCTGCGGCGGCTGTGGAAAGTAACGATTGATTTCTCGATTAATCGTTACAAATTTAATCAATTAAATATCAATTAAAATAATTTTAAAATCGATAAAAATTTGATTAAAATTTAAGAAAATATTTATATATTTTTATTTAAAAATTATTAATAATAATTTATATACTTTTAAACTACAAACTTCTCCCGCGTATTATTATAATTTATTAATTTATGCAGATGTAAACAAAAAATGGTGACTAATGACAGCTCCAGCATGGTTAAATTTAAGAATATAAACGGAAAGTTGAGCAAAAATTTTGTTTTTAAACTAACTGCGGATGACAAAGTAGAAGATGGTGAAAAAAGTTTACTGTATTCACTGCCTTTGTATACCTTGGGAGTGTGGTCAGTGTATCAGGGGGAACAGATGAGGACATCGAACGAAGAGTAAATTTGGCGCGACAGGCTTTTGCCAATCTGAAACAGGTCTGGAGATCTACACACATCTCTGTCAAAACAAAAGTAAGGATCTTTAACACCAATGTTAAAACGGTCCTACTCTATGGATCCGAAACATGGCGGACGACAGAGACAGCAAAAAATAGACTCCAGACCTTTTTTAACAGATGCCTCAGAAATATTCTGAAAATAAAATGGTTAGATAAGGTCGAAAACTCCAAGCTGTGGGAGAGGTGTGGACAAAGAACAGTAGAACAACAAATCATGGAAAGAAAGGGGAGATGGATTGGGCACACCCTCATGAAAGATAACAGCAGGACTAGGCAGGCCTTAGATTGGAACCCCCAGGGTAAACGACAACGAGGAAGACCCAAGCGTACATGGAGACGGAGCATGTTGGACGAGGCTGGAAGGACTGGGAAGAACTGAAGCAACTGGCAAGGGACCGTGTAGAGTGGCGAGCTTTGACAGAGGCCCTATGCTCCACAAGGAACTCAAATGACAAATGATGATGTTGATTCACTGCCTTAAGCAATTCGCTTTTAGGAGATCAAATTCATCGCTGAGGTACCACCTTCAGCACAAACATATTAGACAGGGGAAATAACTCAATAACAAAGTCAATTACTTGTTTTTGTTACTTCCCTTGAAATGTTCAGTTTAATGACGTCATAAATTTTAATTTTGGCGTTAATCGAAATTAACGATTAATTAATTAAATTAATCGTTAATTTGTCAAAAGTAAGATTAAAGTTAAATTAATCGTTACCAGCCCTACAAATTTTTTTTCTTTATTCCTTAACATAAGATTTATTGAAAGTAATTTCAGATATTAATATATTATGTATTTCGTTGGTTTGATTGCTTTGATCTAAACATCTGCCTCACTAGTAGGAAAATGTAATGAAATACAGAGAAGAAGAATATTAACCATAACAGTAAAATCCCCAAGGAATCCCAGAAATACGATCATTACCCCGTGTGCCGCAATGCCCGGAGATTTGGCATCTTTGGGAAAATGTCATTCAAGTTGATTTTGTAAAAAAAATAAACACAGCTTATTTATTGTCGACCAATGAAAGGACAGGCTTTACGTCACAGTCACTCAAGGCGTGTAGAGGCATACAAAACAACAACTTAAAATCTCCCTACCCCCCTCCACCCCCACTCTCTACATATCTCCAGTGAGCGACTGAACGATTGACAATGAAAATCGGAAGTGTTAAATTTCTGTTGCTACACGGACCTTATTTAAGATGCAATCATGATGCAACTCAAGGAGTTAATGCACGCAGCGTCCAGGGCTGAAGACACGTGTGACACCCATCAATCTTGAACAACATTTATAGTTCGAAAAATCTCAGTAGACGTTTTAAAAAAATGGTTCGTGAATTAAACACCGGAAAGATAGAACATGTTTCATTGCAATTAAATCACACACCACCCGCACCCCCACTCAGATGACCTGATGAACCAGTTTATGTCAACAATTAGTTTCCTCATTGAAAAGTTAATCACGGTGTTTGGCGACGACTACAAATAACCCACTACATTGAATGCACGATATTTACGCTTAGCTCCGTGCCCTGTATGACGCACTTCTAGAGATGTGTACTAGGATATGGAGCTTGTGTTAAAATGTGAACATTGGTGTACATTGCCCGCATTTTAGAAGACATTTAATTTAATGCATTGCATTTAAATACTCCCTTAAAAAATATTGAATGTTACAAGAACACAACAAACACGCCCCTGACCCACCCCCATCCCCACCACACACACACACACACACACAAATATACTGACTTAGTTACAAGAATACAACAAACACCCCCTGACCCACCCCCTTCTTCTTCTTCTTACTATACAGACGCTCCTTCTATGCAGAAGATAGTTGCGTCCACAGACCATGACAGATGATCTGTTGCAAGTGATGCAGCGTTCACAGGCCACGCTTTGTGGGTTCCACGCATTACCCAGCCGCCTAACTACGTGTAGTGTTAGGTACCCATTCAGAGCGGGGTGACTCAGGGACGCCCTAGGCCCCGGGAACAAACCCTTGCCTTCACACGGATTCGAACCCGTGACCATCGGTACGACAGTCCAGTGCGCTGCCACTCGACCACCGCGTCCCACAATGTGATTCTCTCAGTCACTGTGCTCATTGACAACACCAACTCAGAAGCTCATCCAATAGCAAACGTGTTTATTTGTCTCTGGCGGGAAAATCTCAGTTCACAACATGTGTTACAGTGTTACGATGAATGTATTTCACCATTTTGTGTCCAGCTTTAATTACGTCCAAGCAAGTCAGTACGTCAGCTTAATGACGTTTTTTAAAAAAAATTCTTGTTGTTTTTTTTAATCAACTGCTAGACACTTAAAGCTTTGATAGATAACATCTACTGGACTTAACAATGACAAGTTAGTTTTAATTTATCATAAGAGTTAACAGAAATATGTAGAGTAAAAAGAGTAAGATATGTGACTCATTAGTTTTTTGTTCAAGAGATTTAATTATAAATTTGATAAGTCTCTCCTGGTTATTATTTTCTACTTATTTTTTTACTACAATGGAAGACAGCAGATTATAAAGGAGCTAATAACATGTTCAACACATAGTCATATAGACGCGGAAATGTGTTTCGAATAATTTAGATATAATTCACATTTTCCAGATTCAGTTAAGGGAGGAGACTCTAACAGATGTCGACCAAAGACAACGCTTACCAACCCCTTTCACCAACAGCCCAGTCAGCAGACCAGTCATTTCAGTGCTATCTTAGGAGTCCAATGTCAATCTTGTTTTGTGACAACATTTCTGGTAGCTGAGGTGAGCTTCCCACATATGTTACTATAGAACTGACTGTCGGTGTATTTTTTCTGTAACTTAGCACATTTTAACCATTTAACCATACGGGACGCGGTGGTCGTACCGATGGTCACGGGTTCGAATCCGTGTGAAGGCAAGGGTTTGTTCCCGGGGCCTAGGGTGTCCCTGAGTCACCCCGCTCCGAATGGGTACCTACACTACATGTAGTTAGGCGGCTGTAATTTGTTTTTCACTTGTATATTGAATAATGTCTCTGATTAAATGATTGTGGTTGTTGATGTCCCTGCCTTTAATGCTGCATTGTTGATTGACATGAATGAGAGTATTTAAATGTGGTTTTAGTTTATTGGCTAATGTTTTAGTAAGAATTTTATAATCTGTGTTGAGTAGTGATATGGGCCTGTGATTTTTAAGTTGTGTTTTGTCTGTGTCTTTCTTTGGTAGAAGTGTGATGTATGAAGTGTTCATTGAATTTGGTAGCTCCATGTTGTTGTAAGCTTCTTCTAAAGTTGCATGTAATATTGGGCCCAGACCCAGTGTTGTAAAAAAGAAGTTGTAAAACTCTGTTTGTTAGTCCATCTGGTCCATGTGTTTTGTTTTTATTCATGTTGTGTAGTGTCACTTTCATGTCCTTTAGAGTAAATGGTTTGTTCATTTCCTTTGTTTGCAGAAATATATTCAAACAGTCTAAAAGATGCCATGTAATAATATAGTTAAAGATGCATATACATAAACCTTAATATATTAATTTTATACTTTCTGTAGATATCAAAATTTTGCAAAATTTAAAACAATTTTTTATTTGAATGTTATTTGTGTAACCTTCAGTTTAATTTACTCAAATTTTTTTTTAAAAAGTAAACTACCTCAAATTTATAAAAATGTCTAACGGTATTGTAAATAAAATTTCAAATGACGTTAAAAGAAATTGAAATTTTATATTCGAATTTAAATTTTATCAAGAACAACACAATATTAGCATATATTAGTATCGGTGCTCTTTGGTGCAGCAATCACGGGGAATAATTACACTGTAAAGCACATCAGATGTTACAATAACAATTTATTTGAAGATAAAGTGTTCATTCTGTCTGACAAACTGCAGACACTATTTCTACACCAATATAGTTCAAAATTTTATTGTAGTATTATGTATATTTGGATAAAAATCATGTCATGCAACAATTTTAAATAGAATAATCTTAATCCTTGATTTACTTATTGTTCATTTACCATGGTCTTCATTTGGTATTAAAATATGTTGATGATGGCAATCATCGTTCTTATTTCTACATTATAAAAAGTTGATAGTATTTAATAAATGTGTATTCTGACTTTAACGTAAGTTTTAATAAACGAGAACATAAAACATAATGAAAAAATTCAGGGGAATTTATTTAAAACTAATATAGTAACTATTGTTAATACATATGTAGGTTTTAGTAAGTTATAAACTTTAACTAATGGGTCATACGAGCCAGCTATTTTTGTCAAGTATGTTAAGTCATGGCTCGACTGTGCTATTTTTGTCAAGTATGTTAAGTCATGGCTCGACTGTGCTATTTTTGTCAAGTATGTTAAGTCATGGCTCAACTGAGAACAATGCTAATCGCAGTGAAGAATGAACATCCATACTGTTCCAGAAATTTGTTTTTTTTATAATGCTCATTGTTGAAAACCCAGCTTCGCATCTCTAAAGATGATGGAAATGGAAGAAGAGTCTTGTGAGAAATTTGGGCTAATTCATGATATTCTGCAGTCACATGAATCTAAAACGACACAAGAGAGATCATGCTTCCGACATTTATTTAAAAGCCACCAACCGCTGCATACTCCAGTAATGTATGTTCCAAAGTTACAGACATATCAACCTTCGATGAAATAAATGGATTGGTTATCCATACAGTACCTTTTAGTGGGTCATCTTCTGTTGGACAGTAGAACTCGAAGCAGACGATTAATTGTTCAGTAATGGATCTTCCAAAGTTACAGACAAATCGACCTTTGATGCAACAAATGGATTGTGTCATCTTCTGTTGGAAAGTAAAACACGAAGCTTTCTATTAATTATGTCAAGTTTTCAATTATGACTTTTTGTACAGATGGAACATTAAGCTCTATATATACACTATCGATAATTGTTGTCACGAATGGTTGAGTAGACAGAGAGATGTTCCATATGGAAGGTAGGGCACGAGTCAGAAAAGAAATAGTGCCAATGAAGTGA
The DNA here is from genome assembly GCA_944989445.1 of Ampullaceana balthica. Lineage (NCBI taxonomy): Eukaryota > Metazoa > Mollusca > Gastropoda > Lymnaeidae > Ampullaceana > Ampullaceana balthica. The sequence continues at coordinate 612,549 of CALYLW010000241.1, read as the reverse complement.
ACAAAGAGCAGAGTAAAATTATCGATTTGTTTCCTTAAGAACTATAATAGTCTGACAGCTGAATTTTGAAATTTCTGTGGGTTTTTCAACGTCGTTCTTTTGCGAATCTGGATTAGGAGAAATAAAATAATCAATATGAGAGAGAACAAGAGTACCATACTAGAGTTTTTGTTGCACCAATATATACCATACTAGAGTTTTCGTTGCACCAATATATACCATCAAAATGACCAAGTGTCTGTGAATTCATGGAGATGCTGAGTAAAATAATTAATAATATTACGTATTATATTAGCAGCGATTCAATATCACAAGCCATACCGTCAATGTGTCGAGCTTTTGTGTCATTGAAGAGTGGAACTGGTCTACTTTCTTTGCCGCAGTATCAGCTAACATTTCAATATGCATTCTTATATGAGGACCTCACAGATTGTGTATGTTTCATTGCTACTTTTTATAATTATAGCAATGCACAGCACCAGAGGCCGGCACAGGTCCACAGACCGGCACAGTCACAGACGGCACAGGTCCACAGACCGGCACACGTCAACAGACCGGCACAGGTCCACAGACTGGCACAGGTCCACAGACCGGCACAGGTCCATGGACTGGCACACGTCAACAGACCGGCACAGGTCCACAGACCGGCACAGGTCCACAGACCGCACAGGTCCACAGACCGGCACAGGTCCACGGACCGGCACAGGTAAACAGACCGGCACAGGTCCACAGACCGGCACAGGTCAAACATGACCGGCACAGTCCACAGACCGGCACAGGACCACAGACCCGCACAGGACCACAGACCGGCACAGGTCCACAGACCGGCACAGGACCACAGACCGGCACAGGACCACAGACCGGCACAGGACCACAGACCGGCACAGGACCACAGACCGGCACAGGACCACAGACCGGCACAGGACCACAGACCGGCACAGGACCACAGACCGGCACAGGACCACGGACCGGCACAGGTCCACGGACCGGCACAGGTAAACATACCGTCACAGAACCACAGACCGGCACAGGTAAACATACCGTCTCAGAACCACAGACCGGCACAGGACCACAGACCCACACAGGACCACAGACCGGCACAGGACCACAGACCGACACAGGTCCACAGACCGGCACAGGTCCACAGACCGGCACAGGTCCACAGACCGGCACAGGACCACAGACCGGCACAGGTCCACAGACCGGCACAGGACCACAGACCGGCACAGGACCACAGACCGGCACAGGTCCACGGACCGGCACAGGTAAACATACCGTCACAGAACCACAGACCGGCACAGGTAAACATACCGTCTCAGAACCACATACCGGCACAGGACCACAGACCCACACAGGTCCACAGACCGGCACAGGTCCACAGACCGGCACACGTCAACAGACCGGCAAAGGTCCACAGACCGACACAAGACCAAGGACCGGCACACGTCAACAGACCGGCACAGGTCCACAGACCGGCAAAGGTCCACAGACCGGCACAGGACAACAGACCGGCACAGGACCACAGACCGGCACAGGTCCACAGACCGGCACAGGTCCACAGACCGGCACAGGTCCACAGACCGGCACAGGTCCACAGACCGGCACACGTCAACAGACCGGCACAGGTCCACAGACCTGCACAGATCCACAGACCGGCACAGGTCCACAGACCGGCACAGGTCCACAGACCGGCACAGGTCCACAGACCAGCACACGTCCACAGACCACCACTTTGAGTAGCACTGTTTTAGTCTGTTCTTGAATGTTTCAGTTACTTACTATCACATAAGGCCTATGGCATAAGGCCTAAGCCTCGACTTGAGATTTGCACTAATAGTTACTGTTGACCCAATTTATGACGCTTCAATTGTTTCGGCCAGTCATATTATTTGTTACTTAGCAAAGAAAGCGTCGAAGTTAAAGCAGCTAATATTTGCCTAATGAATAAAAAGTTATTGTGTGCTGCCCGTCAGTTTTCATACGTTCAATGTTAAATAGATTCCAGTTTTCAGATCTAAGAATTTTGAGGTAACCTATGAATAACTCTAATTTAATATTCTTGAATATCTTAAACGGATTGTACAACTAGAATGACATAGCACGCAATTTGATAATATAGCAAACACAAAGGCTTGGTATGGGAAACAAGCTTATCCACATGCGCTCAGCAAAAATCTGCCCAATTGTCAATATCAAAGGACATGTAAAAAAAATTACATATTGACAAACTAAGAGCATATGATGACAATAAAGAAGGAAAGCAAACTGTTAATATCATCATCAAAGTAAATGATGAAAATGCCAATATGATGAAAAAGAACAGTCCTGACAGTGAAAAAATATTATCTGATATACCAGATAATATGAAACACAGAGTGATGAAAATTCTTCAGAAATACAAAGGTGTCATAACAAAAGAAACAGGAAACATAAAAGCTGTGACTCACAAGATACAAGTATTGGAACATGAACCTTTCAAGACTAAAGTATACCCTATTCCAATGGCATATAGAGACAAAGTAAAGCAAGAAATTGATTACCTACTCAAAGAAAACAAAATAAGAAAAGCAGTTGAAGCCAACTATACCTCACCAACTGTCATAGTAAAAAAGAAGAATGGAAAGATTCGACTATGCTGTGATTACAGACAGTTGAATAATATTACAAAATTAGACCATGAACCTATTGGAGACCCAAGAGACATTATAGACAGAATTGGTGATTCCAGAATATTCACTACATTTGACTTAAACAGAGGTTTTTGGCAGATAAATATGGATCCTGATTCTGTCAAATACACTGCATTCGTAGCCATGGATGAAGTGTATGAATGGTTAGTCATGCCATTTGGACTGGTCAACAGTACAGCCACTTTTAACAGATTTATGAAAGTGATGCTAAAAGGAATTCCAAATGTGGTACATTATGTCGACGACATATGTATCCACACTAAAGATTTGGGAATCACATATCCATACACTTGAAGCTGTACTGGATAGAATCAAGAAACATAATGTGACAATATCACCAGAAAAGATCAACATTGGAAAGAAGTATATAGATTTTTTGGGATACACAATAGGAGGTGGTGCAGTCACTCCTACTGCAGAGAATGAAAGCAAGATCTTTAACCTTTCGGTTCCAAAATCTAAGAAACAAGTGCAAGCCCTGCTGGGACTATGTAACTTTTACAGACCTTTTATTGCAAATTATGCAGAAATTGTTCACCCACTAACAGAAGTTACAAAAACCAAAGATAATCGAAAATTTCAGTTTCCAGGAGATTGCCTCAACGCATTAGAGAATATTCAAGAGGCATTTAGGAAGAAACCCATCTTAGTTACACCTCAATGGGACAAACCTTTCATTGTTTCTACTGATGCATCGTCCATTGCATTAGGAGCGTGCCTCATGCAAGAACATGATGGTATCCTTCATCCTATACAGTATCTTAGCAGAAATTTGACCAAACAGAGTGTAACTACAGCATCATAGAGAGAGAATGTCTAGCCATAGTGTGGGCTCTACAAAAACTTCAAAAATACCTTCTAGGTAGAACATTCACTCTTCTAACAGACCACAAACCACTTGTGGCATTCAACAAGAAGAAGATCAGCAACGCAAAAGTGAATCGATGGGCTATGCTATTAGCTGACTACAAATTTAACATTAAACCTGTGAAGGGAAAGGACAATGTGGTTGCAGACATATTAAGTAGAATGACAATAAATAAAGACATTCTGTGAATTCCTAAGTGATAAAACCAAAGACTGTATTAAAAAGACATTCTGTGAATTCCTAAATGATAAAACCAGAGACTGTAACAATATTAATAATTTTATTCTTTGAACAATGGACAAGGAACAGTGTTTGAATTCCACTGGATTATTAGTTAATTTTAATATTGATTGTTACAAATGTTTTAATTACACAAATTCACAGATGTGTTTAAAATTCCATTTTCATTTTTTTCAGCACAGGTAGACTGTTGCAGTCCTACAGATTTTTTCTCTTGATTTTAGGTCTAAATCTTGTGTGTAAGGCAATGAATGTCCATTGATGATAAATATTTGAAATTTGAATATAGATATAGATTAATTTGATTTTATGAAGACCAAAAATGTTGTATTTCATAAACATTTTTTTTTGAAGGATGGGGGTGAATGTCACGTATGCATCATATGTGTATTGCATGATGGAGAGGTCATGTGAGTAATAAGCGCGGGAAGAGAGGAGCCTTCCCAATGGCTGAGAAGGTTGGGGGATCAGTTGTCAGAGAACTTCCGTGAGGGAAGGACGTGATATGTGTGCTTGAGAATTCCACGTTGTATAACCTCAAATGATTCTTGTACAAAGTATACATATTAAAGTTGTTTTGTTGAAACAAGTTCTTTAGTGGATTATTGTGTAAGATTCTGTATTGAGAGAACGCCTACAAGAGTTACATATTAATAAGAAAATATAGTAACAGTTATATTGGTATAAGACCAAAGTTACACCAATGAAGCCGAAAAGGAGCATATGAAAGTTATACACTTCAGTGCACTGAACAATCAACTGCAAGGCTTGGGAAAGTCAGCAGAAATGATGTTTTGCGATATAAAAACAGATCAAAAGAAAAAAAAATAGATTAATGCAAGTGGACAGCTGACCTCCACCGTGTCTGTCAGTGGTGTAGGTCATGCTGTCAACCCATCACAACTTACAATAAAGACCTTAACCATGTCTGCCAGTGGTGTAGGTCATGCTGTCAACCCATCACAACTTACAAAAAAGACCTTAACCGTGTCTGGCAGTGGTGTAGGTCATGCTGTCAACCCATCACAACTTACAATAAAGACCTCCACCGTGTCTGTCAGTGGTGTAGGTCATGCTGTCAACCCATCACAACTTACAATAAAGACCTTAACCATGTCTGTCAGTGGTGTAGGTCATGCTGTCAACCCATCACAACTTACAATAAAGACCTTAACCATGTCTGTCAGTGGTGTAGGTCATGCTGTCAACCCATCACAACTTACAATAAAGACCTCCACCGTGTCTGTCAGTGGTGTAGGTCATGCTGTCAACCCATCACAACTTACAATAAAGACCTTAACCATGTCTGCCAGTGGTGTAGGTCATGCTGTCAACCCATCACAACTTACAATAAAGACCTTAACCATGTCTCTCAGTGGTGTATGTCATGCTGTCAACCCATCACAACTTACAATAAAGACCTTAACCATGTCTGCCAGTGGTGTAGGTCATGTTGTCAACCCATCATAACTTACAATAAAGAACTTAACCATGTCTGTCAGTGGTGTAGGTCATGCTGTCAACCCATCACAACTTACAATAAAGACCTTAACCATGTCTGTCAGTAGTGTAGGTCATGCTGTCAACCCATCACAACTTACTATAAAGACCTTAACCATGTCTGTCAGTGGTGTAGGTCATGCTGTCAACCCATCACAACTTACAATAAAGAACTTAACCGTGTCTGCCAGTGTGGTAGGTCATGCTGTCAACCCATCACAACTTACAATAAAGACATCCACCGTGTCTGTCAGTGGTGTAGGTCATGCTGTCAACCCATCACAACTTACAATAAAGACCTGAACCGTGTCTGTCAGTGGTGTAGGTCATGCTGTCAACCCATCACAACTTACAATAAAGACCTGAACCGTGTCTGTCAGTGGTGTAGGTCATGCTGTCAACCCATCACAACTTACAATAAAGACCTTAACCATGTCTGGCAGTGGTGTAGGTCATGCTGTCAACCCATCACAACTTACAATAAAGACCTTAACCATGTCTGCCAGTGTTGTAGGTCATGCTGTCAACCCATCACAACTTACAATAAAGAACTTAACCGTGTCTGCCAGTGTGGTAGGTCATGCTGTCAACCCATCACAACTTACAATAAAGAACTTAACCGTGTCTGCCAGTGTTGTAGGTCATGCTGTCAACCCATCACAACTTACAATAAAGACCTTAACCGTGTCTGCCAGTGTGGTAGGTCATGCTGTCAACCCATCACAACTTACAATAAAGACCTCCACCGTGTCTGTCAGTGGTGTAGGTCATGCTGTCAACCCATCACAACTTACAATAAAGACCTCCACCGTGTCTGCCAGTGTGGTAGGTCATGCTGTCAACCCATCACAACTTACAATAAAGACCTCCACCGTGTCTGTCAGTGGTGTAGGTCATGCTGTCAACCCATCACAACTTACAATAAAGACCTAACCGTGTCTGCCAGTGTGGTAGGTCATGCTGTCAACCCATCACAACTTACAATAAAGACCTGAACCGTGTCTGTCAGTGGTGTAGGTCATGCTGTCAACCCATCACAACTTACAATAAAGACCTTAACCATGTCTGTCAGTGGTGTAGGTCATGCTGTCAACCCATCACAACTTACAATAAAGACCTTAACCGTGTCTGTCAGTGGTGTAGGTCATGCTGTCAACCCATCACAACTTACAATAAAGACCTTAACCATGTCTGCCAGTGTTGTAGGTCATGCTGTCAACCCATCACAACTTACAATAAAGACCTTAACCATGTCTGTCAGTGGTGTAGGTCATGCTGTCAACCCATCACAACTTACAATAAAGACCTTAACCGTGTCTGTCAGTGGTGTAGGTCATGCTGTCAACCCATCACAACTTACAATAAAGACCTTAACCATGTCTGCCAGTGTTGTAGGTCATGCTGTCAACCCATCACAACTTACAATAAAGACCTTAACCATGTCTGTCAGTGGTGTAGGTCATGCTGTCAACCCATCACAACTTACAATAAAGACCTTAACCGTGTCTGTCAGTGGTGTAGGTCATGCTGTCAACCCATCACAACTTACAATAAAGACCTTAACCATGTCTGTCAGTGGTGTAGGTCATGCTGTCAACCCATCACAACTTACAATAAAGACCTTAACCGTGTCTGTCAGTGGTGTAGGTCATGCTGTCAACCCATCACAACTTACAATAAAGACCTTAACCATGTCTGCCAGTGTTGTAGGTCATGCTGTCAACCCATCACAACTTACAATAAAGACCTTAACCATGTCTGTCAGTGGTGTAGGTCATGCTGTCAACCCATCACAACTTACAATAAAGACCTTAACCGTGTCTGTCAGTGGTGTAGGTCATGCTGTCAACCCATCACAACTTACAATAAAGACCTTAACCATGTCTGTCAGTGGTGTAGGTCATGCTGTCAACCCATCACAACTTACAATAAAGACCTTAACCGTGTCTGTCAGTGGTGTAGGTCATGCTGTCAACCCATCACAACTTACAATAAAGACCTTAACCATGTCTGCCAGTGTGGTAGGTCATGTTGTCAATGCCTCATGACTTACAACGTAGACCTCCTCCGAGTCTACTGGTACCAAATAACGGGAAAATACTCAAGTTTAATCTTTTATGTCACTCCTAGAGGAGGTTACACCCGTTACTTTCCGAACCCCAGCTGTCCCACGGGGAATGCCTCTGGTTTACTCATGTAAATGACAAACTCTTAAAGTTGCAAAATTGTTGTAAGAATTAAGAAAATATGAGCACAAGAATGCAAAATTATCGTTTCCAATGTTGGCAGAAACTTTATATGAAAGTGTATCAATAAGTTACAAAATTTCACTACAACATAAAAGTTAACAAAGAATCCAAACGTATTGTATCGATAAACCCATGTTTGGAATGATAGTTAATCAAGATAGCAATATGACGAAACTCTTACACACAAAGCACGCACAAACAACACACATACATATTATATTTCAAATAATTATTTATTCATTAGTTTTCATGCAATGTTTTAACTTGTATTTATGATTTAAAATGTTTATTTTGTTTTTGTGTGTCATTTATTTTAAGAATCTTTAGAAAATAATTACGAAGTTAGCAGCATTCTATATCACAAATTTTGTTTACGTTATGTATGCTATTCAAATATAGCAATATAATGAAAGTATTATAGGAAATACATGGCTGAAAAAAATAACACAACTTTCAAAGAACAGGAACATTACTTTTTATTAAAGGACATTGTATTAACATATTAGTTATACATTAAAATTGGATTTCACGCAATTTCCGCACCACAAAGAACCACTACTGACGTATTATATAAACAAACATTTGATGACACAGAATGGGCAAATTAATTATTCGATCTACCTTTTTACCAAAAGAAAAGTTTGATAAACTTATAATTTACAATTCAATGAGACTAATTAGTATTTTTGTGTTGCTTAAATGTTTCTTTGAATGTAACATAATAATATATGTACATATAAAATTCGAAGAACAAATTGTATCATTAAATTGTATTAATATCAAATCATGAAAACTATGAAATGTATACGTTTACTTTAAGACATATGCTTTTCTAACAATGTAAGTGGTAGTCATTGTGTTCAATACAGTGTTTAGACAGAAAGCCAATCTATTTTATCAAAGTGGCATGCCACTTGATTTCATTCCCTACAATAAGGGATACAATTAGACCTGCCAGCCGAATTTTTTTTTAAATTTCGTCTGGCTGACACAATTTTTCGGCTGATATCCGGATTAGCCGGATTTTAAAATTTCGGCTGGCTGACATAATTTTTCGGCTGATATCCGGATTAGCCGGATTTCTCCGTAAATTAACATTTGCAACAAAATATTCGTAAACATCATCCAGGGATGTTCCAGCAAGTGTTACAGGTGCCGGTATGTTGAGAGATGGGCAATTAATTTTGAAGAAGTCATAAAAACCATCTTAAGCAACGTTTTCAAAGGCGAGCAAGTCTCTAAAGAACCAGATAACGATATCCCTTGTCAGTTCATGACTTGATGTTGCCTGACATTGACTGTTGCCTTCTCCATACTTATGGAAATATCCCATAAATTGTATTGACTTTTCTTGACTTTGTACTGACACATTGTGCTTGACACTTAAGTGAAGATTCATATTGCCACTTGATGTAATTGTGGAAAAATTGGTTACTTTTGAAATGTGACCCATTTTTCACCCAAATGACTGCTGAGCAGTGAGACACAGCTGACAATAAACTCGATCTTCGTCTACATTTCTCCCATCAGCAGAGAACAGGCCAATAAAATATTTCCAGCATTGTGCTAAAGAATTTCCATGTAGGCAAGGCGGTTTAGGTTTTACTTGTAGGTTTTTAATGAACTGCCTCTTTTCCCGGTTTAGATGACATTTGCTGACATTTGAGTTCACCTAAAATCATCATATAGTCATAAAGAATTGTTACATCAGAAATGGTGTAACGTAAAAAGGTAATTCTGCAGTCTTAGCACGTATATTATTTCACTGCGAATTTTAATTTTCTCGTGAGAACTTTCGTTTTTAAATCCCTTATATTAACTTCGCGGCCGTCTCTCTCTCTCTCTCTCTCTCTCTCTCTCTCTCTCTCTCTCTCTCTCTCTCTCTCTCTCTCTCTCTCTCTCTGTCTGTCTGTCTTGGGCTCGGCGGGCGGAAAAACAGAAGTCAAAAATGACCCACTTCCCATGATCCGATCGAACTGAAATTTGGCACACGGACCCGTCTGACCTAACAATGCATCGTATCAAAATTTCAGATCGATCGAACGTACCGTAATTAAATTAATGCATTTTTAGTTTATCCTTATATGAGGTATGTAATTTTAAATTCACGGTTTGTTATTGTTTTTTTGCCACGTGAAATTTTGAGCTGACGCATTGAGGCGACCCAACGAAGCGACGGGCGCTTTTGTTTACATTTTACGTGTCACTCTGAGCTCGGTCAAGCGAATCGGTGACCAGACTTTTCCCCTCTCCCCCCCCACCCACCCCTCCCCCACCCCACCCACCCCTCCCCCCCTCACTAGGGTTATGATGCAAAGTTGAGTTAAGACAGATTCAGTCTGTAAATGTTTGAAAATAATCAATACTGTTAGTTATGTCTCATATATAAGGGATTTATAGTCAAAAACTTTGTTTTTACGGGTTTGTTTTATTAAATCCCTTATATTAACTTCACAGGCGTCTCTCTCTCTCTCGTCTGTCTGTCTTGGGCTCGGCGGGCGGAAAAACAGAAGTCAAAAATGACCCACTTCCCATGATCCGATCGAACTGAAATTTGGCACACGGACCCGTCTGACCTAACAATGCATCGTATCAAAATTTCAGATCGATCGAACGTACCATAATTAAATTAATGCATTTTTAGTTTATCCTTATATGAGGTATGTAATTCAAAATTCACTGTTTGTTATTTTTTTTTAAAATTCAGGTTCCACGTGAGTTTGAGTTGACGCCGACCGTCGTGTTGACGACGACCGTCGTGCCGACACCCCCTCACATCCCACCCCCATTTATTAAAGACAAGGGACATCACTCAGTGTCAGTCTGTAAATGTTTAAAAATAATCACTACTGTTAGTTATGTCTCATATATAAGGGATTTATAGTCAAAAACTTTGTTTTTACGGGTTTGTTTTTTAATTTATTAAATACATTTATATATGTTATATTTTAGCTATTATAGCGCTAATTTCTAAGGGCTTTTAATTTATAAGGCTGTTTTCGGCCCTTGACGCTTCATAATCAGAGTAGAGTAGGATACATCCATTTTGTTTATCTAGCACCCTACTTGCTGGGCTGTCACAGCAAGAGGCCAAGAAAGTAAAGAAATAAAAAATGAAATATTCATTAAAATATTTATTGATCTTCTAAGAATCTTAAAATAGATGAATGAAACTTTTTTAAAGACATCTTCAGTCAGTAAATTTATTTTAGCAAGGGTCGTTCCAGGTATAAAAAAAAATCTAGCTAGAAGGGTGCTAGATAAACAAAAATGATGTCTTCTACTCCGATTATGTAGCGTCAAGGGCCGAAAAAGCCTTATAAATTTAAAAGCCTTACAAATTAGCGCTATAATAACTAAAATATAACATTAACATAATAATATATAAATGCATTTAATAAATTAAAAATGAAAGTTCTCCCGAGAAAATTAAAATGCGCAGCAAAAACAATTACGTGCTAAAACTTCAGGATAACCCTTAAAAATCATCAGTTATTGACTAAAGTAGTATCTAGTTAATTGAAAAAATTAATTTAGGCTTACGTATCTGCTAGTAGAAGATCGTTGCGCCACAATAAGTTATAATAAATCGCCTATTTACGACAAAGCTTAAAGATAACTTAAATTAATTAATTTATTGATTTTTATTTTTATTAGTATTTGATAAATTAAGATTGTAAGAAAAAGATAACTTGCAAGAACTGTATCAATGATTTTATTGATTATTTAGGTTTTTAAAAAAAACTGTACAAGTACAAATGACTCCTTTTTGTCACGCTTTCGGCGACGGGTATTCTAAAAATTCATTCGATCTTAAAACGGAACGCAATTAATCTTAAGAAAACAAAATTTAAATTACGGCGGCTCATTCATTTTTCGGCGGATTTACGTCGGACAAAATACGGCAGCTAATGCGGCGCGGCGCATATTTTCCGGCGGACGAAAATTTTGCGGCGTATTCGGCGCGCGGCGGCGGCTGAGGGGTCTAGATACAATGTAAATGAATAGTTAAACCTTAGTCAATTTTGAAAAATCCCATTACTGTTTATTGCTAAAGTAATTTAACTTGTAGAATATTATAATGAGATTTCCCTTTTTTGTACATACGATTACACGATAAATATTACTTTTATGAATATTTTTTTTAAAACCCTGTATATGAACTCGTGGTGTCTGCTTGCGCCCTTGCTTTCTTGTCGCCAAAACTTTGGATCAATTTTAAACCACTTCCTCGTAAGCTAGCTGAAATTTTGCAGGCAGTTTTGCACCAATGATAAAAACAATGTATCAAAATTTCAGATCGATCACATGTACCGTAATTAAATTATTGAATTTTTAGATTATTTTATTTTATCTCTATGTATCATGTTAAATTTTTTTGCTACAGTGTCGCGGTGCGTATTATATTGAACGACCTTTCCTGTCGTGCAATAAGGTGCGTATTTTATTACCAACACTTTTTATAAACATATTCCTGATCGGTGCGCATTATATTAAACACGTTTTACGACACAACTGCAATTTTTTATTTTTGGATGGTTTGCGCTGCCTATTATAATGAACATTCTTTTAGTTACTTCTCGTACATAAAGAATTTATAGTCAAAAAACTTGGTTTTTTACGGGTATTTTTTATTTTAAATTATAAGATAAAACCTTACAAAAATGCAGGTGATAAAACACACCATTCACACGAACACCTAAAGATGACAATAAGAACATGTAGGATAGCAATCGGGAGAACCTTAACTGTATTCGAGAAGATTCTCTATGATTTAAAGAATAACTATATTGATTAAGATGATATCAGGGAGATTTTAAGACATACAGTAAAATTAAAGTCCTTGATGTACATTACAGCTCGAAAAGGGAATTGCATTTGATTTAGACAATTTGAAGTAATTTTACACGCTTTTATTAAGTCACACTGTTTGTAAATTGTCTGTTGCATGTTGTATCCGTCATATCTTGTAACATAAAATTAAACCACTTCTGATGGTCCTAGAGATAGATCTTGAATGACAATGCATTGCATCAAAATTTCAGATCGATCGAATGTACCGTAATTAAATAAATGCATTTTTAGTTTATCTCTATATAGAGCCTGTATCCGTGCTATTCTATACTTCCACGTGAATGTCACCGGAGTTCAACACCAGCCATCGATGTCCAAAAATGTATTTAAAAAAATTTGATACTAAAAATTAGAAAATATATATTTTAAAAATCTTTTTTTTAAAAGGACACACTTTTATTTACAGATAGAAAGTGCACTAAAAAGTAGAAAATAAAAATTTTCTATGATAACTGGTGAAATGACTTAACCTATCCACTGCACATAAAAGCGTGGGGCGCTCATCACAAGTCACTATCATTTACAAGGCTGTGAAACATAAATACAAATTTATATGAATATTAACAAACATTAAAAGTTTAAAAACTTTGATCATAATTCATATACATGCTACTATCATATTAATTAGAAATATTTATCTATATGCAAAAAAATAGTTGCAAAGAGAAATGACTTGCTGTTAAGTCGCGTTTTTCCTTCACAGAATAACATATGATTTGTTACATAGTGTAGTTGTTATCACGCCCGCCTTGCACGCGGAAAGTCCTGGGATCCAACCCCAGCGGGAACATTTTTTTAAAATATTGTTTTTATGTTTAAAAATGTTTGTTTCTGCCCATTCTTTTCCCCCGTTTTCCAACATGATTAAGGCTGTTAAACGATAATCGGATTTGAAAGCGACAATCGGTTTTAAATTTCCCAAATCGATAATCGAATTTGATTTCGCTGGAACTATTAAGTGCATTTCGGGCCGGAGCCGAAGCCGGATTTGTAAAAATTGCCGTATTCCAGATTTGCCGTAGTCGGAGCTATAATTAATATATGTTTGTCGTAAGCCCGTCAAGCCAGATTTGGCCTAATTTATGAAGAATAGTTCTGCCGGAGCCGGATTTGTAAATATTGCCGATTCTGGATTTGCCGGAGCCGCATGCGAAATCGATACACCCCTAATTTCTATGAAGTCAGCTATAAAACGATACTCTGTCTAAAATCGGAGTTACATATTCGATAATCGGTTTGCAAAACAAAAAAAAACAACCACGAAATAACAGCCCTAAACATGACTAACCCTCGCTAGGGTCGGCCAATCACAGTTTATTGTTTAAGGGATGGGTAGTAATAAAGTGGGAGGGGGGGGGTAACAACAACCTCAGTGCACATGTCTCCACATTTACTCACTATTTTTTCATTACTTCGTGCTGCTGTTTGTGTTCGTTCTCAACACCCCTCCCCCCACATGGTTTTGCACTATCTTTAATGAGCAAAGCTGCGGCGTACGCTATGCCGCGGGTCGTTCTTGTTTGTATTATTTCATAAAGGGGTAGTGGTAAATATTGAAAAATAAATGTGTCAAAGAGCATGACGGTAGATAATAACAGTAAGGTAGCCACACACAAAATAATGTCTCTAACGTTCTTTTGGCATTATATGGCAGATTTAAATTCCTGAACTATTCTACACTTACAATAACTTTATTTTTTTTAATCATCAAAATAAAAAGCGTGCAAACAATCTGAGCAATGTTAATATTTGCACTTTGGCTTTTAAGACTTTATGCAAAAGAGAGAAAAAATATTTAAAGAAAGTATATTCATCATTTCAATTCGTACAAATAATCTCGCACCACTTCCTAAATGTCTGTGCCCTATTTATCTTCCCTCACCAGATTATAAGGATATTTTTACTGATGTATATTTACCAATAATTTTCAGTAGACAGCTAAACGACTGCACTGATCTTCCACAAACCAAATAAGAAAATATAAAATTGTGAGCTGAGTGTGTTGACAAATGAGTTGTCACTGTGTAGGTGACATTTTGTTCACTGGTCACCACCTGAATTTTGTTTACTGAAATCTTTACGTCATATGGGCAGGGAGCATTTAGACATTGGAACTTAAAAACTGACCCATTTTGAAATTCTGCTGGACAGGTCAATGGGCCATCGTTTATTGTCGGGTTGGTGTTACATTATCTAAATTTGGCTGTCGAAAAATAATATTGTAATTTATTTTATTACTATAAGTTTGGTTTTACTGATTTCAATAATGATAAGACAAAAATGTATTTGCGGACTTTAAAGAAAATAATTATCAAACTATATGATCTGGAAACCTGAAAAATTATTTTACTTATGTTTTATTTATTTTTTTAATTCACACATTTTATGTGTAATATTCATTTTTTTTTAAAAACGGAAAACTAAAAATTAAAAAAATAAATATTGGAACATTAACCTACACAGAGGCAAAGTAATATTTCTTGTACGTAGTTTTTTTAATTTGTTGGTGCATTGATACAAGAAATATTGTTTAAAAAAATTTTTTCAAAATATTCTTTTAACGCATAATGGATCATACCATAATGATTAATCTATTATATACTGGCAATTTGTATCAACAATATTGTCTGTAGAACTTACGAATTGAGATAAATATAGACTGATGATTGTAAAAATTAGGTTATTATAAAATTGTGTTCGTTATTTCATGATATGCTTAAACCCCTTCCTCTGTGTTAATATTCTTCATCTTCAACTTTACCTCATTGCAATTTGTTTAATTTAAAAAATCACGAAACAGTACAATGATGTTTTATTATTTGTAAACACTTCATAATGAATGACGATATCGTTAAATAGTATTGAAGCTGCTTGGTATTTAGGGAATGTTTTATTATTTGTAAACACTTCTTAAAGATGATATCGTTAAATATAGTATTGAAGGCTATGGCGGATTAAGGGGGGGGGCTGAACGGGCTAAAGCCAGGGGCCCCCGATGATTTAGGGCCCCCAAACTTAGTATATTTTATAATAAATGTGGACAAATGTATACATGAATTGCTGAAAATATGATAAATTAATAAAATCTCATCTATTAAAATGATCTCTTTTCCCACACGATAGTCTTAGCAGTCAAAAAAACCTGATTTGATAGGCTCAATTACAGAAATTATTAAAGAATATTATATATATATTTTAAATTGACAACCCTAAATGAGCTCTCGTGGCCGAATGTGAAGCACGAAGGCTTATGTTGCATGCGGTGGCGGGTTCGATCCCCGGGTGGGGTGTGAAATTTTTTTTTCATGTGTTTTTTAATTTTATAAATTGTCTTTTACACTCAATTTTAGGATACCGGCAAAAAGTTAGTTCTTCGAAATCGGGTTTTTTCATGAATAATCATTTTGGATGAATATTTACAAGTTACAGTCTTATATTAGCTGCTAGCAATCATTTTATCTATAGGTACACTGGCTGGATAGGGCCCCAGTTTGAATTGCAGCCAGGGGCCCCGTGCAGTCTTAATCCGCCCCTGATTGAAGGTGCTTGGTAATTAGGGAATGTTTTATTATTTATAAACACTTCTTAATGACGATATCGTTAAATAGTATTGAAGGTGCTTGTATTTAGGGAATGTTTTATTATGTATATACCTATTTGAAAAATAATATTAAGTAGAATTTAATTTACTACTCATCATATATGTTGTTAATTCCATAGGTAAAATGCCATCTTCTCTCTTGTTGAAACGAAGCGTCAGTGAGATCTGCTGTTCTGTTTATAATTATTTCATCAATTCTTCCATTCTTTAACGCGCAGTAGCAAGTTTCTATGTTAGGGGCCGTCCATAAAGTACGTCACGCTATTTTTGACCATTTTTAACTCCCCCCTCCCCCTTGTCACAAACTGTCACACATCGTAGACCCCCCCCCCTAAAGTACGTCACACTTTAGAACAAAAATGTTGTTTTTTATAAACAAAATAATCAAAATTTAATATAAAACAGCGTGACGTCACACTTGGCTGGACACCCCCCTCCCCCCTGTCACAAACTGTCACACTTTCTTACACCCCCTTCCCCCCCTCTGGAGCGTGACGTACTTTATGGACGGCCCCTTAGGTGTATAACAAGTAACCAAACTGACGTCTCAAAGTTGAAAAGACATGCACCAAATTAATCTCAATAATGATATACAATAATATTGTTTAAAAATAGTTTATATACAATGTTATTATGAGTGTCACATGCTTTCGTGGAAGTCTTTTGAAAAATATAGCATCTCTGTTTGCTGTATTTACTTTTGATTATATAGAACAAAAGCGTGTGATTTTAAATGTTTGATATATATCTATATATTTTTTTATTTTTTTTAAATTCTTTTTTTTTAGTCCTTGAGAAATCTTACAACTAATACCCATCCTGGTCATATGTTGGGGAATGTGGGGAAAAAATTTCTTCTTGCGTGTTAATTTTTTAAATATTTTTTGTTGTTGTGTAAATATACATAGATCTAACTGATTACTTCATTCAATGTACGAAATTCCCTTAACAATATTAACGTGTTAGTAACGGCCTTCAACGCTTCCTTATATAACATGATGCTCTAGTCCCCTTAATTATGTTATTTATATAAGATTGAAGTCTTGTCCAAATATTAACAGGATTACTGAGAAACATATTTAGAAGCAGACTAAATAACAAAATATGAACGTTTTGGGAATAAGGCTTAACAAGCCTTTCAAATGAAATAAATAAAAACTAATTAATTTATACATGGGTAGTGCCACAGAGTTTCAGAGTGTCTAAACACAGTGAAAGTAAAATAAGAGAATATTAAACAATTGATAATGAAATGGAACGAAGTAATCAAATGTACAAAAATCATATGGCTGATCTCTAATGACTTCTGTGGTATCGGACTTTACGCTTCAATGACTTTGAGGTGACATAATTAGGGGAGCTGTCTTTTAAAACACACAATATTTTTAATTCACTTGTTGATTACCTAGCATAAGAATTTTTTCAGCTCACTTGTATGAATCTGACAACTTTTTATAAGGACGACGTAAGTGATGATCTATAAAACGCAGTGGACGCCAGCTCTGAGGAAACCCTCCAGTTGGGGGTCACACCCTAGGTAGGTCATTGATGATCCCCACTTAGCGGCGGTAGAAACCATGGAGACTCGTGTGCTTTGCCGGGTTGGCGCCAAAGTGGTAGGGGGACGAAGTAGGGAAATTCCAACCCTCATTGTGAGGTCACTTAGTGGGAGGCGTTTTCGACTTCATTTTCCTGGATGCCCAGACGGCCGCTTCAGAAGCGACATCTCTGCTTCTCAGCTGTTACGTCCTATTGGGGGAGGGGGCCAGGTAGCTGAGAGGGTCTTCCGGAAACACCCATGAAGAGCACTTGGATCGGGGCTGCTGATTCTCTTCCACAGGTATGATGATCATAAGGGTGGGAAAACTAAATGGAGTTATGTTCTACGGAAGCCTGCACAAATATGGTTTCTTTATTCTGTTAACTGATGATGTTTGTACTTGCAATGAGCCTGAATTTCGTTTACCTGCGACCCTTTTGTCACGGGTGAATCACGAGTGTTTTGAGTGATTGGATGATGGAGAGGTCACGTGAGTAAAAGCGCGGGAAGAAAGAGTCGTTCCCATTGGCAAAGAAGGTTGGGGGGATCATTTGTCCGAGAACTTCCGTGGTGGAAGGACGGAATGTGTGTGTGCCTCAGGATTCCACGATGTATAACCTCAAATTATATTTCTTGTACAAAGTATAAATCTTAAAGTTGTTTTATTGAAACCAGTTCTTCAGAGGATTATTGTGTACATGGTTATATATTGAGAGAACGCCTACAAGAGTTACATATTAATAAGTAAAACCATTGACGCCTTTGATGTTTTCATTTCCTAAAAGAGCCCTTAAGGCTTTTACCACCACTGGTCTACTACTAAATGTCATATGGCTACGTAATCGAATAATATTTTATCCGTAATTTGAAAACGATAAAAGTTTGATGAGGAAATTATTCTCCAAGAGAAAATATATATATATATATATATAATATATATATATATATATACTAGCAGACCCGTCGTGCGTTGCAACGATGCCCAGTAAAAATGAATGCATATAGATAAAAAAGGAATTACATTAAAGGTCACCGGGCCCATAAGTTTAACATGCGAAGTTCGAAAATCTGTTCATTTCAATCAATTTCAAAACAAATATATACATATATTTATCTATATTTCTCAATATCGTGTAAAATTGAATGGGGAAATACAATATTAAAAGTTTAGTAAAAAAAAACACAAATTTAGGGCCCCCAGCCCCGAGGAAATGGACATTAGGAGTTCAGTACCCTATAGTAATTTAATATAGGCTCTTAAGTTTTTATATACCGAGTTTGGTCAAAAACCAGTTATTTTCTCATTATCTAACACTTAAACTAATTTCTATATAGCTAATATAAGGAAAAAATACATTAGGGGGCCCCCGGGCCCATTCGTTTCAAGATGTATATTTTGAAAACCTGTTAATTTAAATTCACTCTCGTCATGGATATATTTCTCAAGGTCGTTAAAAACTGAGTGGAAAATAATATCTTATAGAGTATACCACCAAAAAAAAACATTTGGGGCCCTTGGTCCATTCGATGTAAGATGTAAATTTCAAAATGCTGTTCAGTTTAATTCAGTTTCATCATGGATATATTTCTCAAGATCGTTAAAAATAGAATGGCACATAATATCTCAAACATATAAGAAATAAAGACATTTGGGGACCCCGGCCCTGAACAATTGGACATTAGAAGTGCAATGCCCTTTGTTTTTCTAATATGGGCTACCAAGTTTTTATATACAAAGTTTGGTTAAGATCCATTCATTTACTCAGTAGATAACGCATAAACTAATTTTAATATAGCTCATATAAGCAAAAAACTGTCATTAAGGGCCCCAGGGCCCATTTAGTGCAATATGTCAAGTTCAAAACACCTGTTTATTTCAATAAATTTCATAATGGACATACTTATCTATATTTCTCTAGATAGTTAATAATTGAATTGGGGAATAAAATCTTAAACATTTATGAAAAAAGACATTTTGGGCCCCCAGCCCCGAAGAAATGGACATTAGGAAATTAGTGCCCAGATAGTATTTCAATATTGACTACCAAGTTGTTGTATACAAAGTTTGGTTAAGATCCATCAATTTACCTAATAGCTAATGCTTAAAACTAATTTTTATATAGCTCATATAAGAAACAAATCCTATTATGGGCCCCCGGCGCCCCATGAGTGTTAATTTTGAAAACAAAGTTGCCTATTACCATACAAGGAGCGTACACAAAAGTCTCCAAAAGTTTCATGGTGATCGGATGAATGGTTTAGTCAGCCTTAAAGGACATACATACATACATACATACTTTGATTTTTATATATATAGATATTTGCCTCTCTCAGGAGAATGAAAGATATCTTCCCCTACTCTAAAGGACTGAAATTCATTCCTCTCAAAACCGTCATGTGACCGCTATCATGCAGTTATGGAGCTACCCTGAAGGTTTCCTCGGTACTCTCAGACTCCAGTTACATTTTGACGGGGAAAAACAACACCCTACCGATGATGACTTGTTCCCATTCCAAAGACTAAGAAAATCAAACTGAACGCAAACCGCCTGGTCAATCCAAGGCTTTGGATTTATATATGTACAGCACCGAGAACGAAATAAAAAACATTTTTTTACCCCCAATCCTCCATTCCAATCTGTCTTAAGTGGCGTTGAAGGCACTGTCCCAATGCGTATAGCCGTAAAGACATTGTCATCAAGCCGGTGGACAGATATGGAGCCGTCGTTGTGTGGGAGAGAGATTTGTTCATTAAAGAAGCCCAGCGATAACTGGGGGACACCCAGTTCTACCAACAGAGAACCGCTGATACCATCATATAAAATAACGATACCACTAAGAGCGCCATTGATGAATTAATAACCAAATCTTCTCTCCCCAAATCAGCTTCAAGGATGCACATATTTTTTAAAATAGTGATCTGGGTAAGCCATCCTTCTATCTCCTCCCGAAAATCTACATGGCAACCCTGGTACTGGTATACCTATTGTCTCAGCATGTTCTTGTACAACGGAACACATTTCCGAATTCCTCAATTGTGTCTTCAAACCAATCGTGCCATACCTTCCTGCAAATATTAAGGACACCAACCACGCTTTATTAATGACATTTGACTCCCTACTTATCAATCCTGGCAAAAAGCATTATCTATAACTTCTGAATGTATTTTCTCTTTGCACCTTTATTCCCCACAATGATGGCCTTCTAGCTTAACAATACTTTCTGGAAAGGCAACTGTACCCCAATATACCATCCCATGTCTTACTACGATTTGCGGAATTGGTCCTAACCCTCAACTCTCTAGAGTTTAATGGCCATTTCTTCGACCAAATCAGTGGGACCTATGACTCTTCACATCCTACATCTTGTAAGGATTCTATCCCATTTTCTCAACTTCTTCGCCTCCGTAGACTGTGCCAATCTCATGAGGACTTTTGAGAAAAGGCGCTGTTTAGACAAAGGTCTTACCCTGAAGCCATACTACAATCTGCTCAGCGAGTTAAAAGCATCACTCCGGCCAACGCCTTTGAAACAAGCATCAGTGACAATAGTGAGAGGAGCAAACTTGTTTTCACGTACCATCTCCACAATATCAGAAACAACCATTTTTATTTTTTGAAAAACCGCGCCATCGTTGTCGCGGGATCCTGAGACTAACAACGTCTTCTCCGCCCCACCCCTCATTGTATTCAGGAGAGATAAAAATCTGCGAGACCTGCTTCTACACATCCACCTCTCTACTCCACACTTCCATCTGGGTACTAAACTAAACACATATTCTGGAGACCTGAGACTAGTCTCTTAAGACCTTGGCTAATACCTGGGCAACCTGATCCCATTTGCTGAGTAGTGCCATACAACATTGTCTAACGTTGGACTCTTTTGCCTCCCTAACCTCCCCGTCTATGTCTAGCGCGGGACACAGCTGAGATTGTAGAGAGCAAAACACTTGGAGGTACAGATACACTGGCACTAAGCGTCACAAAATCTGGTAAAACCTTTACCATCTCGAATATATATAACACACCGAGAAAGACGTTGTGCCTTCCTATACACAGCTGTTGTTCGTCCGTCGATTCGACGAAGACCACTCTAGTCATCCGAGGGTTGCTGGGACTGGCTTTGATTGTGCGTGCGCAGATGGCTGATGAGGCCGATCCTAGCACGGAAGGTTCGGGAACAGAAGGGACAACAGCACAACGATTTTCAAGAACCATATAATTGCAGGGAATTTTAACGCTCACACTGAAGCGTTAGGCTATCCCGATAAAAACGCTTCTGGGCGGTACTTAGAGAAGTTTGAACTTGCTACCAACTTGATAAGACTACAGGACAAGAATAGTGTTCCAACACTATTGCACACCGGCAACAGCACTCTATCACGACCTGATCTAACCCTAGTCTCGGCTGAGCTAGAGGCAAAGACAGGATGGAGAGTGCTGTCGGAAGTTGGCAGCGACCATAGACCTATACTCACAGAAATAGACATTGAGTTGGTGAAGGCACGCTTTGCCAGAAGACATTGGCTGTTCGGCAAAGCCGACTGGAAAAACCTTCCGATAAGGGATCGAAAGCACACGCTCACGGGCTCACCCGAGAACCCATAGAACCCAAGTCAATTGAGAATGCCTGCAATGACCAAGTGTGTACTAAACCATGCGGCCGTCTTCGTTGTAAGACATGTCCTTTTGCTACCCAGACGGACCAGATTGCACTAGCCACAATGTAGTTAAACCAGTGCTTCTCAAACTTTGTAGTACGGCGGACAGGCAGGAGTTTTTCATTGCACCAGGGACCGTTGCACTATTTTCCCTGATCAAACGTGGTAGCAACATGAGCCTCCACGTGGCCTACAGC
This sequence comes from Ampullaceana balthica, assembly GCA_944989445.1. NCBI lineage: Eukaryota > Metazoa > Mollusca > Gastropoda > Lymnaeidae > Ampullaceana > Ampullaceana balthica. The sequence goes on along the minus strand of CALYLW010000241.1, from coordinate 590,150 downwards.
CCTAAAACATTTGGCACGAATTCAGTTAATTATATGCTACATGTCATCCAACAATTTTGAAAATAATAATCACCTGTCTTCACTTGTCTTATGGTCGTGGGCGGTAACTACTTTACTTCACCTAACTATGTTCTTCATCGCCAAGAAATGAAATTATGAATTGTTTTCTAAAAAATGTTGCTTGAGAATAAATGGTGTCAAATGTTTGGCTTCATTGTTATCAAAGAAAAAACATGATATTATAGTCAATGATTATCTCTCTGATTATGTGAGTAACAACGTACATTTTAATTGTTGATTTCGTTTGACGATCAAGTTACAAATCTTATGAAACAGAAATCGAAAAATTGCATAACATTGATTTTTTTTTAAATTAAATTTTTTTACTGTATGAAAAACATTGCATTTCATTGTATCCCTAAATATAGGGATCGAAGTCAAGTGGCATGCCACTATCATATATAGATAGATATGTTGTCTAAAGAATACTGCTGTTAAAATAGTTAAAGATACATAATATAGATTAACATAAATATTTTAATTTCATAGCTTCTATAAGTATAAATAAATGCATTATTTAAAATGTATTTTTATCTGAATTAAATTTTTTTGTAAACATAAGTTTAATTTACTAAAAAGATTTGTTTTAGCAACATGAGTTAATAATAATGTCTCACAGTATTGTAAATTAAATTTCAAAATAGTTTAATAGAAATGTACAATTCTTATCTTGCCATCTGAGTTTTCTCAAGAACAACGCAATATTTAAATATATTTGTACAGGTGCTTTTTGGTGCAGCGTTTTTGGGCATATCAGATGTTACAATAAACATTTATTTTAAGATAAAGTGTTCTTTCTCACTGACAAAATATAGTGCCTATATGTACACCCATTGTTGAAACTATAATTGTATTATTTATGTATATTTGGATACAAATTATATAATCTAACAATTATAAAAAAAAGAATAATCTTGCGCATTGATTGCTTATTGTTCATTTACTTTCGTCTTCACTTCGTATAAAAATATGCTGAGAACATTCGATAGAACATCACTGCAACTAACACCGTGATGTTTTAGGATACCAGAATCATCCACACTAACAAAACCGATTTGAATATACAAAGAGTGATATTATCAAGTGAGGCTATAGAACGAATTCGTTTCGCTAATGAAGATTCGGTTTCATTTGTTTCCATCATCTAATTGGGAGGAATAGTCAGAAATTATTTGATGCTCAGCATTCATGTTTCTTCTCTGTATAAAAATATACATTGCTCATCTCCTTTCCATATATAAATTGGGTTTACTATAATAAATCGTTTAGGTATCAAATATCAACTTCTTTCTTTCTATTATTATTTTTGAAGTTTTGAAGAAAAATAAATCAAATTTTACATTAATTTTTTTACATGTTTCAACACACAGGAGTGCAAATCTATTATTTGAGTTTGGCGGACATATCTAAAATAATTGTGTGCTATAACCTTGCTTTTTAAAAAAAAATTTTTTTTTATTTAAGTAGATTAAAAGGAACTAATCACCACATTTGAAGCAACTCTGTCATCCCCCATGATCTGCGAATATGACAACGTATTGAAATAAATGCAGAATAATTTTCATTGCTAATTTTCGTTGCATATTTTAAAATTTTTTTTTACATTAGCAGACGGCAAGTTCCAAAGTTATTAAGATTAATGTAATATATATATATATTTTTAAATGTATTTATTGTTGAGAAATTGACATAGGGGCCATCCATATATTACGTACGCAAGGAGGGGGGAGTGGGGTCTTAAATTTACGGCATTTTGCGTATGCATGCGTACGGGGGGAGGGGGGTAAACCTGCCAGCCGAATTTTTTTTTAAATATACATTGCCATCAGATTAATAGATACGATTTTATTAATTTATTTAATTTATGATATTTTCAGGGAGTCATGCAAACATTTGTACACCTTTATTATAAAATATTCTAAGTTTGGGGGCCCCTAAATCATCGGGGGCCCTTGGCTTTAGCCCGTTCAGCCCCCCCCCCTCTTAATCCGCCATAGAATGCCAGCCTACACTAAATAAATATTTAAATGACAAAAAGTGATTTTAAACAGGCTCTTTTTCAAATAGAAAGTACAGATTTTATGGGCGCAAAGCTTTGTGACGTCATATTGGAGGGGCTGGTCTAAGTTTTTGTGACGACGCTTGACGAGGGGTAGTGAAAAATCTGCCAAATTCGCGTGACGTCATTTAAGGATGGCCCCTACATGGGGCCGTCCGTAAATGACGTTACGCACCTAGAGGGGGGAGGGGGCGACCATTTGTGACGAAGGGGAGGGGTAGTTTAAGAAATGTCACAGCAAAACGCGTAACTGAAAATAAAAGTTGTACTTAAATATTTGTACGTTTACAATTTATTTTATGACGTTTTACATGGGCTTCGCGCGTGTTACGATATTAAAGTCAAGCCTACACTAAATACATACTTAAACTTATATGACAAAAAAGTGATTCGAAACATGCTAATTTTTTAAAAAAAAATTTAGAGGGGGGGGGGCATTTTTATGACGTAATATTGGAAAAGAGGGGGGGGGGTCTAACTTTTAGTGACGACGCGTAACGTGGGGGGAGGGGATGAAAATCGTCTATAATCGCGGGACGTCATTAATGGACGGCCCCAAAGCTGTGACCCCCCCCCCAAAAAAAAAGCCGCATTTTCAATTATTTTATTTCGCATTTTGATGTGACGCGACATTTCTTAAACACCCCCTCCCCCTCGTCACAAATGCGTGACCTTATACCCCGCCCCCTTTTTAGGCGTGTGACGTCATTTATGGACGGCTTCAAAGAGTAAAACCAACATCTTCTTTCTGACTCCGGCTGAAAAAAAATATTTTTTTAAACGGGGGGGGGGAGGGGGGAAGCGAATTTGTACGTACGCATGGGGGGGGTCCGGAAAATGTACGGGATGCAACGGGGGGGAGGGGGTTCAAAAATACGAATTTTGTGCGTACGTAATATATGGATGGCCCCATATTTGTATGGTTTATATTAATGGCTGCATATGGAAGATTATAATTTTTTTTATCTGAATTAATTTTTTGTTTATGGGGAACCCGGGTACCCATTGCCGTACAATTACCCGGTAGTAAAATTGCGCCCGGGTACCCGTGAAAATGTGACGGCAAGGTCTATACCAAGGGTGGTCAAACTGTGGCTCTTCTGTGTTCACATTGCGGCTCGTGAATAATTTATCAAATTTAAACTTTTCGTTCGAAAAATATGCATTTGTGTTGAAGTAGACAACATTTTGTATTTATAAATCCTAATTATAAAATAATTTGTTTACAATAGATTACATAATTACGTTATTATGGAAGCATCGGATCGATTGGGTGGTAGAATTTGCAGTGTTCAAGTGGGTATTAATCATTTGCTTATCATTTGTAGTTTTATTTTTATCGTCTCTATTGGGGAAGGACAGTAATCAATTTGTGAGATGTTATTGAGAAATGTATCATTGATAGATATAATTATGATGGAGGTTGATGAAGACCCTGTCACCAGAAAACGACGTAAAGCTAAGGAACGTCAAGATAGATGGCGTGCAAAGCAAACGCATGAATCAGTAGAAGAACTTCGCGCAAAAAATAATGAGTTGCACAAGAAATGCCTGAGAAGCCTGTCCCCTGCTCCGTTACAAGCCCATCAAGTGGCCAAAGCTGCATCTGAACATCGAGCTTCACACATGTCTTGAGCTCAGCTTCGAGCCCATCGAGTTGCCAAAGCTGCCACTCAGCAACAACATAGAGAGCGTCTGAATGATGCTCTTCGTCGGGAAGCAATCAACTTCAACGTTAGCAACACTGTTCAACAGGATTGTGGACAGTTTGGTGGGCAATCTCTAAATTGACAGTATTGTGGGGCGAAGCATTTTAATGGTGAGCGTCCATCAGATGGCCTATTTACGTCGTGCTGTCGCAAAGGAAAGGTTATGCTACCTAAGCCGCAAGACATCAATGAAGACGTCGTTGAGTATCCCGAGTTCCTTAGACAACTTTTATCAGAACCTAATCATCCCAATTTCAAACATTTTCGGGACAACATCCGATCGTATAACACCGCAATTTCGTTTGCCTCATAGGGTGCTAATATCATGGACTTACCAGGGAGAGGCCCGCGTACATATTCAAGATTCACGGACAAACGTACCATCGTACGTGACATCTACAGCCAGTCAATGCCCAAGAACCGCAATTTGCCCAGCTTTATGTTGTCGACAGTAATCGGGCTACAGACGTAAGATAAGGACACTACGCTGAGAACTGCAAGCGTGAAATACTGGATCAAATCGATAGATTTTGTCGTCAACACAATCGTTTGGCTCAGACTTATCAACTTATTAGAGAGGGTGTTATTACTAATAAGACAAACACCGTCTTTCTTTCATTTGCAGCCCCTTTGGCGGTGCAATCGTGTTTTCCTTAATTCATTCAAAGAAACAAAATCTTTTGTGTTACGAGATTTGTGTTTATTATCAGAGAAAAAGGGTGTATCAAAATATATTGTATTATGTCCAGGGGCGGATTAAGACTGCACGGGGCCCCTGTCTGCAATTCAAACTGGGGCCCTATCCAGCCAGTCAGCGTCCATTTTAAATAAAAATGATTGCTAGCAGCTAATATAAAACTGTAACTTGTAACTAAATAGTCCATTGTGTAACGATGTTACTTTGTAACTCTTTTTATGTAGGCGTTCTCACAGTAATTAATCTTGTGCACAATAATTCACTGACGAATTCATTTATCCAAAACAACTTTAATATATATATGTATTGTACACATAAGAATCATTTGAGGTAATATGACGTGGAAATCTTAAGTATACACGATACAACCTTCCCTCGTCGGAAGTCTACACACAACTGTTCACCCAATACTTTCAACCAATAGAAATGCTCCTTTCTTCCCGCGTCTCTTGTACACGTGACCTTACGTCACAAAATTATGTTAATCAGATGTGACATTCACCCCCATCCTTCAAAAAAAAATGTTTATGAAATACAACATTTTTGGTCTTCATAAAATCAAATCAATCTATATTCAAGTTTCAAATATTTATCATCAATGAACATTCATTTTCTTACATTCAACTTCTGGATATAGAATCAATAAGAAAAAATCTGTAGGACTGTAGCAGTCTAAACATAAGAAATAATGAGAAAAAATCTGTAGAGCTGCAACAGTCTAAACATAGGAAATAATGAGAAAAAATCTGTAGAACTGCAACAGTCTAAACATAGGAAATAATGAGAAAAAATCTGTAGAACTGCAACAGTCTACCTGTACTGCAAAAATGGAAACTGAAAATTTTAACACATCTGTAATTTTGTGTAACTAAAATATTTAAACACTCAATATTATTAAAATTAACTAATAATCCAATGGAATTCAAACACTGTTCCTTGTCCATTGTTCAACAAATGAAAATATTAATATAATTACAGTCTCTGTTTGTATCCTTTAGGAATTCACAGACTAATGTTAAAACAGTCTCTTATTTTATCATTTAGTAATTCACAGAATGTCTTTTTAATAGTCTCTGGTTTTATCAGTTAGGAGTTCACAGAGTGTCTTTATTTATTGTCATTCTACTTAATATGTCTGCAACCACATTGTCCTTTCCCTTCACAGGTTTAATGTCAAATTTGTAGTCGGCTAATAGCATAGCCCAACGATTCACTTTGGCGTTGCTGATCTTCTTCTTGTTGAATGCCACAAGTGGTTTGTGGTCTGTTAGAAGAGTGAATGTTCTACCTAGAAGGTATTTTTGAAGTTTTTGTAGAGCCCACACTATGGCTAGACATTCTCTCTCTGTGGTGCTGTAGTTACACTCTGTTTTGGTCAAGTTTCTGCTAAGATACTGTATAGGATGTAGGATACCATCATGTTTTTGCATGAGGCACGCTCCTAATGCAATGGACGATGCATCGGTAGAAACAATGAAAGGTTTGTCCCATTGAGGTGTAACTAAGATGGGTTTCTTCCTGAATGCCTCTTGAATGTTCTCTAATGCGTCGAGACAATCTCCTGGAAATTGAAATTTTCTAATATCTTTGGTTTTTGTAACTTCTGTTAGTGGATGAACTATTTCTGCATAATTTGCAATAAAAGGTCTGTAAAAGTTACATAGTCCCAGCAGGGCTTGCACTTGTTTTTTAGATTTTGGGACAGACAGATTAAATATCTTGTTTTCATTTTCTGCAGTGGGAGTGACTGCACCGCCTCCTATTCTGTATCCCAAAAAATCTATATACTTCTTTCCAATGTTGATCTTTTCTGGTGAGATTGTCACATTATGTTTCTTGAGTCTATCCAGTACAGCTTCAAGTGTATGGATATGTGATTCCCAATCTTTAGTGTGGATGCATATATCGTCGACATAATGTACCACATTTGGAATTCCTTTTAGCATCACTTTCATAAATCTGCTAAAAGTGGCCGTACTGTTGACCAGTCCAAATGGCATTACTAACCATTCATACACCTCATCCATGGCTATGAATGCAGTGTATTTTATAGAATCAGGATCCATGTTAATCTGCCAAAAACCTCTGTTTAAGTCAAATGTAGTGAATATTCTGGAAGTACCAATTATGTCTATAATGTCTCTTGGGTCTCCAATAGGTTCATGGTCCAATTTTGTAATATTATTCAACTGTCTGTAGTCACAGCACAGTCGAATCTTTCCATTCTTCTTTTTTACTATGACAGTTGGTGAGGTATAGTTAGCTTCAACTGCTTTTCTTATTTTGTTTTCTTTAAGTAGGTAGTCAATTTCTTGCCTTACTGTGTCTCTATGTGCCATTGGAATAGGGTATACTTTGGTCTTGAAGGGTTCATGTTCCAAAACTTGTATCTTGTGAGTCACAGTTTTTGTGTTGCCTGTTTCTTTTGTTATGACACCTTTGTATTTTTGAAAAAATTTGATCACTCTGTGTTTCATATTATCTGGTATGTCAGATGATATTTTTTCACTGTCAAGACTGTTCATTTTCATTGCATTGTCATTTTCATCATTTACCTTGATGATGACATTAACAGTTTGCTTTCCTTCTTTATTGTCATCATATGTTCTTAGTTTGTCAATATGTAATTTTTTCACATGTCCTTTGATATTGACACTATATGTGACATCACTAAGTTTCTCTTCAATTTTGTATGGACCTTCCCATGTGATTTCATTCTTTGTGTTTGGTAAGCATACTAGGACTTGTTGTTCAGGCTCAAATGTTCTCAAATGTCTGTGTCTATTTTTGATTTCTCTATGTCTTGTACTTTGCTTGATTAGTCTTTGCTTTGCTGCTTCAATACTGTAAAGTATTTTATCTCTAGTGTCTGACATCAGCTGATATCTGTCCTGTATGGCATCTTGTTTACTTATAAGCCTTTCTTTGAAATTCTTTAAGGGACTTGCAGGGTTTTGGCCAAACATTAACTCAAAAGGACTAAAGCCAGTGCTTTCATGTTTGCTGCTGTTGTATGCAAACAGTACTAAGGGTAAATATTCATGCCATCTGTCCTCATGGTCCACTGTCACCTTTAATAGCATATTCTTGATGGTTTTGTTTAGTCTTTCAATCACTCCATTTGACTGTGGATGGTACACTGTGCTGTGTACTTGTGTAATGTTTAACATTTTCATAATGGCTTGTGTCATCTGACCCTTGAATTGGCTGCCATTGTCCGACAGAAGTGTTTGAGGGAAACCATATCTGCTAAAAACATTGAGTAATGCGTTGCATATATTTTCTGCATCTATTCGCTTCAGTGGGATAGCTTCACCCCATCTGGTGGCTATGTCCACTATGGTTAGAGCATACATATGTTTCTTCTTTGACATCTTTTTGAATGGTCCTATCAGGTCTATAGCGATTTTCTCGAATAAAAAGTTTGCCTTGTCAGATGATTGTATGGGTGCTGTGTGCCTCCCATCTTTGGGATTATGTCGTAGACACACTGTACATGCCTTGATGTATTCTTTTATCTGCCTTGCCATTTTAGGCCAGTAAAAGTTTTCTGCTATTGTAGTAATTGTTTTCTTGGCGCCCATATGTCCACCTAAAGGACTGTCATGTGTCATTTTGATAATGGTTTCCTGTAACTTTTTGGGAAGAACCACTCTTTTGCACGTACCTTCCTGTGCAATGTTTATTAATATGCCTTTATCTAGCTTGTAATTTTTGTTGTGGCCTGTTTCATTGTCTTTGATAAGTTTCATTTTGTATTTCTCTGATTGTATTGTCTTCTTCTTGTAGTTGTTTGAACTCTTGTTTGGACATCAGTTGGCTTCCTATTTCAAGTTTCTCATCAACTTCAATGTCTGTGATCTCTTTTCTTTTTGTGGTGGCTCTTGTTTGTACAGTAGCACATACTTGATGGTTGTTGTCATGCCAGGCCTTGTATACTTCATCAGTATTGTCCACCACACCTTCAATGTTCCCTATAATAAGATCACAAATGGCGTCTTGTAAAACTCTGGCTCTAACTTTACCATGAAACCAGGGTGAGTTGATGGTGAAAATTGCAGTTGGACACTCTCTCTTTGTGCCATCAGCCATTATCAGTGTGTCTTTTTTCCCATCATACTCTTCTTCTTTCACCATCTTATCACGGACTACAATTGTTGTGCATCCAGTGTCACGAAGACACATACACTTTCGATCATTGATGTACACTGGGTAACATTTCAGTGTGCCATGATCCTTGATAGTAGCCACAGTACTACTAGATTGTGATTCTTCTTGTTTCATTTTTCCTTTATTATCTCCCTCTTGGTGGTCATTCCTTCTCCAGGGCTGATCATGATTTCTGTATCTGGAGTCATGATTGTATCTGCCTCTCCATGATCTTCTACCTTTGCTTTCAAAATGACCTTGTCTTGACCTTTCTTCTGTTTTCTTTCTTATAGGGCTGCCATTAGGTGACACCCTATTTGGTTGTCCTTTATTGTGGTAACACTGCTTCGCCATATGTCCTGGCTTGTTACAGTACCAACAAATAGTTTGTCTGTTGCCTTGGTTTGGCAGACTCTGGTTTCTCATACCTTGCCTTTTTTCTTGACTTTTAATTTGTATTGCTGCAAATATGTCTTGTCTCTTGTCCATTTCCACATTCGGATGAGAGTCTTTGAATGTTCGTAATGCATTTGTTAGCTCTGCTTGAGTACGAACTTTCTTGTCAGTCAAATATGTGAATAGGGTTGGTGTTGCATTTTCTAAAAACTTGTCAATTAACACCATGTCTATTATGGCCTTTGGATTGCTCGTATCTATTGCTGTCAGTTCCAGCCATTTTGTTAGTTTGACTTGTGCTTCATGTACTATGATCTGTGGATCTTTGTCCATCTTGATTCTCATTTCATGAAATTCTCTTCTATAATCATTTTCTGACTTTCCAAAATGACATAGAAGTGCCTTTTTGACATTCTTATATATGCTTTTGTCTTCTTTGGCTATACTGTTATAAGCTTCAAATGCTTCTCCAGTTAATTGAGTCATCAGTTGTGCTGGCCAATCTTCTTCATTATAGCCTTTCATAGCCATTATGGATTCGAAATAATCCAGATAAACATCCATTTTTTCTTTTTGGCTATCATATTTTCTTACTTTGATAGTATCCCTTGGTGCTGACCTTCTATTTGTTTCATCACCAGGATTGTTGCCTCTACTCCCTAGCTCAATTTGTAATTTTAAGGTGTCTTGTTTCATTTTTTTCAAGTTCTCTTTCACTTATGAGTTTTTGCATCTCTTTTTCTTCAGCAATTCTTGCTTTTTCTTCAGCAATTCTTGCTTTTTCTTCAGCTTCTCTTTGATTTTCTTTTTCTTCAGCTTTTCTTCGCTGTTCTTTTTCTTCAGCTATTCTTGCTTTTTCTTCAGCTTCTCTTTGATTTTCTTTTTCTTCAGCTTTTCTTCGCTGTTCTTTTTCTTCAGCTATTCTTGCTTCTTCTTGAGCATTTGTACTTTTTCTTCAATGAAATCTCTCATTTCTTTTCCCTTTAATCCCATCTCTTTAGCTATGGCGGTGAATCTTTCATAGTAATCCATGTTTTGTTTGATTGAATAATATGAATCTAGCAATTCGGTAAGGAATGTATGTATATATTGATAAAGTTATAAATCGTCCAAATGGAAAATCTTGAATTCAAAATGTTAAGTTCAAATAAGTGACACGTCTAAACCATGAAATCTAGTTTCGACAAGATTAGACAACAAAAGAATCCTCACATGGGATCTTTAGTATACTTTATATATACGCTCCCTCAGATTGACAAAATATATTAAATGGTCCGATCGTTTTGAATAAAAGTCACTTGGTTAAAATTTCAATTTTTGAGTAGTTTTTAAACAATTTAGTTCACTCCATTAATCCAAAATTGCGATAATCAAACTCTTCACACAATGAATGGATAAGAATTCCGTTTCTTTATTTATAATTCACACCAACACATTGAATAGTCCATGGTCCATAGCTTCTCGGTTCGATGTTATGTTTACTATTACTAATATTTCCAGGAATCAACTAGCATTAAGCCTGTTGACGTCACGACCTATATATGTTCACCGTGTGTCACCATTCAGTAAGCCTACACGACCCAGATTCCAGTACTGTGTAGTATGCTTGTACTGTCGTCTAATGTGACGTAGAACCAACTAGGCGACCTAGTTGTATATACCGTACACCGTGGTGACCATGCGCCTGTATGCCGCCATTTTGAAATCTTCTTGTATTTTCATTGAACCACAAAAGTTTATTCACAGCTTCTTACGAACTTGAATATTCAAAAATACTATAGCTGGTATTATTTCTTATTTTAAAGAATACTTTCCTTTTTTTGGAAATATCCAATACTTATTTCCACGAAACCTCTTTCAAGTCTTTCTTGAAATCTCTTGTACAGTGTTCACATGGAACTTTTACTTCGACACCAATGTAACGATGTTACTTTGTAACTCTTTTTATGTAGGCGTTCTCACAGTAATTAATCTTGTGCACAATAATTCACTGACGAATTCATTTATCCAAAACAACTTTAATATATATATATATTGTACACATAAGAATCATTTGAGGTAATATGACGTGGAAATCTTAAGTATACACGATACAACCTTCCCTCGTCGGAAGTCTACACACAACTGTTCACCCAATACTTTCAACCAATAGAAATGCTCCTTTCTTCCCGCGTCTCTTGTACACGTGACCTTACGTCACAAAATTATGTTAATCAGATGTGACACATTGGTTCCTTGCTCATGCTTTGTCTGTACTACGGGATCGGCCTTCCCAGCCAAAAAGATCATTCTTGGAAAAACCGAACACGAAGAAATAACTGTTTTGCCGGTATCCTAAAATTGAGTGTAAAAAGTCAAATTTAAAAAAAAAGATTCCACCACTGGGAATCGATCCTATAGTCGCTTGCACCACAAGCTTACACACTTCCATACGGCCCGGAGAGCTTGACGGAAACTGTAAATTAAAAAAATATAAACAATATTCGTTTAATATTTTCTCTTATTGAGCTTATCAAAATCAGGTTTTTCGATTACTAAAACTATCGGGTCCGAATAGCGATCAGATTATAGATACGATTTTATTAATTTATGCTATTTATGATATTTTCAGGGATTCACGCAAACATGTGTCCACCTTTATTTGTAAAACTAGGGGCTGTAGGGCACCGTATGGCCCCACTTTTTTACAAAAGCGCCAAAAATCAAGATGATTTTCAGAAGCGATCGGCGATCAGATCAACGTCGATACACACACTCACAGGTGTATCCAATCAATCCAGAGGATCCCAATAAGCAGTTCGTGAACTTGAGTATTTTAAGTCCCAACACGGATCAGATGACCTACGCATTATTATTTCCTTATGGTGAAGCAGGTTGGCAGCCGAAATTGGGAGTGCGAAGCCTACCCAGGTGTAAGTAAGAATCGCATCCGTAACAAGATTATCAGCATGCTTCAGTTCAAAGTCGCCATGACAGCCATCCGAGATGACTTCAATCCTATCATGAGTGCCGGAAAGCTTACGCAGCAGTGGCTGGTGGATTCGTATCTGCATGTGGAAGCCAACAATCTCAACTACATTCGTCAGAATCAAAAAGTTTAGAGCGGAACAATATCAGGGTCTCGCGATCATGTGGCTAACATGGCTGAGAATCGCAACATGGCATCGGGTGTATCGGTCATACTTCCGTCATCTTTCGAAGGATCTCCACGAAACATGCGACAGATATGCTGCGATGCAATGAGTATATTTGCTAAACACGGTGCCCCGGATCTATTCGTCACATTTAGGCAAATCCAAGTTGGCCCGAGATCACCAGCAACTTAAGACCCGGAGAACAGACCTCAGATCGACCTGACTTGGTAGCGCGTGTGTTTAAGTTAAAACTTGACTCACTCAATAAGGACATCAAATGCTGCGGGAATTTTCGGAGAAACAAAGGCATGTGTCTACAATATTGAGTTTCAGAAGCGAGGGCTCCCCCATGCGTACATCTTGGTGACATTGAAAGAAGAGTTCAAGATCACAACTGCAGATAGGATCGATCAATTTATTTGTGCTGAGATTCCATCAGAGGGGTGTCAAGAACTGCGAGATATTGTGCTATAGTGAAACATGCATGGTCCTTGCGGCGAATGACACCAGAATGCACCCTGCATGAAGGATGGGCATTGCTCAAAGCAGTTTCCGAAGGAGTTCAATGAGCAGCACGATTTCAAATGTAAGTGGCAACCCATTATAGCGACGACGTCGTGACACGCAAGTTATGGTGCGGGGAGCTCTAATGGACAATCGCTTCGTGGTGCCGTACAATCCATATCTTACATACAAATACAACGCCCATATCAATGTGGAAGCATGCAGGTCATTGTTATTCGTGAAGTACTTTATATAAAAAAAACTAACAAAATACCCGCGCTCTGCTGCGGAAGTTAGAATTTTAGTAAGCCCTTGGCTACAAAATATTGAAAAAATATAATTTTAATGCCCTAACGAATTTTAATATATAGACCATCCAGTTTTTATCTTCCAAGTTTTGTAAAAATACATTTACACAGTATCCAAAGTTTTTTTTTAATTTGTAATTTAAGCTCATATAAGTTGAAAATGCTACATTTGTTTCCCGGGCCCCCAGTGAGTGATAATTCAACAACAACAAAATTCGCCTGTTACCATCCCGGGAGTGTACTCAACAACCTCCCAAAATTTCATGCTTTTAACTACACGGGAAGTTGGAGAATCTGTGTGGATTAACTTTTAATATAAGAAAAAAATTGGGCACCCGGCCCCCAGAGAGTGAAAAGTTGAATATTTTTTGGCCTGTTACCATCGTGGGAGTGTACTCAATAGTTTCCAAAAGTTTCATGCTTTTACCTACACGGTAAATCAGAGAATTAGCTTTGAGTCAGTTTTTATATAAGAAAAAGTACATTTGGGCCCCCAGTGAGTGATAATTTAAATAATTTTTTTTGCATGCTACCATCGAGGGAGTGGACTCAACAACTTCCCAAAGATTCATGTTTCTATCTACACGGGAAAGTGGAGAAAAGGGCGATTTTCAGTATAAGGAAAAAAACGCCTTTTGGCCCCCGCCCCCCAAGAGTGTGAATTTTAAAATTCTTTTTCGCCATTTTTCGTTGTGAGAGGGTACTCAACAACTTCCCAAAGTTTCATGCTTCTACCTGCAAGGGAAGTTGAAGAATTAGTGATGATACAGTTTTTAATATAAGAAAAAAAAATACACATGGGCCCCCGGCCCCCAGTAAGTGATAATTTAAATATTGTTTTTCGTCTGTCACCATTGCGGGATTGTACTCAACAACTTCCCAAAGGTTCATGCTTCTTCCTCCTCGGGAAATAAGAAAATGTGTTATTTTCATATTTTATATAGTCCATATAAGGAAAAAAAGCGTTTTTGGGCCCCCGGCCCCCTTGAGTGTGAATTTTAAAATTATTTTACACCAATTATCGTTGTGAGAGGCTACTCAATAACTTCCGAAAGTTTCATGCTTCTACCTACACGGGAAGTTGGAGAATTAGTGATGATTCTGTTTTTAATATAAGGAAAAAAATAGATTTGGTCCCCCGGCCCCCAGTAAGTGATAATTTAAATTCTTTTTAACCTGTTACCTTTGTGGAAGTGTACTTAACAACTACCCCAAGTTTCATGCTTCTACCCACACGGGAAATATGAGAATTAGTTATTTTCAGTTTTTATATAGCTCATATAGGGAGAAAAAAAACTTCATTTGGGCCCCCGGCCCCCAAGAAGTGATAATTTAAATATTTTTTCGTCTGTTATCATCGCAGGATTGTACTCAACAACTTCCTAAAGTTTCATGCTTCTGCTTACTCGAGAAATAGAAGAATTAGTGATTTTCATCAGAGACGTCACTAGGGTTGGTGTCACCCGGGGCGGTAGCTCATGGTGTCACCCCTTCACGACTGAAGGGGCCGTCCATAAATGACGTCACGTGAGGTTGCCGATTTTTCTACCCCACCAGCGTCATACTTTTTCACAAAAACTTAGACCCCCACCCATTCTTTTACGATATGACGTCACAAAACCTTGACACAGCCGTATTTTTACAATAAAAATTAGCATGTTGCAAATTATTTTTGTCATTTAAATATGTATTTAGTGTAAGTCTGCACTCTAATATCGTAACACGCGTGAAGCCATTGAAAACGCAATTAAATAAATGGTAAACAATCAAATATTTAAGTGGAACTTTTATTTAAAGTTGCGCGTTTTTTGATGTGACGTCACATTTTTTAAAACACACCCCTCCCCCTCGTCAAACATCGTCACAGACGAGTGACCCCATCCCCCTATGGCGGATTAAAAGGGAGGGGGGGTGAACGGGCTAAAGCTAGGGGCCCCCAATAATTTAAGGCCCCCAAACGTATTATAAATTATAGTGTATAATAAAGATGCAGGCAAATGTTTGTATGAATCCCTGAAAATGCCTTGGACAGTCATACGGCAATGCTGCACATATGAGTAGGAAGTATAACGGAAACCAGGCTATTCTTCGTGAGAAGTGCAGTGTTGCTCATTATGTGCCGTGCACAGCTCATTCTATTAATTTGGTTGGGAGAAAGTGCAGCAGGTTGTCCTGCTGCAGTCAGATTTTTTGTCTTCTGCAAAATCTTTATACCCGGCTTGTTGCATCTACTCATCGTTGACAGGTACTTCAAAAACACATGAAAATTGATACATGTTAACAAAGCCTTGTCTGACACAAGATGGTTAGCCTGACATGATGCTGTAAGGTCTGTTAATAACTCATACCATGAGAATATCGCAGCACTGGAAGAATTAGCAACAAACGAAAATCAGCCACGTGGCTGTCGACTTGAAGCAGAAGGATTTCTAAAAGAACTTGAACAACTGGAAGTCGCTATTTTACTTAAATTTGAGTTTGTTCAAAGACAGCATTCTTAATTTGATTACTATGAAGTCAAAGAAAAGAACAAGTCCATGGTAAAAAAAAAGAGTATAAACAATCTTCAATGCTATAAAAAAAATATATAAAAGAAAGCGTCAGACAAAAATTCAAGGTTGAGGTATTTCTGGTAATCATTGACAAACTTTCTTAAGCCCTACAACATCGGTTAGGCGCATATAAAGACATCCATGAGAAATTTGCCTTTCTTACAAACCTAACTGAGCTCAGCAATTTCGCCATCCGATGGGCAGCAGCCAAGTTAATGGAAGAATATTCAAGCGATTTCGAAGACTGCTTACCTTCAGAATTAGTCCAATTTTCAGAACTCTTTAAAAAGTTATTTTCCAGACCCAGGCACAGGGTAAGGAAAACGAAGTAGCCCAATGCGAAACTCAAAACAATTAAGTGCACAGAGCTAACAATTTTGCTGCTTTTGAATGAGCTAAATTTCACACAGTCCTTTACAAATGTACACATCGCACTTCGCATCTATCTTTCAATGATGACATCAAACTGCAGCTGAGAGCGATCCTTTTTCAAAGTTGAAAAAATATATAATGAGTAAAAATTTGCATGAGACAACAAAGACTGATTATGCTCTCTATGATGAGCACTGAAAAGGAAATTGTAAGCTTACTTAGCTTTATTGACTTGTTTGAAAACTTCACCATGAGAAAAATTCGCAAATGAAAGTTGTAGGTTGAAATAATAATGGTACATATTTTTCAATAAATTTTTGATTACAAATAGAGAAAAAAAATTCGTTACCCCATTAAAAAAAAGTTTTTAATAAGAAAAACCCGTAAAAACCAAGTTTTTGACTATAAATCCTTTATGTACGAGAAGTAACTAAAAGAATGTTCATTATAATACGCAGCGCCAGACCATCCAGAAATACAAAATTGAAGTTGTGTCGTAAAACATGTTTAATATAATACGCACCGATCAGGAATATGTTTATAAAAAGAGCTGTCAATAAAATACGCACCTTATTGCGCGACAGAAAGGTTGTTCAATATAATACGCACCGCGACGCTCTATCTCAAAAAATAGCATGATACATAGGAATAAATAAAATAATCTAAAAAATCAATAATTTAATTACGGTACATGCGATCGATCTGAAATTTTGATACATTGTTTTTATCATCGGTACGAAACTGCCTGCAAAATTTCAGCTCGCTATCTTGCGAGCAAGTGGGTTAAAAATCGATCAAAAGTTTTGGCGACAAGCAAGCAAGCAAGCAAGCAAGCAAGGTCGGTCGGTCGGCCGCAGACACCACGAGTTAATATAAAGGATTTAAAAAATATAAATTAAAAAATACGGAATAACGCAGGCTCGTTCGTAACCACGAAACAGCGTAAGTCGGGATGAGACCATCGTAACCGGAGGACTGCCTGTAAATAAACATGTCTATGTTTTCACGCCCTTAATAAATATATATATAAAACGAAATATTAACTCAAAGATATTGAATTCCTAATTTTCCTCTAGAAAAACATCAACAAAGAAAAGCCATCTTTTGATTTTTGGGAGGTATAAAAATCGTATCCCCCCACCCCACTGTTGTGGAGGGAGTCGTGAGGTGGGATTCGTTCATTCTGTCGGTGTGTCAAAGCCCAAATGGCTTTATATCTTTTAAAACATAAGACACTGCCCCTTTCTGCTTTCATGTCAGCCTTTTTTAAAAGATCTCTCTGCTGCGACTGTTTCTTTTCTTTCTTTTCCTAATTTGTTTTAATGTTGTTTGTGTGTTGGGACTGTTTTATTATTGCAAGTTAACTGATATTTTTTTAAATAAAAGTTTACGCGTTCAATGTGTTTCATTGTATTTCTTAATTTCTTTCTAGATGAAAAAATTTGACTTCTTTTTTTTCTGACATAAAATCGTACACAGTAAATTTTAGGCTTGGGTGTCACCCCCTGACGGGTGTCACCCGGGGCGGCCCGCCCCCCCCCCTCCCACCCCCCTAGTGACGCCACTGATTTTCATATTTTATATAGTCTATATAAGGGAAAAAACGTTTTTGGGCCCCCGGCCCCCATGAAATTGAATTTTAAAATTCTTTTATTCCAATTATCGCCGCGAGAGACTACTCAACAACTTCCCAAAGTTTCATGCTTCTACCTACAAGTACAAGTGAAGTTGGAGAATTAGTGATGATTCAGTTTTTAATATTATAAAAAAACTACTTTTGTGCCCCTGGCCCCCAGTAAGTGTTAATTTAAATATTTTTTTCGCCTGTTACCATCGCGGAAGTGTACTTATGAACTACTCAGAATTTCATGCTTCTACCTACACGGGAAAAATGAGAATTTGTGATTTTCAGTTTTTATATAGCTCATATAAGGAAAAAACTTCATTTGGGCCACCGGCCCCCAGGAAGTGATAATTTAAATATTTTTTCTCCCGTTACCATCGCGGGTTTGTACTCAACAACTTCCCAAAGTTTCATGCTTCTGCCCACTCGGGAAATAGAAACATTAGTGATATTCAAATTTTATATAGGCCATATAAGGGGAAAAAACGTTTTTGGGCCCCCGGCCCCCATGATTGTTAATTTTAAAATTCTTTTACTCCAATTTTTGTCGCGAGAGGCTTCTCAACAACTTCCCAAAGTTCACCTACACTGGAAGTTGGAGAATTAGTGATGAATCAGTCAGTATGAATCAGTATGGGACGCGGTGGTCGAGTGGCAGCGCGCTCGACTGGCGTACCGATGGTCACTGGTTCAAATCCATGTCTAGGCAAGGATTTGTTCCCGGGGCATCCCTGAGTCATCCAGCTCCGAATGGGTACCTAACACTAGTTAGGCGGCTGGGTAATGCGTGGAACCCACAAAGCAGCGGCCTGTGAACGCTGCATCACTTGCCAACAGATCATTTGTCATGGTCTGTGGACGCAATTATCTTCTGCATAGAAGGAGCGTCTGTATAGATAAGATAAGATAAGTGAGTGAGTTCAGGGCTTTGCCTTTTATTAGTGTAGATATAAAAGCCAATGTCACTTAATCACTGTCTCCGTAACGCTGAGGAACATAGTACAACAGTCCATAGCAGTAACCACGTGTTGAATGATCCCCTTTCCATGTTCTCGTGTTTCTTGTGTTCGTTAGCACGCGTTAATCAGAAAAATAATTTCAATAAGACGTACAATACAGCATAAGTATTTATAGTTAATAAATTAAATAATTACTACCGCCTATTTAATTCCTATAGATATGAATTTTAAAATTCTTTTTCGCCATTTAGGTGGAGAGGAGGGCGAACACTTTGAGTTGACATACATAGGAATAGGGATAAAAACGCTTTTCTTATTCTGTATGCAAGAACCAACACATAAAAAGTCTCGCTCTTGCTGTTTGGAATTCGGACGTGGAATGAATAGGTTGCCTGATCAAAACAGGAAAACAAACGCTCAACCAACATTTAAAACTTTAACAAAAAGGCAAGTTTACACATAAACCATGGATAACCGTAGGACGCAATAATCTTCTTTACAGAAGGAGCGTCCATAATAGATAAGATATTATATGATATGTTTTTTTTCAAGTGTAGTATTTTGTTCGCACCTTATTGAGTACTCTCATTAAAGCTACATTTGTTAAATATAAGAAAATTTTGGTCTTGTCATTGAATTTTAAACTCTTCTTTTAATTGTAGATATTTTAATTATTTTAAATAACATCATGTACAAAAATTTGAAATATTACATGTATTTCCTAGATCAGCTGAACTTCACCTTCGATATTTTATAAAGTTTTCTATGATAATGGAAGTTTTTTTTAAATTTGATATTTAGTTTTTAACCTTTCATTTGTTGGTGTCATTTTGCTGCTTTGTGTGGTTTTTTAAAGGGAAAAAAAATGTTTAACTCTGTTGGACCATTAGATGTCAAATAGTATTTTTTCGTTAATTAGTATGATCGAATTGTGAATATCTTTGTGTAAACAGTCAAGTGTTATTGATTGTTAATTTTTCTGTAAAATTCGGAGTAATAAGTGCTTATCAAATATGGAATATATTAGAGGTTAAGGTTTGTATTTAATTCTAGAATATCAATTGAATTTTTCTAATCGCTTCTAAGGTTCTGATAATTAGCTTTGATTCACTTTAAAAGAGTGACTTATTTTCGATAATGATAAGAGTTCGAGAGTGTGCAAAATGACCTATGATTCCTATGCCGATGCCAATTGGAAACGAATGGAAGAAATGACAAACTAATGGATTGTGAATCAGTGAATGTAATTTATGTAGGCTAAAAGAAAAATAGTTCGAGTTTTGGACACCATTGTGATTTTGTCATTACTGAACTATACTCTAACTCTAATTTAAGACCTCTCAGTCTCAGTTCAGTAGTAGAAGTAGTAGTAGTAGTAGTGGTAGTAGTAGTATTAGACTTAGTATTAGATGACTGGTTGTTAACCATTCACTTCATTTAGTTTCAGTAAAACCCTATTACAGTCGAACCCACTTAACTCGAGCTCGGTTAACTCGCCCACCCTATTAAGTCAACATTTTTTATTGGAACCGCCAAATTCTCTCTTTGTCTTAGCATTTTCTCATAGTTTAATTCGATTTTTTTAAGTCGCAGAAACTTCATAATACGAGCACAAAAAAGGGTCAAATTTGCCACTTAACGTTGGTTATCTCGATCCCCATGACCAATCGCCAGCTTTTGAAAAATGTTAGCTATGATTTTTTTATAACCAAGGGAAGGCACCAAGTTTCTGCCTCACTAGGGTCTGCTGGTGATGTCACAGCCCACTTGCGTTTAGCTCTCAGCGCTGTGTTGCTTCTGGTACAATGGCAATCACCAGCTTTTGAAATTCTTAGTTATTTTATAACCATCAAGGCCACGTGTCAAATTTCAGCCTTGCATGGTGTGCTGGTGACGTCAAAGCTGGCTTGCGTTCAGCGCTGTGCTGCTTCTGGTACTATGCCAATCACCAGCTTTTGAAATTTTTATTTATTTTATAACCAACAAGGCCACCCATTAAATTTTAGCCTTGCCAGGTGTGCTGGTGACGTCACAGCCCGCTTGCGTTCAGCTCTCAGCGCTGTGTTACTAACTTAAGTCACCAGCTTTTGAAAATGTTACTTATCGTTACCACTCACCATCTCACTTCCGTATTTTCGCGCGTGTCTTATAAAAAGTTTTACGATTGGTTACATTTATGCTAGCTAACCCCCACTCTCAATATCCCACACCATTGTTGTTGGTTAGTCTGATTAGCATCAAGTTACCGAAGGAATTCTGAGGGTACGGACCCAAATGAGATGGTTTGGAAGAGAATGGTTCGGGGACAATGAGGGAATGTGTAGGTTACACGGGTATTTATTTGTGTAGCTTGAAAGGACAGTCACGCAAGTGCACAGTATTGCTCAATCTGGGAATCACCGCGAGAGAGAAAAATTCGTAGCCAGCGGCGCTGCGCGCGCGGCGGCGTGGCGGGCAAGAGTAGATGAATTAGTTATAGTTATAGTTGTGTACTAGGGAAAAAAAACTGCGCTAACGCAACAAAGGGTTATATTTAAACTTAAGCGGTCCTTAAAAACGAACTGTCTTAACAACCTTAGGAAAGAGTGAAGAAATAGGGTCCCGATACTCCGATATGATTCCGATTAATTGTCCCATCACTAATTAACGCACAACATGTACATAAAAAAATTTCAAGCGCTTGTTAGTATTTTGCCGCCATATTGGTTTTTGTTTAACTCGATAATCAGTTATCTCGGTGCCATTTTTCATACCCCAACGCCGTCGACTTAACCGGGTTCGACTGTATTGACTTTACTGACCATTGCCATTAGCAGGGGCGAGGTACCATATTTATCGGCGTATAACACGCACTTTTTCCCCCTGAAAATAAATAGGGGGCAAATGATTTATGCGTGTTATACGCCAATGTCGATATAATGTTAAAATTTTGTTCACTGAAATTTCCCTCTTAAAATGAAGGTGCGTGTTATACGCCTGTGACTGTGCGTGTTATATGCCGACAAATATAGTATCTCTTTCCATGACTAGCCTTGAAACAGACCAAAGCCAAAACTAGTAACAAATGCTCAATGTCAATGAATGGCGGCATCTTATCTGTTACAGAGTAACAGACGTTCCTTCTATACAGAAGACTATTGTGTCCTACGCTTATCCGTTGTTTGTCGGTTTGTGTCTAGTCCTGCATTATTATTAGTTTTATTTGTTGATAAAGTGTTGGTATTGCTGGTTTCTTCAATTCCGGACGGGAAGAACGAGAATTTGTACGTGTTTGTTCTTGCATACAGAATAAGAAAATTGTTTTTATCCTTAAGTCCATCTGAGGGTTGTATTAATAAATAAAGTTACTATTAAGTTATCCTTGTGTTCTATTTCTAAATTAGAATTAATTGCCTTATGTATTATTACTACTATACTCTTGTTTCTTCTATCCTTTAGAGTTTCAAGGTTTAAATTTAATGTTTTAACTAATGGTGTTATTGTTTTTAGATTTGCATATTCTCCAGTAATGAATCTGGTAGCTTCCTCCCCTGCTTACACCTAAGTCAAATATGCTTTGAACTTTGAATTGTTTATTGATGTTACAGTTGCTTGTGCTCGTATGTCAGGTCGGAAATCCTTCAAATCAGTGGATTAAAATTTAAAAATAATAAAATAATTTAAAGCAACCTTAAGTTAAGACAAACTAAGGAGAAACAATGATAAGTGAATTTAAAATAAATAAAAAAAGATCCACAGCCATGCCATAGTCATATTATATAATTAAACAACCAACTCATTTTAATTTTAAAAAATTAATAATAATTTAATTGTTTTTTTTATGATTTGACACACAAAACATGAACCAGAGACAAAATTAAGTTACAGTTAAACGGTCCAAACTAAACAGGACTGGTCCTTGCTGTTACGACCGTTAACCACTAGGAACTAATACTATACTATAGGCCTACACCATGATACCCAACAAAAAGCACCATAAATTTTTCACCTCTAATTCTTACCTATGGTAACTTTCAGATCTAATAAATACATTTTAAAATGTAAACAACTTATAATTTATACTAAAAGGATCAACTTAAATTAAAGGTGTAATTGTAAGTTATACCTATTTATCCATAGCCATAGCAATAGATTTATAAATTAAAGAATACCTATCAAGAATTTCCCAATTATGTTTGTGTCCATAATATCTTATCACTGATACTGGCTCAAGTTACCAAGCAAAATGAAGTAATGAAATGGCAATAAATAAATAAAATAATAAAAATAAAGTTCTTTTAGTCTAGATCTGATTTGAACTGTCTCTTAAAAATTAAGCTGCTTCTTACCCACATCAACAGGTTTTCAATAGCTTGTAGTTTATAGAATCAAGTCAATAAAATCATTTCTGTTTGTGTCATTACATATTCTATTATTCAGAATATTAGGAATATCCAGACCAACCCTTAATAATAGCAGTTATATTTGGGGGAGAGGGACACTTAACTTTAGGATTTCCATGAAATTTTAATAAATCAATAAATTCCAGAAGGCTAATAACTTAAGTTAGTAAACAGCCAGTAGGTCTAATCAAATTTAAAAACAGATAGTCCAAATTTCTATATACAATTACACTTATATCTTTTAGTACATTTTATTCTTTAAATTTTGATTTTTATTACAGCAATTAAATGGTTTAATAATTTAATAGTTTAGCCATTTTTAGCTATTAATATTAGTTCAAGTCCTCTACAGCACATGGATGGCCAAGCTACCAGCATGTGTACTACCTTAAACAGATGCATATAAGTGGCACCTATTGTTTTAAAAATTTCACTCAAAAAAAATTAAGGGTGCAATATATTTTGATTCGGCTTGCACTATATTTGGCTTAAACATAAGATAAGAATGGGTTACAAAGTGAATGAATGCGTAGGAGCCATCAGCAATCCAATTTTTCTATTCCTATTAAAGGTCCTTTAGTTTAAAAAGATTATGTTTCATCTTTAAAAAGGTTATGGAACAAGTTAGTGAAGTATTTGGTTTGTTCAGTTTGTTATTGTTACAGAAAAAGGAACTAGTAACTTATAAAACTTAAGGAGTGAGTTGTCTGCTGGTCAACCACTTAAACCCTTTTTGATATCCCCAGACTGAAGGATGCCATCAAAGTTGAGTTGTGATTAAATTTATTGAAATGAAACCAGAAAGAAATTGTGCTGCTGAAGCTTCTAATTTTACTAAAAATATTTAGAGGAATAAAAAAATTTTTGTTAAAGAGCCAGGGGCAGAGGATAAAAATATTCTTACGAAAACAACTATATGTCAGTTTATTATATCCCATTCAAAGCATTGAAATGTCTTCTTTAATTTTCAGATACAGATAATTTTTTACTGAAATCAGAACAACATGAACATTCAGTTGTTTTATAGATTTGATTCCAGAATTAAGTCTTCTTATTTATTTACTAGCTAGGACTACTAAGAATAAATGATATAATTAAATAATCTGCTAAAGAAACCTGTTGTAGAGACCTTGCATTGTTTGAAACATGGAAATCGATTCAGACATCCCAAAGGAAGATGATATGGCATCAAGTTTTTCAGAAAATTCCCCTCTGTCCTGTGCTGGCTCTGATGGAGCTTATGGGGCTGTGGGAGGTAATGCTATGGCAGCACCTAAAGGCCACGCAGCTGTGCGTTCAAGACGGATGCCTTCAGTTGACCCAGGGTATGTTGTGTGTGTGTAAATTACTTTAAAATAAAAATGTTTTTACTGATGCTGTTATAGAATTTCTATATTTTCATTATCATAAGTTATCCCTGATTAATTTTGCAATTTCTTACTCATTATTACAAATTCTGTATCAGAAGATTACACAATATTTTCAGTCTAAAACAAATATAAAAATGGTTCTTTGATAATTTTTTTTTATTCAGGTCACTTATTCCAGCACGACGCAGCTCCACACGGTCGATTAAGAGAAAAAAATTTGATGATGAACTGGTTGAGAGCAGTTTGGTCAAGACAGAACGCGGACGAATGAAAACTGGAACAACTTCTGTAGCCACCCCAACCCCCCTCACACCTGCTGGCCACTTTGTGCAGTCTCACTCGGCAGTCGGAATGTCACCCACAACCCCTGTGACTGAAACACTGGCATCTGGGTCAATGGTCGGAGGGCAGATCCCATCCTCAGTGCCCAGTCCAGCTGCAGCAATAACACCAACAAACCTAACGGTGGTGACGCAAATACAAGGCCAGCAGAAAGTTCAAGGTAGAATGGTGTTTACTTATATATTACAGGTGCTCCTTCTATAGAGAAGTTTATTGCTACTTGTGCCTATCCACTGTGTATGTCTAACATAGTTAACCTTCCACTTTACATAGTGTAAATTGGCAGTGGAATGATTATTCCAAATAATAAATTGAACTCTATGTGTTAGGCTGGAAAAAGCTATACATGTATTAAAACCTTCCTTCTGTTCTAAAGTCAATGAAAATATATTAGAGTTTTAAAAATTATTTTTAACTTATAAGTGTAAAATATTTTTCAAACTTAATCATTGGATGTCAATTTTAATTTCAGCAGAAGAGGCAAAGGAAGTAGTTCGCCACGTGGATGTTGCCACATTGGCGCGGCCGCCAGATAAACGCAGTAAACCTGCTTCTGGAAAATCTCAAATTTCATCCAAAGGTGGAGGAAAGGTGGCGTCATCCAAGTCAGTCGGAGGGAAATCTGCTGCCACAAAGTCAAAGACGGGCCTTACAAAATCTGGCCATTCAAAATCCAAGGTTTATTTTTATATACATTTAAATTTTTAAGTCTGTTCACACAAGCCTCCAGCTAATAGCTCCAACTTTGTCCAGCTTTAATCCCTGGGGATTTAAATGGTCTAATCCCTGGGGATTTAAATGGTCTAATCCCTGGGGATTTAAATGGTCTAATCCCTGGGGATTTAAATGGTCCAACTCCAGAACACTGGAAAGGAAATAAACTTTAAATCTAAGAATCCATGGATCATTCAGATCCAGCAGTCAACAGCCAATCTAAGAATCCATGGATCATTCAGATCCAGCAGTCAACAGCCAATCTAAGAATCCATGGATCATTCAGATCCAGCAGTCAACAGCCAAACTAAGAATCCATGGATCATTCAGATCTAGCAGTCAAAAGCCAAACTAAGAATCCATGGATCATTCAGATCCAGCAGTCAACAGCCAAACTAAGAATCCATGGATCATTCAGATCCAGCAGTCAACAGCCAAACTTCTCCTTGGATCTCATAAAACATTGAGTTGATCTGACCCAACCTACAGACTTTTTGTGGGTGTACACGTGTGAAGCACTTCCTAAACAAAGACAACCCATACAAGAACACAATAACAGAAGCTGCTCATTCCTGCCGAGGACAATTAGTGACTGGAACAAGGTTTTAAAAAAAATCAATTGACACATTTATGTATATAGCATCCTGTTCTACAACATCCATTCACCGATACCCCTGATGAGTATCATCTTCACTGATACCCCTGATGAGTATCATCTTCACTGATACCCCTGATGAGTATCATCTTCACTGATACCCCTGATGAGTATCATCTTCACTGATACCCCTGATGAGTATCATGATACCCCTAATGAGTATCATCTTCACTGATACCCCTGATGAGTATCATGATACCCCTGATGAGTATCATCTTCACTGATACCCCTGATGAGTATCATCTTCACTGATACCCCTGATGAGTATCATCTTCACTGATACCCCTGATGAGTATCATGATACCCCTGATGAGTATCATCTTCACTGATACCCCTGATGAGTATCATCTTCACTGATACCCCTGATGAGTATCATCTTCACTGATACCCCTGATGAGTATCATGATACCCCTAATGAGTATCATCTTCACTGATACCCCTGATGAGTATCATGATACCCCTGATGAGTATCATCTTCACTGATACCCCTGATGAGTATCATCTTCACTGATACCCCTGATGAGTATCATGATACCCCTGATGAGTATCATCTTCACTGATACCCCTGATGAGTATCATGATACCCCTGATGAGTATCATCTTCACTGATGTATTGGCAAACCTCAATCTTCATAGGAGCGGTAATGATCAGAGAACATTGATCATGGACCTTTAAGATACAGGAGAAGAAAAATTTATGTGTGATTGAGATGTTAGACAAAAAGCTCTCACATTTGCGTCGTTATGAGCAGTTGGAGGTACACATATATAGTTTGTTGGAGATATTAAGTAAAAAAGCACACACTTAAATGCGTATATTAAAATGTGTAATAAGAGCATTCATATTTTATATATTTATAATTAGTAGTATGAGTATTGAATGTATTTGAAATAGTACAAGATGTCAAGTTAGACAACTCAATATAAAAACACATCATGAAAATTTGACAGATAATTTCAACGAAAGGCAAAACTTTGTTACAGGTTTTCTAGTCAGAAGCTCATGTGGTAGTGACAATATCAAGCCAGTTGTATTCAGTGTATCTGTCACCTGTCACTGAATACAGCTTTATGCTTCAAGTCAATGCAACAAGATCGTACAGAATTTTCTAGAAAAAATACAAAGCCAAGTATTCCACATAATCTCAAGAGTTTTAAGACATTTTCTAATGGTAACATATGAAATATGTATTAATATTTCATCACAAAATCTATTTTAAAAAAGAGGCAGCATTTATTGATATAAAGGCTGCCGATAGTTAGCAAATTCTTTATCGTGGCTTCAGACTCAAGGACACTTAAGCCTAATGGCTACTGTATCTGAATGATGATGAAGTCCTTTTATTCACACCCTTCTGTTAAATCTTCCCGTAACTTTGGATGTTTTCGTTTAATATGACCATGATAATGATAATCACTTGTTGAATTAAGTCTCCCCTTGATTTCATAGCCGTCTTTACACCATTTTGGGCCCCCAGGCAAAGAAATAGTGTTGGGCCCCTCCCCCGCAGGAATAAAAAAATAAATATACATAATATATATAAATAAACATATTCCCATGGGGCCCCTATGCTCGTGGGCCCCGAGGCAAATGCCCAACAGGCCTATGCGTTAAGATGGCCCTGCTTGATTTAAAGTAAAAGTCTTGAAAAGAAAAATCACATGTTTCAAATTTTGAATTAAATTTTTTTATTGACCTTTTAAATTTATTCAGAAGTTATTTTAAAAAGTTTTTAAAAATAATTTTTGTCATCTATATATGTTCAGATGTCAGATGATATTTTATTAATGAAGATATTAAACATCATATGATAACTTAATGACTTACAGTGATGTAATTTATTTAACAGTCAGTTGAATTAAAAAAAAATTTCATTAAAAAGTTAGTTTATAATTTTAGCAGTTCTAGAAAAAATGTGTTGCTCCCATGCTCAACTCAACAACTGTTTATACTGATTGTTTCTGAACATAGACAAAGTCAAAAAGATCCAGGAAACAAAAGACGTCAACTCCGGCTGTGAAAGATCTGGGTCGCTGGAAACCTCAGGATGATCTTGCTCTCATTACAGCCGTCCAGCAGGTTTGTCTGATATCCTGTTATTGTCTGATATCCTGTTACTTGTCTGATATCCTGTTACTTGTCTGATATTCTGTTGTTTCATTCCTGGAAACAAGTATTTTGTTCTCTTACTTTTAACAAATAAGTAAAACCATTAAATATCCATCACCTTGATTATTATAGGCACATATCTGAACATTAAGTTTGTCTCTGATTTGTCTGCTCAAATTATTTGTTAATTTTTTGAATATTTTATTTAATTGACTTTTATATGTTTCTTAAATGCTAAAAGAGTAAATAACCATTTTATCTATCTATATCTGTTATGGAATAGAGAAAAGATTTTACATCTGTTTTCAATTTTGATATAGCAAAAGAATTTGATATCTTATATTCATTCAGTTATGATGTAGACCAGTGGTTCCCAAACTTTTTTGATCCGTGGTCCCCTTTTAAAGTCAAAACTTGTCCACGGACCCCCAAGTGAAAAAACTACATAAATGTATAATTAAAAAAAAAGCGACATTTTATCTTATCTTATCTGTTTACAGACGCTCCTTCTATACAGAAGATTATTGCGTCCTACGCTTATCTATGGTTTGTGTTTAGTCCTGCATTTTTATTAGAGATTTAAATGTTGATAAAGTGTTGGTTTTCCTGGATTCTTCAGGCAACCCATTCCACGCCCGAATTCCGGACGGGAAGAAGTAAAACTTGTATGTGTTTGTTCTTGCAAACAGAATAAGAAAGGTGTTTTTATCCTTATGTCTATCTGAGGGTTGTATTAAGTTATCTTTGTGTTGTATTTCTAAATTAGAATTAATTGCTTTATGTATGATTACTACTTTGCTTTTGGTTCTTCTATCCTCTAGTGTTTCAAGGTTTAATGATTTAACTAATGATGTTATTCTTGTCAGTTTCGAATATTCTCCAGTAATGAATCTGGCAGCTCTTTTTTGAATTTTTTCTAGTTTATCAATGTTTTCTTTGGTGGGTGGATCCCATACAGAAGATGCATATTCTAGTACATATTTTGATGAAGTATTTATTGAAATTATAACTTTTGTTTAAAATAAAATTTAAACAATGACTTGGATAAACGTGATTAGATTGTATGCGTGTATTTCTGTCTGAATCAATGTTTGTGAGTAGCACCCACAAATTCAGCTCTAATTTATAGCCGATTTCTTTTGTGATGAGGTTCATAACGACACAATTCACGTGAAGACGGGAAAGCAGTCAACAATTTTCTGTACAATAACCCATAATGCAGGAATTAAAAATTGGGATCTGTTTTTTGTAACCAGAGTTTGTGGTATCCTTGTTCAAACATTGGTTTAAGTTCCTAATTTTGGGATATTTCTATAAGCTGCTTGTGTTAGTATGGATTCATATGTATTTTTCCACGCGCAAAACGATTCAACTGCCAGTCGGGAATATCGAAGCGAAAAATATCCTCAAATTTTTGGTTTAGGTCTGCATGAATAGTTCCTAAGTGTTGACGGTGAGCCAACAAATCTTTATCTCCTATTTTGAAATTTCCAAAGATTTGGAAACTGAAAACATTCTCCTTTTCCCAAGCTTTTTTTGTACAGAAACAGAAAAGGTTTTGCAACAAACGCAGATATGACACTTTTAGTTTTGATTAAATTGAATTGGTTAACTTGTTGTTTCAAATTAGTTTCCATAAATTTGGCAAATAAATCTTTCATAATCATTATTTATATTAAGGTTAATTGTGTCGCAAATCATTGTCTTTGCCCTCCAGGAATTCCAACACTGAATTAAAGAGAGCATCGAATCGATTTAAACATGCACTATTTTATAACCAACGTACTTCAGTGTGAATAAGTAAATGATTATAGTCTTTGTCATGTAACAAACAATGTAAAGCAAATAATTTCTCATTGAAGGCATTCTTTTTGATTTTATAAACTGCTCTAATGACATATTCTAGTGGTCCATGTAAACTTTCACTAAGATATTCTGAAAATAAGTGATGTCATTGAATGACACAATGTAATGAGAATACATTTGGTACAGCTTATTTTAGGTGTGCCAGAAAGTCAAGGGTATAGCTTTAACCTAAAAAAAAATATTTAATTCAGTAAATTACATTTCACCTTTCGTATCTGTTTCCAACCATTTAAACATTTTTTCAAATATTCAACAACACTGTCTTGTCTGTATTTTTTCTTCGGATCACTCATTTTCTTATCTGTTGTGACAAACCACTGTTCATAATTATACAATTTTGCAATGGAATGCTGCAGTAGCTCCATTTTGAAAAACATTATTTAATGATAAGATACATGATACAATTTAGAAAAATATAACTTCCCGAGACATCGAAATTTACCTTGAAACCCTCTTTGATTCACGTTAATAAAAACTTGTATCTTTTTTTACCTACTGATAGGAATTCTGCATCAAGCGTGACCTTTCAATAAACCAAGTACATGTATTTTGATTAGTTATAGCTGTTAAAATTACCGTAGCTCCAATTCCTTTTCTAGGAAACACAACATTGTACTCCACGACTGATAGCAACTCAGATGGTATTTAATTAGTCGAAAAAAGATACATTTTATTTATTGTTTTTTTTATTTTAATTTCTATAATAATAAAAATGGATCTAAATTTTATCATTTTTGTTCAACCTTCCGCGGACCCCCTGACGTTCCCAAATCAATATTAATTTTCCACGGACCCCCTGACAGGTTCCGGGGACCCCTTGGGGTCCGTAGGGACCACTTTGGGAACGACTGATATAGACTAAATTCCACATCTATATTCAGTTATGATGTAAACTAAATTTCATATCTATATTCAGTTATGTTGTAGACTAAATTTCATATCTATATTCAGGTATGTTATAGAGTAGATTTGTTTTTGTCGACAGACCAACGACCTAGCTGCTGTCCACACAGGGGTCAAATTTTCCTGCCGGTTTACACTCAAAGAAATAGAAGAGAGATGGTATGCTTTACTATACGACCCAGCCATTTCAAAGTAAGTACTTTACTATATGACCCAGCCATTTCAAAGTAAGTTCAGTATTTATCGGCGTATAACACACACTTTCCCCCCTGAAAATAGTGGGCAAATGATGTATGCGTGTTATACGCCGATATAATAAATTAAAATTTTTCCTGAAATTTCTCTCTTAAAATGAAGGTGCGTGCTATACGCCTGTGCGTGTTATACGCCGATAAATACGGTACTTTACTATATGACCGAGCCATTTCAAAGTAAGTACTTTACTATATGACCGAGCCATTTCAAAGTACAGTCGAAACCGGTTAAATCGACGGCGTTGGGGTATGAAAAATGGCGTCGACATAACCGATGATCGACTTAAAACGAAAACCAATATGGCGGCAAAATATTAACATGTGCTTGAAATTTCTTTATGTCCGTGATTAATTAGTTAGCGTTAATTAGTGATGGGACGATTATTTGGAATCGTATCGGAACCCTAATATTTCTTCACTCTTTCCTGAGGTTTTAATGACCGTTCGTTTTTAAGGACCGTTTAAAATTTAAATATAACCATGGTTCCCACTCAGGAAAATGGGAAAAAGTCGGGAATTTTTTAAAAAAATTTCTCGGCCTTGAAATTCGGGAAAAGTTATGACTAATCGGCAGTTTTTATATATATATTTTATTATTTTTATATATATATTTATGCCGAAGAAAAGGACTTTGATTACGACTCTGTGGTAGTGTTATGTTTCGATTCCATTTAATAAAAAAAAAGCTACCAGTTTATAATTGTCTGCGCATGCGTTAAAAGGTCAAATTTTCAGCCTCGCCTCGTCACATGCTGTGGCCTGTGTGTGGCATGGCATAGCCGCTCGCGTTTGCCGTCGTATCAGCGAATTTAAAATACAAATAAACAAATCAATATGGTTATTTTAAGTTTAATACTTTTGACGTGCAGGATATCTGTTACTATCAGAACGCTCTCGAATTTCCTCAGTCAATCAAATTTTTAATATAAATAAAACTATTGTGGCCTTGACCGTTGATCACAGCACGCTGTGGGCTGTGTGTTAGACCTCGGCCGGCAAATAAGTCTAAGCGAATTTTTTTAAAAATCATTCCTTATCAGAAATGATTTGATTTCATCGTCACGCGCGTGTTAGTCACAGTCATGTATCTTACTGG
Source organism: Ampullaceana balthica (assembly GCA_944989445.1). NCBI lineage: Eukaryota > Metazoa > Mollusca > Gastropoda > Lymnaeidae > Ampullaceana > Ampullaceana balthica. The sequence continues at coordinate 557,935 of CALYLW010000241.1, read as the reverse complement.
TAACAAAGCAACAACAAACTTTTAAAAGAATAATAATTTTTTTATTTGATTAAATAAAACCACTGTCGATTCTCGATACAAACCTTTATTTTCATTTCTAAAGATATTCGTTTATCTTAAAAAATAAAATGATTAATACATCAGAAAATGAATTAAGTTTAATAATAATATAACATGCACTGCGAAATGACGATTAACGACCTCTAACGCGATTGTCCAGTACCTCGGGTGAATACATACTCCATGGATACACATCGAACTAATAATTCACACACGCAAAACATCCGGTAATTTTTATTGAAATCTCGTAGAATCACACAATAGCCGGAAGTCTCGAAGAAAAGCGAGATGTCAACACTGTTTTGAACCAAAAATGCCAGAGTGCATTGCTAGGCCAACCGACGAGGATCGAGCTAACCAAGTTAAGTTGCAAATTTGGCCCTCTTTTGTGCTCGAGGTACTAGGTTTTGGCGACTTAGAAAAATCGAATTAGCCGATGAAAAAATGCTAAGACAAAGAGAGAATTTGGCGGTTCCAATAAAAAACGTCGAGTTAGTGGGGTGGTAGAGCTAACCGAGCTGGAGGTAAGTGGGTTCGACTGTAAGTACTTTACTATATGACCCAGCCATTTCAAAGTAAGTAATTTGTTATTTGACGCTATGATTTCAAAGTATGTGGACCATAAGATACCCCCCATCAGTTACCTTTTATACCTGCATAAAAGAGGTGATGCCAAGGTCATGTTGAAAAAAGTTTGTTTGACTTGTTCTTAACCTCTTCAATATATTCATTGATTTATTACTTACCTCACCAACAGAACTGGACATAAAATATCTTAATTTATCAATCAATATTATTAAAAAAGTAAATACAATCACATTGAATGCTGCTTTGGAATTTAGTTGTACAAAATTATCGGCAGTATGTTGTTTGTGAAAATTTTTAAAAATTTTTGTTATAGAAGCTCATTCATTTGTTAAAAGTGTTTGTAAAAACAGAGAGTGATCTGTCAGTAGCTGTAGGTGGGCTGTGTTATGTTACCACAACTTGTTCCTTTCTTGTTGATTGTAGACTGGCCATGGAGGCAGCCAGACAACTGCACCAGGAAACAGTGGCCACCATTCAGGGCAAGGCTCTGTACAGCAATGCAGAGGAGAAACTTTTGGGCAAATTTGCTTCAGTAAATATTTCAAGTTTTCATTTTTACTTACCCTATATGCTCTAGTATAAGTCTAGTTGTTGGTTTTCCTAAACATTTCAAGGCCAAAATCAGGGTCTCACTTATATACATACAACTAATTTTATAAACACCATGAGTTTACTGTAACGATCATTGAAGAAATGTAAAATTCTACTTTTCAAGTGACCAATCATGGGGTTGACTTATACTCTGGTATATGATGTACGTTAAATAAAAAGCAAAATCTCACACAAAATATAAATTCTTTTAAAATTGTGAATATCAAAAAAACTTTCAATAATTATAGCACAACAAGCCCTATATTATGGGATGATGTAGAAGGCAATGCACATCCTTACATACTGATTTAATACACTTTTTCATGGACAGTTTTGTTCATTTCAGTTTCCATTAGATTTAAGAATTTTTTTCCCAAGACATTCTTTTAAAAAAAAATAAATTCTGGAACTAGTACAAATGCAACAGTGTAGATTCCCTGAGTAATAAATTATTTGTAACTCCTATTTACAGTCTTTCAATCAGAAATTATGGAAAGGATAAAAATGTAATTTTAAATTATAGAATTGGAAAATATACATAAGTTGCCATAGAGCATAAAATAAAATGTGTGTATAACTTTATCAAAAGATTATGTATTTGAGAATCGTAGTTTTGTCAGTATAGTTTATTATAGATACATAGGCCTACGTTTGAGTAGTTTTAGAATGGGACAAGTCATCTTTTTATCCTATAACTTGTTTTTTTATTTTAACCTGCTTTAAGATGTAGAATTTTTAGTAATTCTGAAACAAAACTGTTACAAAATGAAAGTCTGTATTTTTCAATAATTTGCCACCCATCAGACCAGCCAACCCACAGTGGAGAGCTTCCAGACGCTCCTCCAACAACATCCTGATGTCTTCCACCCTGCCCGCACGGCCAAGACGCTCCAGTCTCACTGGCTGTTGATGAAGCAGTACCACCTCCTCCCTGACCAAACTGTGCAGCCCATGCCAAGGGGAGACCACATCCTCAACTTGTCTGACATTGAAGATTTTATGAATGATGACGACATCACGTAAGTTGGCTCCCTTGGACATCCTCAGGGTATCTAAAAATGTTTAAAGACTTCTAAGTCCACAAAGCTCTTATAAAGTTTGGAGAGTGCTTGCATTAGATATTCCCCAGAGGTGCTCAAGTTTCTGGGGTGTATCTCATCAACAGTCTCAACTGTTGTTGTATCTAATGACATTGGTGCTTGAATTCCTTCATCTTCTCAGAATGGCAGTGTTTAGTTTTTTCATAGCTCCACATTATTGATGTTGTGGCTTTCTGGATGTCTAACACTATAAGTTTATTAGAAGTCAATGAAGATTGACTGAGGTAAAAATACTGAATGAGCATGAGTAAAGTATTAGTTTTATAGGTTGACAGTTTTTAATCTGAGTTTTTGGTGACATGAGTTTGTTTTAAATAGCTGCACAGATTAGTTGGTGTTGGATTAAACAAATTTGTTTGTTGTTGAATTATCAATATTTTAATATAATTTTTTGTTTACCCACAGTGAAGGTCAAGATGAGACAATAGAGCAAGGTAAGTTTTTATTTATTTATATATAACTAATTTAAAAAAATGTAAGGATCAAGTACACAGTAGTCTCAATATTTGTTTAGTGTTGACTGCAACTACTGGGTGGCCTTGACAGAAAATGAGATTGTTAGAAGTGGTGACATTTTTGTTTAGTGTTGACTGCAACTACTGGGTGGCGTTGACAGAAAATGAGATTGTTAGAAGTGGTGACATTTTTGTTTAGTGTTGACTGCAACTACTGGGTGGCCTTGACAGAAAATGAGATTGTTAGAAGTGGTGACATTTTTGTTTAGTGTTGACTGCAACTACTGGGTGGCCTTGACAGAAAATGAGATTGTTAGAAGTGGTGACATTTTTGTTCATTATAAGAAATGAATTTCAAGAGTTGTTTGAGCCAGAAGTCGATATGTTTAACATAAATTATTCACTAAGACGTTAGAGATGAAATTATTTTAACCATAGTTTAAATTCAGTTTTATTTCCTTACAGAACTGTCTCTAGTAGATAGGAGAAACAAAAGGGAAATCCGTCACTTGGAACAAGAAATACCAAAGTGGCAAGTCTTAGTCGATAGTGTCACTGGTCAGTATTTTTTCAGTCATTCTTTTTGTGTGTGTGTATTTTTTGTTTATATAAACTCTTGGATTTGCTTATGCTACCAAAACAAAATTCACTTTTAAGAAACAGAACAAAGGGCAATAAGGGCTAGTGCCTTGTATCAAAAATGATGTGGCTAATGATTTATTGGTTGAAAGTGAAATTATGTTATTTTATTTTAATAATACCTTTGTTTTAAAAAATTGTTTAAAAAAAACAACACATTTAGACAAAAATTAATCTTACTTTGTTAATTAAAAATAAATGAGACAGGCTGATTTTTTAAGACATTTATGTTATCAAAAATATTACCCTTTTTTTGGTTGAAAAATTGACTTTGTAAGTCTTCCAACATACAATGATTGATGGGGTATTACCTTTAAAAACTCTTTTCTTCTAAAATTATTTTTAATTATTTCAAAATGACTGATTTTCGCTTGGACATGACGAATGTTTATCATGCAAAGAATTGAAACAGAGACTCATGTTGCGTCACTGTTTTGTCCACCTATGTTTAAGTTCTTGAACAGGCGACAAGACGATGTAAGGAATGGGTTTAAGCCACCACTGTATGACACCGTTTATCTTATCTGTTACAGGCATCAGCATGCCAGACTTTGACAGTCAGACACTTGGTGTTCTCAGAGGTCGACTGGTGAGATACCTGATGAGATCAAGAGAGGTCAGTGTAATGGCCCATGTGTTATTTGTTTCCATAGAACTTACTTCCTATTTTTGATATCTCTCAACCACCCAACATTTTAAAGTAGAGGAGCTTTTAACACTTTCAATCCACCTGAAGCTGATCAATGTAAATGGATTTTAACCTTTGCAACCTCATGTCGCAGAATTATGTCTACATTATGTAGCAATAGTTTTAATTCATAAACACGCCTCACTTTACTCTATTGTATTTTCACGCATATTCCCCGTGGGTTATACCAGATTTTACAAACCCCGCACCCCCCTCACCCCGTGCAGGTATCTCCGTGGGCGGGGTATCTGAATTTTTTTTACGGAATAATGCATCAATGGCGCTATTACTGCAAAACACAAATATAATACATGAATATAATACATGAATATAATACATGAATATAATACATGAGTATAATACATGAATATAATACATGAATATAATACATGAATATAATACACGAATATAATACATGAATATAATACATGAATATAGTACATGAATATAATACATGAATATAGCACATGAATATAATACAAGCCCTAAAAATTGTGAAGCTCTTGAGAATCTACCTGTAATCATTTGATGTTACGTATCTGATTTTATGTCATATATAAATATTGAAAAAAAAGACTTTGATTTGTGTTTATAAATTTTGTTATACGGTATACGTCTTTTGATTAAAACGTGGCCAGCGATAATATATATATATATATATATATATATATATATATATATATATATATATACAGTTCATTCAACTTACCAAAGACATTAAATAGAATAATTTAAAGTGGGTGTGTTCTCACGATCCATTCAAGAATCAATTTATGATCTACTGAAAATTCACGTGCAGCTGCTCTATTGCTAGTTTCCATAGCTTTTTGCAATGACAGTCAACTTAAATTCTGCAGTATAGGGTTTGCGCTTTGGCATTACGGTATCTTGGTAGCAACTATTATTAAATTTTATTTCTATTATACGTGTCTCCTGGGTTAACCTCGGAATCGAATAGTCCAGTTTAAAATGGTTTCGAACGACTGCAGTTGTCTGATGGTACGAGTGTACCGTAAAAATAGTGCAGTTGTTTACGTTTAGCTAATCGAATAAAATAAATTTATACGATTTAATTTATAATTATTTATAATATTTTATTAAAATAATCAATTACTTTTTAAGTAATAAGTGATATTTTTGTGTGCATGGTATTTGTTAGAGTTGTGAAAATATAGTACGGTAAGTACGGTACATCTCCTAGAGTGGTTCAGCGTGATATGACTTCTCAAATGTGGTGGGATAGTGCGGTATAAGTATAAGCGTGGGCGGGTTATACCACAATTTTTTACAGGATCTAAAAATTATGAGTGGGCGGGTTATGTGCGTGTGTGGGGAATGTGCGTGAAAATATGGTACTTACATTTCAGTATATTTGCTTTCTCACCTTAAAGATAAACCAAAACTGATAATAACTTATTATAATCCAATGTTTATTTTTTTTAAACTGATCCAAATCAATCTGCTAATGATGTCAGGTGACACATATTATAGTAGTTTTGATTTATTTACTGATTATTCAACAGTTCCTAAAATTAAATGAAGTCAAATGAGGGTTACAAGCCTTAATAAAAATTTTGAATTTTGAGTTTTTAATATTTTTTTATGATTTAACCAAAACCGGAAAAGAAATGGGGAGAGAGTTTTTTTTTACTCAGTGAATGGGGAACAAAGTGTTAAAGCAAATTTTCATGTTGAAAATCTTGTAATGTTCACTTTAGGTATTCAAAGTTAACAATAACAGTTCCTTTTATTTGGTCAGATTTCTCTGGGGAGGTCAACTAAAGATAATCATGTCGACGTAGATCTGTCTCTGGAAGGACCAGCTTGGAAAGTTTCTAGGAGACAAGGGATCATCAAACTCAGGTCAGTGACAACACCCAAGTAACAACAACTTACTATCAGCTGTGTTCTTGTATGCTGGGATAAAACAAAGCAGAATGTTTAACAAATAGACTGGTTTAATGTATGAAGGGCCAGACAGCAGCAGATATTTGGAAGGCTGCTGTCACACTCACACTCACTAATTGTTGGCACCATGATTATTTTTCTTACACATGATATGTAAAGTCTTTAAAACTAAAGTTAACTCACATTATAATGTATTATTGCTTGAGACTTTTAAACTCAGAACTGGATTAATATAAACAGAATTCACAGCAGATTGGTATCTATTTATTGTAAAACTCTATTGAATATTTTACAGGAACAGCGGAGATTTTTTCATTGCAAATGAGGGCAAGAGGCCTATTCTGGTAGATGGTAGGCCGGTGATGGCTGGAAACAAACAGAAGTTGAACAATAACTCAGTAGTCGAGGTAAAATATGATTTATAGAAAGTCATTAATGAACCCAGTTGATCAAGAACTCATGTGCAAATTTTCTCTAGGTCATTGTTCACATATTCTCATTGACAACAATAGATATCAATCATGACAACATCTAAAGTTTTAATGCTTAGACTTAGAAAAATTGCTTGATAAAGACTTTATTGTTTTTCAATTTGTTAGAAATAGTCTAAAACACAGGTGAGGTCAGATGGTAAATGTAATAAATAGATTTTATAGATTGGAAATTATAAAAGGTACCCATGAGTATTTCAACCATCATGACATGATTAATATTTAAATTAAATATTTTTCTTATCTGGTAAATTAAATTATAGTTCCCATTTAGTTTGGGATCAGAATTAATTTAACAAATTATAAGTGAACCAGTGTATATATTTTTGGGCTCATATACCTTATAGAAAAGCATTAATTGAGGAGGGAAAACAAAATGTTTTGATATAGTAATTTACTACTAAGTGAACATTTATTAACAATGATTTCACCAATAATTTATGAACTTTTTTTATGGTATAATAACTTTTTGAAACTTATGAGAATAAATATTTTATTGTTTCAGATTTCCTGTTTGAGATTCACATTTTTGATAAATCTAGATGTCATCAATGCGATCAGAGCAGATGTAACTAAAACTGGGTCAGCAATCACAGCTGGAACAACCTGACTTATGTAGCCACCAAGTTTGAGCGGAAACTCCACAGTAACAAATACTACCAAGAATGTAGCATGCATTTAATTTGAAGAAAATAAAAACCTGTCTGAATCGTTCCAAAAATCCCATAAGTTTCTTAATAGTTTTTTTTTGGGAACTAAAACTTGTATTACCTACTGTTGTTGCTTGCTTTGATTACATTATAATTTTTACTAAGAAATAGTTTGCCTACAATGTTACTTGTAAATAACTCTCTTTGTAAAGAGTTAAGAATTTATGATATCTATCATAAGAAAATAATTCCTCCCCAAATCATTGTAAAAAGGCCTTTATAATTCATAATAGAATTTAGAAATGAAACGGTTAAAAATGATTTAATTACGTCTGACTTGTATCAACTGCTAAAATGCCTATTTATGAGAAAAAAATTATGTACACTTTAAAAATGTTCATGTAGTATTTCTAAGACAGAGACATTTATGTTACTTTCTGCATCTTTGATGTTTTTAAAATGGAGATGAGTTGGTAGTCTTCTTGTTGAATCTCTTGTTGAAGTTTTAATTGACATTTTAACAGATGTATATATTGTAAATGAATAAATTAATTTTTGTATGAAATTTGAAGCTTTATTGGATTTTGATTTTTTTCCCCGCTAGCATAAAATCATGAATCCTGAAACAATTTTTGCAAACTTCAAAATATTCCATGTAAAATGTCCCAATAGATCTGATCTATTTACATGAATTATGTAAAAACACAGAAACACAAGTCGTTTAGATAAGTTTTAATTACCTTACATGTCATTTTTTGTATGTACATAATTGATGTGCTTTATACAGACCATTCACTTTGTGCAAAAGTGGCATCATACACAGACACACTTTGACACGTAACGACATAAAGATTGATCACAGACCTCAACTGTAGCAGTAAGACTGAGACTGGTTAGCTTACTACACTTGAAATCTAGAGGAAATAAAGACAAAGTGTTTGGCAATTTAAGCTAGTCCCTTATTTAAATCTAAAATTTTTTGTTTAAAAAAATAAAGATCAGTTACAAGTTGACAGAATATATATACATTTAGGTTTTAGCTATTAACAAAATATTTTTTTTATTTAACCATTTGTGTGGACAACTTGTCACTTTAGTCTGAAATGTTCTTTTAACACAAACATTTGACTTAACATTCCACCACTAGATTTCCTGTGATATCCAAGTCCCAGTTTACTACATGAATACATGCTTTCTAGTAATCCAAAATTGTATTTTATTTAAAATCACATCCTGCATGCATACAGATTTTGTTCAAAAAACATGATTTTGGTTACCAGAATTTCAGTTTTGGACCAATTGCCAGAAATTCATACAAAATCCATTGATTAAAAAGAAGAAAAGGTGTTTTTTTTTCCCCAGAGCTCATCAAAGACACATTTTTTAGAAATGTGATTTCTTTCAACTTAACAACTGTGTTTTCTTGCTATCAAAATGACACAATTTTTGACCAGTTCAATTGGATGATTTAAAAAAAAATATTCTGGGTTAAACCAATGATAGCATAAACCTGTAATGTAACACCAAAATGATGGATTTATCTGGTGAGAGGTCTGCTGGCCATGAGAGGTCTGCTGGCTGGCTATATTAATGAGAGCGATGGGATAGTTGGATAATGCTGCAAACGTTCATAATTCTGATAAAAATTTCATGTTTTGATTGAAAACTTTTTAGATTTTAAAACTTAAAATGTGGGGCAATTGTTACATTCATGCACCACCCATGTAATTCTGATCACTGAACAATTCTACCATCTTACAATTGGTAAGTGAAACAATTCATTCAACACTACACTATTTGTTTAGTTATACACAGAGGGAGGCCAACACTGGCAGGAAAGTAATAATAAAATACATCACAGGGCTTCTCAACTTTGGGACTTAACTGGGCTGGAAAGAGGATTTTATTAAACTTTTTTCCCATTTGATGTTAGAAAAACAGGTAATGTCTTTATTTATATACATTAAAAACACTTTGGCTTTAAGAAGTTTTGCTACGCCCAAAATATTTAACTTGAAAAAATCTCAACCACTTTTCATTGAACCCTTCATGGTTCTCTACAAGACCAACAGTTGGAGAAGCCCTGTTATATGGCATCTTGAAGTTTCTTCTGTTTATGTAATGATTTGACATTTCTCAAAAAATGAAAAACTTGTCTTATCACTTGATAAGATCATGTACACAGTACCAATAGCAATAAGATCATGTACACAGTACCAATAGCAATAAGATCATGTACACAGTACCAATAGCAATAAAATGAATCTATACAAAGTCAACCAACAACAAGATTCACACCAAGATAACATCTTACTATTGATGACAATACACAATGCCATTGACACACTACACAATTCTATTGATACAACACGCCATTACAGTAATGACACATCAGACCCAGATAACACAACAGCCATTGTGAATCAAGCTAAAATAAATATATATTTTTTTTTAAATGACATTTTTGTAAACATCCAAAGAAATCTGCAGAAAACGTGTAGATTTGGTCAATGTTTTCAAACACTTTCACTCACATAGCTGCTTCTGACTCACACAATAATATGTACATCAGTCCCTGTTTGACGGGCCAGTTAGTTAACAGGTCGGCCTGACCTCAAGGGATTTTAAGACAATTGTTGATGCCAGATACAGTAAAAAGTTCAAGGTAGATCATTTGTTTTCACAAAACCCATTAAATCATCCAAAAAGTGCAGTCATACCCTATCTAAAGTCATCCAAGTGCTTTTATACTCTAGCTAAAGTCATCCAAGTGCTTTCATACCCTATCTAAAGCCATCCATGTGCTTTTATACTCTAGCTAAAGTCATCCAAGTGCTTTCATACCCTATCTAAAGCCATCCATGTGCTTTTATACTCTAGCTAAAGTCATCCAAGTGCTTTCATACCCTATCTAAAGTCATCCAAGTGCTTTTATACTCTAGCTAAAGCCATCCAAGTGCTTTCATACTCTAGCTAAAGTCATCCAAGTGCTTTCATACTCTAGCTAAAGTCATCCAAGTGCTCTCATACCCTAACTAAAGTCATCCAAGTGATACATCTTGAGATACCAATCAACAAAGTCCCATCTCAGTATTCAAACCATCATAATCAACAAGTGCACCAATAAACATCAAAACAGCCATGACAATAAAATATTGTACACAAAAAGCATGGTATAATAAAAGGGAGAAAACTTATAAATACATTAGGCAAATGTGGTACAAAGTCTCCAACATAATATTCATCTTTGATTAGGTTGTACATCTGTTTTTGTACCATAGTTGTTATTGAATTGAAGAAATATTAATAGATAATGTTGGGGTAGGTAAATAACTGATAGGGTACTATGCCATAATTCATGGAGGAAATCAAAAAGATCGTTCACATTTTAAATGAATGGCATGCCTCTGTTCATCATTTACACAAAAGACAGTGTGTTGTTTGTGGTAAGGTGATATCTTTAAGATATGAGCTACAGAATTTCAATTTTAATCAACAAGTTTTCTCAAAATATTTCTGCCAAAGATTGCTATACCATGAACAATATGATGTGTCAAGTTGTTGAGTGTACTTGGCATTTTTAAAATATATTTTTTACTTCCTGAGCTGTAATATGTTAATTGGTTCATTATAATCTATTCAGCATTTTTTCATAGATTTACAATTAGGAGTCTTACAAAAAGCTAACCATAATAATAATAAAAATGTACATTTTTTTGACAGGTTTCTTTTAAAAATAAGATTATTTGTTCTGAGAATGTGAACTTGACATAATCAATGTCAGCATTTATCACATACACTTTGACGCTACGTATCACATACACTTGGTCACCACTTATCACAACCATTCATTCACTTATATACCAATTGTTTAACATGGAGACATGGCATGATATTTTTGTATTTAACACACACACAAAGGCTTTAATAATTGGCAAACACATCCTGGCTAGGCCAGGCCAGTGAACTCAACTACACAACTACAAGAAAATAACTGTTGAATGACAGTGTGTGTGTGTTTAGCACCTCACATATAAGAGACAAGCAGCATCACACATAACTATCACAATATCCAACATGTCTTCCATCACTGGCTGGGGGGTGGGGGGGGCTTGGACATATGCTGTGGTCTTCCATAGAGAACATCAAGTGGACATGTGGAGCGATGCATGCTGACAATGACAGGGGGGATTGGAGGCAACGACAGGATAATTGGGAGTCAACGGGAGGATGATGATTGGAGTCAACAGGATGATGATGATTGGAGGCAACGAGAGGATGATGATTGGAGGCAACGAGAGGATGTGATTGGAGGCAACAGGATGATGATGATTGGAGGCAACGAGAGGATGTGATTGGAGGCAACGAGAGGATGATGATTGGAGGCAACGAGAGGATGATGATTGGAGGCAACGAGAGGATGATGATTGGAGGCAACGAGAGGATGATTGGAGGCAACGAGAGGATGATTGGAGGCAACGACAGGATGATGATTGGAGGCAACGACAGGATGATTGGAGTCAACGGGAGGATGATGATTGGAGGCAACGGAGGATGATGATTGGAGTCAACGGGAGGATGATGATTGGAGTCAACAGGATGATGATGATTGGAGGCAACGAGAGGATGTTGATTGGAGGCAACGAGAGGATGATGATGGAGGCAACGAGAGGATGATGATTGGAGGCAACGAGAGGATGATGATTGGAGGCAACGAGAGGATGATGATTGGAGGCAACAAGAGGATGATTGGAGTCAACGGGAGGATGATGATTGGAGGCAACGACAGGATGATTGGAGCAACGGGAGGATGATGATTGGAGACAACTAGAGGATGATGATTGGAGACAACTAGAGGATGATGATTGGAGGCAACGAGAGGATGATGATTGGAGACAACGAGAGGATGATGATTGGAGACAACTAGAGGATGATGATTGGAGACAACTAGAGGATGATGATTGGAGGCAACTAGAGGATGATGATTGGAGACAACTAGAGGATGATGATTGGAGACAACTAGAGGATGATGATTGGAGACAACTGAGGATGATGATTGGAGGCAACGACAGGATGATTGGAGTCAACGGGAGGATGATGATTGGAGGCAACGAGAGGATGATTGGAGGCAACGACAGGATGATGATTGGAGGCAACGAGAGGATGATGATTGGAGACAACTAGAGGATGATGATTGGAGACAACTAGAGGATGATGATTGGAGACAACTAGAGGATGATGATTGGAGACAACTAGAGGATGATGATTGGAGGCAACGACAGGATGATTGGAGTCAACAGGAGGATGATGATTGGAGGCAACGACAGGATGATTGGAGTCAACGGGAGGATGATGATTGGAGGCAACGAGAGGATGATTGGAGGCAACGACAGGATGATGATTGGAGGCAACGACAGGATGATGATTGGAGGCAACGACAGGATGATGATTGGAGGCAACGACAGGATGATGATTGGAGGCAACGACAGGATGATTGGAGGCAACGACAGGATGATGATTGGAGGCAACGAGAGGATGATGATTGGAGGCAACGACAGGATGATTGGAGTCAACGGGAGGATGATGATTGGAGGCAACGACAGGATGATTGGAGGCAACGAGAGGATGATGATTGGAGGCAACGACAGGATGATTGGAGTCAACGGGAGGATGATGATTGGAGGCAACGACAGGATGATTGGAGTCAACGGGAGGATGATGATTGGAGGCAACTAGAGGATGATGATTGGAGTCAACGAGAGGATGATGATTGGAGGCAACAACAGAATGGTGTGAAATAGTGTACAGATGATAAGGAGCTTTTACTGGGGGAATCATTTTGATTATTTTAAGATGATGTGTTAAGGTGCGTAGTGCTGTGAATGTGAGTGGTGTGGTGCTGTGAATGTGAGTGGTGTGGTGCTGTGAATGTGAGTGGTGTGGTGCTGTGAATGTGAGTAGTGTGGTGCTGTGAATGTGAGTAGTGTGGTGCTGTGAATGTGAGTGGTGTGGTGCTGTGAATGTGAGTGGTGTGGTGCTGTGAATGTGAGTGGTATGGTGCTGTGAATGTGAGTGGTATGGTGCTGTGAATGTGAGTGGTGTGGTGCTGTGAATGTGAGTGGTGTGGTGCTGTGAATGTGAGTGGTGTGGTGCTGTGAATGTGAGCGGTATGGTGCTGTGAATGTGAGTGGTGTGGTGCTGTGAATGTGAGTGGTGTGGTGCTGTGAATGTGAGTAGTGTGGTGCTGTGAATGTGAGTGGTGTGGTGCTGTGAAAATGTCAGATGGTTCACTTAAGAATTTGTTGATAAGATAAGATTGTGAATTTTTGGTGGGACAGATATGAAAAACGTGTCAGTGGACACTTGGCTCACACTGTGTCAGTGGACACTTGGCTCACACTGTCTCAGTGGAAACTTGGCTCACACTGAACAAGATAACACTAGAAATGTCCACTAACCAAATCTTCGCTCAACTGCAGGGAAAGGTGTGAACAACAACAGATATAAAAATCCAAACCTGGAAAGGGCTGTGCACCAACCCTGTGAAAACAAGTTTATCTTCAATTGGGCCATCAATTTCAAAGTACCAATGTAACAATTTCAAAGTACCAATGTAACAATTTCAAAGTACCAATGTAACAATTTCAAAGTACCAATGTAACAATTTCAAAGTACCAATGTAACAAGGGATTATCCCATTTTCCAGAGAAATGCCAGACATTGGAATAAACAGCCAGCTGTGAAGGAGTAGAGCTACCCCATAAAAGATATGGCACCTGAGATTTGATCACTTCTCGTTGGTTGTAACATCGACTGTTTAATGGCTGTTGTCATGTGACAGTAGAAATGAACCATTACACACCACAGGCGATGACAGTTATTCAGACAGGATTATACCAGGTGATTTTACAAAATGAATCAAATAGAGAAAACATTTTTAATCATGTTTAAAGAAAATTGTTTTTCCTAAATCCTAACATTTTTTATTCATTGAAAGATTTTCTCCACAAAACAAATTTAATTAATAATTTATCCCCATTCCTTTCTGTGAATTTAACAAATTGATCAAATGATGCTCTCGTTTTGCTCTGATCATTTCTCTCTGTTGAACAAGTCATCAGGTAATAAACTAAACTTCTCACTAAATTTGAAATTGTAATGTAATTGAGTTTTAGCAATTAGATTTTTTTCTAAAAATTGTAGGACAAATTTCCCAAGTTAATTTAAGTTACAGAAGTTGAGAAAGAATCAAGCAGTAGAATGGAGCAGAACCAACAACATAATGGGGCTTTCTGGACAATATGAGACTAGAGGAGATGATAAGAGGTCACAGCACTGTAATGGTTCATTCATTACCCTTATAGACACAGGAACACTCCGTTGGTAATGTTGGGACTGTGAGTGACGCGTCCACTTACAAAACCTACTAAGTCACTTTGGAGTTTTGGAGAAAAAGGAATTTATGTTTGAGCCACTTGGCAGATTTTTAAAGAGTGTCATATTTGTAAACAATAAAATACAGCGGTTAATGGTAGAGTCACTATTTGGACACACACGCCAAATACAATTTGTTATGTTTTAAATGACAAAACCAAAAGAATAATGTAGACATTTACCATTTAAACCAGAAAATGGCATTAACTCATTTTCCCGCCAAAGTCGACTTAGTAGGTATTGCAAGTGGACTCATCAAGCATGACCTTTAAAGAGTAAGAGAAGGCATTTTTAATTAATTTCCTTGTTTCTTTAAGTGGAAATATTCATTTGGGAATGACAGATGCAGCATGACTTGGCTCATTCAGATACAGATTCCAATGACAATTTACATCTGTCAGAAAAAGATGTGTCATTGATAGCTTCTCATGTCAAAACATAAGTCTATAGGGCCCAGTTTGGAAGAAACAACAAGTCAATATGACTAATGAAATGTTCCTCTCTATGAATTAGTGGACCATGACAATGACAGCCATTCTGTGGATCTTTAGCCATGCATCGGTGCCAGAACAAAGCCTGTCTAAGTTTGATATAAAGACAGTTTCAGGTGTATGGGAGGCACTGTCCATGAGATCTGGTGCATTCGACCAAGTACCACTTGGCCCGGTGCATTCGACCAAGTACCACTTGGCCCGGGGCCTGGTGCATTCAACCAAGCACCATAAGGCTTAGGAGGGAGCCTTTAGCTTCAATCAAGGCAAGTAATAGCCTTAGGCAAAGGTGCTTGGTGCATCTGAAAAACGAAGTAGCCTTTAGGCCTGAGTTCAATGTAAGTAATGGTACAGAACCAAAACAAGAAATACTGTCCTTAAAGACAAGGAACTGCCCTTGCAGTCTGGCAAGTCTGACCAAGAATAAGTTGAAAAGGCCAAAGTTTAGAAAGTTATTTAGTATAGTCTGTGAAGACCATGTTCATTGTATCCAACAAAAAAAGATGACATGTTTGTAGGATGGCTGTTTTAAAGAACGGAATTTGTGTGGAGGTTTGCGGATGAAAGCGTAACAAGGCATGTAACCATAACAAAGTAGCAGAGCCATTAGACCTCAAGCATGGACCCACAGTATGATATGTGCCATGTATGAGGCTTTGTCTGACTGAGATCATGAGTGATGGACAGTGGTGAGTAAGAAATGAAAGTAAGGTAGAGCCATTCCATGGAGGAGTGCACAAAATGAAACTATGGTATACAATGACCAACCAGCATCATGTTAATGGTAGAGTCACTATTGGGACACATACGCCAAATAAGCCATTTCAGAGGAGCTAATCTTATTTTAGATTGCTACAGGCATTTTAGCTCTACCAATAGAGGAGGATTTCTCCTTTTCATTCTTGTTGAGACTCCTCCCATTTGAACCAGAAACTCCGCCCAGTCATACCATTGGAACAGTTAGAGCTTGGACAACTGATAGAAGACTGTCACAGTGTGGCCTACATTTCTTGACACGGGTCGACAGCACTACCAGAGCTGGGGTCAGTGGGCTGACTGGCACCTGGCCGTACCTCCCCCTCCCTCTCTTCACCCACACTGTCCTCGATGGTTGTGGAAAGACTCGGGAAGTCCAGGTTGCTGGTTTTGGAGGTGAGTGTCATGTCATTGTCATCGCTCTCTGTCTCACTGTCCTCGGGATCCTGTGTGTCCAGGTGTTGGGCCGTGTCGTGCTCGGCCTCGGGGATGCTGATACTGTCAGGCAAGGGGAGATCAGCCACTGAAACTTCATTACTGCCATCATCGTCGTCATCCCCCATGGTGTATTCCATCTTTTCTTGACCAGTGGCGCCGCGCCCGCTCGACTCTCCGTGGCCGTGGTGGCCTGCACTATCTGGGCGGGTTCACTGGATAAGGTCAAGGCCTCGACACTTTCTTCAAGTTGGGTAACCTGCTGTATCCCGTGATGGACGATATCACACATGCTGGACAGAGTCTCCCCATGGTCGCAGATTGTTGTGGTTATTTCCCCTGTGGTCTGATAGGCCTGAGATGTTTGGACCACTGTATGAGTCATGCTCTCCCCTTGGAGCTCGCTTCTGACAGCGGTCGACTCGTTTGGAATGTCAAGAGTTGCTAATGCAGGAGACAGTGGTGAATCTGAGGACACACAAACAACAAGTATGACAAGACTTCTTCACCTACAATAAAGTGAGGAACTTAACAAATGTGCTGTTACTTCACCATAATTCTGCCAGAATGTTTTGACCCACATTTAAAACAATAATGTGATATAATAATACAGTAGAAGTCCATTAGTCCGGCATCCAACAGTCCGGGAAGCCCGATAGTCCGGCATCGCTCCGAAAAATTGTAAAAAAAAATTTTCTCCAAAAGTGTGTCTTTCAAGCAAATAAAAACGCTCGAGAGCTATTCAGAAGTTTTCGGGGTAGTTCGGGATCACCCGGAAGCGCTCTGTAAACCCTCAGCCTACTCAAAATCGTGAAGAAAGTGACTCAGATGCCGAAACGGAAGAAAAAGAAGAAAATCAGCTGGGCAGAAGCTGCAGAATCACTAAATAAGTTTATCTCTTTTACTGAGGCTAGTACTAGTACAGTGCTTCAGAAATTATTGATTTCCAAATCATTAGAAATAAATTTTATAATTAACACCCAAAGTCAAGAAAACAAAAAGACATTCGTGACTTTTTTTTAATATAAGTGAAATATGTTTTATAGTACGTGTACATACATTATATGAAATGTAAAATAAACTTTGTTGTAATTGCAGCAATAATAATTGCATACTGTATTTGTATTTTAATTATTAACCTAATTGTTCTTATAATTACGATTTATGTATGTATGTAGTTAAAAAACAAAGTACATTTGTTTTACGGCAAAGCCTACACTAAAAAGAAGGGGCACCGCCCGATAGACCGGAATTTTCGATAGTCCGGCACCGAGCCGGTCCCGAGCGTGCCGGATTATCGGACTTCTAGTGTACATCAATTTAGTAGTATGAACAAAATATTAAAAACAAAATATTATTAGATGTATAGTTTCCTATATACTTTAGTTGCATAAAACATGTTGCTCTCCGTGTCATAGTAAATAAATTGCACCTGTTTACATCATCAATAGTAAATAACTACTTGTTTTATGTGAGCTCAGCATGCTATCACTTGTGTATATGGCAATATAGGAAATAGCCCACCTGGGAATCGTCCCTTATGCATCCCCTTCCCAGGACACAACATGGACTAATCCTGCCAAAGGTCTTGTGACCCTACCCCCCTGATACATACATGGACTTATCCTGCCAGCCCTCTCCCCCCAAGTACCAACATGGACTTATCCAAACAGACATCGCGTACCTTATGGACTTATCCTGCCAGCCCCCCCTCCCGTACCTACATGGATTTTCCTGCTAGCCGCCCCTCCCCACCGGTACCTACATGGACTTATCCTGCCAGCCCCCCCTCCCGTACCTACATGGACTTATCCTGCCAGCCGCCTCTCCCCCCCTGTACCTACATAGACTTATCCTGCCAGACCCCTAGGTACCTACATGGACTTATCCTGCCAGCCACCCAGGTACCTACATGGACTTATCCTGCCAGCCACCCAGGTACCTACATGGACTTATCCTGCCAGCCACCCAGGTACCTACATGGACTTATCCTGCCAGCCACCCAGGTACCTACATGGACTTATCCTGTCAGCCACCTACATGGACTTATCCTGCCAGCCCCCCCCCCTGTACCTACATGGACTTATCCTGCCAGACACCCAGGTACCTACAAGGATTTATCCTGCCAGCCCCCCCACATGGACTTATTCTGCAAGCCCCCCCCCACATGGACTTATCCTGCCAGCCCCCACCCCCACATGAACTTATCCTGCCAGCTCCCCCACATGGACTTATCCCTCCAGCCCCCCCCCCACATGGACTTATCCTGCCAGCCCCCCCCCCACATGGACTTATCCTGCCAGCCCCCCCCCCACCTGGACTTATCCTGCCAGACACCCCCAGATACCTACATGGACTAATCCTGCCAGACGAAGGTGCTCCAGACATCTGTCTCTGCATCTCCTTCAAGGCGTCCAGTTTAAGCTGGGCTTCCTGTAGCTCTTTTCTTAACCTGTGTTTTTCTTCACTGCCACTGCTCATGGCAGCCTGGGAATGAGATCAAATAGAGCGTCACCAATGTTCATCAACTCACTGTCTGTACTAGTACAACATTCATCAACTCAGTGTCAGTACTAGTACAACATTTATCAATTCACTGTCAGTACTAGTACAACATTCATCAATTGACTGTCAGTACTAGTACAACATTCATCAAACTCAGTGTCAGTACTAGTACAACATTCATCAATTCACTGTTAGCACTAGTACAACATTCATCAATTCACGGTCAGTATTAGTACAACATTCATCAATTGGCTGTCAGTACTAGTACAACATTCATCAATTGACAGTCAGTACTAGTACAAAATTCATCGACTCACTGTCAGTACTAGTACAACATTCATCAATTGACTGTCAGTACAAGTCAATTAAGATCAGCAAAAAAAAGAATTGTTTAACATCTTTCTGAAATATTTTATCTTTAAAATATCAAACCCTAAAAAAGTATGTTTGTGTGGTTGGAACATACCTACATGCTTTTTCGTGTGTACAGAGCAAATTTTTACTGTACTAATTGAATTCAAAACAGATTCTAGAAAACCAGAGTAAAGTAACCCAACTATACTGTCATACTTGTACCACTTCCTTGCGCAGGTACATTTAATGTCTAACAGTGAAAACACACTAACTGTAGCCTGCATATCTGCTAACGAATTTTTGCTATTTTTTTAAATTTTTTTTATAAATTTGAGAGCCACTAAAAACTCTTTAAAAAAAATAAAGGCTTAAAAGTCTGAACCCTAAAACTAGCTAATCACACCCAATCTGAACATTTTTATCTTAAAATCTCATCTGTTTACTTTATCATTGCTTTGTGTACATTTTATCATTACAAATAAGTCCAAGAAAATTGTTCAGGGTTAGAGGAGTGGAGTGGTAATAGAATAGATTACTTCCCGTGATAACCCAGGTCAAGTTGAAAGGTTTGACTGTAAATAAAAGTTATTGAGAGGATGGCCAATCCATTCAGTAAGCATTTATTATAGTCTGTCTAATTTAATTGGTTGTAAACATAATTGATATCCTGACTGCATAGTGGGGGCCATAGGAAACACTGCTAACTGGCTTGTTCCCCTGAGTACTTCAATGTTTCTTATCTTGTCCACATGCTTGGGCGTGGACTCACAATATTATATGGATAGAAAATAGTGTGTGAGTCAATTTAATGTGTTTGCTGACTGCCTGTGTTGATTGACTGTATGTGTTGATTGACTGTGTGTGTTGACTGTGTGTGTGTTGACTGACTGCATATGTTGACTGACTGCGTGTGTTGACTGACTGCATGTGTTGACCGTGTGTGTGTTGACCGTGTGTGTGTTGACTGACTGCGTGTGTTGACCGTGTGTGTTGACTGACTGCATGTGTTAACTAACTGCGTGTGTTGACTGACTGCATGTGTTGACTGTGTGTGTGTTGACTGACTGCGTTTGTTGACTGACTGACTGTGTTGACTGGCTACGTGTGTTGACTGGCTACGTGTGTTGACTGACTGCGTGTGTTGACTGACTGCGTGTGTTGACAGACTGCGTGTGTTGACTGAATGCGTGTGTTGACTGACTGTGTGTGTTGACTGACTGTATGTGTTGATTGTGTGTGTGTTGACTGACTGCGTGTTGACTCACTGCATGTGTTGACCGTGTGTGTGTTGACCGTGTGTGTGTTGACTGACTGCGTGTGTTGACCGTGTGTGTTGACTGACTGCATGTGTTAACTAACTGCGTGTGTTGACTGACTGCATGTGTTGACTGTGTGTGTGTTGACTGACTGCGTTTGTTGACTGACTGACTGTGTTGACTGGCTACGTGTGTTGACTGGCTACGTGTGTTGACTGACTACGTGTGTTGACTGACTGCGTGTGTTGACTGACTGCGTGTGTTGACAGACTGCGTGTGTTGACTGAATGCGTGTGTTGACTGACTGTGTGTGTTGACTGACTGTATGTGTTGATTGTGTGTGTGTTGACTGACTGCGTGTTGACTCACTGCGTGTGTTGACTGACTGTATGTGTTGACTGTGTGTGTTGACTGACTGTGTGTGTTGACTAACTGCGTGTGTTGACTGACTGCATGTGTTGACTGCATGTGTTGACTGTGTGTGTGTTCACTGACTGTATGTGTTGACTATGTGTGTTGACTGACTGTGTGTGTTGACTGACTGCATGTGTTGACTGACTGCGTGTGTTGACTGACTGTGTGTGTTGACTGACTGCGTGTGTTGACTGACTGCGTGTGTTGACTGACTGCGTGTGTTGACTGACTGCGTGTGTTGACTGACTGCGAGCGTTGACTGACTGTGTGTGTTGACTGACTGTGTGTGTTGACTGTGTGTGTTGACTGACTGTGTGTGTTGACTGACTGTATGTGTTGACTATGTGTGTTGACTGACTGTATGTGTTAACTGACTGCATGTGTTGACTGACTGTGTGTGTTGACTGACTGTATCTGTTGACTGACTGTGTGTTGACTGACTGTGTGTGTTGACTGACTGCATGTGTTGACTGACTGTATGTGTTGACTGTATGTGTTGACTGAATGCATGTGTTGACTGTGTGTGTGCTGACTGACTGTATGTGTTGACTGACTGCATGTGTTGACTGATACTGCATGTGTTGACTGACTGTATGTGTTGACTGACTGTGTGTGTTGACTGACTGCATGTGTTGACTGACTGTATGTGTTGACTGACTGCATGTGTTGACTGATACTGCATGTGTTGACTGACTGTGTGTGTTGACTGACTGTGTGTGTTGATTGACTGTGTGTGTTGACTGACTGCGTGTGTTGACTGACTGTGTGTGTTGACTGACTGTATGTGTTGACTGTGTGTGTGTTGACTGACTGTATGTGTTGACTGTGTGTGTGTTGACTGACTGCATGTGTTGACTGACTGCATGTGTTGACTGACTGTATGTGTTGACTGACTGTGTGTGTTGACTGACTGCGTGTGTTGACTGACTGCGTATGTTGACTGACTGCATATGTTGACTGTATGTGTTGACTGACTGTATGTGTTGACTGACTGCATGTGTTCTGTGTGTGTGTTGACTGACTGTATGTGTTGACTGACTGCATGTGTTGACTGATACTGCATTTGTTGATGTGTTGACTGACTGTATGTGTTGACTGACGTGTGTGTGTCGACTCACTGCTGTGTTGACTGTGTGTGTGTGTTGACTGACTGCGTGTTTTGACTGACTGCGTGTGTTGACTGACTGCATGTTTTGACTGACTCTATGTGTTGACTGACTATGTGTTGACCTACTGACTGTGTGTTGACTGACTGCACGTGTTGACTGACTGTGTGTGTTGACTGACTGTATGATTTGACTGACTGCATGTGTTTATTGTCTGTGTTGATGGCACTCACCATTAATTTACTGAGGATGGTGTTCATCTCTGTGGCCATCTCTTTTAGCTGCTCCATGGGCACTGGGATGTTGAGACTGGTAGACGACTGTGCCATCTGGGTGGTGGGGAGGACCTGCTGACTGCTCACACCACTGCTACTGCTCTCTGCCTCGGAGGCTGAGCTCTCCCCTTGGCTAAGAGTTGCTGTAAACACCAGAGTACACGTGTCAATGTCAACCCAAACAGCTAACTCAGACATTCATAAATAGCTTTACTCTACAACACATGGCGGTTACAAGAGATGAATATGTAAAAGGGGAAACTAATTTATTGGGAATAGGGTTTATTTTACTATCTACATAAAATTGTAACATTTTAAGATACAGTATTATAAAGGTTAGTTATTTGTGATAAACTTTAACCAACACAGTGGTTCTCAACCCGTTAAATTTATTTGTTTCATCAAAAGAAGTATACACAGAGTATTTAAAGACAGTGTATACAGACAGACTTTAAATTGTTCTATTGGATACTGCAACAAAATATTACATGTTTATTACTTTGTTGTTATCTCTATCCCTATACCAGGTTGAGAACCTTTGCTTTCAATCTTAAATTTTGGTCTTTCCAATCATTGAAACTTGAGTTAATTCAACTGAATATTAATTGACTGTTTTCATTATTCCATATAGTACTAATCATTACATAGACACAAAGAAAATTGCTTATAGAAATTAACACAAGCAAACAAACAAAAATGACAGCTAAGAAACAGACATGATAAACTGGTCTTTATCCATTAGACCATAACACTGACTGGGTGGGTCCATGACCAGGACTGCCTGGCTCTGGCCAAACAAATTCTCCCTGTTTTTAAGGGGAGGTTTGGAACATTTATCAGATATGTAGTTACTTTAAAAAAAAATTATAATAAATTGTATTTTTAACTGACTGGTTACCCTGGCAGGAGAATGGACCCTTGTGCCATAATTTATGAATTTATTTGGTTTACATTTTTATGCTAGTATAAAGAAATTGTTGAAAGAGAGTTTCTCTATCCAAAAATTGGTCTTGCAAAAGGGACACCACTCTATTATGTAGAATGAATTATAAAGCCAGAGTTTCTAAGACTGCAGTCCTGGTATATTGGACCAGCTTTACATAGACCACCCAGCTTGACATTACAATAGAATCATAGTGAAAATACATGGGCTAACAACATATCAAGGGGTGTAACCTACATGGGCTATACTACACATCAAGGGGTGTAACCTACATGGGTTAAACTGAACATCAAGAGGTGTGACATAGACAAGATGAAGAGGCTTGTCTGAAGGGAGTGAGATATTAGGACTACAGAAGACATGCAATCACAACATCTAGAAAAACCAAATGGGATCAATGTTTTCAGTAGATGCAACAATGGAATGGCCAATCTGCTGTAATGGCATCACTGGATGCCATAGGCTGGAAACATTTATAAGGCTGGGATACATTAGATCAATGGAGATTATTGTTTTATAAGGGAGGATAAATTAGATCAATAGAGATCAATTTTGTATAAGGGTGGGGTTGAATATTGAAATGGGTGGGATTTAATAATCAGTTAAAGTGTACCCCAACCCCATCTATCTTTCACTGTATAGTGATGGTGTAGATTTATATGGTTGAAATCAAAATTCCTGAATTTCTTTTTTGGTAAGATAATATATAAGCTGTTTACTGGACAGAAGACCACTTGGATAACATCATGTAAAATCATGTCTAAATGACACACACAGCTTGGTGTCAGCCAAGCAGGGGTCAGAACTTTGTGTTCTTGTCACACCACTCTCAGGAGTGGTCAGAACTTTGTGTTCTTGTCACACCACTCTCAGGAGAGGTCAGAACTTTGTGTTCTTGTGACACCACTCTCAGGAGTGGTCAGAACTTTGCGTTCTTGTCCCACCACTCTCAGGAGTGGTCAGAACTTTGTGTTCTTGTCACACACCTCAGGAGTGGTCAGAACTTTGTGTTCTTGTCACTACCACTCTCAGGAGTGGTCAGAACTTTGTGTTCTTGTCACACCACTCTCAGGAGTGGTCAGAACTTTGTGTTCTTGTCACACCACTCTCAGGAGTGGTCAGAACTTTGTGTTCTTGTCACACCACTCTCAGGAGTGGTCAGAACTTTGTGTTCTTGTCACACCACTCTCAGGAGAGGTCAGAACTTTGTGTTCTTGTGACACCACTGTCAGGAGTGGTCAGAACTTTGCGTTCTTGTCCCACCACTCTCAGGAGTGGTCAGAACTTTGTGTTCTTGTCACACCCCTCAGGAATGGTCAGAACTTTGTGTTCTTGTCACACCACTCTCAGGAGTTGTCAGAACTTTGTGTTCTTGTCACACCACTCTCAGGAGTGGTCAGAACTTTGTGTTCTTGTCACACCACTCTCAGGAGTGGTCAGAACTTTGTGTTCTTGTGACACCACTCTCAGGAGAGGTCAGAACTTTGTGTTCTTGTGACACCACTGTCAGGAGTGGTCAGAACTTTGCGTTCTTGTCCCACCACTCTCAGGAGTGGTCAGAACTTTGTGTTCTTGTCACACCCCTCAGGAATGGTCAGAACTTTGTGTTCTTGTCCTACCACTCTCAGGAGTTGTCAGAACTTTGTGTTCTTGTCACACCACTCTCAGGAGTGGTCAGAACTTTGTGTTCTTGTCACACCACTCTCAGGAGTGGTCAGAACTTTGTGTTCTTGTCACACCACTCTCAGGAGTGGTCAGAACTTTGTGTTCTTGTCACACCACTCTCAGGAGTGGTCAGAACTTTGTGTTCTTGTCACACCACTCTCAGGAATTGTCAGAACTTTGTATTTTGAAAAATTTACAATTGTGGGATATCATCTCTTCTAAATTAGAAATGTCCTGTTTTAAAAAGTATGGTTCATAATTTACATTGCAGGATTTCATATTTTAGATGGTGGTTAAAATTTCATTTTGATGGTACATTGTATTTAATAAAAATGGGATTGAATGTTGTTAGAGGATTAGATTAAATGTTTTATATGGTTATGTCAACATATGCAACACGGATTGATTAAAGAATATTTCAATGACAAGTTTTAGTTTTCTTGCAATAGAATGCTGCCTTCTGGATGCATGTTTTAGTAGAGACGTACTAATCTAAGAGGTCTGGTTCCCAGCAATAGCAAGGGGATCACAACTTCTAATTTTCATGTACATTTATAAATGGTGAGAATATCCGTGATTAGAGTTGATATCATTTCAAGAGCAGACATTTTAAGATAAAAGTGAAAACAACAAAATTTACTCATACGTCATACGCCCTGAAATAATACAAACTTTGTTTTCTCCACATAACAGTTTTTAAATAGTTATTAGGAAAAACAACTAGACATTATTTTAGCCATGCAATCAATCACACATGATAAAACTAACAATTTATGTTTAAATGACTTATGATATTGTTAAACAGCACCTCACACAATCAAGATAACATAGATGAATCAAGTGTATAATTGTATCATCTATTATGTTTTCTATAGAATGCTAACATTTTATCTGTAACTACGGCCCCTATTGCTACATACGTTCCTTAAATCGACGTTCCTTAAATTTGACTTAAATAGAGTCTAATGAAAACTCTTAACAAGTGCTGTGGTGTTTGCCTGAAATTAGCCAGTTAATCAGCTTGTAGGCCGATGAATGTAATAAAGTTGAGCTTAACATTTGTATGCACTGTTACAAAATAATGATAAAAAAATGATAATAAATATTTACTTTCAATTTTTTTTAAATTATCTATTTCCGTCTGCTGCATCTACCTATTGGCTGCCCCTCCCCCTCCCATGCATGCCCTTTTTTTGTTTTTAAATGTATATATATATATATGATTGAAGTTTTATGCTCTATTAATTAATTGTTGAAACATTTTTGTTTGGCTAAATAAGCTTCAGTTAGATTAAATAGGTTCTGATAATATAATTTAAATGAAAAATGTGTTCACTGAACAAATATTCATTTGGATCATAAAGATGTGAGGGATGGAAGAAGACAATTGATGACAGCATCTATTTACAAATTGCTGTTAATGACATACATGCACAATTAGATTTGGGAAGGAAGTGTGCAAGGTGGGAGGTGAAACACATGCCAACATATTTCTTCTTATCTTCATCAAGCCAATTAGTGTGAAATAAGCCAGGTGAAAAATTTACTTAGCTTAGTGGCAGTCCATTAGGACATTTTTAGTGATTTTTGAAGCATTATATAAGCTACTAGTAAATACCCAGTCATAGAAAATATTAGTATGTGAGCTAAATGTCCAGCACCAAAAGTCATGCACCATTACCAGGCGTGTAGGGGTGCACCATTACCAGGCGTGTAGGTGTGCAAGTCATGTGTATCTGAAGGGGTGTGACAAGGGATGGGTACACAGACAGTCCCCCCAACTTTACAGTAGTCTTTGACTACAAGGACAAGACTGAGACCATAGATGGGTGAGTGGCTAGGTCTCAACAACTGACCACAGTGGTCAGCTGGACTCAGTCTTACAACAGCCAGCACACAAACAACAGACAGAAGGGTGTCTAGAGTGGATCAGTCTCATGTTACCACATATGTTGTGACAATGTCATCTAGTGTATGGGGTGAGACTGGCATTCTGTGTATGTTGTGACAATGTCATCTAGTGCAGTGCTTCTCAAACTTTTTAGTATGGCGGACCGGCAGGAATTTTTTCCATTGCACCAGGGACCGGTGCAGTATTTTCCCAGTACTGACATTTTTTTCTGTCCTTTTTTTGAGAACATCTGTGGATCGGCAGCGGATGGCCCACGGACCAGCACCGGTCCGCGGACCACCTCTTTGAGAAGCACTGATCTAGTGTATTGGGTGAGACTGGCATTCTGTGTATGTTGTGACAATGTCATCTAGTGTATTGGGGTGAGACTAAAAGTATGTTGTGAAAAGCCAGTCCCTGCGGTCTATGCCAATGTTGTAACAACTACACAGGTGTGATCTAATGGCTTGCAGATCTAACAACAAAACCAGTGCAGTGGCATAGAACATTGCGAGCTGATCACACTTAAAAGCAAAGACTGGCAACAGTAAACATTAATACATTGAGATCACAATGAAATACAGCTATTTCAGATTGTGGAGACAACAACCACATACAAATTAAGGCATCTTTGAACCAGATGCCAAACAATGAGACACCCATACAACATTTAACACCACCAGTAAATGACCAGAAACAGTGACCACACAGAAAAAAAGGGGGAAATCATAAAAACAGCTTTTAAAAAAAATAAACATACACAGTGGGCGAGATGGAGAGGAGGGGCTCTCCTCGTCCAGGGCCGGCGGTTGTTGTGGGGTGCCTGATGGGATAGATGAACTAACTAGTTGAATGTACCGCGCGTTGATTTCAAAGGCTCTGGCCAGCAGATACTGGACATCCCCTCCGGCACCTTCTTCTTCTTCCTCCTGCCTCTCTCCTGCACTGAGATCACTGGACTTCTGCTCGGTTGTGGGTGGAGAGAATTGGGTCAAATGGTTAGTTACGACTTGGTCGGACTTCTCGCCCTTCTATCCTATAACAAAGAGCTCTATTGTCTTAAGCTTGATTACTTTAAACTTTGATGACAGTTCCAAGCATCATTTCCCCTTTGTTAGACATTTAACATTATTTCATATATTTTTGTTCCATTAGGCACTTTATAGAAAGCAAGTATTCTGGTACTAAATGTTGAACTGCCAGGACATGGGTCCCTCTCACCAACCTGGTTAAGAGAACGGTATTGATTCCATGAAAGATTAAGCACTTGGGCCACAAGGCGCTCTCGTTCCTGGAGAGCTGTGTTTATTTGCTGGGTGTTCTCACTCAACAACTCTGTCAACAACAGGACACAGGGAACTTAACATTTAACGTTGTTAACAATGAATAAATTGAGGGAAATTCCAATGACAACAAACAGAAACATTGATACTGGTAGTACCACAGATGGGGGCGGGGGGTCATAATCTTAACTGGCAACACGACACTCTGGACGACTTGGTGTGGCCGGACCGTCTAGCAGCCTGGCCAACATCTAGTGGTCAACAATACACTCTGGCCAAATTTTTTGGACAAATAAAAAGAAAGAATTGATACATAATTAAATCTTATTCCTGGATGACCCACGGTCATTATCTACATAAATTAAATCTTATTCCTGGATGACCCACGGTCATTATCTACAGAAATTAAATCTTATTCCTGGATGACCCACGGTCATTATCTACATAAATTAAATCTTATTCCTGGATGACCCATGGTCATTATCTACATAAATTAAATCTTATTCCTGGATGACCCACGGTCCTTAAATTTAACACTAAGTGGAGCTCTCAGTAGATCTTAAGTTCTACAAAAATGATCCTCAAAGGAATCTTCTTTTTTTTAAATCATCAAGTCTTGCATAACTATTACACTAAACATAAGCTCAAT
Organism: Ampullaceana balthica; assembly: GCA_944989445.1. Classification (NCBI taxonomy): domain Eukaryota; kingdom Metazoa; phylum Mollusca; class Gastropoda; family Lymnaeidae; genus Ampullaceana; species Ampullaceana balthica. Next base: position 529,308 of record CALYLW010000241.1, on the reverse strand, counting down.
TGACTTTGAATAAATGATAACCAAAGGTCAAGATTTAATGTACATAGAAATAATTGATTTTTAGTAGTAAAAGTGAACTGCAACTATTAGTTTGGTCAGCAAAATGTTAGATAAACACAACTGATCCAATGAACAAGACACACTGAAAGCACTTGTCACATTCTGTAATGAAGTCTATTATCACAACAATAATTCTCAACTAACTGCCTCTGCCTATAAATGAGAACTTTAAGCACAAACTGAATGCTCTCCCCTGGTCCAGACAAACTGTAGAAAGTACAAACTGAATGCTCTCCCCTGGTCCAGACAAACTGTAGAAAGTACAAACTGAATGCTCTCCCCTGGGGCAGACAAACTGTAGAAAGTGATCTCCTAGGAACAGCCACCAGGATAGCTTTTATGTGTCAGGTGAACACACCCACCCCTCCCTGACAGCCCCACCCCTACCAGTGCACCCAGCTCCCCCCCACCCCACCCCTGGATTCAAGAAATTCATTTCAGCACATTTGATATATCTATGACATCCCCCTACCCACCTTCCTCCCCCCTCTCTCCATTGGAACAGATACACTTCTAATAAATGTCTGGGATAGAAACCCACTAGCAATTACACAAGCACTTCTCTCAACAGCCTGTCTTAAAAAGACTGCTCTCCCATTTCAGACTTACAACAGGGCACACACACTGACACTAACTCTTTGCCAATTTCACCAAATTTCCTCACAGGGGGGGGGGCAAGATGTAATCAAACGTTTGGAATACCTACTTGGAACTTGTTTTGTTTACTCAGATTTTAGCTATTGAAACTGCCTGCCCCCCATTTCATTTTTTGACTAGATAATATTGAATGATGTTTTTGATAATGTATGACCCCCCCCCCAACACCCCCAGAGGCCTGTTCCTATGAGCTCAGCATTTCATGTATTACAATGACCTGTTGAAATGTTGGTTGTTCAACCCCCAGGTAGAAGGAAGCTAAAAATAAACAGATCTAATGAAGTCAGAATGGAGCAGCATGTGGCCTGTGAGATTGTGTAAACAGTTTATCTCAATGCTGGATAGACTGCAGACAAGAGAGAGAATGGGATTCCTCAAGTTAGACCAGCTCAACATTTGAATCACAAACAAAATGTGTATAGGCTAGGAAGTGCAGGGGTAACAGCAAGTCTGCAATGTTGGAGGGGAGCAGCCAGCAACAAATTGTTGTAACATTTGTCTACAGTTTTACTAGAGCCTAGATCTGGAGTTGAACATTAACTGGACTATCAAAAACATCAATGTATTCTACCATGTAGATTGTAATATATGGTTAACTACTGCTTCACAGTATGTCACATTTGATCAAAGTGAAAAGACAGATTATCAACCAAGAGCTCATGGGACACATCCAAGAGCTCATGGGACACAACCAAGAGCTCATGGGACACAACCAAGAGCTCATGGGACACAACCAAGAGCTCATGGGACACAACCAAGAGCTCATGGAAGACAACCAAGAGCTCATGGGACACAACCAAGAGCTCATGGGACAGACAACCAAGAGCTCATGGGACACAACCAAGAGCTCATGGGACACAACCAAGAGCTCATGGAAGACACAACCAAGAGCTCATGGAAGACAACCAAGAGCTCATGGAAGACAACCAAGAGCTCATGAGAGACAAACAACAGCTCATGGTACAAAAACAAAAGACAATGGGACACAACCAAGAGATAGTGAGACATAACCTGGAGATCATTGTAAAAAACAAGAACATGGGACACAACCAAGAGATAGCGAGACATAACCTGGAGATCCACATTTTTTACCAGATCAGATGAGTTTTGACATTTTGCAAATAACAAACAAAAACCACTAGAGTGAATCAAATAAATTAAAAAAAACAAGGACACCCAAGTGTGAGCCTAACAAGTAGGAGCTAATACATAGAGTGAATCAATTCAATTCACAGAATGCTTCATCCTGATATATTGAAGACTTAATGGAATCAGATCAAAATATATAGTTTTAGTAGTTCACTTTTATTTCTAAAACAATTATTTTGATTGATTTTCATTGTTATTTAAAAATGTCCAAAACATGCAATGGACATTATTGATTCTGAAACCCTATTTCTCCATTCTATTGGTATTATTGAGTACGACTTATTTGCACAATGAAGGGGGAAAGCATGTAATAATATAGAAATGTGCTCAGATTTCCAGGTGCTGCAAGAAACTTTATATTTGTTTGTTGTTATAAGTGATAAGAAAGATTATTGATAGATGTATAGAGCTTCATACAAGCATTAGCTGATTACATGGAAGCTCTGGCCAGAGTGTTTCTAACTCCTATCAGACATCAGCCTGCACATCTAACGACAAGTTTGATGCCCAGGGAAACACAGCAGATATTCTCCATTTCATTTTAAATAAAAAAAATTCCCCCTCTCTCTGAAGGTGCATATGGTGTGCATAACTCTTAAGGTTACAAGTTTTGTGTGCATTGAGAATGCCATCCCCTTGCCTGAAGTTACAAGTTGTGAGTACAAGCAATGAATGCTGGGAGAAAATGATGACTAGGCAATCTGTTACAGCAGTTTTTGATTTGAATCTTAGCATTTTGAAAGAGAAATTTATCTGGGGAAGCCATTTATTATTATTGGAGTTGGTGTTAAGCACGTGGGGTTTATTAATAGATCTCAACAATAAGGGGAGGGAATTGTATGACACGTGGGGTTTATTAATAGATTTCAACAATAACGGGAGGGAATTGAATGACACGTAAGCATGGAATGGTTGAGGCACAGAGATATGATGGAACAACTGTTGATTAAAGCAAGAACAAAGACTGGGTTAACTTGGTATTACAAACAGCTGTGTTATCAAACAAGTTATTCATCCAATCTTCAGGGGGCACGTATGAAATCCTAAGAGTGTTATGAGAAAATGAAATGTGAATGGATACAGGTGATCCTGCCATCCAGACAATGTGGTCATATCCAAGTTGGCTAAATGCCACCAAATATCAACACAGCTCAACAACAAACAACCATTCTTAAGATGAAATGTTAGAGTTGAAATAAACAAGCTAATTAATGACATAATCATTGGTATAGGGTAGTCAAAATAAGAAATGTTAAAGCATATATTAAAACGATTGGCATTGGGTTTATAGTCATCAACAATTGAGAAATAAAATTTTAAAAAACAAAAGGTTAGATCAATGTAGTTGTTTGAGATTAGGAAGAAGGTCAAACATTTGATGAGAAAAAGGGAAAAAAAGGAAAATTGTAAAATCATTAGAAATTTATTTAAAAAATGTGATTGAATGTTAATTAAATGTTTGATTTATTTGAAGACATATAAAGTGATATCACCTTAATTTCAGTAGATATCTGTACTAACCCACCAGCAAAATGCCAAAAAGACATATATATATGGAATCATATAAATGACTGCTTATTACACTTTTGTTGTTTTCCCACAAGTGTGCACATCATCTGATTATTTCCTATTTGGTCCTAGAATCTTAAGTAGCACTAGTCCCACCCCCTTGGTATCCCCATGCCCCACCCCCTTGGTATGCCCATGCCCCACCCCCTTGGTATGCCCATGCCCCACCCCTTGGTATGCCCATGCCCCACCCCCTTGGTATGCCCATGCACCCCCCCCCAATCTACATTAATATTTTAACACCACCACCCCTTTCATTTAAATTTCTGTTAAAGAAACAAAAGAATTTATTATGCACCACCAATAAAATATAACAGGCAGTTTTACTGGTGGGTTGTTACATCACAGAAACTTGTCTAGTAAATTGTGCACTTTCCTCACCCAATGATTCTATTCAAAGTGCATTTAATTTTAAAAAAACAAAACAAATTGATTGAGTTGCATTAAAGAAATTATAGTGATAAAATGTGAATGCTTTTATCTCTGATACCACTGATAAAATAGAAATGAAAGAGAAAAAAACGTATATCTCTAAGACAGCTCATGAAGAAATCTTTGTGATAAAAGAGGAATGCTTGTATTTCTGGGACAGCTAATAGAACATAAATATTTGTATTAAACAAGGATTGATTTTATCGCTAAGACAGCTATTAAAACAGACATATTCGTATTAAACAAGGAATTATTGTATCACTAAGACAGGAGTCAACAGGAGGCAGCACCACAGCACACACAAAAACCATTACAAACACAAGTGTGGGTAGCCAGCATTCTTTATAGAAACAGAACAAATGCAGAAATAAAAACCCAGCATTCTATCTCAGCTAGAGGGTGTTGTTTTTTTAATTTAAAAAATATTTTTATTATGTTATTACCTTCTCAGCAAGAACAAGAGCAGAAAGTTTATTTACACCTATACATTTACAATACTTGATCATTCCATATTCCTAAAACTTCAGGCCAACATATTGAATGCCATTACTACTATATTGTTACTGTGGGACTGTCATTCCCAGTACATTGGAAGTTCAAAGGTTACATCCTCAAACAAGTAAAAAAAACTTATGCAAAAAATTCAATTTGGATCAAACCAAAACAACTTGTTGGCATTTCATTTTGTATGTTCTCCTTGACTGCTTGATGCAGTCTCTGCACCATTTAATCATTGAGAAATGTTTGTTGGTTTAAAACACCTGATTTTTTATAATACAGCTAGCCAATCTGAACTTTGAAACACCTTTACAAAAAATGTTTTTAACAACTTATTAAATAAATAATAAAAAACTGTGGTTATTATTGAATGTTAATAAAAAAGAGGCTTTGTTATAATCAAGTTACTCTTTTTTAAAGCTATTGCTGTTCCATGAGATAAAATTTACAAGTAGGTATGTAGGTATAGAATAGCTGAGAACCTTGTTACACATTTCTAGGGTGAACATTACAAGTTCGGTAGAATATTTTGACCAGATGAGACAGCACACAAGGAGAGCAAGCCCTACCTAACGGAGAGTGGACGGCCTCTGGTATGTACGTGTCTGGGTTGGAGACGATGACCTCGTTGGGCTGGATCAGCTCATCCTTCTCGTCATGGTGGATGTCCATGTCCTCCAGGTGGTGTAAGCCGTCCACATGGTCCTGCTCTGTTGAGATCTCCTGGACTGGACTGATGCTGTCAGCATCTCTGGGAGAGGTCAAGGATAAAATCATCTTCATTATCTGTTGGCTAATTATAAGATGTTAAACAATATGTTGGCTAATGATAACATGTTTCATCTAATGTTATATTTTTTATACTCTAAACTCATTAGGAAATTAATTTGGTTCCTGAGTAAGGTGAAAATAAATTAGACCCAGTGTTAAAACCGTTCAAAAAAGTTGTGAAATCGTTTAATTAAGACTAAAACTAAAAAAACGTAAAATCTCATATTTGTATTAACACATTTATCAAATTTATGGTTGAGAGGTAAAGAAGATACTAAAGGAACTTTCCACTTTGAAAATTGTGGGAAAAAAAATTAAATTGTAAGAAGGGCTGTATGTATTTGATATAATAGATTCAATTTGAGAGAGTAGATTCAATTTAAGAGAAAAAAAAGTCTATGGTTTGCCTTGTTTTTTTTTATAATCACTTTTTTTATAGGTCGAAGTTTGTGGAAAATAAAGAATTGACAGTAATCCCTGTATATGATGTAGAAATGAATGCATGATTGACAATTTTAGCTAACTATTGTTTCTTTGGACTTGACTTACTTGCTGGATAATCTGTTCCTTTCCATCTCTACTTGTTCTAACTGTGGTGCTTGTATTAGAGTACTGGTCCTTGGGCCAGGGAAGTTGCCAGATTTTTTCAACTCATCAGCCTTGTCATTGATAAGTTTACACCATCTGGACAAAAGAAATAACAAGATTTATTATTCCATACATAGATATTACAATGTAATGACATTAAAATTGTTATTATTATTATATTAATTTCAAACTAATATGTCATGATTTTTTTAGATTATAAAAGAATTGGAATAATAAATGACCCCCCCCCCAATATACTGGCTACTGTGTGAGATTTTATTAGTAAAAAAATCACATTTAATATGATGGGGAAAAAAAAAGTAAATATCCCAGAAATTTAATTGTCATTTATCAATAATCTCGTGATCATTTCCCCAGGTTATTTATAATGGAAAAAAAAAGTCCCTTTAAATGATATTTTTCTACTTAGCATTTGTGGCCCCAGGATAGTGCTGCTTGCATCATCACTCTAAGTTCATGCATTCTAAAACATACAGTTATCCAAACGAACTTACTTGACTCTCAGGTCAGAGGTCTGTGCTGTGAACTCATACATCTGGGCCCTTACTTCTGATATGTTAACTACGAAAAATGATTTTTTATCTGTGGACAGAAAGTTGACAAATTTGATCAACACCTTAGAACACTAAATTGATATTAGGTGAGGCTTAAGTTTTTCCCCATAACATAAGTCAGGGCAAGTCTCTCAAAAATAAACAAAATTACAACAATAGATCAGTTGAAATCATTTTTTTAAATTGTAAGTATCATCATTAGTAAATAGAACTTAGTTGAGCAGTTCATATTAGTTTTATAGAAGTAAAGTCCCATCAATAAAGATAAAACTATAAACAGACACAACAACAACATTGATAGCCAGCTGACCTGTGGCTAAATTCCTAGCTAACAGGTTCTGTAAGCGTAAGACTGGACTGTGTGTGTACTTGTGTTCATCTCTGGCTGCTTGGACATTGGTGCTCTGGCATTTCAGGATATACCTGGTATGGAAAAGCACAGATTAATATTGTAACTGATTTAAGCCTCTTCATATCGATGTCAATAATAATGGAGTTATTATGAAATATTCCAAGTCTAACAATCTTCTTGGTTGATTGTAATTAAGGCTGTGACTTCAATAAGTTTATTACTGTGTGGAATATCCCTGCTCTCACAAAATAATCTCCAAATTCCCATTACTTAAAAGTATCCCTCCTGTTAACTCTCAAAGGACGTAACATTGACTTTTCGATCAGGGCTGGTCGAGAGTTTAAATTTTAATATTTTTTTCATCTTTTTACATTCTAATGTTATTTTTAAAATTTATCCCTAAATAATTGAATAAAATTAGGAAAAAATACGATTTCAAACATTAATTTTTAATTTAAATTTTAAAAAAATGTTGCCCGACCCTCGTGTTTTTGGTTTACCGGAACGCTATTTTCATTCACCATTGTGAAATTCTTGTTAATTTTACTGAGACAAGTCGGACGCAATTTTTTTAAATTATAGCGAAAGATTCATCATTTAGCGAAGAAATCGCTTATATTCCTAGCTGACAAGTTATTTCTATTGAAAGGAATAAAAAACAAAGTATAATTACGAACAATTTATTTTTTTCATCGATGGACAAGTTCACTATCGAAGGTATGTATTTTTCCTTTGTTACAAAGTTCTCCCACATCGCCAATTTTTTTACAAATAAAATTGATTTTACTAAATCTATTGATATATTAAGTAGCAATGAGACATCTCTAAATCAAGGAAATTCATTTTAGCACGTATATTTGTCTTTATTTTTATTTTATATGAAGTATGTATTTTATTATTATTTTTTCCCCAAGTCCATAATAAATTACATTTGACTTTGTTTACCCTGGTTACACTGTAAGGTGGCATCAGTATTTTACAATTTACTTCAAATTTTGCTTGATAATAAGCTTAAAATCATTCTAGATTTTCTTTAGAATTGAATAGTGTATTTTAATTAATTATGTTAAATTTTATAATTGCTTCTTACAAGCCTATTTCTAATGTTTTTCCTAATATTTCTATTTCACAGTTACAGTTATGGCTCTGTAGATTGGGACCTTAGACCACCCCAAGCATTTTCCTGATTACAGGTCTAAACAACCACCCATTGCCCATGTCCCTGAGTCAACTTATGGTGACCCTTTTGCTGAATCAATCATCAGTCAGAGATAGGGGAAGAAATATAGACTTCTCTTTCATGTTTCAAGTTGCTATTCGGAATTCGCAAACTTACTGCTAGAGACTCTTCGAAGCTATGCCTATATATAATTGTTGCTACCATGCACCTCCCTAAGTCAACAATGTTCAGAAACTCATTTCATCTTATTATTGACTATGGACATGCTAAGGTACATGGGACTTGTGCAATTAGATAATGGAATTAAATATTATTATTCAAAGGATTATGTGCAAGACGGTTCAAGTTTTAGACTTTAAATTTTATATTTCTGAAATGTTCAAAAAGGAATATTGAGGTAAACAAAAAAATCAGGTTCAAGAAGAAAGTGAATGAAGCTATATCTTTCTAGACCCAACATTTCAACTGATGAAAGATTGATATCGGTAAGAAAGAAGAAAGATATGATTAGACAAATATATTCGGCTGACCGCCCGTAACCGTATACCACGCATAAGCCAATGACATTTTACAAAATAAGAATTAAATATATTACTATTATTAACTTATTTTAAGAATATGAACTAAGAAAGAAATGTTCACTAAAGTGTGTTTTTAAATTAAATTTGTTCTTGTTATCATTTGCAGATAAATTGTCTTATTTTATATCGTAATTAATAGTTTCCAACATTTTTTATCAAATGAAAAATGATTTTTTAGGCTAATAATGATTATAAAAATAATATTTTATTATATTCTGACAATAAAGGCTTAGTTATAGAATTATTCCATGTTAAAATTTATAATCTTTGTAATAAAGGAAAAAATAGATCTATTTCATGAATTTACGGATACTCATTTAAAAATAGTCTACATTTTTTAAATATGAGCAAAATGCTTTGAATTTTTGATATGCCATGTAAAAATGGACACTGTTGATGGCTATAATAAAGATTTTATGCTTGCTACAACCACTTATTTTTTTCCTTCATACAGTTTGTGACATGTGATTTTCTGTACAAAATTTAAATGAAAAAAATCCATTAAAAAAAATAATTTTCAAGCTAAATTACCACAATAGAGATAAATTTGATACCAATAGATAGATAAGTCAATTGTGAACACAAAAATGCATAACATGCCATTATTTGTGGTTTTATTCATTTAAAAAAAAATTAATTCCTGTAACTACGTTTATCAGGTGGAAAAAAGGGGGAAAACTCAAGAACATTTGAGAGTTAAAGATATTTCAGAGCTAGCAATGGAATAAGGTTCTTTCTTAACCCTACCGACTCGAGTTACCGAATATTAGGTAATTTATTTAATTCCTATATAACGAGTTACCGCATTCTAGGTTTTTTGGGTAAGAATGTCGAAAACCCTAGGGAAGTACTAAAAATAACTAACCAATGGCGTGTAACCTAAATAAAAGTCATTGCAAATGGCTGCCCCAATGTTTTGAATTTATTTGTGTGTGTTTATTATGTGAAATGTTTTTGAAAATTCAATGTAAGACGAGTGTCTGATGAATCAAGCACTTGACAGGAAAGTGGAACTTGGTTTATGTGTTTTATTCTTTTGATTTTCTCAGCATCTAAGTCATAATTTTATCAAGAATACGTTTCTAGGTCAAGTAACACATGTTAGAGCTAATTATAGTCATGTGTTGTGTGTATGACATGTGTAGAAAACCATTCCAGATACAACAAGCGAAATCCTAGAATTTCTTATACAGACAATCCCTGTGTTGTGAAAAAATATTTTTTCTACTAAGTGGATCAGCGCACAAAGGTACAAATTTGGCACTAAATAAAAGATAAAAATATTTTCTGCAATTTCTCTAAGTTTTATTCCATTCCAAGCACTACTTTGCATGTAAGTAAATTTTTTTTACCGTATGTTCGTTTTTTCTCTGTAATGCCAGGGAACCTAGGTATAGGGGAGAGTTAGCCTAGGGGCTTCAGAGGTGGTAGGGCTAAGACTCTTAATTGCAAATTTCGCCAATTGAATATTTTTTAAATGTATGAAATATAATAAAAAATATTCAGTGACACATTCAAACTATTCTAGCACTGTGGGTGGTCTCCCTTGCTTCATCATCTTTGTTACTTTGTATGAATTAGACCCCCTGATGATTAAACCCCCTGATGTTTTTAAGTTTGTGATTTCTGAGCCACACACCTGTCATCCTGTTTCTGTAACAACACCAACATGTCATCAAACAACAGGACATGGAGGTCAACTGTTCGGTGAGATCGAAGTTTCCATATCAGTGGACCATCAAATATAAGCTTGTGGCTTGTCAGCTCCAGGGTCTAGAAAGAATTAATTAACAGAAATATAGCAACATTTATTACCGCATTATAAAAGAAATTTTCTGTCTAACTAGTGTACACACAACACTTAATACCACCAGCTAAAGGAATTAGATTTTCATAGGTTTTTGTTGTTTTTTTGTCGGTGTAAATAATGAACTTTTACACTGCAGCTCTTACAATACTATTGACAAGCCTCAGTTTGTATGTAACAATGTTACTTGTCAAAACAGCCGTCTGCCTGTAGGCTGATATATCAGCACGCCTGAGATTAAATCTATTTAATCCCCATACTTAGAACTGCATGTGGTGACCTATCTATTTACCTTCAAGTCTGCCAGGTGGGGGTCATTCAAAGTCTCCAGTGACTTCCTGTCCAGTCTCTTCTGAATGTCCTTTAGCTTGTGGTAGTTCTCACACTCCTTGACTGCAGTGTTGACGTAGGCCAATATATGTTTGCACCTCTCATGGGCCCTCTCTAGATGTTTGTACTCGTCACTGCCAGCTGTCAAACAAAGAATATGTTAAACAGTTTATTTACAAGTTTAACTAGTAAAATCCTCCTTGATAACTAGGGGTCTACCGATATGCCTTTTTGCCGATATTGCCGATACCGATATTACCGATATTTTTTTTGCCGATGTGAGTGCCGATATGAGTATTTGTTAGGACAAAAACCAGCGGTCATATTTGATGACGTCATTCTTAAATTTATCATTCCTAATTATTTATCTTTTATATTAGGGGACTACCGATATGTAGCAATTATATGCATTTTCGCCGATATTACCGATATTTTTTCCTATATGAATATTTGTTAGGACAAAAAACAGCGGTCTTATTTGATGACATCATTCTTAAATTTATCACTCCTAATTATTTATATTTTATATTAGGGGTCTACCGATAAGCATTTTTGCCGATATTACCGATATTTTTTTCCGATATGAGTGCCGATATGAGTATTTGTTAAGACAAAAATAACAGCGGTCATATTTGATGACGTCATTCTTAAATTTATCACTCGTAATTATTTATATCTTATAATTAAGGGGTCTACCGATATCCAGTTTTGCCGAAATTACCGATTTTTTTTCCCGAAACTAAGTTTCCGATGTGTTTACAAGTTCCAGATCACGACCTACATGGGACTCATAACAAAACGAACCGTCCTTTATAAAAATGTACAAGCATATTAGGTACTCCTTTTGAAACTTCAACCTTGACTCATAATTATTAATTCTAACCAATAGTTTAATGGCTTTTGCACACGGCCACCTTTTATAGATGAAACAATGAGAACAAAGCAATAGTAATAGAGTGAAAATGAGGCTGAAGGTTGAATGGTTGCCAATGACAACAAGTCTTCACATGGTACATTTTGTTATTCCATACGAAACGAAATGTTTTAGACATCTGTGATTCTGCGTGCATCTTTGCTATTAGAGCAATTAAGTGAACATAATGTTTACATGTTATACATTTATTAGAGCAATTACGGTATACTTGGCATCGGCACTATTTACACAGTATTTCTGAGTATACGAAAATCGGCCGATACCTAAACAATATCAAAGCACATGGCACACTGTATAGTGGCTGCACATATTAATACTAGGACTCTTTTGACTATTTCAATACCTGTATCGGGGTCGATATATTAATTTGTCGAGATATTGTAAATCTAAATGATAGGTTTTTTTTTCCGTTTTTTTTTGGGTCAAAATGTCACTTATTATGATATATCGGTGACGTCAATATCGGGACCTTTACATGCTACCGATACCGCCGATATCCAGATATCGGTGCCGATATATCAGCCATCCGATATATCGGTAGACCCCTATTGATAACCCTGCCATGCAGCACAGCTTTCGATTTGAATGAATTTCAATGTGTTTTGATAATCAAACCTTGAGTTTAATAACTTTGACATGAGCATTACATCAATATAATTATATGGATATGTAATCAAGGTACTGATATTTCTAATGTTGTTATGTACATCTCTCCTATAACAGAAGCAAACAGCTCATGTTTAAAGAAGGGGGGATTGAAAAGTCAACATTTGTAACCCTCTAAACCCTGGTGTTCTCGCAATAAATTACCATTCCTGAGTTCCTGGTGAATATTAATTAGCATACTAGAGTTAGTGTCTAAGATGGATGTATCAGTCTGCTGTGGTATGGATTTTTACCACTAGGTTTCTAAGTGTTAAATTTAAAATCAACCACCAAGTTAAATAGCAGTTTGCTTGTAAAAGGGACAAAATAATCACTTTTTGTAATAATTGTATGGGATATTAGTGGTAAAGTGAAACGATTAAAATTTTTTATAAGTAACAAAATATCTTTTAAAAACATCAATATGTACTCTGTTATATATCTGCTTATGTTCAAAAAATAACCTCCTATGAGTGAATGAATGACACTCTACTCACCCTGAGTATACTTTAAGAGGTTGTCAATCAACAGAGGATATTTGGTTAATCTCTGCATCTGAGATGGCACAAGATCTTTCAGCTGGAGACGGCGACACAATGGATTCGACTCTGCATCCTGGAAGATGAAAACAAATGCCATGTCATATGTTATTGCTTAGAACAACCTCTGAACAAGACATTTGGATCCCCAAGCCAATTATGTTTTTTTAAATTAGCATTGTCTGTGGATACCTTAGGCTTAATACATCTTTGAAAAAATATACTCATAGATGGCTGCCTACATTGAGGTGTATTGTATTGTTAGACTTGTTGTCCAGAGACTTACATTGAGGTGTATTGTATTGCTAGACTTGTTGTCCAGAGACTTACATTGAGGTGTATTGTATTGCTAGACTTGTTGTCCAGAGACTTACATTGAGGTGTATTGTATTGCTAGACTTGTTGTCCAGAGACTTACATTGAGGTGTATTGTATTGCTAGACTTGTTGTCCAGAGACTTACATTGAGGTGTATTGTATTGCTAGACTTGTTGTCCAGAGACTTACATTGAGGTGTATTGTATTGCTAGACTTGTTGTCCAGAGACTTACATTGAGGTGTATTGTATTGCTAGACTTGTTGTCCAGAGACTTACATTGAGGTGTATTGTATTGCTAGACTTGTTGTCCAGAGACTTACATTGAGGTGTATTGTATTGCTAGACTTGTTGTCCAGAGACTTACATTGAGGTGTATTGTATTGTTAGACTTGTTGTCCAGAGACTTACATTGAGGTGTATTGTATTGTTAGACTTGTTGTCCAGAGACTTACATTGAGGTGTATTGTATTGTTAGACTTGTTGTCCAGAGACTTACATTGAGGTGTATTGTATTGTTAGACTTGTTGTCCAGAGACTTACATTGAGGTGTATTGTATTGTTAGACTTGTTGTCCAGAGACTTACATTGAGGTGTATTGTATTGCTAGACTTGTTGTCCAGAGACTTACATTGAGGTGTATTGTATTGCTAGACTTGTTGTCCAGAGACTTACATTGAGGTGTATTGTATTGCTAGACTTGTTGTCCAGAGACTTACATTGAGGTGTATTGTATTGCTAGACTTGTTGTCCAGAGACTTACATTGAGGTGTATTGTATTGCTAGACTTGTTGTCCAGAGACTTACATTGAGGTGTATTGTATTGTTAGACTTGTTGTCTAGAGACTTACATTGAGAAACTGTTGTAACTTGGGCTCCTTCCTGGTCATTTTCTTCAAGTAATCCAGAGCAAATGCCTGGTTCCTGCAGTACTCAGCACAGATCTTTCTAAACCACTCGCCAGCCTGGCCATCAAACTGAAGCACAAAATGGAGGACAATATTTATTGATAATGTTTCAATGATAGTGAAAGTTATGGTATATATGACTAAGTACAATATTTATTAATTATGCCTATGATAGTGAATCCAATAAAATGTTAAGCTATAGATGTTTTTAAAGGGTTTATAGCATATAATTATGTAATTCAGAAATACAAATCAAGCTTTAATTTGTTCAAATTTTACAAACACCCAAATAGTATCAATAAACTTTAACTTTCATCAAACTCAATAGGTTCTTAAATTGTTTTCTATACTGACCCTTTTCAAAAGAAGATCCCCTACATTAGCCACCACAGGATTCTGTCGGACTCTTTCCTTCATGTCTAAAGTAATACTTGCTGGAATTGAAACAGTATTCAAATACAATATAATTAATAAAATTGTTACAATTCCATGTAATACTTATTTTCTATTCTATTTTCTTCATGTGTAAAATATGATGTTATATTTAAAGGTTTATTTTTTTTTAAATCACACACACACAAAAAAATATTTTCTTTTTTTTCTGAGAGACAAATTTCCAATATTTCCAGCCAATGTGAATGTCAGAAGAAAATTTAAAATGTCTCCACTTTTGACAGGTCAAGATGAAGGTCACCAGGTATATCCACAGAGGTCCCAAAACTCATAAAATTCCTAGTCTAATTTACTATCAGTTTATAAATACGTGTATGGGTTACTACATTTATTTTCTGATAGTTATAGCTCCTTTATTGATACTTATCAGAATGATCAAATCAGGACTAGACACCACATTATGTTTGTTCATTAGGCAGCTAGACACCACATTATGTTTGTTCATTAGGCAGCTAGACACCACATTATGTTTGTTCATTAGACAGCTAGACACCACATTATGTTTGTTCATTAGGCAGCTAGACACCACATTATGTTTGTTCATTAGGCAGCTAGACACCACATTATGTTTGTTCATTAGGCAGCTAGACACCACATTATGTTTGTTCATTAGACAGCTAGACACCACATTATGTTTGTTCATTAGGCAGCTAGACACCACATTATGTTTGTTCATTAGACAGCTAGACACCACATTATGTTTGTTCATTAGGCAGCTAGACACCACATTATGTTTGTTCATTAGACAGCTAGACACCACATTATGTTTGTTCATTAGGCAGCTAGACACCACATTATGTTTGTTCATTAGACAGCTAGACACCACATTATGTTTGTTCATTAGGCAGCTAGACACCACATTATGTTTGTTCATTAGGCAGCTAGACACCACATTATGTTTGTTCATTAGGCAGCTAGACACCACATTATGTTTGTTCATTAGGCAGCTAGACACCACATTATGTTTGTTCATTAGACAGCTAGACACCACATTATGTTTGTTCATTAGGCAGCTAGACACCACATTATGTTTGTTCATTAGACAGCTAGACACCACATTATGTTTGTTCATTAGGCAGCTAGACACCACATTATGTTTGTTCATTAGGCAGCTAGACACCACATTATGTTTGTTCATTAGGCAGCTAGACACCACATTATGTTTGTTCATTAGGCAGCTAGACACCACATTATGTTTGTTCATTAGGCAGCTAGACACCACATTATGTTTGTTCATTAGGCAGCTAGACACCACATTATGTTTGTTCATTAGGCAGCTAGACACCACATTATGTTTGTTCATTAGGCAGCTAGACACCACATTATGTTTGTTCATTAGGCAGCTAGACACCACATTATGTTTGTTCATTAGGCAGCTAGACACCACATTATGTTTGTTCATTAGACAGCTAGACACCACATTATGTTTGTTCATTAGGCAGCTAGACACCACATTATGTTTGTTCATTAGGCAGCTAGACACCACATTATGTTTGTTCATTAGGCAGCTAGACACCACATTATGTTTGTTCATTAGGCAGCTAGACACCACATTATGTTTGTTCATTAGACAGCTAGACACCACATTATGTTTGTTCATTAGACAGCTAGACACCACATTATGTTTGTTCATTAGGCAGCTAGACACCACATTATGTTTGTTCATTAGACAGCTAGACACCACATTATGTTTGTTCATTAGGCAGCTAGACACCACATTATGTTTGTTCATTAGGCAGCTAGACACCACATTATGTTTGTTCATTAGGCAGCTAGACACCACATTATGTTTGTTCATTAGGCAGCTAGACACCACATTATGTTTGTTCATTAGACAGCTAGACACCACATTATGTTTGTTCATTAGGCAGCTAGACACCACATTATGTTTGTTCATTAGGCAGCTAGACACCACATTATGTTTGTTCATTAGGCAGCTAGACACCACATTATGTTTGTTCATTAGGCAGCTAGACACCACATTATGTTTGTTCATTAGGCAGCTAGACACCACATTATGTTTGTTCATTAGGCAGCTAGACACCACATTATGTTTGTTCATTAGGCAGCTAGACACCACATTATGTTTGTTCATTAGACAGCTAGACACCACATTATGTTTGTTCATTAGACAGCTAGACACCACATTATGTTTGTTCATTAGGCAGCTAGACACCACATTATGTTTGTTCATTAGGCAGCTAGACACCACATTATGTTTGTTCATTAGGCAGCTAGACACCACATTATGTTTGTTCATTAGGCAGCTAGACACCACATTATGTTTGTTCATTAGGCAGCTAGACACCACATTATGTTTGTTCATTAGGCAGCTAGACACCACATTATGTTTGTTCATTAGGCAGCTAGACACCACATTATGTTTGTTCATTAGGCAGCTAGACACCACATTATGTTTGTTCATTAGGCAGCTAGACACCACATTATGTTTGTTCATTAGACAGCTAGACACCACATTATGTTTGTTCATTAGGCAGCTAGACACCACATTATGTTTGTTCATTAGGCAGTTCTTGGTTTAACAGTAGTAACGTCTAGACACCACATTATGTTTGTTCATTAGGCAGTTCTTGGTTTAACAGTAGTAACGTCTAGACACCACATTATGTTTGTTCATTAGGCAGTTCTTGGTTTAACAGTAGTAACGTCTAGACACCACATTATGTTTGTTCATTAGGCAGTTCTTGGTTTAACAGTAGTAACGTCTAGACACCACATTATGTTTGTTCATTAGGCAGTTCTTGGTTTAACAGTAGTAACGTCTAGACACCACATTATGTTTGTTCATTAGGCAGTTCTTGGTTTAACAGTAGTAACGTCTAGACACCACATTATGTTTGTTCATTAGGCAGTTCTTGGTTTAACAGTAGTAACGTCTAGACACCACATTATGTTTGTTCATTAGGCAGTTCTTGGTTTAACAGTAGTAACGTCTAGACACCACATTATGTTTGTTCATTAGGCAGTTCTTGGTTTAACAGTAGTAACGTCTAGACACCACATTATGTTTGTTCATTAGGCAGTTCTTGGTTTAACAGTAGTAACGTCTAGACACCACATTATGTTTGTTCATTAGGCAGTTCTTGGTTTAACAGTAGTAACGTCTAGACACCACATTATGTTTGTTCATTAGGCAGTTCTTGGTTTAACAGTAGTAACGTCTAGACACCACATTATGTTTGTTCATTAGGCAGTTCTTGGTTTAACAGTAGTAACGTCTAGACACCACATTATGTTTGTTCATTAGGCAGTTCTTGGTTTAACAGTAGTAACGTCTAGACACCACATTATGTTTGTTCATTAGGCAGTTCTTGGTTTAACAGTAGTAACGTCTAGACACCACATTATGTTTGTTCATTAGGCAGTTCTTGGTTTAACAGTAGTAACGTCTAGACACCACATTATGTTTGTTCATTAGGCAGTTCTTGGTTTAACAGTAGTAACGTCTAGACACCACATTATGTTTGTTCATTAGGCAGTTCTTGGTTTAACAGTAGTAACGTCTAGACACCACATTATGTTTGTTCATTAGGCAGTTCTTGGTTTAACAGTAGTAACGTCTAGACACCACATTATGTTTGTTCATTAGACAGTTCTTGGTTTAACAGTAGTAACGTCTAGACACCACATTATGTTTGTTCATTAGGCAGTTCTTGGTTTAACAGTAGTAACGTCTAGACACCACATTATGTTTGTTCATTAGGCAGTTCTTGGTTTAACAGTAGTAACGTCTAGACACCACATTATGTTTGTTCATTAGGCAGTTCTTGGTTTAACAGTAGTAACGTCTAGACACCACATTATGTTTGTTCATTAGGCAGTTCTTGGTTTAACAGTAGTAACGTCTAGACACCACATTATGTTTGTTCATTAGGCAGTTCTTGGTTTAACAGTAGTAACGTCTAGACACCACATTATGTTTGTTCATTAGGCAGTTCTTGGTTTAACAGTAGTAACGTCTAGACACCACATTATGTTTGTTCATTAGGCAGTTCTTGGTTTAACAGTAGTAACGTCGTCATTTTTTTCATCCATCCCCCAAATTATTATTTTAATAATAAAATATTTGTAAAACTGTAAAGCACACAACAAACTGAAGTTTATTGTAACACTTGTCAGGTCTGTGACAGCAGGTGAACAAGTAAGTTTGTAAAAATTCACCCAAACAATTTGTGACATCACTTAACAAATATTTACTTTCACCAAAAATATGAACCAGTACAATCTCCTCACCATTATAAAACTCTTGTTTTATGTCATCCTAAAAAATGAATTTTGTACATTGACTTTCCAATGTTACAAATGGTAAAAGGATGTTAAAAAATGTGTTATCTTGTATTTGGATCTTACCGTGCAAGTTAATGAGTTCATTCATGGCAGGAAAAAGTGCTCTAGCTAAATCTGCAGTGGGGGCTGCCATCTCTAACATAGGTCTGTTAAAAAGTAAATCAATGATTTTTAGATTCCTCAAGTGCGTTCGTTCTGTGTAGAAAAGTTCTGGGGAAACAAAAGGAGAAAAATCATTTAGTAACCATTATTAGTTCAGCACCGGAAACAAGTACTAATAAGTAGGGGTCTACCGATATGCCTTTTTGCCGATATTGCCGATACCGATATTACCGATATTTTTTTTGCCGATATGAGTGCCGATATGAGTATTTGTTAGGACAAAACCAGCGGTCATATTTGATGACGTCATTCTTAAATTTATCACTCCTAATTATTTATCTTTTATATTAGGGGACTACCGATATGCAGCAATTATATGCATTTTCGCCGATGTTAATATTTGTTAGGACAAAAAACAGCGGTCTTATTTGATGACATCATTCTTAAATTTATCACTCCTAATTATTTATATTTTATATTAGGGGTCTACCGATAAGCATTTTTGCCGATATTACAGATATTTTTTTCCGATATGAGTGCTGATATGAGTATTTGTTAGGACAAAAACAACAGCGGTCATATTTGATGACGTCATTCTTAAATTTATCACTCGTAATTATTTATATATTATAATTAAGGGGTCTACCGATATCCAGTTTTGCCGAAATTACCGATTTTTTTTTCTCCCGAAACGAAGTTTCCGATGTGTTTACAAGTTCCAGATCACGACCTACATGGGACTCATAACAAAACGAACCGTCCTTTATAAAAATGTACAAGCATATTAGGTACTCCTTTTGAAACTTCAACCTTGACTCATAATTATTAATTCTAACCAATAGTTTAATGGCTTTTGCACACGGCCACCTTTTATGAATGAAACAATGAGAACAAAGCAATAGTCATAGTAATAGAGTGAAAATGAGGCTGAAGGTTGAATGGTTGCCAGTGACAACAAGTCTTCACATGGTACATTTTGTTATTCCATACGAAACGAAATGTTTTAGACATCTGTGATTCTGCGTGCATCTTTGCTATTATAGCAATTACGTGAACATAGTGTTTACATGTTATACATTTATTAGAGCAATTATGGTATACTTGGCATCGGCACTATTTACACAGTATTTCTGAGTATACGAAAATCGGCCGATACCTAAACAATATCAAAGCACATGGCACACTATCGTGGCTGCACATATTAATACTAGGACTCTTTTGATTATTTCAATACCGGTATCGGGGTCGATATATTAATTTGTCGAGATATTGTAAATCTAAATGATAGTTTTTTTTTGTTTCCGTTTTTTTTTGGTGGTCAAAATGTCACTTATTATGAAATATCGGTGACGTCAATATCGGGACCTTTACATGCTACCGATACCGATATTGCCGATATCCAGATATCGGTGCCGATATATCGGCCAGCCGATATATCGGTAGACCCCTACTAATAAGTGTAAGCCGGACTTATTTGCAGTGATAAAATATTTCTTCTCACACATAATATATAAATTGATTTACATTCAGTTAAAGAGGGTTTAATATATAACATCTTTGTCAACTTGTCTCACTTAATGAAGAATAGCTTTAAGTATCTAAATTAATGATATCAATGTTTATCATTTCAATCAATAAAGTGAACAGTAAAAGAAAATCAGATGATAAAACTGTGCAAAATAAGCTTATCCAACCCTAATAATTCAAATTAAATTATTATTTTTTATCAGGTTCTGTTTTGTGGTGCTAGAATATTTTGTATCAATCAATATTCTAGACTTCAACTGACCATTGATGACCTCCTGGCGCTTCTTTTCCTTTGGTTTGAGTTTTTTCAAGACTTCTTCACCCAACACAGTCTTTAAGGAGGGTAACTCTGTGTCCACCTCTAGATCTGAATCATACTGCAGTCTGGACAAGTCATTGATGGTGTCTGTGCTGTTACTGGGGCTGTCGATACTTCTGTTGGAGGTCAAACACAGACATGTACAGGGGGGTGACTTAAACTTCTAATGTAGATCAAACACAGACATGTACAGGAGGTGACTTAAAGTTCTAATGTAGGTCAAACACAGACATGTACAGGAGGTGACTTAAAGTTCTAATGTAGGTTAAACACAGACATGTACAGGAGGTGAGTTAAAGTTCTAATGTAGGTCAAACACAGACATGTACAGGAGGTGACTTAAAGTTCTAATGTAGGTCAAACACAGACATGTACAGGAGGTGACTTAAAGTTCTAATCTAGAGTAATAAAATGCTTCAACACCACAGCAGTATTATTGGTTGGATCTCAGAAAAATGCACACAAAAAATCACTTTTTGTTTATTTATTTAAAAACTATATATAAGCAAGTGAGCATTTAGTGATTGATATTTCACATCATTTATTCATTGCACTTTGTTTTAAGCCAAAATGGCCAAGCAAATTTAAGCATCAGTGTGGTCTCTTTTTTTTTAGACAGCTCATTTATTAGGTGTTGCAAGAGGTTCAAGACCAAATCCACAATAACATTTGGAGACTAACTAAAACCAAGTCAGGTGACTCACCTAGTGGACAGACTGGACGTGGAGGAGCTTCCTGATTGGGTGATTTGTTTGAAGGTGTCTGGGTTAACGTCCACATCACTGATCAGAAGACATAGAGTTAACACGGGGAGGAATACAATAGTTGGTACAGTTGGAGGATTTAACAGAGATAAAGAAATGATGGATCAATTCCAAAATCCAAAAGTGACTTTAATGATGATGAAAAATTAGTCATTAAATTTATCCACTATAATATATATTGCTAGGCTAGTTACTCTTATGAAATCATGTTGCAAAAGTGTACGCACCTTTTAGCCCTACGGGTTGGACGATCTTGTTTCTGTAGTAAAAAAAATATTTGAGAATAAAAGGTAATAAAACAATAAGATGGACACTACAAGATAAATCAGCTAACCACAGAGAATGTACTTTGTATTTTACATGATGCATCTACAATGACCTAAGGTTGAAATGAACATGGCAGAAGTAGAGCATGACTTACCTCTCCTTTGTTGTTTAAGCTCCCTGACCTACTAAGGTCTGTGCTGACACGCCTGCGTGAGTGTAATGTAAAATAAGGTCTATATAAACAAGTTGGGTAGTGTTGAACATTAATGATTATTAACAGTGATTTGTATCTGACCTATCATAAACTTTTGACATTGAAAAGGGTAAAAAGCAGATGACAGCATTTCCTGTTTATGATAAAATCAGGTACAGAGCAAGTAATGTTAATAGGCTCCTTATCAATTTTAATATAGAATATCATGGATGGATGGAATGTAATGTGGATGAGACTTTTTCTGAAGAAGATGAAACTGTCAATTAAGAAGTTTCGTGAGGCTACATAAACAGAAAATTGATGACACTTTTTTCATGTACGAATGATGAGACTACTTCTGAAAAAAAGATTAAAAAGACTGCCTCCGAATCAGATTGAAGAATTTTTTTTTAATGATTGATAAAGCTATTTTTTAAGAAGACGGATAAAACTTTTTGAGAAGAGATTAATGTCACTATTTATTGGATTGTGTTTAGGGATCTGGATGATGATTGAAGTTGGAGAAATGGAACCTCCTATTTTTAGTAGTCAGAAAGTATTAACTCATTCACTTCCTCCTGGTGCCACAAAAGACATCCGCAGCACATACTGACGCACTAACACATTTTTATTTAAACACTGCATCAAACAGGAGCTTTCTTCAAGACTTCCAGTTACTGTATGACTCTGTGTGACTTCAATATAAAATAATGCAGTTTTTATCTGGTTTCATTTCCAGTCCATGTGCTTTAGTGTGCCATGTCTATACCTTGTATGTGTTGAATTGGGTTCACTCGGGGTGCCAAAAATCACTTTACTGGTCCTTAGCATTATTTTTTACTGAGAATCCTATATTATTAATAAACATAATTCACTTCTTGATGTTTTATCTTTAAGATTAGGCAATAAATTCTAGAAAATAAATTAATACTTTTAATGTTATCAAAAGGTAAAGGAAGTTACTTGCCCTTAGACAGAAAACATAGTAATCAAGGCAGTAGTACTGCTGGAGGGAATAAGTGAAAGAAGAGCAAATCTCACCTCTCATGCTCTAAGTCTGTCTTGGTGTTGAGAGCAGCTCCTTGCATTGGGCTTGTTTCTGTAGGACTCAACTCGTAACGTTTAGCTATATTCTTAACAGAGTGCCCACTGCCGGGGATGCCAGCTATAAGGGAAAGGATGGATGCTAATGGTCACGGGTCAAAGGTCAAGAACGGACCAGAGTTGTGGGCAGGGTATTATGTTATGAATGTGAGATTCCCAAGAGAGGGACATACGTGTTAGGATATGGTGTTTGTATTAAAAGTCATGATGAGTTTTAGAAGCAAGATTAATGAAGCAGGAAACATAAGCCAGCAAGCATATTCAGTAATGAATTTGAAAAGATAACAAATACATTTATTAATAGAGATTAAACACACAGCCAACAGAGTAGTTATGAGTTGTAGAAGAGGGAAAAAAGTTTTGTCATTTGTTGCATAAAGTCAGTTTACAAGATGGTCAATGTTGGTACCAGAGATGAATAAAAGACATGTTTGAAATAACGAGATGACAGAAATAACAGAGATGAATGAAATAACAGAGATGTATGAAAGAGATGTATAACAGAGATGAATAAAAGTAAATGATAATATAGAGGTGATTGTCCACATGAGTATGGATTAATGGTATGGAGGGCCATGGGAGGGAGAAAAAGAGAAGAAAAAAAAACAAAGGAGGTGGGGAAGGGGACAAATAAAAAATATTTAAAGCCCTGTCCAATAATAATTGCATGCAACAAAAAAACAAAAAAAACAATAATAAAAATTAAAAGACAAAATTTGCTGGCACTTGATGTTTATAGAATTATGCCGTGGGAGGATTAAAAAATTTTGGACTGCTGTTATCCATATGGCATTATAATGGTAGGGCACATTTAATGGTTAAGTGTACTTAAAAGTAGCTACTTAATACATTTTTAAAAATTTGAACACTTATTTATATTATGTGTTATTCCAGCTTTCTTGATGCAAATGTTGTCAAGGAAATTAAAGTGGAACTATTAAGCATATCTTGAAAAATAATTGAATCATAATTTTAAGAATATGAGTAATGCACACTTGTTTGAGACTCAAAACTACTTTTAACCTCTCAAATTTCAATTATGTATAAGAGATTTTTATAGGATTATATTCCTATAGGCGTGGTTCATTTGGGAATAAAATTGCAATAAGCATTTATTATTGTCTGCATTTTCCAACAAGTACCAGCATATAACATAAAGCAAACAAATGCAAACACAAATAATAATATCTGATAGCTCAACAGCAGGACAAAATTAGTACAAAATAAATCAGAATGCATACAACTTGTAAATGAAATGAATTCAATAAATTTGTGCATGAAAGTTGAGATGGTGATGGTATTGTTGAAAGATGCTGTACAAACAGATAGAAATCTACGGACAGCTTAACAACTGTACCAAGTACTAAACATTCACTGAGGGCTCACACATTGGATTTATTGGGTCTGCTTGAAGCTAAAGCACACAAAAGCTATTAGCCAAAAGCTAAAAACATTTTTGTTTATCTAAAATACATTTGAACTCTAAATATTAAAAACAATTCAGCGTTTCGGGTGATTATTTACAAATTTGATTATTGGTATAAAAGTGAAATATGTTCATACGGTGACAAATGTTAGATTTCAAATAGTGATCTTGATAAATGTATGTTTTCATTCTTTAATTAAGACAGGTTCTACATTTCGTAGTAACATATTTTGGTCAGTGAGATAAGGCAAAGCTCCAGAAGCAGTCATAACTCTTTAATTAAGGCAGGTTCTACATTTCGTAGTAACATATTTTGGTCAGTGAGATAAGGCAAAGCTCCAGAAGCAGTCATAACTCTCAATTGCTATTCGCAAAATTTTATGTTAAAAATAAATTTATCTGCTTAAAAGAATATGAGGGGAGGGAGTTATAATCAGCAGACACAAAAAACAAGTATTGGTGGTTCAAGGGTATTTCAATCCATCTGAGGGAAAGAATCCAATATGTGCCACACCTCATTTATCCAACAACAATGATCTGACATTTTCTAAAAGTCTAGCCTACTACAATGATAGTGAGATGAGTTCCTCATCAACATTAGCTACTCTTAAACATTTTGTGTGAGAAAGAACTTTGACAATGATTTTCACGTCCAAATAAATAATTATTCACTGACAAAGGCCTCTCTCTACTACATGTGATCAATTGAGACCTCTGATAAATGCTTTAGTTTAAAAATGGGTGAGTAAGCAATAAATAAATGAATTGAACATTGCAGATAGAATTTCACAATTTTTTAATAAGAATTTTTGTAAAAAATTAATAGAGCTCATTTCCCACTGCTTTAACTAGTAGCACTGATGAAGATTAAGCAAGGATGATCTAAGTTTGAGAACCATTGAACCTTGTGACCCCAGACTCACCCCAGACATGGGACAAGCAAGACTTTAATTGAATTGTTAGCTGTCTTTTAGTGAGAAGTAAAAACCTCACAGGTTTATAAAATTTAAATGAAGTAAAATAATCTAATGAAAAATAATTTTATTTGAAAAATTTTCACTTTAACCTTCAACTTAACAAATGACTAGGGTTTAGTCTTTCAATCAATTTCTTTTTCAATAACACCCTTGTTTTATATATATATATATAAGTAAAAGTTGTAAAAGTTATCTGAATTTTCAAATTTCTCCCACAGTCGTCTACATGGTGAGCCAGGGTTGCTAACTGAAGGCAAAATGAACATGCAAAATAATATTTGGTTGACTTACCAAGATCTTGGTTATCTTCCCTGTAGGGCTGAGTCGCAGCAAATGGGACATCAGAGGTTTGACGGTTCTCTGTAGATAGGTGGGCACCTGATGAAACCAAGTGAGAGATGGACCAAGTGAGAGATGGGATAAGTGAGGGATGGGATAAGTGAGGGATGGAATAAGCAAGAGATGGGATATGCAAGGGATGGGATAAGTGAGAGATGGGATAAGTGGAGTCACAAAAATCCAATGTGATAAAATGAATCAAATGTCATTAAAATAATACATAATATTTTGATAAATTTGAAAGTTACCCGTCTGATTAATCTTACTTCTAGTAGCTTGTATGACTCATGTTACAACTTATTACCTGTCTGATTAATCTTACTTCTAGTAGCTTGTACGACTCATGTTACAACTTATTACCTGTCTGATTAATCTTACTTCTAGTAGCTTGTATGACTCATTTTACAACATGTTACCTGTCTGGCTAATGATACTTCTAGTAACTTCTCTGACTCATGTTACGTGTTACCTGTCTGGCTAATGATACTGCTCGTCCTCTTGGATGGATTGGAATTGATAAATTTGATTGGTACAGCTCCCCTTTTCTTGTTCTTGCCCCCACAGACCTCTGTGATCTCATCAACACACTGTTTATGTAATGGCATTTTACAGGCTAGAAAAGAAATTGAAAAAATCAATGTACCTACAGTAGACTGATCTTTTATCTCATACATTACAGATTCTATACATTAGATTATTGGCTTTTTTGCTCATCTGATGACAAGTCTTGCATTTTTATTAGATTTTGTAATGTTTATAATGTGTTAGTTTTCTTGAATTGTTCAGGCAACCCATTCCACGCCCGAATTCTAGCCGGGAAGGAGGAGGATTTGTGTTTATTCTTGCAAGTGGAATAAGTAAAGTGTTTTTATACCTATCTGAGTATTGTATTTCATGGTTGTTGCATTGTATTTCCATGTGAAAACTTAACCCTACAGAGTTACCAAATTCTAGGTATTTGGGTCAGCATGTGAAAAACTTTGAGGAAGTACTAAAAATAACTTACCAATCCTCCTGTAACCTAAATAAAAGTAATTGCAAATGGCTGCCCCCATGTTTTGAATGTTATTTGTGTGTGTGTTTATGTAAACAAATGGCTGCCCCCATGTTTTGAATGTTATTTGTGTGTGTGTTTATGTAAACAAATGGCTGCCCCCATGTTTTGAATGTTATTTGTGTGTGTGTTTATGTGAACATTCAATGTAAAACTAGTGTCTGATGAACCAATAGCTTGATAGGAAAGTGGAATTAGGATTATGTGTTTTATTCTTTTGATTTTTACAGTATCTAATTCATCATTTTATCAAGAATTCATAGCTAGGTCAAGTAACACACTATGTTAGATCTAATCATAGTCGTGTTGTGTGTCTGACATGTGTAGAGTGTATAGAAAAACATTCCAGATACAACAAGCGAAATCCTAGAATGTTTTATATAGACAGTCCATGTGTTGTGAAAAAATATTATTTCTGCTAAGTGGATTAGCGCACATAGGTAAAAATTGGGCACTAAATGAAAGATAAACCTATTTTCTACAATTTCTCAAAATTTCATTCTATTCCAAGAACTACTTTGCATGTAAGTATAAAAAAAATTACAGTATGTTAGTTTTTTCTCTTTAATGCCAGGGAACCCAGGTATAGGGGAGAGTTAGGCTGGGGGCTTTAGGCCTGGTAGGGTTAAAACCTTCTTCTGCCCTGTACCGTTTCTAGGTTTATTGATTTATAAATTGATGTTACTCTTGTCAAGTTTTTACATTAACTCCAAATAAATCTTGCAGCTCTTTTTTAAAAACTTGTTCTTATTCATCAAAGTCTTTGGTAGATGAGTCCCACACAGAAGATGCATCTTCTAGAGTAGGTCTGACTATTAAGCGATGTTGACTTACTTTGTAGCACTTTATAAAAATACATTAAAATCAACAATGACAATGAGCAGACAATGTGACGTTATAACTATGATCAACATATGCTTTCATTATGTTGAGATATTGTGTCGCTATTAAAGACAATATGTTGTCAACAATGTTTATAAACAAGTCAATCTTAATTTGTAATTAGTGACCAACTTAATATAATAAGTAAGTCAAACTGTAGGTCAACAATATATCTAGTCCTTGTTTAAGTCAACATCCACTGACTTGTTCAACATATAAACACAGACTTACTTTGACACTGAAATCCCTGGCAGCCTACCCCCCAGATAAGGTGGCCACAGAAGTTGCAGTTTGTGGTGGCACTGAAATGTTGGGGGACAAACTGATGACCTTTGACATCCTGAAATACAACATAAGGAAGAGTTGACTTTCATACACAACATAAGAAAGAGTTGACTTTCATACACAACATAAGAAAGAGTTGACTTTCATACACAACATAAGAAAGAGTTGACTTTCATACACAACATAAGAAAGAGTTGACTTTCATACACAACATAAGGAAGAGGATTGTCATGGAACATCTTGAATTTGTGAGGAAATTGTTTAATATCAAGTTATTGTTTAATGTCAAGTTATTGTTTAATGTCAAGTTATTGTTTAATGTCAAGTTATTGTTCATGACATCTTCAAACCAGCCTCATATGTTGACAGCCATTCTCAAACAGATGTTAAAACATCCCTCATATAAAACTGAGCTGTTTTTAGTAGAACAGTGATTCTCATTAAAGAAATGGATAATGGATGGTACTGTTCTTCAAAACAAACTGGATTATAAATCATAAATTCAAGCCATTCAGGAAAAAGTTAAACATTTTAAGAACAGTGGGGAAAAAAAGGAATATTTAGGACTGGTGCAATGTGGATAAACTAAATGTTTTGGAGGGAACCACCAGAGAATTGTTGGAAATAAACTTGAAGATTAAAACCTGGATGTGTGTAACATTGATGAACATAGCTTCTTTAAGTTGCCCTGTGGTTCTGCTTATCATATCATGTAAGGTATCAAAACCACATAACACAGCAGTGAAAAATAAAATAAAACACCTATTAAATAGACCTGTGAATATGAATTCTACTTTACAATAACATGTAAGAAAGACTAGAAAGCCAGTATAAAGTCAGAAAAACATATTTTTTCCTTTAGAAAACTGGTCCAGGCTGCAGAATAAAGCAATGAATACACTGAACCAAAGATAAAATAATACAGCAGTCAGAGAATCACCTTTAATACATTTAAACTTCGACAAATTGATTTTGTAAAATTTCTTCTCTCCCAGAAATTGACTAGCCTACAACTTCCAAGTCTGGAGCACATTTTACCATGAGCCACCAATGCTTCAAGCATTAACATGCTGCTTCTAAACTTGAATGCAATCTTTATACAGCACAATCAAATAAATTGGTCCCTTCCTATGACTTATCCAATTTATGACTTTGTGCAATCAAATCTCCAGCCATCAAGAGTTTTGAGGATAGAATGAAGATGGAGACATCAAGAGTGTGCCGATGTTGGTAATGTCAATGTTGGAGCCAATGTTGTAGCCCAGAGAATGTCAGTGTTAGAATGCAATTAGTGAGCCACTTACCTTGGCCCTACTGGAGCGTGATCCAGGGAATTTGATGCTTCTCTTATCTTTCATCAAGAATGTTTGAACTCGATCTAGGACAGCATTATGTACAGACTTGGTGCCCACCCATAGACGAAGGAATGTAGCCAGGGCCCACACTGTGGCCTGGTCTCTCTCAGTGCGGGGATTGTTCTCATCCAGACTGTTGGGGACAGGGGACAGCATATCAACTTAAGTCTTTTCAACTAATCAACTTAGTCTTTCAACAAATCAACTTAATCTTTCAACTAATCAACTTAGTCTTTCAACAAATCAACTTAATCTTTCAACTAATCAACTTAGTCTTTCAAAAAATCTTTTCAAATAATGTAACAAAATACAGAAACATTTTTTAGCAGTTGATTAAACACCCCACTTTAAAAAAAAATTCTGTCAAAGTTTATTGTTTGAATAATGATCAAATTCTCCTTTTTTAAAAAAAAATAATAATTATTAAAAAATATGATTTTATGGCCAGCCCTGTGCCATCTTAAAATATTCTCACCATTAAAGGAAGAATTGCAGTGAACACCAAGTACATTTCATTACATTTCTAACCCAAAAACTGCACTAAAACCTCCAGTACAGTGTATAAACCTACAGAATAAATAGCTTCCATTTATAACCATTTAACAAAGAATATGGAGAGCTCAAGGGAAGAAACGGCTATGTCACAATTTTGTAATTTCAAGCTATTCAAGTTTTAAAGTTAAAGATTGTACAGATTTCTTATAAATTAACAAAATAGATTTGAATTTTTAATAGGGTCAGAGACATCATTTTTCATAAAACCTCTTTCAGAGCATTCTATTTTTGATCCCCTATCAGATGCAGGGGATAACTAAAAAATTTAAAAAATATCACATAGCCGTTTCTTCCCTTGAGGTCTTCATATGTACTGCATCATCTAGGCATTTGACTGATTGTATTTATATATACCATCTAATTACCAGCTATGTGTCAATGAAAGAATTGAAATCAATCAAGTTAACTGACCCCATACTCTCCAGCAGTGGAATCAAGAGTTCTTCAGCAGCCCTCACTTCTGCTGGTCTGTCCATGTCATCCTGAAGCTTTTGGCCTCCATAAAAATTTAGCATACCTGGAAAAAACAATATTTGTCCAACATTCATTGATAGTGCACACAATTAGCCCATGGTTCCCTGGGTACCCCGTTGACAGGCCTACTAACCACACTAAACATGGAATAGCCAGGAATTTATATTATACCAAACCCTACAAACCTTGGGACTAGCCAGAAGGTTATTTTAAAGAATACAAAAAAAATAAAATGTTAAGTGACCTAAATCTTTTTTATTCCTGAAGTCAGCCAGTAGTTCAGCAATCTCATTCTGGACACTCTGCCTGGCAGACTGGAACATGTTCTTTAGGACCATCTCATTGTCTGACTTGGCACTGACCGTCAGGATGTTGTCCAGTTGGCTGATGATGGCGTCATCCACTGCTATACTCAGGGGCTGGAAGAGATCAAAGTTAGGTTAGAGATCAGGGCATCAAAACGTGCGCATAAATTTGTTAACTTTTCTTTTTGTTAGCAATAAGAGGAATTAAGTAGGACAAAAATCTAATGCTATAACTATAACTAAGAATAGACAACTTTGTGAGTCAGGTCAGGATTCTACATAACAACAAAGTTTTGGGGCTTTCAAACTTCATATTGGTTTATTAACTGAAGATGGCTTCTTGCTGACACAGAAGTTGTTTTGTTGTGTCTTTTTTTTCCAGACTTACTCATACCTTTTTTTAACTTGATTTCTAACTAATTTATGGGCTTTAAGTTCTAATGTAAAACAAAATCAAATGTGACATTTTAACCCAAAAGGTGAATTTTAACAATTAATCATAAGGTGAAATGGCTAATCCTATAGTGCCCAAAAAAATAAATCCTTAATTACAGGGTAAAAAGTGTAACTTGTGTACATTTATACTTTGTATATAAAAAACAAGCTATTAAAAAATGATTCAAAATATTTTTATAATTTGTATGCTATGTGCAGAAGCAGATCAACAGTAGCATAACAATATTCCACTAGAGATAAAGGCTTACCATTCAGTTCATAACAATATTCCACTAGATATAAAGGCTAACCATTCAGTTCATAACAATATTCCACTAGAGATAAAGGCTGACCATTCAGTTCATAACAATATTCCACTAGAGATAAAGGCTGACCATTCAGTTCATAACAATATTCCACTTGAGATAAAGGCTGACCATTCAGTTCATAACAATATTCCACTAGAGATAAAGGCTGACCATTCAGTTCATAACAATATTCCACTAGGGATAAAGGCTGACCATTCAGTTCATAACAATATTCCACTAGAGATAAAGGCTGACCATCAGTACATGACAATATTCCACAAGAGATAAAGGCTGACCATCCAGTACATGACAACCACGCAACCTGGCTCGCAAGATGCCAGCCACATACCACCCCAACTGAAACTCCACAAACAGTGTCTAACTCTTGGAATAACATTTATTTAATTTAAAGAGGGTTCATATATGTTTACAAAAAGAATGATAATTTTAAAATGACATTTTTTGTCAGAATATACCCAACACAACAGCATGTTTAATATAACAATAGAGTTCAGCTTTTAAAGGAATGGTGAAAATTTTAATTTTTTTTACTTCACATTTCATTTAATGCATGCCCCCCCCCCACCACCACAAACTATCACATCCTCTTAAGTGTGGTGTACTTTAAAGACGACCCAATAACAAGCAAATTTATCAAATTAATGTCATATGATTAGGATTCCATGTCCATATTTATTCCTCTCGTTATTTTAGCGCTATGTATACATTCACTAGAAAGCCTCGACATAACACACAAAAAACGTATCACATCTCTAAGTGATTAAAACACCCACTAAGTGATCCATTACTCAAGAGACGTCAATAATCATATATCAAATAAAATGACAGGCCCCACAACTTCCACTCTCTAAAGAGTTTCTAAGGGAATGAAGACTTACAGCTGACTGGGCCACAAACGTGGAGTAGATTTCATAGGCCCATTTCTTGAGCTCCTTTGTACTGGCAGTTGTACGGCTGTATGTGTCAACAATCACATGGAAAAGCTGCAAGTACAAAGTGAATGCATTAGTCAAGGCAACAAGGCAAGCAAGGAAAACATTGGAGTTGTTATTAGGAATGAAAACATACAAGAAAAAATGTAGTTTTATGTAGATTGTCTCTGGCACAAATGTAGTTTTATGTAGATTGTCTCTGTCTGGCACAAATGTAGTTTTATGTAGATTGTCTCTGTCTGGCACAAATGTAGTTTTATGTAGATTATCTCTGTCTGGCACAAATGTAGTTTTATGTAGATTGTCTCTGTCTGGCACACATGTAGTTTTATGTAGATTGTCTCTGGCACAAATGTAGTTTTATGTAGATTGTCTCTGTCTGGCACAAATGTAGTTTTATGTAGATTGTTTCTGTCTGGCAACAACAACTTGGCAAGATGATAAGTGAGAGGGGAACAGTGACTTAAATTAATTAGTAAAAAATGACTGATGTTATATACACAATAGATGTGGCTGTAAAAATGACTGATGTTATATACACAATAGGTGTGACTGTAAAATGACTGATGTTATATACACAATAGGTGTGGCTGTAAAAGGATATGGGGGATTGGGGTTCTTGGGCAATGCTCTTTATTTAAATAAATTATAAATTTTCACAAATATTTTAATAATTTAACTATACATAAAATCCAGAAATTCAACTAAGTGAACAATCAGCAAGTAGATTATCCTGCTAAATTTAAATTTAGAATTAATTTTTGACGCTACTGACCACAGGTGAAGGGTCACTGTTGCTTATGAGGTAATTCAGGAAGATGGCCATATGTGCAGGCTTGGACTCTAAGAGCTTGATGTCAGCAAAAGGGCCTGGGTCATTCAACTGTGGACATAAGACATGGGATTGGTCAGCCACCAGGTACAATGATATAACCAGTTAGATTACTCAGACAATGCCTTGGCTTCACTACTGTGAAATGAACACCTTCAAAGTTAATTGATTGGTTCTTTAAATTACAGCTGCATTTCCAAGTCCTCAAGGTGACCTACTACGGTGCCTTATGACTGAAGGAACTGGGTCAATTTATGTAGAGAGATGTAAATTACCTTGTGAACATCAATGTTATAGATAGCAGTGTGTTTGTGTGGGAGCAGGGCGGGGGAAGGTCAGGGAATGTAGACAAATTGTAGGTGGGGCAATAGTGCATTTAATTTTGATGAAACTTTGATGTAAAAACAGCCATTCCACAGACTGTTTAGTCACTTGGCTACATCTTTGGTTACCCACTAAATCAAGCTTTCCTGTAGCTTTTCTATTTATGCCATTACACTTGCATACCTAAAATTTTATTTGTAATGTTCCCAAACCAAACAATTATACACGAATTTAAAAATCATTTCTAATCAAAATACAAGCAATTTACTTATTAGCTGCTATTTAATGTAGCTTTCAGAAGCTACTATATAAAGTATCAATTCAAAATTTATTCATTAGATCCCCAGATGTAAATGAGGACACAGTGAGGAACACATTTTTACATACATTTCTATTATTACTTACAATTTAGGCACTTGGTAAGTTTTGACTACATAGCATTTAAATGATCCCCTATGGCCACTGCTATAACATGCCTTTATATTGTCTAATAACAGCATTAAATTCTCTACATTTCATCAGAATAACATTATGTATCAGTATATGAGTATAATATACACATACCCAACTGTGTTAGTTGTTGCCTAGGGATTAAGTGTTATTTTCTAGAAAAACTTACAGAAGACCATTATATGGAGATTGTAATTAATCAAGATTGGTATAATATACTGATATTAAACTCCTGTCACTATTCAATGTGAATTGGACAACTTTGCTAATATTAAGTCAGCTTACTTTGTGGTGAGAGTGCAGAATAGTTGTGATGTCTGCACAGACTTTATAGAATGTATCAGCAAGCTCATAAATAACATTTGGAATTGACAACTACATTGAAATAAAATAAGGTGTTTTGTTAAAAATTTAGGCAAAAACTTTTACATACTTTGTTTTTTAAAAATGTCTTTTTGTAAATTTACCCTTACCTTTTAAAAAGGAACAGATTGATATAACAATGAAAAATGGTAAGAAAAATGGTTAAGAAAAATATTGATGTCCTTTCTTTGTTCTATAGAATTCCAGATGGTTAAAAAGGACATACTACACTAAATTTGTTAGTATGTGAAATGTTATCAAACAAATCACAATTATGATGATAAATGAATTGATTGAAAGAAAAACTAACAGCTCACTACTCAGCAAAAATACAGAAAAATATGATTGTTAAAACTATGCCTATTTATGGCCTACGGCTAGTATTGCAAATAGGTTCTTGAATCCTGCAGGAGTTAATAAGGATTTTAAATAGAAAATGGTCTTCAAATTAAGTCATTTTAATTCTACAGAATTCCTAACAGTGAGTGAGGGAAGTGGTTGATATTTTACACGCTTTTATTTAAGTCACAATGTTTGTATGTTGTATCCTTCCTTCAAATCATGAAACGTAAAATTAAACCACTTCTGATGGACCTAGAGATCTCAAAATTTTACCACAGATAGATCTTGGATGACAATGCATTGTATCAAAATTTCAGATCGATCGAATGAACCGTAATGAAATTAATCAATTTTTAGTTTATCTCTATTTATCACTATTTCGAATGTATAGTCGTCTGCTAGGGTTGACCTCCACGGCTCACTGGTTTCACTCTAGCCCTCGTAAATTCCCGTGTTTACATCAAGGGCAGGGGAAATCAGCGCGCTTCAGTCTGTAAATGTTTGTAAATAAAAGCGTGTCCTTTTTAACAAAAAGATTTTTTTACATTTTACTTATTTAGAAAGTGTTCCAGCCACCAATTTGGGTTTAGAGTTAAACAAAGAATCCCTTATGGGGCAGTCCACCTAATGGGGCAGTCCACCTAATGGGGCAGTCCACCTAATGGGGCAGTCCCCTAGGGGCAGTCCACCTAATGGGGCAGTCCACATCATTATGGGGCAGTCCACATTATGGGGCAGTCCACCTTATGGGCAGTCCACCTTATGGGGCAGTCCACCTTATGGGGTCTGGTTAAATGTAGGGCATAACCGAGTAGACAATTTCCACCGAGTACCGAGTCCGAGTATTTGGATGTACTATTTGCCGGATCCGGATACGAACCGAGTAGTAGCTGCGACTTAGGAGAGTACCATTTCTTTCATCATCATAAGTGCAAAGCCAAAACTGTTCGATGTTTTCATATAATCTAAATTCTATTTATACTATGGCGTCTATATTTTCAAATATTTGCCGGAAACACAAACGTTTCGCCACCTGTGGAATGCTGATAAAGTTAATGTTTTCCGCTAGTAAGTGGCATATAATCTCTACAACCATTGCAGTCGGACGGAAGTATATTACATAGTATAATGGCCATCTTTTGAAAGAAAGTTAGACTATGCGTGACCCAGTAACAACTGGTTACGCCACCTGCGGAATGCTACTGAAATTATCGTGTCTTCTTTGCCAGCTGTTCAGTGTTTATTGAATTCCATTTTCATGATTTTTATTTTTTAAATTTTTTTAGCTATTTGCGTGTGTAATATTTGCCGAGGCGAATACTTCCGGATATTACCGAAAATCGTAATATTCGGCCGAGGTGAATGTCCGAGGCAATTTCCGGTTATGCCCTAGTTAAATGTTCTTGTCATATGATGCATGCAACTGGTGGAACACAGCAGATAACCTTCCCATCAAATGTTACAGCAGTTCTCCTAAGATCATTTAACAGTGAACAATGAGAGTGAGTGAGTGTGCAGGTCTTCTTATAATGGGTTCCACCAGAAACTATTTGATCATAAACCATATATTTATTGACAATTATTGGTGAGGTTTATCAATGAGTTTGTTGAAATAGCTTGTGACTTTAATTACCCCTTGTTTAGCTGTTTACAAAGGCATTATTGACGATTGAGATCATTAACAGAATTAGTGATATATGCAACGCGTCCGAATGTAATCAATGATTTTACATAGCAAGTTAATCCTAGTATTATATTCAGATTTTAAATTTTGATTTATGATGTGAAGTATGATATCAATCAAATATTTAAAAAAAATAACAAAAGGAAATACTTCAGTGAGCTTGAAATTTGCGTCTGACTAGGGATCGATGTAAACTGTCTCATCTTTACGCATAAGATGAACCACTAATAGTATCAAAACTATTTCTCCTGGCTTTTATTTGTTTAAAGATATGTTTTTGGAAGTCAAAATCATTATTTTGAGGGGAATTTGTGCCTGAAACACTACATATGCATGCATAACTTTGGCAAAGGATTCTCATAACATTGTCACAATATACCATAAATGCCCATTTCGATAATTGTCAATATGCCATTATCTAGCCATTATCTATCCATTTTAATTGTTAATGTTGAAACAAGTTTTCTGCAGACCAAAAAATGTAGGGATTAATACAAGCGAAGAGTAATGAATTAATGTTAAATTATTTGAAGGGACTCAAAGGCTATAGAACAGTGTCATTTGTTGATATATGAATGTTAGTTGCTTTTATTGAGCCTTGCAATAACCAAATGAAATAATGTCCCCAAAAAAATGTCTACATTAATGTCAAAGTTTTTTTTAGGATTTTGTGTTTTCCAACATTTAACAATTAAATTCATTATGAAACTTGCCCTTGGGTGTGATGCTGAAATTACTTCATAAAAGATTTTTAAAACTATTGTTAATTCAACTTTAGAAAAGCATCTCAAATAAATTCATTTTTTTTCTTATCTCTGTTCCCAAAGGATAAAAAAAATGTTATATAACAATTCTGGCAATAATGACCGTAATTTATCAAGGCAAGTCAAAATAATCTCCAGAAAGATCTCTTATTATTTTAAACCATTAAAACATGTTTATTAATTTTTGTTTAATGTGTGGGCATTAAATCTAATGGTAACAGAGTGATATCTCGGGGACATGTGTGCAACTACCATTCCATAATATCAACAAATAAGCTTGCTGGACTAATGGAGATACATGGAAGTGTGGCTATGTGATGGTTTAACCTCAGGGGCTGTTATCTTAATCTCTAGGGATGTTGGCCGGCCTCCTGTCCTGGGGGGTACAGACAGCAGCTGTAAACAGAGACACTGACAGACTAATACATGCTGGGCTGCGGTGTTGTGTTAGAGGGGGTGATCTAAAGGCAGTGGTCAAACAATGAGGTGGTCAGTCAAATGATCATGGAATGGTGTGGTCCAAGTTGGGGGGAGTGGTGATGACATATTTATTGATGATCTTGTGAAGTGATTGGAGTGAGTCATCCAGTGGGAAGTGCTACTGCTCCACACAGCCCCAGAGAGTCATGTTTCAACATACTGTACATCTTGGTTAGAGAATAGTTGAGTGAGGCCATGAAGTTTGAGTTTTACTTAAATCCTTAAGCAATGAATTTCAGAGTGAAAAGCATGAAAATATGGTCATTGTGTGTTGTGTATATGATCAAACAGAAGCCCTGAGATAGAATGTACTCAATTTAAACAATGAGAATTTCTTGGATGGTGTGTAGTGTGTAGCATAAGAAACTAAGAATTCATAGCATGGTATGTAAACTTAAGGGAATATGTGTGGGAAGCCAGCAGAATAATTGAAAGTGAGAGGAAATTGAAAAAAAATTATAATATGAAGTCAATAATTTTTATATTTTAATTTCATTACATATAGAAGCTAAATGAGAAAGTCATACTTTTACAAAGAAAATCCTATGAGAAGCATATTGAACAAAACTTTGACTGAGGAGTACTGCAGATGATCTACTTTATCTACCGCAGTCTAAAGCTAGCCTTTAAAACATAAACCAATGTTCTAGTGACTAGTCTAATGTAGAAACAGACTAAAGCTGGCCTTTAACATAAACCAATGTTCTAGTGACTAGACTAATGTAGAAACAGACTAAAGCTGGCCTTTAAAACATAAACCAATGTTCTAGTGACTAGTCTAATGTAGAAACAGACTAAAGCTGGCGTAGGGCTAACCTGGTCATCATCAGAGTGAGCGTCCTCATCGTCTATTGTAATGATGTCTGTAGAACTTGTGGTGGACTCCTGAGGGCAGACAAAGTCTAAATGTTACTGATGGAGCTAGGTACCATTGAATCACTCTACCAATCAACAAACCAGCAATGTGTACAATACCGGTCTAAAATATTTTAATATTTTTTTATTAAAATTTTTTGACAGCTTATTGTGTAATATTTTTGTCTGTAGTATATTGATCCTACTTTTGATCACATATTTAAAGCAATAAATTAAAAAAAAGTATCAAATCTTAAAAGTTCTTTTTAAAAATGTTATGGAAATTAGTTTTCTGTGTTAATTATGGGTTCTATATAGTTGACAGACAACCCTGGTTGTATATAGTTGACAGACAACCCTGGTTGTATATAGTTGACAGACAACCCTGGTTGTATATAGTTGACAGACAACCCTGGTTGTATATAGTTGACAGACAACCCTGGTTGTATATAGTTGACAGACAACCCTGGTTGTATATAGTTGACAGACAACCCTGGTTGTATATAGTTGACAGACAACCCTGGTTGTATATAGTTGACAGACAACCCTGGTTGTATATAGTTGACAGACAACCCTGGTTGTATATAGTTGACAGACAACCCTGGTTGTATATAGTTGACAGACAACCCTGGTTGTATATAGTTGACAGACAACCCTGGTTGTATATAGTTGACAGACAACCCTGGTTGTATATAGTTGACAGACAACCCTGGTTGAAGACTCTAAAACTTTTACAGCCATGTCAAACCTTTTGTCAAACTCAGAAATATTTTCTCTAGGGCTGTTATCGATTAATTTAAATTTAATCGTTAACTTTTGAAAAATTATCGATTAATTAATCGATAATTTCGATTAAAACCAAAAATAGAAATTTATGACGTCAGTAAACTGAACATTTCTCACGGACATTGAAAATTAAGAATATTTTGAACTAAATTTCATGACAATGTGTTGATACTTGATTTGTGCTGAAGGTGGTACGTCAGCGATGTATTTGATCCTTTAAAAGTGAATTGTTTATAGCAGTGGACACAGAAAATGTTTTCACCATCTTCGACTTTGCCATCCGCAGTTAGCTTAAAAACAATATATTTGCTCAACTTTCTAGTTATATTTTTAAATTTAACTGCGCTGATGCTGTCAGCAGGGCCGTCTTAACGCATAGGCCCGTTGTGCATTTGCCCGGGGGCCCACGAGCATATGGGCCCCATGGGAATATGTTTATTTATATATATTATGTATTTTTAATTTTTTATTCCTGCGGGGGAAAGGCCCAACACCATATTTTTGCCCGGGGGCCCAAAATGGTGTAAAGACGGCTCTGGCTGTCAGACATTTTATAATTGACGTCTGCCGGTCAACATAAATTAATAAAATAAATTTTAATATTACGCGGGAGATGTTTGTACGTAAAAAAATATATATAAATTATTATTAATTATTAATAATTTATTATTTATTACTAAAAATTTTAAAAAATATTATAAATATTTTCTTAAATTTTAATCGAATTTTTATCGATTAAAATTATTTTAATCGATATTTAATCGATACAATTTTTAACGATTAATCCAGAGATTAATCGATAATTTCCGCAGCCCTAATTTTCTCCAGAAAAACCTTTTATAAAACGTTGACACAATCAAAACTACAAGACACTGACAGACATGATGTACTAAAATCACATCAAATCTTTAAACCAAATATACTGGCATGAACCAGACACAACTTTGTTGAAACTTTTTATAATATTCTGTCCAAAAGGACATGACAGTATTCTGTCCAAAAGGACATGACAATATTCTGTTCAAAAGGACATGACACTATAGCCAAGCAAAATTACAAAAATAAACAACGTATCAAAACAAAATGTTTTCAGCTGTGCTGTTGACACTTACAGGAGTGCAGCTGACAACAAACAAAAAGACGACCAGAATGTGAATTGATTCTGTTCTGAAATGTTTCAGACACAACAATGATGAAGTTCACTGCTTCTTTTAAATCTAAGCAGGGGCCAGCGAGGTGTCACATGTTACTGTCAGGCACTTACCTCCATTTCCTGGCCGTTGTGTCGACTGTGGGGGTCGTTGGGTGTAGGCGACACGCTGGGGCTGGTCTGCGGGGAGTCGGACATGCTGCCAAAATCTGACGTTGTTGTTGGTAA
The DNA here is from genome assembly GCA_944989445.1 of Ampullaceana balthica. Classification (NCBI taxonomy): domain Eukaryota; kingdom Metazoa; phylum Mollusca; class Gastropoda; family Lymnaeidae; genus Ampullaceana; species Ampullaceana balthica. Next base: position 488,775 of record CALYLW010000241.1, on the reverse strand, counting down.
GGAGGACGCCTGGGTATAGAAAACGGACGTCTTGATTATCAAAGTTGGGGGGGAGTGGAATGGCAGCAAAGAGCTCATCGGCAAAATGTGGATGTGATGGGCCTCGTCACAAGTTATGGTGGCCCTTGTCACAAGGAATTGGGGCCCTTGTCACACACAAAGGGTACTCACATAAGCTGGGGTAACAGTATATAAGGTTTGGGGTGAAAGTGCAAAGCAGCAGATAAATACTTGGTGAGATAAGAGCAGATTTATAATATTTATATATTTATATAATTGTTGATACATCTGTAAATGGACTAAACATATTAAAATTTGTCTACTTTACAAAAAATAATTAAACATATTTTTAGGCTTGAAAAATAAAAAGTTAAAATTAAATAAAAGAAAACTTTATTTAAATGCCTATTCACCAGGCAAAACAAAAGATGAAAAAATTTTAGAAATTGAAAAATTAAGTTGTTCTGAAATCAATGTAGTAAGAGAGTTTATAGAAAATACTTTAACTCATACGTTCTTAATAGAGCTTTTCTCCAGTAGTTTATATGATGGCAAATGTGATATTTTTATAAACTTATAAACATTTACTAATTTATTTGTCCTTAGGTCTGTAAGGAACACTTTCACCCATTAACCCTGGGTTTCTTGAGTTATCTTTACAACTAACAAAAGGGCTTGTCTCCCTTCTCTGGTACTTTAAGATGCCCTAGCAAAAGGTTAAAGACCCCAGTAAATGGGTTAACCTGTAAAAGTTACACACGTTAGAGTGAAACAAATGTCCTACAGCCAGCCAGCTTAGCTGGAATAGATTCATTCTTTTGGCCTCAACAAGTGCATCACAAAAACAACAAAGAATTGATCAACAAAAAACAACACATCTTTGGTTCTGGGTGGCATTACCTGACCTCAGATGTAATTGTTTGTCACTTCCCCTTAAAACGCATGACACCAGCACATGATATACACACTGTCACAAACACATTCAAACAATGCACTTCTTAAGTTTCAACAATGGCCTGACTACAACACACTTGACACACCATGGTGGGTGTGGCCTCACTGATGGCTGTGTGTGGTGGACGTCAGGGGCACTAATTGAGTTTACACACCTTGAGCAGATGAGGGGAGAGCAGTTGAACAGGTGATGAACATTTAATTACATGGCTGAGACAAACAACAAATAACTCAACACTGCTGTTGAAAAGAATTGTTGAACAGTTGTATGATAAGGTCAACTTGGTGTTGAAATAATTGTAGTCCAGAGGTATGATAGATCAACTCTGCCGTTAACAAATTGTTGACCTGGGGTATGATAGGTCGACATAATTATTGCAACAAATTGTTGACCAGGGGTATAACAGGTCAACTATCCTGTTGCAACAAATTGTTGACCTGGTGTAAGATAGCTTGATCAGGCTGTTATAAAAAGAAATTAAAAGGGATCCGATAGTTTCAGCCATCCGATGTCACAATGTTGACGAGGGGCCTGATGGGTCAAGCCTTTTGATGCCACAAGTTGACCAGGAGATGATAGGTCAAGCCATCAATATCACAAAGTTGACCAGGGGCCTGATAGGTAAAGCCATCCGATGTCATAAAGTTGACCATGGGGCTGATAGGTCAAGCCATCCGATGTCACAAAGTTTAACATGGCTTCGATCAGTCAACCTTGACATTGTCAAATGTTGACCAGGTGTCAGATGGACCCAACCAGATGTTGTCAAAAACAAGTCACCAGGTTGTATGAGTGTGTATGTGGGGATGGGGGGGGCTGCTGTTTTCAAATAGTCAACCCAGCTGATGTTAAACACAAGTGACAGGTCTACCCAGCTGTTTGAAATGACCAAGGGTGATAGATCCACCCAGCTGATGTTAAACACAAGTGACAGATCCACCCAGCTGATGTTCAACACAAGTGACAGGTCCACCCAGCTGATGTTAAACACAAGTGACAGATCCACCCAGCGGATGTTAAACACAAGTGACAGATCCACCCAGCTGATGTTCAACACAAGTGACAGATCCACCCAGCTGATGTTAAACACAAGTGACAGATCCACCCAGCTGATGTTAAACACAAGTGACAGATCCACCCAGCTGATGTTCAACACAAGTAACAGGTCTACCCAGCTGATGTTAAACACAAGTGACAGGTCTACCCAGCTGATGTTAAACACAAGTGACAGGTCTACCCAGCTGTTTCAAATGAGCGAGGGTGATAGATCCACCCAAAACAAGACACCAGGCTGGGTATGTCAGAAGCTGTATGTCATTATGTAACAGATAGGAGAATGTGAAATAGAACAATATAACTGATACCTAAAATGTACTTCTATTAGACCACATGCAAGACCTATCAACTACAACTCTATAAAGGTTATTACATATATATATTGACTTCATTACAGACAAATGCATGCTTTAACCATATATTTGTTAAAATAAGACAAAATTACATGCATGACCCTTGTGATTGTTAAAACAGAAGTTACATGCATTAAACTAATGAATGTTATACATTCTCACAAAATAATTATACGCATGCATTAATTCACCGCTGTATTTTTTTTATAACAACCTAAAATCTAAGAACATGTAGAACAACTGTGGGATACATTTGAGAAGCCATCATGTACACTTTGAAGGCTGGCAATTCTTAGTTTGGCCCACAGATCCTCAAAAGGGGTAAGCAGGCCCCAGATTTGGGAACCAGTGACTGTGCAAGCTTGTGCCCAGGTTGTATGATGACTCATGCCACAATGAAGGCCAGTAATGAGCATCTGGTCTGTGCACATCTTAGGGGACCCACACACACTTACATAACAGGTTTGGGGGCAGCAGGAGACATTCTTCACTGCTGAGTCTGGCCTTGTACAAGACCAAGAGATTGTTGGGGAACTTTTTGGCAGGTACAAACACTGCCTGGAGAATATCTCATGTCCTAGAACCTCTCTGAGAAGTTGTTGGGCCGTGTACAATGTACAACAGCTTGTACAACCAATAAGAAATAACATTAACACCACTGCTTGATAAGATCAATTATATACCACGGTTATTTTAGATCAATAATATACCATTGCTATTTTAAAAATCATTTTATTTTTTATAAATTACTTTTAAAAACGTCTTTATTTTTTTAAACTGCTAATAAATCCAAATATTTATCTGACAATTCTACAATAAGGTTTCAAAACACAAATAATTTTATCTCATACTGGCTACCACAATGGCTGAGTGGCATACAATTTTTGACTTTAATACACCACATTATACCAAGTAATAAAAACACTTATCAAATCTTAAATAATGTAAGAAGACAAAACACCACAAACCTGCTAATGCAAATAGTCCACGGAATAAAGGAGAAATAAATGGTTAGGCTTAATACAAACTCAGTGGATTTGATGATTTGATGTTTACATGGGAGATAATGCCTGGCTTAGATTAAGAACACACAGTGGAGATGTGTATCATTAAGATGTTTACATTGTGATAAATGAGTGATGAACACACACAGTCTGTTGACTGCACACATGATAATGAACCCAACTATGAGGTCAGTTGTTTTATCACTATTAGATTCGTGATGCAAGCCAATATACACATCAAATAGGTATGTGTCACTGACTAAACCAATAACTACTTTTGGTTAAACATGCACTAATTGTCTATGGACATTAATTCTATTCAATTCATAATAATAAAATGCAAATATGTCTGCACAACTCTAATATAGAATGCACATTTATAACCATTTATCCATGGAACAGTCAAACAAAAATGTTTATTCAAATTACTGTTAATATAATCATTTCATTGTAAAATGAAGATAAAGTCTTTCAAGTGAAGTTAGTGAAGGTAAAGATCCAAGAGAAATGAGTTGTCAATGGGTTAAAAACTGTTGTTAAAAATTGTGTAAAAGTAACTGAAAAAGCAAAGACAACTTGAAAGAAGTAAGTAAACTGAGAAATGTCAATCACAAGAAAACAAGAGGAAAAAAAAGTCAATAAATGAATTTGTAAGTCAAACAACAAACAAGCAGAGAAATAAAATAAAAAAATCAACTTTATTTGTAAAAAAATGGGCAAAGATTGTGTTACCCTCTTGAGGTGGAAAAAACGTTTCTTGGCCTGGTGGGGATTAAAAATGAAAGCTGAGAGACAGGCGCAAACATACAGACATGGAATGGTGGCTGGACTAGCAGTCAGAGTCTTGAGGAGGAGTTATCTTGGCTAGCACATTTAAATACAGGGAAAAGTATCTGCAATGTATCTTTAAACTGAATAGAGAGTTAGCTCATCTGCTAAGTGAATGATTGTGTGCTGTTGTATTTTCTTAATGCATCGATACATGTTTTAGATATGATTATTATATCGATAACTGTAATCATGACTAATATGTGCCATTTTGTGGAATCAGCAGGCTGATTTAATTTTTAGATTTAGGATTTTGACGATGTAAAAATTCCCATCTCAATTGAGTGGTTTGAAAGTCTTCTTACTTGACATAACCATACTTTGAGTCCTATTGTGACCAGGTATACCACTGACCTAAAACTACGATACCACTGACCTAAAACTACGATACCACTGACCTAAAACTACGATACCACTGACATGTTTAAGTGTTAAAATTGCAGATACTTTTTAAGTATGGAAAAAAAGGTGCAGAGAGAAGCAGTGGTGAACATGCCACTAATATGAGCAGATACAAATTATGTGGTACAAGTCTAGTTCATTTTAATGATATCATCTCTACCATATACCAACAACAGAGAAAATAAAACTAAGGCTGGTTTACTTAAGTCTTTGGTATAATTTTTCTTTTGTGGATAATTAAACCCTTTTCTTTATTATTTTCTTCTTATTTATGGGGGAAAAAAGGTTTTGTTGATTAATTTTTGTTTTCCAAACTTATGTAAAGGATATCACCTGTTGGTTTGATATTTGTTGTGTCTGCACTGATGTGTGGCATGCACAGGGCTGGCCTGTCTGATAAATGTACAACTTTTGTGGCAGTTGCATGTGTTCACATGTGTTAGCTGCTGGGAGGGTCTATAAACACTTCATTTCTCCTTAACACAATGCCCTGTTTAATGTGTGTACTGCTCTACACAGAGAAGAGTTTTCAGTTAACTTCATGCTGGCTTAAAGCCTGATTTCCAGTGATGAGGTTAAGTTGTCTCTGGCCAGACAGATGTATAAACTGACTACTTATCGTGAATAAAGACTTACTGTTCATTATCATTACTCTTTCCTTTAATTTGTTCCTTATAAAAATAATTTGATCTTTTAAAATATTTTTTTTAATGGAAAGGTTTTAATAAAACTTGTTCCAAATTAAGTAGGTAAATAAGATAAGATATTGGGAAAAGCACAGAATTAAAGCAGCCTCTAGCCTCCACCAGTGTCTAAAAATAGCCTGCTTACACTTTGCAAAAAGAAGTAAACAAAGACTTGGCAATGTGTCTGCCTGACTTATTACTTGGTGCCTTAAGACTATATAAACTTTCCCTAAATCAGATTGGATTTCTTTTGATGGAACTTTACGAGTGATGCAATTCTTAGAAAATTTCTGCTACAATTAGGTGAGCAGACCGTATTCTTTTCTACTTTTTTATATAAATTTCATTTACTTTTTATCAGTTCCTCTTTTCTTTCAATGAATCTAAAAGCCATTACACCTGCAAAATGAAAGCCAGCAGGCTGACTGTTTTAAAATTACTATAAAAATGCTACCCAAAACCCCATAAAAATGTAAAGATTTTCAAGCCTGTGGTTTGTGTTGTCCTATATTCACTTATTTCAAGATTTTTAAGGTACAAACCACATTGGAAATATTATTTTTCTTATTGGTCACTTGGTGAACTATAATGTTTCAAGTTACATAACATTCTCAGCAACTGCCCTGTCTTTAACTATAATTTTTCAAGTCACATAACATTCTCAGCAACTTCCCTGTCTTTAACTACAATGTTTCAAGTTACATAACATTCTCAGCAACTGCCCTGTCTTTAACTACAATGTTTCAAGTTACATAACATTCTCAGCAACTGCCCTGTCTTTAACTTCCTCATGTTGAGGGTTTAGCCATGCCAGTCACTACTATTTGATGTAAGGCCAGATAAGAGAACAACTATCAGATCAAATGACTTTTTATTTCAGCCTAGTTGTAATTAACTTGCAGGGACCAAACTTGGCTTTTGTTTTTCTTTTCTATTTTTACACAAGTAATTTTTCTAATTGAAATTTTTTTTTAGCAAAAACTAATCTCTTACAAATTTTGTTTAGAGTATTTCATTGTTCTTAAATGTAAATGTGTGCAGAGTGCTAAAGGAAATGGTGCACAGGAGAGTGTAGTCCAGGGCCCAGGATTTCAGTGTAAGTTAAAAGTGCTGGTGGTGAACTGTGAACAAATCTAGCAAACAATACAGTCTAGGAGTCAACTACCTCTGAGTCGTTGGCACCATGGAAGCCGACGTAGAAAGTAGAGGCGGCTTTTGATTTCCTGGTTTGAGCATCAGACTTGGAGCGGGCCACCGGAGCGTAGCGCATGTCAGCAGGGCCCACATCTGGAGTCTTATAGACCAGGGAGGGAACCGAGCTCTGCTTGGCGTGTTTAATGTTGGGAGGGGGCCCAGGCATCTGCTGCTAGTTTACAGAGATTAAGAAATTGTAGAACAAATGGTACCGTGGAGAAGTGGAACTCCTTAGAATGAAAGTGACACAAGACAACATTACTATAGTCTCAACAACCCTATCTCTTTGTAATGTGATCAACCCTATCTCTTTATAGTCTGATCTTCCCCATCTCTTTATAGTCTGATCAACCCTATCTCTTTATAGTCCATCAACCTTATCTCTTTATAGTCTGGACAATTTTAATACAGCACTGTAGTGTAAGATTCAGATGCCAAAACTATTGGTGTTGAATGCCTTTACAGTGTCAATCTCATGTTACATGGCTGACAAGAGGACAAGGCCTCAGGTTTTATAAGGGTTTAGTTAGGCCATCAGGATGACATGAGACATGATGCATCTATCTGTAAACAGTGATAAGACTGTGGCATAATTTAATGACTGCTTTGTGTTTACACACTCAGGGATCTACAGTGGGGGTATGGCTACACTAACATGACTTGTGGCTGCAACACTGACAGAATGCCTTGTATTAGAGTCAGACAAAGCTCGGGGTGCTAACTATGATACAACACAGGTTCTTGTTTATGGGCACAAAATTCTATCATTCTATAAACTAAACTGAGTTAGATCAAGATCCTGTTGGTTGGTACTGGGGAGTTCTATCTACACATGTCCACAACAGTTAGATCAAGATCCTGTTGGTTGGTACTGGGGAGTTCTATCTACACATGTCCACAACAGTTAGTATGATTATTATTGGAATTAGTTTCCTGCGTCAAATCAAATAAAATGATTACAAGAGATAATGTTTCCCCAAAGAAAATAAATGAAACAGAGGTTCCCAGATTTTGTGTCTGAAATTCCAGAAGTGTAGTCAACCATGACATCTCTTCACACCACCCTCACCCTCCCTTTGTGCAGGCAGTAATTGTTGAAATCAATGCAGCGCCAACTTAAGGAGAGTGGGGGGGTGGGGGGTTTGTAACTCCTGTTTAAATATTTGAACAGGGTGGGGTTTTTTTTGCTTTTTTTGGGGGGGCTGTTGTTTTCTTTTCCTGTATTTTTCTCTTCAGATGTGTGTTTCCATGAAAACAATTTCTACAGCTACACTCAGTTTTTCATGTGCACAATCATGTCATTATTGTGACACTCGACAAAATTTGGAAACCTCTGGGTAAATCAAGTTATTAATAAACTAACTAAATAAAATAAAAGAGCATTTAATAAAGAAACAAATCTGAAAAACTAAAAATTAATAAAGTGATACCTATAAAAAAAAAGAAGATAAATGAATTGTCAAAGTGATATTGAAATATATATAGAGAAAAATAAAGACAGTTTGGGAGCTGATGGAGGTCTGGCTACCAATACACAATAGTCATGACAACACAGAGCATCCCCTGGTGATCACAGGTGGCATTCAGTAAACAATCATGGTAGATGGCTGGAGAGATTAACTTGGTGTATCACCAGATAATGCAGGTTATACTGTTCAGTTGATGGAGTACCTCACTGATGTTTGGGAGCAATGATGATAAATGGCATGAATATTGGTCAAGAAATTATTTCTGTCTTATAAACAACTGAGATATTTAGAGATTTTAAAGTGTCAATGAAAGGTGTGGATACCAGAAGAACTGATCAGGCAGATTTCATAGCAATGAGATGAGCTCTAATCTCTGGAGAAAACATTTCAATCATTCAAAATCAGCACAATGTTCTGTTGTGAGGCCTGAGATCAACCCTTTTAACATAGCTTTAATGTAGCCGGCATCTCTCTGCTAACAAAAGTATATAGTCAAGTTAAGATGAAAAAAACGTGTTGACATAATGCACAACAATCACAGGCCTAGTATGCAGTCAAGCAAAAATCAAAAAAAAAGCATGTGGCCACCAGATGTCAAGAACTTACCCATGTGTGATCTAGTCCTCCGTGTTCAGAGTCAGACATACGATGGGACACTGGCACCAGACCGGGAGACTAGAACAACAAGAGAGATGAGGAATATTTAGTGTGGGGGTTCGTGACTGGAGTACAAGGATTGCTATATATTATCTTTGACTTGAGAAATGCTTCAAAAATTATAAGGAGATTTTACATGAAACTCTATGAAAAGAAATGAATCAAATAACAACAATGCTGAATGAAGGGTATTTAGAAAAACAGTTTCCAGAGTGTTGTAACTCCTTGACGTGTTGTAACTCCTTGACGTGTTGTAACTCCTTGACGTGTAGTCAACTTTAAATCTAATATAAGTAGAAGGTAGACTTCTCAAAATTTAACGAAGATGACAGCTTTAGTTCACCTATACATCTAATCTATAAATATTAATTTTCTTAGTGACAAATACCAAAGAAAAGGCCAGACTTGCTCTTATTATTTGAACATTCAAGAACTTTGTTAAAACTACAGGTTCATTAAGTATATATTTATAATTTTATATATGTATCAAAATTAAACTTTTGATAAAAATATTATATAGTCAGCCACAGAAGATGCTTAAGAGAATGACTTTCAATATGTTATGTAAACTATGGTCAAGAATAATGACAAAAGGCTTGCAATCTTTGGATTAACTAATAATAATAATAATAGTACCAATAAAAATAGTACCAATATTAGAGTTCACCAAGCATGAGAAATATTTAAATGTAAATGATCAATTACATACTACAGTAAACATATTTGCTCTGACACAATGACCCGCAACAAAGAAATGTTGACTCTTTATGTTATTGTAGAGATACAGTCGAAACCGCTTATGTCGACGGCGTTGGGGTATGAAAAATGGCGTCGACATAACCGATGATCGAGATAAAGGAAAATCAATATGGCGGCAAAATATTAACATGTGCTTGAAATTTCTTTATGTACATGATTAATTAGTTAGCGTTAATTAGTGATGGGATGATTTATCGGAATCGTATCGGAACCCTAATATTTCTTCACTCTTTCCTAAGTCTAAGGTTGTAATGACCGTTCGTTTTTAAGGACCGTTTAAAATTTAAATATAACCATGGTTCCCACTCGCCACTCAGGAAAACGGGAAAAAGTCGGGAATTCTTAAAAATAAATTCTCGGCCTTGAAAGTCGGGAAAAGTTATGACTAATCGGGAATTTATATATATATATATATATATATATATATAATATATATATATATATATACATATATATACACATGCATATATATTTATGCCGAAGTAAAGGACTTTGATTACGTTTCTGTCATGTTTGATTCCATTTATTTAATGAAAAATAAGTTACCAGTTTATAATTGTCTGCGCATGCGCTAAAAGGTTAAAGTTTACGCTTCCCCGTGTCACAGTCGCGTTTTCTGTCCGTCGTATCAGCGAATTTAAAATACAAATAAACAAATCAATATGGTTATTTTAAGTTTAATGCTTTTGATGTATATATATTTATGCCGTAGTAAAGGACTTTGATTACGTCTCTGTCATGTTTCGATTCCATTTATTTAATGAAAAATAAGTTACCAGTTTATAATTGTCTGCGCATGCGCTAAAAGGTCAAAGTTTACGCTTCGCCGTGTCGCAGTCGCTTTTGCCATCGTATCAGGGATTTTAAAATACAAATAAACAAATCAATATGGTTATTTTAAGTTTAATGCTTTTGACGTGCAGGATATCTGTTAATTAACTATCAGAACGTTCTCGAATTTCCTCAGTCAATCAAACTTTGTAATATAAATAAAACTATTGTGGCCTTGACCGTTGATCACAGCACGCTGTGGCGCGGCTGTGGACTGTGTGTACTGTGTGTGTGTTAATCAGTTTCATCGTCACGCGCGTGTTAGTGTCACAGTCACTTATCTTACTGGTAACAAAGCAACAACAACAAACTTTTAAAAGAATAATAATTTATTATTTTTTTTATTTAATTATATAAAAACCACCGTCGTTTCTCGATACAAACCTTTATTTTCAACCGACGAAAATCGAGTTAAGTTGCAAATTTGGCCCTCTTTTGTGCTCGAGATACTAGGTTTCGGCGACATAAAAGAATCGACATTACCGATGAGAAAATGCTAAGACAAAGAGAGAATTTGGCGGTTCCAATAAAAAACGTCGACATAATAGGGTGGTCGATATAACCGAGCTCGAGATAAGTGGGTTCGACTGTACTTTGCAAGTTTACAAATTTTCTTTACAAAGGAATTGCATAGTGATGTTAGTAAAATAACTACGGTAGATTTTACAAAATCAAAGTTCCCCTTTCTCTCCACCCCCCCGCCCCCAAACCACACACACACATTATTACTCATTTATGCCAGGCCCAAATCCCTGATAATTTAACATATCATAGATTATACCTATATATAAAAGGACCTAATTCCTAAAGTTTCAAACTATCCAAGGTGACCCCAATGAAACTGTAACAAGCCTTACCCCAGAAATCTCAAACTATCAAGGGTGACCCCAGTGAAACTGTAACGAGCCTTACCCCAGAAGTCTCAAACTATCAAGGGTGACCCCAGTGAAACTGTAACAAGCCTTACCCCAGAAGTCTCAAACTATCCAGGGTGACCCCAGTGAAACTGTAACAAGCCTTACCCCAGAAGTCTCAAACTATCCAGGGTGACCCCAGTGAAACTGTAACAAGCCTTACCCCAGAAGTCTCAAACTATCCAGGGTGACCCCAGTGAAACTGTAACAAGCCTTACCCCAGAAGTCTCAAACTATCCAGGGTGACCCCAGTGAAACTGTAACAAGCCTTACCCCAGAAGTCTCAAACTATCCAGGGTGACCCCAGTGAAACTGTAACAAGCCTTACCCCAGAAGTCTCAAACTATCCAGGGTGACCCCAGTGAAACTGTAACAAGCCTTACCCCAGAAGTCTCAAACTATCCAGGGTGACCCCAGTGAAACTGTAACAAGCCTTACCCCAGAAGTCTCAAACTATCCAGGGTGACCCCAGTGAAACTGTAACAAGCCTTACCCCAGAAGTCTCAAACTATCAAGGGTGACCCCAGTGAAACTGTAACAAGCCTTACCCCAGAAGTCTCAAACTATCAAGGGTGACCCCAGTGAAACTGTAACAAGCCTTACCCCAGAAGTCTCAAACTATCCAGGGTGACCCCAGTGAAACTGTAACAAGCCTTACCCCAGAAGTCTCAAACTATCCAGGGTGACCCCAGTGAAACTGTAACAAGCCTTACCCCAGAAGTCTCAAACTATCCAGGGTGACCCCAGTGAAACTGTAACAAGCCTTACCCCAGAAGTCTCAAACTATCCAGGGTGACCCCAGTGAAACTGTAACAAGCCTTACCCCAGAAGTCTCAAACTATCCAGGGTGACCCCAGTGAAACTGTAACAAGCCTTACCCCAGAAGTCTCAAACTATCCAGGGTGACCCCAGTGAAACTGTAACAAGCCTTACCCCAGAAGTCTCAAACTATCCAGGGTGACCCCAGTGAAACTGTAACAAGCCTTACCCCAGAAGTCTCAAACTATCCAGGGTGACCCCAGTGAAACTGTAACAAGCCTTACCCCAGAAGTCTCAAACTATCCAGGGTGACCCCAGTGAAACTGTAACAAGCCTTACCCCAGAAGTCTCAAACTATCCAGGGTGACCCCAGTGAAACTGTAACAAGCCTTACCCCAGAAGTCTCAAACTATCCAGGGTGACCCCAGTGAAACTGTAACAAGCCTTACCCCAGAAGTCTCAAACTATCCAGGGTGACCCCAGTGAAACTGTAACAAGCCTTACCCCAGAAGTCTCAAACTATCCAGGGTGACCCCAGTGAAACTGTAACAAGCCTTACCCCAGAAGTCTCAAACTATCCAGGGTGACCCCAGTGAAACTGTAACAAGCCTTACCCCAGAAGTCTCAAACTATCCAGGGTGACCCCAGTGAAACTGTAACAAGCCTTACCCCAGAAGTCTCGTCCCCACTGCCTATCAACTGTTTCAACTGGTTGTCCAATGTCTTGACTGTCAGAAGTCTCAAACTATCCAGGGTGACCCCAGTGAAACTGTAACAAGCCTTACCCCAGAAGTCTCAAACTATCCAGGGTGACCCCAGTGAAACTGTAACAAGCCTTACCCCAGAAGTCTCGTCCCCACTGCCTATCAACTGTTTCAACTGGTTGTCCAATGTCTTGACTGTCAGAAGTCTCAAACTATCCAGGGTGACCCCAGTGAAACTGTAACAAGCCTTACCCCAGAAGTCTCAAACTATCCAGGGTGACCCCAGTGAAACTGTAACAAGCCTTACCCCAGAAGTCTCGTCCCCACTGCCTATCAACTGTTTCAACTGGTTGTCCAATGTCTTGACTGTCAGAAGTCTCAAACTATCCAGGGTGACCCCAGTGAAACTGTAACAAGCCTTACCCCAGAAGTCTCATACCCCAGGGTGACCCCAGTGAAACTGTATACAAGCCTTACGCCAGAAGTCTCAAACTATCCAGGGTGACCCCAGTGAAACTGTAACAAGCCTTACCCCAGAAGTCTCGTCCCCACTGCCTATCAACTGTTTCAACTGGTTGTCCAATGTCTTGACTGTCCTCTCCTTCTCAAGTAACTGTGCATGCAGCTTCTCTGATGGCTTGCTCACATACTGCTTCTGGAGTTTGTCGAAATCTTCTTTGGCCGTCTCGAACATGGTTCGAGTCATCACAACTTTTTGCTGCCATAATTCTTTGTCTTTGTCAGGCTGTTGATAAAACAGTTTTTATCCGAATTTAAGGTGAAGCATATAATCATTAAAAACAGTCTAAAAAAATTTTCAATTTATAATCATTATTTACTGGTAAGATAAAATGTCCCTATATATCATTGTATGAACTCGAATGTCCCTTAATAATCATAATGTCTCTTTATAATCACAATGTCCCTATATAATCATTAAACGAATTCAAATGTTTCCATAGAATCACTCATGACTGATGAGCTTGAATGTCTATTTTTTTTTAAAAACATAATTTATTAAAGTCTACATTGAATCATTAGAGAATAGCTACATTTACATATAGGATCTTTTTACAGTCAAGCTCAATTCCTTATATAGAACCATTACTTGCTTTCTAGCTAAGTGTAAATGTGGAAACATTAGGAGTACTACTAAATGTGAATCATTAGTAACAGTTAAGCTCAAATGCCAATATAGCATCATGAATTACAGTGTAGCTAAATGTGTTTCTTATCTGTTACAGACGCTCCTTCAAAGGCCACTGTCAAGAGAAGATCTGCATGAAAATGAATGATGTCACTAAAAATCCTTGCTCAAAAAGTTCATTCTGATACTTACATCAACGGGTTGCGGGGCAGTGACCCGCCCGGCGTTGACCGACACTCGATTGGAGCTAATGGTGGAATTAGGGGAGACAATACTGGACAGGTTGGGCTTTCCTAACAAGGTCAAGGCTACATAGGATCCAGCTGGAATATTAAGGGAAAAAAAATCACATTATTAGTGAGAATATACACAAATTTGTTATGAATATTTTTTAAACATGCATTTCTGCACAGACAATGCAATGATTTTAATAACACCACACCTGGTTGGTCTTATCACACTTCACTATAAATATAGGAAGTTATGTCAAGCCGCCTCGACTTATGAGATATATGATACCCAATGTAAATAAACATCATGAAGGAAGTACAGCTGGAAGAACGGCTTTGTTTACAATATGACATAATCAAACCCCACCTATAATATAAGCCTTGACATAAACGTTCATTATATAAGCCTATCCAAAATTAACCATCATAATCAAACCCCACCTATAATATCAGCCATGGCATAAATGTTCATTATATAAGCCTATCCAAAATTAACCATCATAATCAAACCCCACCTATAATATCAGCCTTGACATAAACGTTCATTATATAAGCCTATCCAAAATTAACCATCATAATCAAACCCCACCTATAATATCAGCCATGGCATAAATGTTCATTATATAAGCCTATCCAAAATTAACCATCATATAATCAAACCCCACCTATAATCAGCCATGATATAAACGTTCATTATATAAGCCCACCTATAATCAGCCATGATATAAACGTTCATTATATCAGCCCACCTATAATCAGCCATGATATAAATGTTCATTATATCAGCCCACCTATAATCAGCCATGATATAAACGTTCATTATATAAGCCCACCTATAATCAGCCATGATATAAACGTTCATTATATCAGCCCACCTATAATCAGCCATGATATAAACGTTCATTATATCAGCCCACCTATAATCAGCCATGATATAAACGTTCATTATATCAGCCCACCTATAATCAGCCATGACATAAACGTTCATTATATAAGCCCACCTATAATCAGCCATGATATAAACGTTCATTAATCAGCCCACCTATAATCAGCCATGATATAAACGTTCATTATATCAGCCCACCTATAATCAGCCATGATATAAACGTTCATTATATCAGCCCACCTATAATCAGCCATGATATAAACGTTCATTATATCAGCCCACCTATAATCAGCCATGATATAAACGTTCATTATATGAGCCCACCTATAATCAGCCATGATATAAACATTCATTATATCAGCCCACCTATAATCAGCCATGATATAAACGTTCATTATATCAGCCCACCTATAATCAGCCATGATATAAACGTTCATTATATCAGCCCACCTATAATCAGCCATGATATAAACGTTCATTATATCAGCCCACCTATAATCAGCCATGATATAAACGTTCATTATATCAGCCCACCTATAATCAGCCATGATATAAACGTTCATTATATCAGCCCACCTATAATCAGCCATGATATAAACGTTCATTATATAAGCCCACCTATAATCAGCCATGATATAAACGTTCATTAATCAGCCCACCTATAATCAGTCATGATATAAACGTTCATTATATCAGCCCACCTATAATCAGCCATGATATAAACGTTCATTATATCAGCCTATCCAAAAACTAACCATTTAACCATTCCTGTTCTCAAGTATTCTCAACAATTATTTCTCTGATGATTGAAAGAATAAAAAATACTTTACAAAGTTAATTCTTCATAGGGGTTTGGAGGGATCAACTTATTAATTGGCAGCAATACATAATGAGGTACTGTACACACAAGAGAACTCAAGTTAAATCAATGAGTTTTGGATCAAGCTAAAGGGCAACTGAAACTCATATTGCTAGATAAAACCAGGACCTAGAAACGTTTCTTAAGCAAGTGGCATTGGCGCACATTGAACAATATAGGTCAGGCCCTGTCACTGTGGAATGTCACATTGAATAATATAGGTCAGGCACTATCACCCAGGAATGTGCTTATGTGCCAGATTGATCAATACCACTATTGGCATCCCAGAGCCTGATGGATGGGATGCAGTGATGGTTCTGATGGGAACCTTCATTCCCCCACATTGAATTCAGCTACCTGATCCAGCCAGTGGATTAGCGAATGGGGCGAGGGGTGGATTAAAGAGGTGATCACCTGGCTCATGAATCAGTTCTAAAGAGCAGAGCAGCCTGTGTGGTCCAATGTATCTTAATTAGAATGATCAAAAGATAACATTTCTATATTTCTTAACCAGGAAGCCTCATTAAGGAATTAGTGGTGAGGGGAGAGTACCTCCAGCATCAACTCTATAAATTAACTAACTGTGGGAGAGAGACATTCAGTTGGTGGCTTGGATCACTTACTCTATCTTTAATAGTTTGATCAGCATCAAGCGCATGGGCATTTATCAAACATTTCAGTCAAACACCAAAATATGAATTAATTGAATAGAGTAATGTCAGGATTGTGGACCAAAATAACACAATTCGGTATACTAGAACTTGGTGATCTATTAGACAAGGGCCATATTTAGAAAACCAAGAACATTTCACTATCAGATATACAATATATAAAAGCAAAACTTTTTTTTAAAAAGACTGTCTCTCAAGGAAATAACAAAGAAGAAGACAATTTTAAATGTCTTGAAATGCATTATGCTAAATAAGAGTATGCCGCGGTGTAATTAGTAGATCAGCACTTTGTGTGGCTAAATGATTTGAAACGAATGCAGACTTCGTTATGTATATGTTTTATTTTAGTAACATTTGAAAACATTTAGTGAAAAGAAATTTTTGGAGTAATGCAGTTTTAGACATTTCAAAATTATTTTCTTCTTCATAATGTTTCTTTTCAAAGGAGTCAATTTAAAAAGTTAATTAGTTTCTTAATTTAATTTTAAAGTGTTATTGATACTTCAATTATTGAGGAGAGTAAAATTGTTTTGACAACTAATGCTTATAAAATCCAGGTAAAGGCAAGATAGCACTTAGCAAACTATTGTCACCAGTTGGCTGGCTGTACAAAATATCTAGCAAACTAATGTCAACAGTTGGCTGGCTGTACAAAATATCTAGCAAACTAATGTCACCAGTTGGCTGGCTGTACAAAATATCTAGCAAACTAATGTCAACAGTTGGCTGGCTGTACAAAATATCTAGCAAACTAATGTCAACAGTTGGCTGGCTGTACAAAATATCTAGCAAACTCATGTCAACAGTTGGCCGGCTGTACAAAATATCTAGCAAACTAATGTCAACAGTTGGCTGGCTGTACAAGCCCACACGCTAAGTCTTTGCTAAAGTTATGAACACAAATACTTTAGAAGTTCATAAATTTATTTCAACTTATCTTATACATTACACACTGACTATACAGAAGATTATTGTGTCCTATCCTACACTTATCCATGGTTTATGTCTTGTCTTGGATTTTATTAGAGTTTCGAATGTTGATAGTGTGTTGGTTTTTTCCTGGTTTGTTCAGGCAAGCTATTCCACGGCCAAATGCCAGATGGAAGGAACAAGAATTTGTATGTGTTCTTGTAAATGGAAAAAGAGAAGTGTTTTCATCCCTATCTGTGTTGTATTATATTGTTGTTGCTTTGTATTATCTAGTTAGAATTAAATGTTTTATGTATTATTACAACTTTCCTATTTCTTCTTCTTCTATCCTCTAGTGTTTTCTAAGTTATTAATTTAGTTAATGAAGTTATTTTAACTTTTAAGTGACCTAAAACTAAAAAGTTAAAAGTTCATAACTTCTTAAAGAAATTTAAACAATTTTAATTCGTGTCAGCGCTGATCTAAAATTCAAGACATATTAATCAACTATTATGAACTCGCTTGTCACAAATAAAAGAATTCAAAATATCCACACTACTCTATATTAACACCAAATTTGAAAATGTTCAAATATCAATTGGAATAATAGTAACTTATTATTTTAGTGCACTTCTAAAATCAAATAGATTTTATGAAGCATTACATGTATTTATTACATTTATTACTGGTTTTCCCTACTACTTTGAGATTTGATTGTACTGTTATTTGTTTAGACCAATAGAAATCAAATTAATTTTTTAAAATAATTTAACTTATTTATGATTTTCAATTTCTTGTAAAATGTGCACGTGAGCAAAACTGCAAACCAATTGAACAAAGGGAATTAAAATGTTTAATTAAATGTCCAACTTTGTCAGACTGATGAATAGAGTTGTAAATTTGAGATTAAAATCAACATAAGCAATTAAAGTAAAACTAATTATCATAATTACAATCATAATAATTATAAATGACACTAACAATAGATTTGTTGATAAGTCAGTGGCACACTTCTACTTGGCCAAACAGTTACAGAGATTGTAGAGCCTTGAATTGATGTGTAGTAAATCACTTTATGTTTATCACAGTGAGCGGTGATGTTAGAAAGTTTCAAACTGTTCCCCAGAATGACAACACGATATGTTGTATCTCTATGAAATTATTAGCAACAAGAGACAAACAATGAAACCAGGATCCCACCATCCGACCCCCGCCCCTCCCACCATAACCCCTCTCTGCTCCATGAAAACAATAACAGTTTATAAAAGCCAGCTCGGCCCTCGCATCCCATGACGACACCGTAACATCCAGATAGTTCAAAGCTCTGGCACCCGAGCCCCGCATCACAAGGTAGGAAAGGTTAAGACAACATGTAGTTGACTGGGAATAACCTCCAGAGATGGTAAAACTGGGGCTCGAGTAGACCCCGGGACAACAGGAGGCTAGCACGTGGGGATAAGGCTCCAAGAACACTGCTGGACCAGAGGCTAGTTTGGTTGGTGGGCTTAGAGGGGCTGAGAAAAGCGCAGAGTGGGGGAGAGGATATACTGGACAGGGGGCTGCTTGGGGAGCCGGTTAAGTGAGGAGGGGTCTGGTGGGATTTGGTGGATTTGAGGGATGGTGGTTGGGGAGATAACCGGTTAGGAATGGGGTTAACGGTGGAGGATGGGTGGGGAGATAACCGGTTAGGAATGGGTTAACGGTGAAGGATGGTTGGGGAGATAACCGGTTAGGAATGGGGTTAACGGTGGAGGATGGGTGGGGAGATAACCGGTTAGGAATGGGGTTAACGGTGAAGGGTGGTTGGGGAGATAACCGGTTAGAATTGGGTTAACGGTGAAGGATGGTTGGGGAGATAACCGGTTAGGAATGGGGTTAACGGTGAAGGATGGTTGGTGAGATAACCGGTTAGGAATGGGGTTAACGGTGAAGGATGGTTGGGGAGATAACCGGTTAGGAATGGGGTTAACGGTGAAGGATGGTTGGGGAGATAGCCTGATGGGGAAGGGTTTAGGAAGGAGGAGTCTGCTTGTGGTGGGCCGGTTTAATGAAGACTTGTTGGGGGAGGGGATTGCGTGAGGAGGGGTGTGGCGCTGAGGGAAGAGTGTTGAATCAAGAGGAGTTGGACGAAGAGAATGGCTGCCTGAGGTAGCGGCTAGGAGAGGTTGGACGAAGGTGTCAACACATGCAGTAAAAGAAAGATTTAGTGTAGTAAACGAGAAGTTATGAGAGACAGAAATGCAGAGCTCCTGATTAGACGGAAATACCGAGCTCCTGATTAGACAGAAACAAGTTGATTTGATCATGGACCTTTGGTTGTAAAACGTTTGTGGATAGATGAGGTCACAGAGAGACGAGTTATTCGAGATAATCCTATCGATGTGTAATGCAATACGGGATCAGGAATCTAACCTGAGACATGTGATCAATCTGCTGGTAAAGTTAACACAGACACAACAAACATTGAGTTCGTATACAAGAGACCTAAGGTACAACCATGTGACACAGTAAGGAGGTTTGAAAGAAGTCAAGAGGATAATAAGAAAGCAGTCGTGAAAAGAATGAGAAAGAAGTCAAGAAGAGGGTGAGAAAGAAGTCAAGAAGAGAGTGAGAAAGAAGTCAAGAAGAGGGTGAGAATGAAGTCGAGAAGAGGGTGAGAAAGAAGTCAAGAAGAGGGTGAGAGTGAAGTCAAGAAGAGGGTGAGAATGAAGTCAAGAAGAGGGTGAGAAAGAAGTCAAGAAGAGAGTGAGAAAGAAGCCAAGAAGAGAGTGAGAAAGAAGTCCCTTGGCCCAGGAAGTGCTACACAACAAAGGGAAGAGGAAGGTTATAGGGGAAAGGTTTAACTAAGGGCCCGGGGTGTGTAGGTTGTACAAACCATTCCAACATTCCTTATCTCCTGCACTCCAATCATGTTTAATGTGGCCCCCAATCCATCTAACCACGCCCCCCGTGTTTGATCAATGTGCCAATCATCCAGTCCACGGAAACAGTGGTCCTCACATTCGGGAAGAACATTACTCTCAATTCAGATCCCTGTTTGAAGCTAGGGCCAGTAACACCATACTCTACTCTTCCTCTCGTCCACACGACCATGAGGAATCTCTCAACTCACCAGCAACTAGCGATTTGCCCGTGGTCATTCGAGGGAGCCGGGGAAATGTCTTCAAGTCCCTGACATTGGTTAGCAACGGGTCGTTGTTTAAACGGTGAGAATGACAACAAAGAAATGCAGACTAATTAAATCCCGTACGTTGCATTGTAGGAGATAACGTGAGAAGCACTGCCCTCGATGTCGCCCCCCTCCCACCCCTTTCAACATCCCACGTTAGTTAGTAGTACACTACACAGAGTGTCTCGGGGATATATTCAAACACCTGTTGCATGTACATGGTAAATAGAATTAAAACCCATTGAAAATGTCACTTTTGTTAATAGCTGGAGATACATGAGCTGCATACAGGTGAGCTGAACACAGGTAAAACGACTGGTGTGGATGTGTGTCAGTGAGGCCAATACAGTAGAGGTGAGTTTAGGTGAGGCCAATACAGTAGAGGTGAGTTTAGGTGAGGCCAATACAGTAGAGGTGAGTTTAGGTGAGGCCAATACAGTGAAGGTGAGTTTAGGTGAGGCCAATACAGTAGAGGTGAGTTTAGGTGAGGCCAATACAGTAGAGGTGAGTTTAGGTGAGGCCAATACAGTAGAGGTGAGTTTAGGTGATGCCAATACAGTAGAGGTGAGTTTAGGTGATGCCAATACAGTAGAGGTGAGTTTAGGTGAGGCCAATACAGTAGAGGTGAGTTTAGGTGAGGCCAATACAGTAGAGGTGAGTTTAGGTGAGGCCAATACAGTAGAGGTGAGTTTAGGTGAGGCCAATACAGTAGAGGTGAGTTTAGGTGAGGCCAATACAGTAGAGGTGAGTTTAGGTGAGGCCAATACAGTAGAGGTGAGTTTAGGTGAGGCCAATACAGTAGAGGTGAGTTTAGGTGAGGCCAATACAGTAGAGGTGAGTTTAGGTGAGGCCAATACAGTAGAGGTGAGTTTAGGTGAGGCCAATACAGTAGAGGTGAGTTTAGGTGAGGCCAATACAGTAGAGGTGAGTTTAGGTGATGCCAATACAGTAGAGGTGAGTTTAGGTGAGGCCAATACAGTTGAATCAATTTTGTTAAAGCAAGTACAATACATACAATATCAATAATTACATACCTTGGAATAAAACCACAAATTTCTCTTAAAATAATGCAGCAGCCCTACCCAGAGATTACTCAACAAGAGCTATTCATGTAACTACCGTATATACTCGTTCTATAGCCCGTTCGTTCATAAGCAGACCCCCCTCCCCACACACACTTTTGGAAGGGAAAAGTATTAAAAGTGTATAACCCGATCGCAAGCCGACCCCCCAAAAATAATAGGACAGCTTTTAAAAAATGGTACATATTTTTTTTTAAACTACAAGCTAAATCGGTCATTATGATTGTTTACTTTGTACTGCCTATCTTTGTCTTTCAGCTCTTTGTTAAGCAAGAGTTACCGGTATTTAAAAACAAAAATTATTTGGTAAACAGTGACGAAAGCGCGTACATTAAAATCTTTGGTTGAAAAAAAATTGTAAAACAATTTATTAAAACGTTCACAAAAATAAATAAAATGATTAAATAAGCTAAGTGCTGAATTTTAATAATATATTATAGCTTCTGATAGAGCAGTCGAATCTTGTAGAATGTAGAAAAGGACATTGATAATCCACAATAACAACACCGATATTCATTATATCCATGCAGAAATCACCTATGACCCGCTCATAAGCCGACACCACCCCCCCCCCACACACCCAATTTTTCCCCCTAGATTTTATCCAAAAAAGGTCGGCTTGCGAACGAGAATATACGGTAATATCATTCTTGATTGCCGTCACACACATTCAATCAAAACAAATTGTTGATTCCCTATCATTACCAGCTGACTTGACTGATGGCTGTGGCTTAGTCATGTCAAAATGGTTACGCTACTCCAGGACCTAGGCCAACAATGACATGCACCAGTTAAAGCAAACAAAAACTCCGATGCACACTCATCATACTCAAAGAAGACACATGCACAAAGAATGAAATCACCAGACATGTAGAATGAAGACACACCAAACCGTGAACAAAACTTAGCCAGTGGCTGCACATCAAGTCGCTGGTCTGTACAATGAAAACAGCATTTTAAAATAAATAGAACTAAAAAAAAAGACTTTTAAAAACCAAGTTTTTATAAGCGGACTAAAAAGAAGAAAATAATTTTAAACTTATACGTTTAAGTACTTTGATTTAATATGACTAAAAACGTGGGGCGGGCGCTTATAAGGTTTTACATATGCAGTTCACTCATTCTCTCACTTATAGATCTCCATTTAACTTTTATATCAAACACCCGCGCCACGTTTTTAGTCATGTGAAATGGAAGTACTTGAACGTATAAGTTTTTAATTATTTTCTTCTTTTTAGTCCGCTTATAAAAACGTAGTTTTTAAAAATCTTTTTATTACTTCTATTTATTTTATTCTTTTTAGTCTAAGTGTATGCTATGGTGAGTTTTGAAGTATTGATTATGTTCAAATATAATACGCATTGCCCGACAAACATTTACAGACTGGATATGACTGATCTCCCCTTGATGTTAAACATGGTTTTTGTGGTCGGGGTTGGTGTGAACACGGCACGTCAATGTAATGTAAACAAGGGCAGATGGATAATACATAGGCTTGCTTATATATATATATATATATATATATATATATATATATATATATATATATATATATAATATATATATATATATATATATATATATATTATATATATATATATATATATATATAAAATAAAAAGTTCAAAAATGTAATAACGGTACATTCGATCGATCTGAAATTTTGATACAATGCATTGTCATCCAAGATCTATCTGTGGTAAAATTTTGAGATCTCTAGGACCATCAGAAGTGGTTTAATTTTACGTTGGCAGATTTCAGAAATTGTGGACAGACACACAAGAACGAAAGTGAGTTAATAAAAACGTGGTTAAAATGAAATCACCAGGTGTGCAATGAAGACACACCGTGAACACAACATAGACTCTGGCTGTGCATCAAGTCACGGGTCTGTACAATGAAAACACCATTTATATAAAATGAAATCACCAGACGCGTATATTGAAGACACACCGCGAACACAACATAGTCTCTGGCTGTGCATCAAGTCACGGGTCTGTACCTTCAATGACGACACCAGACCCGTGACGACACGAGCACACAGATTTCAGCCCCACCCAGTCAGATATAAACAATTCCTTCAACAACAGGGTCTAACACTTTTTCCTCGTTACCTCCATACCGGATGTTAGGGGAAAGCAACTCGGTGTTGTTAACTTCTTGTACATCATGGTCATGGCAAGGAAGATCGAGCGAGTGGGAATTGAGAGGGTGTACAGCCGCAATGTCAAACAAAAACTATTGCATTGGATCATACCAGTAGATAGTGTACAAAGGCAATGTCAAACATAAACTATTACATTGGATCATACCAGTAGATAGTGTACAAAGACTATTTCAAACATAAACTATTACATTGGATCATCACAGTAGATAGTGTACAAAGACAATGTCAAACATAAACTATTACATTGGATCATCACAGTAGATAGTGTACAAAGACAATGTCAAACATAAACTATTACATTGGATCATCACAGTAGATAGAACAAACTAAGACAGAGGACTATATATACAATGTACAGCGCTCAAGGTGTTGTTCAAATGAGTAGCCACGTCGTGTGTTCTTGGATATCAACGTCCATACAAGTCACACCCCTCCAGATGCACACCCCATAGATCAGATCTCCCAGATCCCCTTGTGACCTCACCACTTCCCTCTAACCTCCCTCCTCAAATCCTTTGATCATATCACCAAGTCTGTTCCCCCGCCTCACACCCAACATAAAGCATGCAATGTTGATATGGAAAGATCATCTGAAGACGAGATTCCATCAAGATATACATCGACCGATGTCGTAGTATAACCGAGGGCAGACGATTAGAGTAAGGGCACCACCAGCACAAGTCGAGGCACAACCGAAGGCATATTATTAGAATAGGGGCACCACCTGCACCCGGCGTGGTACAATGAATGTATGATGGGGTAGGGAGGGACTTCAACACTACTACTGTTAGATACATAAGTTTTGACTAAAACGCAAAAATCCTTGGGTAATCTTAACAAATGGCGCCTCCTAATGTATGTAACTGTGTAATCTTAACAAATGGCGCCTCCTAATGTATGTAACTGTGTAATCTTAACAAATGGCGCCTCCTAATGTATGTAACTGTGTAGTCTTAACAAATGGCGCCTCCTAATGTATGTAACTGGGTAATCTTAACAAATTGCGCCTCCTAATGTATGTAACTGTGTAATCTTAACAAATGGCGCCTCCTAATGTATGTAACTGGGTAATCTTAACAAATGGCGCCTCCTAATGTATGTAACTGGGTAATCTTAACAAATGGCGCCTCCTAATGTATGTAACTGGGTAATCTTAACAAATGGCGCCTCCTAATGTATGTAACTGGGTAATCTTAACAAATGGCGCCTCCTAATGTATGTAACTGTGTAATCTTAACAAATGGCGCCTCCTAATGTATGTAACTGGGTAATCTTAACAAATGGCGCATCCTAATGTATGTAACTGTGTAATCTTAACAAATGGCGCCTCCTAATGTATGTAACTGTGTAATCTTAACAAATGGCGCCTCCTAATGTATGTAACTGTGTAATCTTAACAAATGGCGCCTCCTAATGTATGTAACTGTGTAATCTTAACAAATGGCGCCTCCTAATGTATGTAACTGTGTAATCTTAACAAATGGCGCCTCCTAATGTATGTAACGTTGTAACTCACAAAATAACATACATCACCCACACACACATATAACTAGTTTAAATTCAGTGAGCATCTCATAGGACAGTTCTCATTCTCCACCAGCCCTGCTAAGTGTATGGTTTCATTTTGCAAGACAGTGTGCATTTAACTGACTGATGTGTCGCTAGAGAGAAGTTTGCGAATCGTGATTTCTGGTCGGAGACAGAGATTAATTATTCTAAATCTATGTTGTATTCCTGTAAGAATATTTGAATGAATCCCTTAAGCCTTAAGAGAAGCATATCCCAGAGATGTCCTCGTCTGACAAGACGAAGAAGGAAGAAACATATTTCGTGCGCCCCCACCAGCCCCCCCCCCAGATTTTTTTTTAAATTGAATTCTGTTGACATCAATATATATCTCAGTGACAATGTGGGAATCAATGGTCAAGAGTCTAACCAAGTTAGCTGTCATCTGACTAGATGAGCATGTGGTCAAAGAGGAATCACAATAGAGAAACCAAATGTCATGGATTTAACGAGGCACGGATTTGGCTTAATGGCTTAATTTGTGTGATGCAAGGGTCCCCGTGTGTAGAGCGTGGAGATGTGAAATGGGCCTTAATGATGCACAGAGGACGAGGTGCAAGTCTCGCTGTGAATCATGGGGCACCGTGCTATACACTATCTCACTACAGAATGGTATAATGTAAGAATTATGTGCCACCCCCATCATTCCTAGAACCGCTGCCAAGAATCTACTGTGTCAGGCTCGCTACGATTTATGAACTCTTGTCAGAATCGTAACTTAACACAAGAGTGCATTCATAGAGTGGGAGTTCATCAGCTTCTCTACATGCCATGAGAGTAGAGACGCGTGCTATTGTTTTCAACATGCGCACATCATTAATAAGGCGAGTGTTCTTGACATCCGAGCTGAGAGAACTTGCTGTTCGTGAGCACAAAGTCAAAATGACTGAAGTATGAAAGGAAACAGAACTTGTTCTCAGTGAACGCAAACTCAAAATCACTGAAGCATGAAAGGTAACAGAACTTGCACTCCGTGAGCACAACGTCAAAATGACTGAAGTATGAAAGGTAACAGAACTCTTTGTGAACTTGAAGCAGTATTTCCCAAAAGTAACAACCCCCCCCCCACCCCAATGTGACCAGCCAATCTCTCCCGGACTAATCTGAGAATGTATCAGGAATTCATACGCGTCGTCGTTGTCCCGCGTTAAGTGGTCGTTAGCTAGTTACACTTGCACACAACTCACACATTGATAACACACTTCTCACTCGTGCTGAATGCTGTGTCTGTTGGCCTAATCTACGGAGCACAGTTCCTTCTACTAATGGGATTGATAGCAACGATTCTCAAACCGTCATTTAAACTAATTCATTGGACATATAGAGACTTCAGCTTAAGTTGAGATTGGGATCAATGAAGGTCGCTGAGAGAATTACAGGGACAGGGAAACTCAATTGCTACGGGAAACGTCAACAAAAGATTGGAAATCTCGAGCTTCCGCTTATGGCCATCTAACATTTCCCTAGAGTTGTTGAGAAAAAATTAATAACTATCTTTTTTATTTTAAATTTATTAACAGCAATCTAGATCTAGTTTTTCCATAGAAATTTGAGAGTGGGAGTTTTCAAACTATTCCTCTCTGTAGGAATATTTGATGGGGGTGCACATTAAACAAATGAGAGCCTCTTGGCTTTTTGCCCTTATCGTTTGGGCCAGTATGGAATGTAAACATATACAACCCTCAATTCGAGGACACTGTCACTTACATAATGGACAATCGATAGCCGATATTTCAATGGCATTGACAAGCAACACCAGGTGACGACAAGAACAAATCTTCAATACTTCAATGCAAAAGGACTTAAAAAGCTTGTAGCCAGTAACCATGTAACTGGTTAAGTCAGATCTGTATGCATGGCAAAAAGAAGTACAGTAACCATGTAAGTGGTTAAGTCAGATCTTTATGCATGGCAAAAAGAAGTACAATAACCATGTAACTGGTTAAGTCGGATCTTTATGCATGGCAAAAAGAAGTACAGTAACCATGTAACTGGTTAAGTCAGATCTTTATGCATGGCAAAAAGAAGTACAGTAACCATGTAAGTGGTTAAGTCAGATCTTTATGCATGGCAAAAAGAAGTACAGTAACCAATAACCATGTAACTGGTTAAGTCGGATCTTTATGCATGGCAAAAAGGAGTACAGTAACCATGTAACTGGTTAAGTCAGATCTTTATGCATGGCAAAGTGAAGTACAGTAACCATGTTAACTGGTTAAGTCCGATCTTTATGCATGGCAAAGTGAAGTACAGTAACCATGTAACTGGTTAAGTCCGATCTTTATGCATGGCAAAGTGAAGTACAGTAACCATGTAACTGGTTAAGTCAGATCTTTATGCATGGCAAAGTGAAGTACAGTAACCATGTAACTGGTTAAGTCAGATATGTATGCATGGCAAAGTGAAGTACAGTAACCATGTAACTGGTTAAGTCAGATATGTATGCGTGGAAAAGTGAAGTACAGTAACCGTGTAACTGATTGAGTCGGGTGTGTACGACCAAGTCATCGCGAACTTCCATTTTTTTCTCGTAAAACGCAAACAAAACTCCAGCCACTCACGTCACTGTGTGTACCTGCCCCAACATTTCCCCGCTAGATGTTATCTTCTGTTTACAACTGCCCAACCATGGTTTATTCCAGTAAGATCTGATTGCTGATACACTCAACTTCCAACAGCTCAATAACAGCGGGAACAGAGCAGCTCTCTAAAGGGCTAAAAGTGAAGATAGATTTACACCTTACGAAAGACCAACACAACATTCACTTTATACCAAAAGGTTGCATTTCTTGATTACGATGCTGGGTTTTTCTTTTGGTTAGTAAAAAAAACCAGATTTAAATTCTTGAGTAAGTTCCCAGATCCTACTTCTAAAGTTTTAAAGTCATACATGCAATGATGAAATTACTGAGATTTGAAATAACACTGAGTAGTAATTGATACACAACGACTAACGTAAAATTAAGTCGAATATTAAACTTTTTTTTTAAAACTTAGTCTACAAGTAACTATTGCATTAAGTCTGTGAGATGTATGGACAGAGTAAACTTGGTCTACAAGTAACTATTGCATTAAGCCTGTGAGATTAATAGACATGTAAACTTGGTCTACAAGTAACTATTGCATTAAGCCTGTGAGATGAATAGAGATGTAAACTTGGTCTACAAGTAACTATTGCATTAAGCCTGTGAGATGAATAGACATGTAAACTTGGTCTACAGGTAGCTATTGCATTAAAACTGTGAGATGAATAGACATGTAAACTTGGTCTACAGGTAGCTATTGCATTAAAACTGTGAGATGAATAGACATGTAAACTTGGTCTACAGGTAGCTATTGCATTGAAACTGTGAGATGAATAGACATGTAAACTTGGTCTACAGGTAGCTATTGCATTAAAACTGTGAGATGAATAGACATGTAAACTTGGTCTACAGGTAGCTATTGCATTAAAACTGTGAGATGAATAGACATGTAAACTTGGTCTACAGGTAGCTATTGCATTAAAACTGTGAGATCAATGGACAGATAAACAAAAAGGGACCATTGTTGCCTTGCCCCAATTATAACTTAAGATATCAATTGTGCCGCGAGAAGTTAATGCCCCTACTAGAGTGACCTAAACAGCACACAACAGTATACTTTACTAACATCCTTACTAGAGCGACCTAAACAGCACACAACAGTATACTTTACTAACGTCCTTACTAGAGAGACCTAAACAGCACACAACAGTATACTTTACTAACGTCCTTAAAAGAGAGACCTAAACAGCACACAACAGTATACTTTACTAACGTCCTTACTAGAGAAACCTAAACAGCACACACATTTTTACCTAAGATCCTACTAAAGTGATTTAAACATCACACAACAGTAAACTACTCAAACTCCCACTTCAGTGATCTAACATCACAAAAAGATAGACTCACTGTGAATCTACTAGTAGCACTATCGAGATCTCAACATCACAGATAGCTATACAATGTCCTAGCCATTATGTCCTCATGGTGACTAAGTTCAGAGGAATGTTGAATGCGAACATCACCAACCGGACACAAGACCGCTAAATTAAGCCCACCTGTCAACAAGACCACAACATCACTCCGTACAATGACTACCTACATGTCACTCCATGGGGCATCGGGTGGTGTGTAATCCACTGGTATACACGCGTCGCTAATCCCGAGATAATCAAGTGAGAGATTATCTGTGTCCCCGCACTCTGGCCGTCATCTGCGTTCTATCAATCTGATGCGGTGACGTCGAAGTGGAGTAATCCCAAGCACAGGTACCAGAAATGATTTATCAAGCGGCCCGTTAGTCGTCAGGTGAGACTGGTCTATCACGTCCACAGGCAAGCACGCCTTTTGGCTCAGCGAGTGGCAGTGCCACGGCCCAGAATCCAACTGACGAATGCCGTCACGGGCCGGGACCATCTCACGGCTAACCAGAGTACGATGTCGGCTTTTTGGGCTGTTGATATACAGATGGGATTCTCAAATTGTGGGGCTTGTACCGGGGCCATCTCACAGCTAACCCGAGTACGATGTCGGCTTTTGGGCTGTTGGTATACAGAAGGGAGTCTCAAACAGGCAAAGGGGGGGTCGTAGGAGCACCACATACATACGTTGGTTTTCGTTTAGTTTGATCATTGGTTATATCGACGCTTTTTAGCAACCCCAAGGCCCTTGACATAACCGTGTTCCACTGTATTTCGGATTCAGTTACTTTATGGCCCAGAATACATCGCACAGTACATAACAATGTTGACTGTTGGTAAAGTATCTGAGACTAATTGAATGCTGGCCTGAAGAAGTCATTTGTTTATGTATTGAAAGTTAATTAATCTAAGTTGAGTCAAACGCCAATCAGCACTGCCATAATGACAGGACACTGAGAAATACTGACACTGACACATAGCAAAGGCTTTGAGAAGGATTGAACACAGTCCAGTATGTAAGGGCTGTTGAACACAGTCCAGTATGTAAGGGCTGTTGAACAGTCCAGTATGTAAGGGCTGTTGAACACAGTCCAGTATGTAAGGGCTTTTGAACAGTCCAGTATGTAAGGGCTGTTGAACACAGTCCAGTATGTAAGGGCTGTTGAACACCGTCCAGTATGTAAGGGCTATTGAACACAGTCCAGTATGTAAGGACTGTTAAACACAGTCCAGTATGTAAGGGCTATTGAACACAGTCCAGTATGTAAGTGCTGTTGAACACAGTCCAGTATGTAAGGACTATTGAACACAGTCCAGTATGTAAGGGCTGTTGAACATAGTCCAGCTTGTAAGGGCTGTTGAGCACAATCTAGCATTTAGGAGGCTTTGAACACAGAACAGCATTTGAGAAAACTGGCAAAAAGCCAGTTTGAGAACACTGGCACACACAATAGCCATCTGGACACCAGGACCGTACCGTTCGGGTTCCAATCATTCCCACCAGTCGATGGCCTAAGATGTAATCTGTTAGAAGTGTCCCCAGCCGTCCGGGAAACGAGCCATTAGTCAGGGGATAACATCATTAACTATTATAACGACGGCTTCACGCCCGGGCACTAACAAAGCTGAAGGGAAAAGTGTAGAATATCAATTACGATCGATTGATTGGTCGGCCGTTCACTACTCTCAACGCACCAGTGCAACAGCAGACCGATATAAAGAGTTAAGGAAGTGTTTAGCGTTTGTTGTCCTTTCAAGTAGGTCACGTTTTAATTTGTTATTGTAGGTCAAGTGAATTTACAGAAGAACCTTATTGAATTTATTGCCTTTCCTGGTAGGTTATTGTTGTATTTCTAGTCTTTACCATTTAGAAAGTTGTAGATAGATAAATTTATTTGTTATTTATTTTTATAACCCTTCCGATTCGGACTAAAATTTTCATTGGAGAATTTGACTCCTAACTTTTTACAAATTTTAGTAATTAACAGGCACCACCATTGTCACTGTCATGTAAACAGTGGTCTAATAACTGTCATGTGAGCAGTGGTCCAATAACTGTCAGGCGAGCAGGGGTCCAATTACTTTTATCTGAGCAGTAGTCCAATTACTGTCATGCGAGCAGGGGTCCAATTACTGTCATGCGAGCAGGGGTCCAATTACTGTCATGCGAGCAGGGGTCCAATTACTGTCATGCGAGCAGGGGTCCAATTACTGTCATGCGAGCAGGGGTCCAATTACTGTCATGCGAGCAGGGGTCCAAGTACTGTCATGTTAGCAGTGGTCCAATTACTGTCATGCGAGCAGGGGTCCAATTACTGTCATGCGAGCAGGGGTCCAAGCACTGTCATGCTAGCAGTGGTCCAATTACTGTCATGTGAGCAGGGGGTCCAATTACTGTCATGCGAGCAGGGGTCCAATTACTGTCATGCGAGCAGGGGTCCAATTACTGTCATGCGAGCAGGGGTCCAAGTACTTTCATGTTAGCAGTGGTCCCATCACTGTCATTTAAGCACTGGTTCATCACATTTATATGAAGACTGGGGCCGTATTGCCACTGTTACACTGAGAAGTAGGGACTGGGAAGACTTCTATGAGACGTTTCATGCATGACTGCCCTCGAATGCCCTCGACAGTAGCAGCTTCAACACATTTCAAACCAACTTGTATCGCGGCCTTATGAATTCCCTGAGCTGTGCCCTCCATTAGCTGGGAACATACCCGTCGTTGTATCATCAATCTTCTTGTAATGTTCTCATTGAACTTATGTCCAGGCTTAAGCCAAGACTAACTTCCGGTTTCTTGATGTCACGTGCTCACGTATACTGAAGTTACGCCGGCCTGCGCTGGTATCCAAACATTAAAACGACATCGCTGTTTGACGACTTAGTGGAGAATGAATTTGGAATGTTAACAAAAAGAACGACATTTAGGTTATACCATTCAGAAACTGGCAAATGATGTGAAGCAGTAACAACGAGTTCAATAACCTATGGTGTAGCTCGATATCGTTTATTGAACACACGACCCTGTGACTATTTAAAGGCCTGCCTAAAAAAGACACATTTTAAAAATCCCATTTCTAAAACACCAGAAAGGTGAGATTGGATGTATTGATTACCTCGTGACGGGGGAAGTGAACATTCATCTAGGCCAGATGGCCACCTGTTGTCAGGGCCAATCCACCCCATTCGTCTCATAACATGGCCTATTGACGTCAGCATGGAGGACACGTCCAATCCACCCCATTCGTCTTATGACATGGCCAACTGACGTCACCATAGGAGACACGTCAATCCACCCCATTCGTCTTATGACAGGGCCAACTGACGTCACCATAGGAGACACATCAATCCACCCCATTCGTCTTATGACATGGCCAACTGACGTCACTATAGGAGACACGACCAATCCACCCCATTCGTCTTATGACATGGCCAACTGACGTCACTATAGGAGACACGACCAATCCACCCCATTCGTCTTATGACATGGCCAACTGACGTCACCATAGGAGACACGTCAATCCACCCCATTTATCTTTAAGACATGGCTTTTTGACGTCAGTCTGGAGGTCACTACTGAAGTGAAGTCTACTTGCAGTCGATACCACAAATACAAATATCAAAGTGCCTTCCGTTGTAGTCAATGTTAAGCGTGTGCTAGACTAACCTATAACTGAACTTCTAACCCTTCAAACCATGATACTACTATAATCAAGACGAGTGGTGACAAACATTTGGAAGAGAATAGTGAATAGCTCTTGAACAACCAAAAGTGACTATGCCTGAGTTCAAATAAGACCTAACTTTGATGACGTCATGGCGGCATACCCAATAGGAATAAGGACAAGACAGGTGAATGCCGGCTTTGGAACTGAAGTTTATCATTTCGAGCCCTGACACGTGAGAGGTTTTTTCTCGATTTGTGCCCCCAAACAATGGAATTTTCTACCATTACACGTTCTTAGTATTCCTAAAGGTTGGTCCACACCTCTCAAATGCTCGCGAGCATTTGATAAAACATCACACGAA
This sequence comes from Ampullaceana balthica, assembly GCA_944989445.1. Taxonomy (NCBI): domain Eukaryota; kingdom Metazoa; phylum Mollusca; class Gastropoda; family Lymnaeidae; genus Ampullaceana; species Ampullaceana balthica. Next base: position 455,544 of record CALYLW010000241.1, on the reverse strand, counting down.
CGCACTATAAAATACGCCAATGAAAGCTACACAAATGGTCACCTACGGCAGTGACTAATTTAGTCGATGGAAAAACGTTTATCTTTATTTATTTGGGGGGGGGGTGAACGTGGGGTTTTAGAGCTGTTCATTTAGATGGGGTGGGATTGGAAAATAAATTATACAGAAGTTCACTATACAAATCATTTCAATAAATTCCAGCCAATTGGCCTCAAGCAGGATAAAAAAATAAACCAAAATGTGACCTTCGAAGTGCTATGACAAATACTTGTAAAATTCAACGGGACACTGACATGGTCTACTTAGATTTGATTACTTAATCGCCATGGACATGACAAATGGGCCTATACTTGTAAAACAACTAGGCACGAACAAAGTCTACTTACATTTGATCAGTTTAACTACATCCAAATGGTTTCTACTGGTGACTAGCGTTCCGTTGACCTGAAACGATAAATGATACATGAGTATATAGATGGAGAATTTCAATGGTGGCATTATACATGAGTATATAGATGGAGAATTTCAATGATGGCATTATACATGAGTAAATAGATGGAGGATTTCAATGATGGTTATGGGATAGTTATGTTGTTATTAGATATTAGAGTGCAGCATTACACTAAATACATACTTAAATGACAAAAATTTATTTGAAACATGCTCTTTTTCAAATAGAAAATACAGTTTATGGGGGAGGGGGTGCAAAGCTTTGTGATGTCATTTTGGAGGAGGGGTCTGAGTTTTTGTAACGATGCGTGACGAGGGGGGAGGGGGGTGAAAAATCGGCCAAAATCGCGTGACGTCATTTATGGACGGCCCCTAAGTTCTCAATTCTGAAGGAGAAGATTTTTTTTTACAAAACTTTCAAAGCACATTTAACTGTAGCAGAAAGAGTGAGATTATACCAATCATTTCATAAACGTTACTTAGGACAGAAAAGCTTTGTTAACAGGGTCCTACTAATCTAAGGATGTTAAAATACCGTTCTTAAACTGTACCACTTATCGCTAGCTTTCAGAAATCCGGTTCATGTCAATTATTACTGTATCAAACTCAGGGCTCCAGGTTTACAAGAACGCTCGAAGCGGGTTTTTCTGGAATTTTGTAATCTGCTAAGAACTATGACATTAAAACAAATATATTTCCGGGTGTCTTTTTATATATTTTTTTAAAATTATAACTTTATCATTTTAATTAGGATTCCACAGTGTTCCACACAGGACTTGGCAATGCATTCCGGTTATCATTTAACATACTTACTATCTAAGAGCGCTCAATAACTGGAGAATACCATGCGTGGCAGTTCATATAAACAAGGCTGCTTACAGCGCCTTTAAAACATATCTGCATTCCATAACGTGTGCGTGGTCAACTGATGAACGAACATGTGAGGTGGCGAGAGTGTTACAGGAGATGGCGAGAATGTTAGAGATTGTGAGAATGTTAGGAGTTGGCGAGAATGTTAGAGATTGTGAGAATGTCAGGAGTTGGCGAGAATGTTAGAGATTGTGAGAATGTTAGGAGTTGGCGAGAATGTTAGAGATTGTGAGAATGTTAGGAGATGGCGAGAATGTTAGAGATTGTGAGAATGTTGGGAGTTGGCGAGAATGTTAGAGATTGTGAGAATGTTAGGAGTTGGCGAGAATGTTAGAGATTGTGAGAATGTTAGGAGTTGGCGAGAATGTTAGAGATTGTGAGAATGTTAGGAGTTGGCGAGAATGTTAGAGATTGTGAGAATGTTAGGAGTTGGCGAGAATGTTAGAGAGTGTGAGAATGTTAGGAGTTGGCGAGAATGTTAGAGATTGTGATAATGTTAGGAGTTGGCGAGAATGTTAGAGATTGTGAGAATGTTAGGAGTTGGCGAGCACATGTTCCTGGAGAACTCGCCAAAACATGCTCGTATGTTATTACTGTTGCGATATATGTTTCAGAACACAAGAATACTTGCACTATATAACCCGTTTATGCTCTGAAATAGGGAAGGGCCAGAATGTGACCCTCGGTGGTGTTGTTGCCCGTTGTTCATGTGACAGATGGGTAAGGGGGTACACGGTAAACTTCAGAGGTTCTAACATGGTTGGCAATCACTGAACGCTGTGAACCCTGAAATTTATTTCTTAAGATTAGGACCGTCATGTGTCCTCGGGCACAGATAAAATTAGGAAGACAATGTCAGGCAAGTTCCAAAGTAAGAGCCGTTACTGGCCCCTGACCAGTTTTCGGTTCTGTGCCAAATTCAAAGTATATAAATAAAGTTTTCACAACAAAAAGCCCATTTAATACTTTGAGGCCCCTAAAGCCGCATGGATAGCAGGGCCCAAGCGGCGGTACTGTCGGTAAGTATTTCTAATTATTGGTCCAGGCGGAATGATGGCTAATTACTGGACTAGTTGAAACAAGCCAAACACCTAGATGTACAGTGCAGCAAGCACTGCCTTCATCGTACACTTAGTTTGCCCTTTGCCTTATTCATTGACGAGCATGAACGCAGGAGGGGCTGGGGGGTGCGCCTCCTACAGGTAATTAGCCGTCTAATTGTCTGCTAACATGGTTTCGGGCACGCCGTCCAGGACATGACATCACCAGATAAAGGTCAAATTATTTCATTCACCGGGCCATGCAGACAACGGCACGGCTGTGAGAATCAAGTAACTAATCCTCTCCGTTTTCTCGTCACTAACCGTCCCTAGTAACTTGTCGCTGACGGAAGAAGATTGTCATTCCGGTACTCAATATAATTTTGTGTTTTAAAAAAGTGTCCGTTACCCTATCAATGCTAAGAATTGTACATGCCACGAGCATGTGACTTGCGATGAGAATCAATTATGCAGTCTTCTACGCAGTGGCCCGTGAATGGTTAAGGAAAACGGATTTCTGGGGCGCTAAAGCCCCAAAAACAATCTGGATAATGTAAAGTCTTTCTAATAAACCAACTTTCTACTTGGACCTAATTATGATGGCAGGCGGGTGTTCCTAAATAATTTAACAATCTAACTAGAATTGCGTGAAAGTTAAAAAGTTTGTCAAGTTAAAGAAATGTTAAAAAAAAATTTTATACAGTTTTTATAGATCTATCAAACCTACCTTGACAATTCTGTCTCCCTGCTGGACCCCAGCTTTGGATGCGGCACCATCTGTGGATGAGACAATAGAAGATTGAGTCTGTATGTCATGAGACAACAAAAGATTGAGTCTGTATGTCATGAGACAACAAAAGATTGAGTCTGTATGTCATGAGACAACAAAAGATTGAGTCTGTATGACAAGAGACAACAAAAGATTGAGTCTGTATGTCATGAGACAACAAAAGATTGAGTCTGTATGTCAAGAGACAACAAAAGATTGAGTCTGTATTACTCTGTATGTCAGGAGACAACAAAAGATTGAGTCTGTATGTCATGAGACAACAAAAGATTGAGCCTGTACGTCATGAGACAACAAATAATTGAGTCTGTATGTCATGAGACAACAAAAGATTGAGTTTGTACGTCATGAGACAGCAAAAGATTGAGTCTGTACGTCATGAGACAACAAAAGATTGAGTCTGTACGTCATGAGACAACAAAAGATTGAGTCTGTATGTCACAATGTACGTCTGTTCAAGAAGTAATGGTGCCAGGAAATGGTTGAAAATAAAGTAATATACCTGCAGAATGACTGGTACGTTTCGCTCTTCTCATGGCTACCATATAAAAATCAGAATCAAACTGTTTAGTGTTAACAAAATTGGGCGATTTGTGGATTTTTATTTTAATTGACTCTGAAAGTTGGCGGTGTTAGGCTAGGCGTTTCTTTAGACTTTTTTCCAAGATTCCTGATGCAAGTTTCAATTTTATTTTCAATGTTTTTCAACCTTTTATGTGCAACTGGTCAGTTTGGCGATTCTTGAATTGGGGGTGAATATTTCAGGGTGTTAATAGGCTGTTCAGCTGCGATACTTTCAATGTGCTAATAGGTTGTTAGGCGGCGATTCTTTCAATCTGCTAATAGGCTGTTAGGCGGCGATTCTTTCAGTGTGCCAATAGGGCGGTGATTCTTTCAGTGTGCCAATAGGGTATTTGGCGGTGATTCTTTCAGTGTGCCAATAGGGTATTTGGCGGTGATTCTTTCAGTGTGCCAATAGGTTATTTGGCGGTGATTCTTTCAGTATGGCAATATGCTGTTTGACAGCGACTCTCTCGGTGTGCCAATAAGCTGTTTGACGGCGATTCTTTCAGTGTGGCAATAGGCTGTTTGACAGCGACTCTCTCGGTGTGCCAATAAGCTGTTTGACGGCGATTCTTTCAGTGTGCCAATAGGCTGTTTGGCGGCGATTCTTTCAGTGTGCTAATAGGCTGTTTGGCGGCGATTCTTTCAATGTGCTAATAGGCTGTTAGGCGGCGATTCTTTCAATGTGCTAATAGGCTGTTAGGCGGCGATTCTTTTAGTGTGCTAATAGACTGTTTGGTAGCGATTCTTTCTAAATGTCAAATTGGCTGTTAAGCGGCGATTCTTTCAGTGAGCCAATAGGCTGTTATGCGGCTATTCTTTCAGTGTGCTAATATGCTGTTTGGTAGCGATTCTTTCTATGTCAAATTGGCTGTTAGGTGGCGATTCTTTCAGTGTGCTAATAGGCTGTTTGGCGGCGATTCTTTCAATGTGCTAATAGGCTGTTTGGCGGCGATTCTTTCAGTGTGCTAATAGGCTGTTTGGCGGCGATTCTTTCAATGTGCTAATAGGCTGTTTGGCGGCGATTCTTTCAGTGTGCAAATAGGCTGTTTGGTAGCGATTCTTTCTATGTCAAATTGGCTGTTAGGTGGCGATTCTTTCAGTGTGCCAATAAGCTGTTTGGCGGCGATTCTTTCAGTGTGCCATTAGGCTGTTTGGCGGCGTTTTTTTTCAGTGTGCCAATAGGCTGTTTGGCGGCGATTCTTATAGTGTGCCAATAGGCTGTTGACGGCGATCCTGTCTAGTTCTTCTTCAAGATGCTGTATTTCGGCTGTTTGGCGATTCTTTAAATTATTTCAAGATCTGTTTGTATGACAGTAAAAGTCGTGACTGTAGTTGTAGACTGCTCAAGCGTTGTGTAGAAGGATACTTGATGGACTTCACCTCTCAACTATGATTAACAACATCTAACTTCACTGGTATATATACACGCCTTTAAGAATATTTCTCATTAAACTTACTGTGCTATACACCTCCCTTTGGATGAATTTGACTGTTTGAAATTTGATTGCAATCTCTCTATTATGGCGTGGAGTCTTTGATAGCGTGATTACGCGGCGGCCACCAGTATTGTCCACGTCTCTATTTTTGGCGGCCAGCTCGGGGGGCGACAAAGAAACGTCGCTTCCCACGACTTTCTCGCTTGGAATTAATACCGCCGCCAGACAGATGAAGATGAGTAGATTTAATTGATATGAAAAACGACCACAATGTAACTCGTGCCTCGTCAACAAACTAAACAAGCGGCGCTGTCCACAAGGGGTGGCACGGCTACTTCCTCATTCAGGTGAATACTTTTTTTAAGCTTCGCGTGGTGGTCAGTCGCGGTGTGGCGGAATTCGATGAATTGTTAGGACGATGGTCACTTTCTCAGCACTGTGTGTGATAAGACTGGTGTACCTATCGCCCCCAGGAGATGGCTTCACGCTCCCAGGAGATATATTCACGAGTTCTTAAATTTATTAACAATTTTCAACCGACGAACAGCAGCATGAACAGGCGTGAAATAAGCAGCAGTAACTCGAACAGCCGTATGATAAACAGCAGTAAGTTCAACAGCCGTAAGATAAGCAACAGTAAGATGAACAGCGTTACGACACAAAAGGTCAAATTATTTGTAAAATTTGTCAGTTTCAAAAAGGAAAACATTTTACTTTTAACAAAATGGCTGCAACTGTCGGTTTTAAGTCTATGTTTTCTTGAACTGATTCTGATTCTCTTGCCATTTTTGCCGATTAATTGAATTCGTTTATGCATGAACCTATAATGTAAGAACCCAGCACGTTAAGATGAGCTCCACAGACTTTGGGTGATTTGTTTGTTTATTCTTGAACAAATATATTTTAATGACATCAACATTTTTGGCCTGATGTATAACTATGATAACTTTACACGGCCATGATGCACACGACAATGTAAAATAAAACGACTGAATACAATCACCCATTCTGTGTGGTCCTGTCGCCATAGTGGACTCGAAGTTACGATGTACGTTTTAAAAAATGTAGTGTAACACCTCTCTAACGGAGCTTTTATGCAGACACATCACAGTACAGGACCATGAGAAGACTGGCCAAGTTCACTGGAAAAAGTGGAGCTTAAATATACAGCAAGACGAGACAGCAAGACATGACAGTGACAGTTAGAGATCAATGTGGGTTGTAATGAGTGCAGTGTCTTGTTGCCGTGAGTGCAGTGTTGAGAGATGCCCCGTCTTGGCGACGGCCGGTACTCACCCGCTTTGACAGAGGCGACAAACACCGGGTTGTCCCCGCTGACCGTGAAGCCGTAACCCTTCTCATCCCGCTGTATGATGACGCATCTCTGGACCAGGCCGCCCCCCGAGGGATCTGGTGGCTCCGCGTTGCGGCCCGGTCCGCTGGACGACTCGTCTCTTGACCCTATACTAGACAGTCTGAAAGAGAATGACAGGAAATCAAGGAGATGGGTTGAAGTGGCGAAGGAACCGAATGCCCTAATAACAAATGCCTCAGTAATCAAAACTACGTCTCTCGGCGACGGATCTTTTTAAAGCTCAAATGTTCAAACATGTATGTCATCGGACCGACCCGAGAGATATCACGCACTTCCTGTACATTTTATTTCAGTGAAGGGAGATAATGCAATCCACGAACTCGTTAAAGCACAGAGTTACTGGGCATGTCGATGGCGGCGTCCCTAGAGACAGCGGCTACTTCCCGAATATGTTGGCTCATGTAAAGAAAATGTTGACACTTTCCTGATTCATCTCCCGACAGATGGACCCGAGGGAGCAAAGAAAAACTTCATTTCAAAGCAATTTTTGCTCTGCCGCCCATAACGGGCTGGCACTCGGCGGGTTGATGTCTCAATGCCACCATATTGTAAAGGTCCTTTACTTTCTTACTATACCAAAAGTCTATCAAATGTTTCCGTTGGGATTTGTAAGACGTGATACAAGAGTATCGCGGTAAAGGATCTATTTTTTGTGTACATATTAGCTGTGACAAATTCTAACAAGGGGAGGCTATTCAGGTCGGAATAATGAAATGGAGCTGATGTTGGTTTGTTTAAACAATGACAAGGTGAGGTTAGTAGCAGTGAAATAATGAAATGGAGATGCTATGGATTTGGTTAAATAATGAAAAGGCGAGGTTAGTAGAAGTGACAAAATGAAATGGAGATGCTATGGATTTGGTTAAATAATGACAAGGCGAGGTTAGTAGAAGTGACATAATGAAATGGAGATGCTATGGATTTGGTTAAATAATGAAAAGGCGAGGTTAGTAGAAGTGACAAAATGAAATGGAGATGCTATGGATTTGGTTAAATAATGACAAGGTGATGTTAGTAAAAGTGACATAATGAAATGCCGAGGTTATTCGTGGTGAAATAAATGTTCTCTCTTTTACATGAAACAAAACAAAATACAAATAGACATGAAATAATAGTGATGGGTCCAGCGCAAAGTTTCCCAACCTTTTTTCGGTTAATGTTCCTATTAAGCTGCGCAGTCGCGCAAATATCTGACCCTGGAACATGCAGCAGTTTAGAATTACCGCGCAGCAAATATTAAACATATGTGTTTGTGAGTTGTAAACATATTTCACAAAAATACATGCTGTGCAACTTTGCACACGAGCTGTTGTTTGTTTTTTTATTAGCACCATCACCAACGAATCTTTTAGGAAACATTGGTGGCGACCCTTTTTTTAAATCCTTTATATTAACTCGTGGTGTCTGCGGCGGACCGACCTTGCTTGCTTGTCGCCAAAACTTTTGATCAATTTTTAACCCACTTGCTCGCAAGATAGCGAGCTGAAATTTTGCAGGCAGTTTCGTACCGATGATAAAAACAATGTATCAAAATTTCAGATCGATCGCATGTACCGTAATTAAATTATTGATTTTTTAGATTATTTATTTATTCCTATGTATCATGCTATTTTTTTAGATAGAGCGTCGCGGTGCGTATTATATTGAACAACCTTTCTGTCGCGCAATAAGGTGCGTATTTTATTGACAGCTCTTTTTATAAACATATTCCTGATCGGTGCGCATTATATTAAACATGTTTTACGACACAACTGCAATTTTGTATTTCTGGATGTTCTGGCGCTGCGTATTATAATGAACATTCTTTTAATTACTTCTCGTACATAAAGGATTTATAGTCAAAAACTTGGTTTTTTACGGGTTTTTCTTATTAAATCCTTTATATTAACTCGTGGTGTCTGCGGCGGACCTTGCTTGCTTGCTTGTCGCCAAAACTTTTGATCGATTTTTAACCCACTTGCTCGCAAGATAGCGAGCTGAAATTTTGCAGGCAGTTTCGTACCGATGATAAAAACAACGTATCAAAATTTCAAAACGATCGCATGTACCGTAATTAAATTATTGATTTTTTAGATTATTTTATTTATTCCTATGTATCATGCTATTTTTTGAGATAGAGCGTCGCGGTGCGTATTATATTGAACAACCTTTCTGTCGCGCAATAAGGTGCGTATTTTATTGACAGCTCTTTTTATAAACATATTCCTGATCGGTGCGCATTATATTAAACACGTTTTACGACACAACTGCAATTTTGTATTTCTGGATGGTCTGGCGCTGCGTATTATAATGAACATTCTTTTAATTACTTCTCGTACATAAAGGATTTATAGTCAAAAACTTGGTTTTTTACGGGTTGTTTTTATTAAATCCTTTATATTAACTCGTGGTGTCTGCGGCCGACCGACCGACCTTGCTTGCTTGTCGCCAAAACTTTTGATCGATTTTTAACCCACTTGCTCGCAAGATAGCGAGCTGAAATTTTGCAGGCAGTTTCGTACCGATGATAAAAACAATGTATCAAAATTTCAGATCGATCGCATGTACCGTAATTAAATTATTGAATTTTTAGATTATTTTATTTATCCCTATGTATCATGCTATTTTTTTAGATAGAGCGTCGCGGTGCGTATTATATTGAACAACCTTTCTGTCGCGCAATAAGGTGCGTATTTTATTGACAGCTCTTTTTATAAACATATTCCTGATCTGTGCGCATTATATTAAACATGTTTTACGACACAACTGCAATTTTGTATTTCTGGATGGTCTGGCGCTGCGTATATAATGAACATTCTTTTAATTACTTCTCGTACATAAAGGATTTATAGTCAAAAACTTGGTTTTTTACGGGTTGTTTTTATTAAATCCTTTATATTAACTCGTGGTGTCTGCGGCCGACCGACCGACCTTGCTTGCTTGTCGCCAAAACTTTTGATCGATTTTTAACCCACTTGCTCGCAAGATAGCGAGCTGAAATTTTGCAGGCAGTTTCGTACCGATGATAAAAACAATGTATCAAAATTTCAGATCGATCGCATGTACCGTAATTAAATTATTGAATTTTTAGATTATTTTATTTATCCCTATGTATCATGCTATTTTTTTAGATAGAGCGTCGCGGTGCGTATTATATTGAACAACCTTTCTGTCGCGCAATAAGGTGCGTATTTTATTGACAGCTCTTTTTATAAACATATTCCTGATCTGTGCGCATTATATTAAACATGTTTTACGACACAACTGCAATTTTGTATTTCTGGATGGTCTGGCGCTGCGTATATAATGAACATTCTTTTAATTACTTCTCGTACATAAAGGATTTATAGTCAAAAACTTGTTTTTTTACGGGTTTTTCTTATTTTAAAAGCCAATTGACCCGCGTCTCCGATACAATTTTTAAAAAGGTATTTTATATGATAACTTTTAAAAATATAAAAAACAGAAGGAAGGGGGTCGCGACCCTTAGGCTGAGAATCCGTTGTCTAGCGGGTAGTTTTAACTGGTGAGTCACGCTTTTTAAACAAAGCAAAAAACTTATGGATATTTTAATTACTAGGATGAAATCAATCTAAACTACACAAAGGGCTTTTCCATGAAAAAACTTCCAATCGGTGGCGTTTCTCTCCGTGACACTAAGGGTGATCAGGTTAAAATGAATTATACTACTTACTGAGCGAACAGATAGATACTTAACTGAACTAAGACGTAAATTAAACCTACACCATATACCGGTGAAACTCTGAATTCATAGATATGAGACTACACTGATTTGGGCATGAAAATTCAGTTATAAAAGTAAGATATAAACTATCAAAAGGCTTAGACAATAATGATCAAAAAGACACAATATTACTAGACTTCTCAAAAGCATTTGACAAAGTTCACCACCTTATTTTACTTAAAAAACTTAGCTACTTTGGAATCTCAGGTCCCTTACATCACTGGATCCAAGACTTCCTTTTGGGTAGGGAGCAAACTGTAATAATTAATGGATCTAAATCTGCACCAATAAAGGTTAACTCAGGAGTTCCACAAGGAACTGTGCTAGGTCCCTTACTCTTTTTAATCTATATAAATGATTTACCCAACAACATCTCAACAGGAACAAAAGTTAGGTTATTTGCTGATGATTGTATAATCTATAGAACGATTAAATCAGAACAAGATAGCAAAATTTTACAAAAAGACTTAAGATGAATTGATAAAATGGGAAACTAACTGGAGTATATCTTTCCACCCAGAAAAGTGTCAATTGTTAAGAGTAACAAAGAAAAAGATACAAATAAATTCAAATATTTCATTCATGTAAAAGAACTGACTAAAGATGCAAAATACTTAGGAGTCATAATAAATGAGAAACTATCATGGAATCCCCATGTCAATGAAGTTATTAAAAAATTGAACAAAACCTTAGGCTTTATAAAAAGAAACTTTTCAAATGTAATAGAGGTATACAACTATAAAATGCTACCTCACTTTATATGCATCTTCTGTATGGGACCCATCCACCAAAGAAAACATTGATGAACTAGAGCAAATTCAAAAAAGAGCTGCCAGATTCATTACTGGAGAATATTCAAAACTGACAAGAATAACACCATTACATGTAGTTAAATAATTAAACCTTGAAACACTAGAGGATAGAAGAACCAAGAACAGAGTAAAGTAGTAATCGTACATAAAGCAATTAATTCTAATTAAGAAATACAACACAAAGATAACTTAATACAAATCTCAGATAGACACAAGGATAAAAACACCTTTCTTATACCGTATGCAAGAACAAACACATACAAATGTTTCTTCTTCCCGTCCGGAATTTGGGCGTGGAATGGGTTGCCTGAAGAAACCAGGAAAACCAACACTTTATCAACATTTAAATCTCTAATAAAAATGCAGGACTAAACACAAACCATAGATAAGCGTAGGACGCAACAATCTTCTTTATAAGTGCGTCTGCAAGAGATAAGATATGATAAGATAAGATAAGAGGTATGAAATAAAGTCACGTATGTAGTGTCAATATAGATGATTGACCTACAAGTGTGGGGCAAAGCTATTTTTAAATCCTTTATATTAACTCGTGGTGTCTGCGGCCGACCGACCGACGTTGTCGCCAAAACTTTTGATCGATTTTTAACCCACTTGCTCGTAAGATAGCGAGCTGAAATTTTGCAGGCAGTTTCGTACCAATGATAAAAACAATGTATCAAAATTTCTGATCGATCGCATGTACCGTAATTAAATTATTGATTTTTTAGATTATTTTATTTATTCCTATGTATCATGCTATTTTTTGAGATAGAGCGTCGCGGTGCGTATTATATTGAACAACCTTTCTGTCGCGCAACAAGGTGCGTATTTTATTGACAACTCTTTTTATAAACATATTTCTGATCGGTGCGCATTATATTAAACATGTTTTACGACTCAACTGCAATTTTGTATTTCTGGATGGTCTGGCGCTGCGTATTATAATGAACATTTTTTTAGTTACTTCTCGTACATAAAGGATTTATAGTCAAAAACTTGTTTTTTACGGGTTTTTCTTATTTTAGGTATTATTTATCTTCCATAGATATATATGTAGACCGGTAAAAGTATAAATATCACTGATTGGACTAACAAGTATGTAATAGCACGGATTGAACTACATGTAACAAGTATGTAATAGCACGGATTGAACTAACAAGTATGAAATATCACTAATAAAACTTTTTTTTAAATGCATGAATTATCTATGATTGAGCTTATGGTTAAAAGATGCCATATCATTGATTGAAACAGCACAGAAAAAATTTAAGAACATAAAATCTGTTGAGAAAACTAACTTTCCATAACCAAATATTTGATTTTACAATGCATTTTAATGTTGTATCCCAATAACTTTTTCATTTTTTTAATTTAAAAAACATGTTTATTGTCAAAACATTTAACAATAGATCATAAGAATGTATTGACTGGATCTATAGGAGTGAAGAACACACGCGTCTCAACGTTCAATACAATTTATCCTTAATATAACAGAAAACTTTTTTTAATCTATGGAGCATAAAACATGATAGTTTATTTTATTTTATTTTATTTTTTTTAATTTAATTTTTTTTTAAAGTCCAAGTTTTTAATGGCTTTGCAGATAACAACGTTACATTGATCATTGTACTTTCTGCTATCTTATATTGACTCGACAATTTTGTATAACTGGCTAACAGAAAAATGAATGATTTATTAATTTCAATACTGTATCTCTTGTACTGTTCACACACATTGTAAAATGGATAAGATATCTGTGTAACTGATGCCCCGTCCCAGCCCCACCCCAATCACTCAATCATCAGCCAAGACGAGATGTTCCAGTATACCAGGTCTACAGACTCAACTAGTGGGCGACCTTCCAACCTCTTATCTTACTACAGTACTCGGCCACACAATCCAAACTACTTTACAGTACCCCTAAAAATAGTTAACTTTTTTTTTACAGCTAATGAATAAAACAGAAACGTCAAGAAAACTAGCTCTTAATGCGCATCGTCTATTGCAGCTCCCGATGTTACAGGAGCATGAAGTAGAAGAAAACTGGTGGGTTTTGTTGCAGTTTAAGTAACTCAATGCCGCTTTAGTTTAAACATGTTTTAAGCTACTTTTATGGCTGATTACAAGACGTATCAAATCGCTTATCTTCTATGCGAGTGTTTTTGATAGGGGCACAAATTGCGAGTGACGCAAACCTCAAGCTTCACAGCGCCACTATAGGGAGTCTGCTGGACATCCACAGATGGATCCATCTCTATTGACAGCGCCACTATAGGGAGTCTGCTGGACATCCACAGATGGATCCATCTCTATTGACAGCGTCACTAACGGGAGCCTCCAGGACATCCACAGATGGATCCATCTCTATTGACAGCGTCACTAACGGGAGCCTCCAGGACATCCACAGATGGATCCATCTCTATTGACAGCGTCAATAACGGGAGCCTCCAGGACATCCACAGATGGAAAGATCAAAGTAGCCTTTAAAAATGTCATTTTGATTTGTATCGTCAATTCTTATAAATTATTAATGACCTAACATGGTATTGTTTCAGAAAGGTGGAGGCCAGTGGAGGCAATGTTTCTGAGATGGGATCGGCCTTATTTCATTTCTTGTCCTCCCCCCCCCCATCCCACGCCCCATCTGATGCCGTCAATATTATATGACGTCACGGAGTTCTTCAAAAGGATAATGCACAACATTCCACATACGTCTATGCCTGGGGTGGGCGATTGTTTAGGCTCGGTGGCCACTTTGTGGTAGCGGATTTTAGCGAAGGAATGCACCGTTTAAAATGAATGCATTCTTTAGTTGACATTAGATTTCATTTCAGAAAAACGTATAAATGGTATCATTAAAAAATCAATAAATAAACCTTAATATTGTGTTAATTTTATATTATTTTGATTTCTAGCTCCTGGCACACTTAATTATGGAATCAGTTTAATGAGACAAGTGCACCATATTATATCACACTTCAAGGCGGGTTTTCTGAATGGCTTGTCGGGCCACACAGAAGCTCTGTGGCGGACCGCATGTGGCCCGGGGGCCACACTTTGCCGACCCCTGGTCTATGCAGAGACTACGATTCCTTGACTGGTGTGACAGATGACCTTTTCACGAAAACAGCATTGAAACTGTACTAGGTGAAATCGCTAATACCCGTCCAAAGTTTCTTTGGATTTACTAAAATCTCACTGGGACTGGCAACAATGCCACCTGAAGATTTAACGTACGCCATTATCTGTGACACAAAGTGGGGCCGGACACATCACCCAAGGGACGTTAGAGCATCACACAAATGTTCAGATTATTCGGTTTATTGCCCTTTTCAATAAGTTCGATGCGGAATCACATTGTCAGGGATCCATTAACTAAAGACACCGAGACCTTCTCACATATATATTCTTTACATCAGTTAAGTTCAACGGTCTTGATATCTCAATTTTTACCCTGTCATAACTGCCTTAATTTAAATAAGTAATCAATACACTTTACAGGTATTAAACGAAAGATGCTCAGCCCTTTACACACCTTACCATCCTATCGGGCTCGTCTCCCTTGTAGTTAAGTCGGTTGGCGAAGAAAAACAACATTTGCAGGTGGTTGAACCTGGGACTGCATTTCTTGGACCCTTAGAGGAAATTGACGCAGCTCACATCACACGTAGGCACCATTAACTCAAGGTGCTCACTACACGGTACACGTGGTTCTAAAGATCGAGCCAGGACACAGCCTCTATATCTGTCAGCGTTTATCCCATTAGTTTCCACTACATCCAGTCCATTAGGCCAAGGATTTAGACACACTATAACTATAATAAGGGTGACACACGAGATCGGAATGTTTATGAACAATCAACTTTTTCAAATACTTGTTTAGATAATGAACAAGATGTAACACTCGTTATCAGCGAAAAGATCGGTTGTATTTTTAATAGCATCCTATGGTGGCGGACGGACCCGGACCATCTTGCTCGGTAACTAAAATATAATTTATTTATTTTTAAAGTTTACATGTATTTTGTAAAAATTTAGAAGCTTTCTTTACTTGAAAATAACCTAATTTGTTTATGCCTGTAACCACTTAATTAAAGACGACACTTAATCTCAACTCGACTCTAAATCTCAACTAGGTCTGAATGAAATCAACTATTTATTCAATGAACATAAGTTGCTGAGGAAATATTTGTACAAATACATAACACGCCACCGTAACGTTAGTTTTATATTATGGCTAATGGGACAATATCTTCCTGGTCGGCTCTCAGTGCCATTAAATGTACTGCCATAAACAGATAGATGATCGCTGTGATAATGAATGAGCCATTTCTATTCTACCTGACCGGTTGTCAGTTGCTCACCCACGCGTCCGTCTCCCGTACAGTCCAAGATACAAATAAATGGACTAAATCTAGGCCCCGTCACATTAACGGAACTTCCCCCCCCCACCCCCACCCCCCGAGGTGGGCCGGTTATTTGTCTACATGACAAGCTGTCTCCTGTCCAGACGTCAACAACACCCCGTCCAGTCGATGAAAGGGAGCTACAAAAACAAAGTGACTGGTCAAATCTACTCGGTGCTAAGCTAAGAAAGGGACTTAGGAAAACAAAGTGGCCGAACGAATCTACCCAAGGACAATAAAACCGCCACCAGTTTTTACAGACAGCCACCAGTTTTTACTGACAGCCGCCAGTTAACAGTCAAGGTTCAGACATCAACAAGCGACAAATCAGTTCATTGATGACATCAGCGATATCCTTCTAAACAAAGTAGTGTTTCCTTTGTCCTGTAATATTCTCGGACATCTTGTAAACCACACTCTACTTTAGAACATTCCCTGAACTTACTTCTTCACTAATCCAACTCAGAATACCAGTAGAGCACAATACCTCGACAGTAGTTTATAGTTGGATGGTACAAAATTAAATTCAACAAAATACTTCAAGAGATGCTCTCAGACTTTTACTTATTACTTATTACTGATTATGGTAACACTAAAAGAAAGCTTTGATCAATTTTGTCCACATGAAACTAACAAATCTAATTGAAAACAAAGCCTTGAGTAATGACAACTAATCCAGCGAGATATCCAGACGGGCCATAAGGTTTTAATAGAAATCCTCCAGGATAATAGGGCACCACACACTTCCTACACACGGAAACACTGTTCTGTTGCTGGGTTTGGAAGAAATGCACTTGTCTCTAAACTAAAACAAATATATGTTGGGTTTATGTTTCAGCCCGACAAAGTGGAGATATAAGTACTGAAGTTGAAAAGAGGCCTAATGAAGAAGGTCGTGTCACATGGTCAGGCCTATATATAACTCGATCCATTGGCCGCTCAATTCGACCAGTGTGTTACATTGTTGTAGGTGTGTGTATCAACCGCTATCTATGTAATCAGTAATCATATGGTATTATATCATACACAAGACTAGTTCCCTGTATCTATAATTAGGACTCCTGAGGTATTCGGTCAGACTAGTTCCATAGATCTATAATATATAAATGGACCTGACCAATTCAATCACACTAGTTACATAGATTTATAATATATAAATGGACCTGACTTATTCAATCAGACTAATTCCATAGATCTATAATATATAAATGGACCTGACCTATTCAATCAGACTAGTTCCATAGACCTATAATATATAAATGGACCTGACATATTTAATCAGACTAGTTCCATAGACCTATAATATATAAATGGACCTGACCTATTCAATCAGACTAGTTCCATAGACCTATAATATATAAATGGACCTGACCTATTCAATCAGACTAGTTCCATAGATCTATAATATATAAATGGACCTGACCTATTCAATCAGACTAGTTCCATAGACCTATAATATATAAATGGACCTGACCTATTCAATCAGACTAGTTCCATAGATCTATAATATATAAATGGACCTGACCTATTCAATCAGACTAGTTCCATAGATCTATAATATATAAATGGACCTGGCTTATTCAATCAGACTAGTTCCATAGATCTATAATATATAAATGGACCTGACCTATTCAATCAGACTAGTTCCATAGATCTATAATATATAAATGGACCTGACATATTCAATCAAACTAGGTTCCATTGATATATATATATATATATAAATGGACTGACTAGTAGAAGTCAAGTTACATTGTAATACATCCTTGGACCTGTGGCACCCATAAAATTGACGTGTGCTTTCATGGATTGTAAGGTCACAAATTGATAGTTATGTCCTCAAACTTTAGATTGGCCGTAATTTTAATGACGGGCGGTGATATGCGACTTTAAAAATGTCATGTATAATTTCTTGAATTGGTTCCAAATGAATGGAGAAGACTACAACAGTTAATAATTCCATGTTCCATGACAAGGCAGCTGAAGACCTCAATGTGAATAAGTTGTTCAAACAAAGACTTGTTATCTGTTATCAGCCAAGTATGTGACGACAAACGCTAACCAGACTTGTGAGCCCGGTCTTGACATTACTTGGCTTAGAAATCAACATTTGTTGTTCTGTTCGTAAGGCTCTATTTTGTTTCTTATCATATCAACCGAACCAATGTCCGCGTCATGAACCATCTTAATGTCAGTGTGGTATACATACCCAACTTGGTACAGCGATGCTGTTCCATGTTTAATTAAGCGTTTGATTAGATATGTACGGCCTATTAGTTTATGCTTTCACAAAATACGATGTATATTTGATAATTTATGTACAACAAAAAAAATTAAAGATGTAAGCCTTTATATTTTAAGGATTTCTTCAATATGTATAGTTGGATATCATGAAAACTGTTTTGATAAACCGTGATCAATTGAATGCAATTAAGACGCACGAAATGGATGGATACCCATACTAAAGATAACGACAAGTAATTTATAATATACTAGCAGACCCGTCGTGCGTTGCAACGATCTCAGTAAAAATGAATAAATTTAAAGAAACCAATGAGTGGTATGTTTAAAAACAATAATGCCAGAAACCTTCGCGGAAGTGTGAAAAAAACTTCCAAGTTTCATAGCAAACGGATAAATAAATTAATAATTAAATAGCGTACAAAAGAAGAAACGATATTTAGGACCCCGGCCCTCAAAATTAGTGATTATATAGTTTTTTTATTGCCATTGTACTCAAGCTATATTCCTAAACATCGTGTAAAATTGAATAGGGAATAAAAATTATTAAAGTTCAGTAAAAAGACATTTGGGGACCGCAGCTCCCAGGGAATGGACATTAAGAGTTCACTACCTTATATTACTATAGGCTATTAAGTTTTTATATACAAAGTTTGGTCAAAATCCAGTTTTTTTTCTCATTATTTAACGCTTAAACTACTTTTTATTTAGCTAATATAGGGGGGAAATGACATTAAGGGCCCCCCGGCCCATTCGGTGCAAGAGGTCAATTTCAAAAACCTGTTCATTTTAAATCAGTTTTATTGTTAATATATTTCTCAAGATCTTTAAAAAAGTAAATAGGAAACATATCTTAAACATATACGAAAAAAAGAAATTTGGGGCCCCCGGCCCGGTAGATATTGACATTAGAAGTTCAGTGCCCCTTAGTATATTAATATGGGCTACCAAGTTTTTGTGTGCAAATTTTAGTGAAGATCTATTCATTTACCAAGTAGCTAATGCAGAAACTAAATTTATATATCTCATATTAGCAAAAAACGACATTAAGGGCCCCAGGGCCCATTCAGGGCAAGATATAAAGTTCAAAACACCTGTTCATTTCAATATGGATGATAATGGATACATTTACCATTATTTGTCAAGTTTTTTAATAATTGAATTGGGGAATACAATCTTAAACGTTTAAGTAAAAAGGTATTTTGGGCCCCCAGCCCCGAAGGAGTGGCCATAATGAGTCAAGTGCCCTATAGTATTTTAATATGGGCTACCAAGTTTTTGTATACAAAGTTTTGTTAAGATCTATTCATTTAATCAGTAGCTAACGCTTAAACTAATTTTTATATAGGTCGTATAAGCAAAACATGAAATTATGGGCCCCTGGCACCCCATTAGTGCTAATTTTTTTTTAAAAAAGTAGCCAGTTACCATCCCGGGAGCATACTGAATGGTTTAGTCAGCTATAAAGGACATGCAGACTCACACAAACACAGTTTGATTTATATATATATAGATATAGTAAAATAAAACGACATAAAGGGGGTCTGGGCCTATTCGGTGCAAATATCAATTTATAAAAACCTTTTCATTTTAATTCAGTTTCATCAGGGATATATTTATCAAGATCGTTAAAAAGTGAATGGCAAAAATATCTTAAACATATATGAAAAAAGATATTTGGGGCACCGGCCTCAAAGAAATCGACATAAAAAGTTCAGAAACCTTAAGTATTTTAATATGGGCTACCAAGTTTTTGTATACAAAGCTTGGTTAAGATCCAATCATTTACTCAGTAGCTAACGCATAAACTAATTTTTTTTATAAAGCTCGTATTATCAAAAAACGGCATTAAGGGCCACAGGGCCCAATTATAGCAAAAATAAAGTCCGAAACATATGTTCATTTGAATAAATTTCAATTGACATACATTTATTTATATTTCTCAATATTGTTTAAAATTGAATGGACGATAAAATATTAAACATTTACTAAAAAAATACATTTTGGGCCCCCAGCCCCGTGGGAATGAAAATTAGGAGCTCAGTGCCCTATCGTAATAAAATATAGACCCTTGAGTTACTAAAATGGGTCAAGATACATTAATTTTCTCAGTATTTTACGCTCATACTAATTTTTATACAGCTAATACAAGAAAAAAACGGCATTTAGGGGCCCCTGGGCCCTTTTGTTGAAAGATGTTAATTTCAAAAACCTGTTCATTTTAAAACAGTTTCCTCAAAAATATATTCCTCAATATCGTGAAAAATTGAATGTAGAAAAATATCTTAAACATATACGAAGAAAATGCATAAGGCGCCCGTGGCCCCGAAGGAATGGACGTTTGAATTTCTGTGCCCTATAGTATTTTAGTATGGGTTGGGTTGCCAAGTTTTTGTATTCAAATTTTGGTTAAGATCCATTCATTTACTCAGTAGCTAACGCATAAACTAATTATTATATAGCTTATATTAGCAAAAAAGACATTAAGGGCCCCAGGACCCATTCAGTGCAAGATATAAAGTTCAAAACACCTGTTCATTTCAATGTGTATAATATTGGATACATGATCATACATGTGTCATTATTTGTCAAGATTGTTAATAAACTGAATGGTTAATAAAATCATAAACATTTAAGAAATGGGAATTTTTTAACCCCAGCCCCAAAGGAATGACTATTATGAGTTCAGTGCCCTATAGTATTTTAATATTGGCTATTAAGTTGTTATATACAAAGTTTGGTTAAGATCCAACAATGTACACAGTAGCTAGCGCTTGAACTTATTTTTATATAGCTCATATAAGCAAAAAATGACATTATGGGCCCCCGGTGCTTCATGAGTGTTAATTTAGAAAAAAAGGTGCCAGTTACCATCCCAGGTGGGTACTTAACAGTCTCCGAAAATTTCATGACGATCGGATGAATGGTTTAGTCATCTATAAAGGACATGGACACACACACACACACAGACATATTTTGATTTATATATATATAGATAGATATAAGAAAGAAAAAAAGACATTTAGGGCCCCTGGGCCCATTTGGTGATAGATGTAAATTTCAAAAAAACCTTTTCATTTAATGAAGTTTCCTCATAGATATATTCCTCAAGATCGTGAAAAATTGAATGGGGGAAAATACATTAAACATATACGAAGAAAAGACATTTGGGGCCCCCGGCCCCGAAGGAATGGACATTTGAAGTTATAGGCCCTATAGTATTTTAATATGGGCTACCAAGTGTTTGTATTCAAATTTTGGTTTAGATCCATTCATTTACCCAGTAGCTAACGCATAAACTAATTTTTATATATCTTATATAAGCAAAAAAGACATTAAGGGCCCCGGGGCCCATTCAGTGCAAGATATAAAGTTCAAAACCCCTGTTCATTTCAATTTGTATAATAATGGATACATATGTCATTATTTGTCAAGATTGTGAATGACTGAATGGTGAATAAAATCTTAAACGTTTAAGAAATGTGAATATTTTTGGGCCCCCAGCCCCAAAGGAATGACTATTTGCAGTTCAGTGCCCTATAGTATTTTAATATTGTCTATCAAGTTGTCGTATACAAAGTTTGGTTAAGATCCAACAATTTACACAGTAGCTAGCGCTTAAACTAATTTTTATATAGCTCATATAAGCAAAAAATGACATTATGGGCCCCTGGTGCCCCATGAGTGTTAAATTTAGAAAACAAAGGTTGCCAGTTACCATGCCAGGTAGGTACTTAACAGTCTCCAAAAATTTCATGACGATCGGATGAATGGTTTAGTCAGCTATAAAGGACATGCACACACACACACACAGACATACTTTGATTTTTATATAATAAAAGATATAACCAAAAAAAGACATTCAGGGCCCCTGGGCCTATTTGGTGATAGATGTTAATTTCAAAAACCTTTTCATTTAATCAAGTTTCCTCATAGATATATTCCTCAAGATCGTGAAAAATTGAATGGGGGAAAATACATTAAACATATACGAAGAAAAGACATTTGGGGCCCCCGGCCCCGAAGGAATGGACATTTGAAGTTATAGGCCCTATAGTATTTTAATATGGGCTACCAAGTTTTTGTATTCAAATTTTGGTTTAGATCCATTCATTTACCCAGTAGCTAACGCATAAACTAATTTTTATATATCTTATATAAGCAAAAAAGACATAAAGGGCCCCGGGGCCCATTCAGTGCAAGATATAAAGTTCAAAACCCCTGTTCATTTCAATTTGTATAATAATGGATACATGTGTCATTATTTGTCAAGATTGTGAATGACTGAATGGTGAATAAAATCTTAAACGTTTAAGAAATGTGAATATTTTTGGGCCCCCAGCCCCAAAGGAATGACTATTTGCAGTTCAGTGCCCTATAGTATTTTAATATTGGCTATCAAGTTGTCGTATACAAAGTTTGGTTAAGATCCAACAATTTACACAGTAGCTAGCGCTTAAACTAATTTGTATATAGCTCATATAAGCAAAAAATGACATTATGGGCCCCTGGTGCCCCATGAGTGTTAAATTTAGAAAACAAAGGTTGCCAGTTACCATGCCAGGTAGGTACTTAACAGTCTCCAAAAATTTCATGACGATCGGATGAATGGTTTAGTCAGCTATAAAGGACATGCACACACACACACACAGACATACTTTGATTTTTATATAATAAAAGATATAACCAAAAAAAAGACATTTAGGGCCCCTGGGCCTATTTGGTGATAGATGTTAATTTCAAAAACCTTTTCATTTAATTAAGTTTCCTCATAGATATATTCCTCAAGATCGTGAAAAATTGAATGGGGGAAAATACATTAAACATATACGAAGAAAAGACATTTGGGGCCCCCGGCCCCGAAGGAATGGACATTTGAAGTTATAGGCCCTATAGTATTTTAATATGGGCTACCAAGTGTTTGTATTCAAATTTTGGTTTAGATCCATTCATTTACTCAGTAGCTAACGCATAAACTAATTTTTATACATCTTATATAAGCAAAAAAAGACATTAAGGGCCCCGGGGCCCATTCAGTGCAAGATATAAAGTTCAAAACCCCTGTTCATTTTAATTTATATAATAATGGATACATGTGTCATTATTTGTCAAGGTTGTTAATGACTGAATGGTGAATAAAATTTTAAACGTTTAAGAAATGTGAATTTTTGGGCCCCCAGCCCCAAAGGAATGACTATTTGCAGTTCAGTGCCCTATAGTATTTTAATATTGGCTATCAAGTTGTCGTATACAAAGTTTGGTTAAGATCCAACAATTTACACAGTAGCTAGCGCTTAAACTAATTTTTATATAGCTCATATAAGCAAAAAATGACATTATGGGCCCCCGGTGCCCCATGAGTGTTAAATTTAGAAAACAAAGTTGCCAGTTACTATCCCAGGTAGGTACTTAACAGTCTCCAAAAATTTCATGACCATCGGATGAATGGTTTAGTCAGCTATAAAGGACATGCACACACACACACACACACACACACACTTTGATTTATATATATATAGATATATACTATTTATTAGCCAGTCTTTTAGTATCGTATCTCTTACATGTCACAGTCGACCACATAGTTTATAGTAAGTATAAAGCATTTTTAAAAAGAAAAGTTCATAGAGTACAATCTACCTGTACTTAAAGCCTTCAGCAACTCACAACATTAACCACTCTATAAACTTATTGTGTGAGGGGAGGGAAGGGGCAGTAGAATGTTGCACTGAGTTCATTGGTGGTGAGTGTAACACAACACATGGGAGGTCATTCTACGCTACAACTCCATGTCTAACTCCACACTGGCTCATCCAGGTCTACACACAGGGCCCCACTCATCACTGGGTCATCCAAGTCTACACACAGGGCCCCACTCAACACTGGCTCATCAAGGTCTACACACAGGGCCCCACTCATCACTGGGTCATCCAAGTCTACACAAAGGGCCCCACTCATCACTGGGTCATCCAGATCTACACACAGGGCCCCACTCAACACTGGGTCATCCAGGTCTACACACAGGGCCCCACTCAACAATGGGTCATCCAGGTCTACACACAGGGCCCCACTCAACACTGGGTCATACAAGTCTACACACAGGGCCCCACTCAACACTGGGTCATCCAGGTCTACACACAGGGCCCCACTCAACACTGGGTCATACAAGTCTACACACAGGACTGAACCCAACACTGTTTCATACAAGTCTACACACAGGGCCCCACTCAACACTGGGTCATCCAGGTCTACACACAGGGCCCCACTCAACACTGGGTCATCCAGGTCTACACACAGGGCCCCACCCAACACTGGGGCATCCAAGTCTACACACAGGGCCCAACTTAACACTTGGTCATACAAGTCTACACCCAGGACTGAACCCAACACTGGGTCATACAAGTCTACACCCAGGACTGAACCCAACACTGGGTCATACAAGTCTACACACAGGACTGAACCCAACACTGGGTCATACAAGTCTACACCCAGGACTGAACCCAACACTGGGTCATACAAGTCTACACACAGGACTGAACCCAACACTGGGTCATACAAGTCTACACCCAGGACTGAACCCAACACTGGGTCATACAAGTCTACACACAGGACTGAACCCAACACTGGGTCATACAAGTCTACACACAGGACTGAACCCAACACTGGGTCATACAAGTCTACACCCAGGACTGAACCCAACACTGGGTCATACAAGTCTACACACAGGACTGAACCCAACACTGGGTCATACAAGTCTACACACAGGACTGAACCCAACACTGGGTCATACAAGTCTACACACAGGACTGAACCCAACACTGGGTCATACAAGTCTACACACAGGACTGAACCCAACACTGGGTCATACAAGTCTACACACAGGGCCCCACTCAACACTGGGTCATCCAAGTCTACACACAGGACTGAACCAAACACTTGGTCATCCAAGTCTACACACAGGACTGAACCCAACACTGGGTCATACAAGTCTACACACAGGACTGAACCCAACACTGGGTCTTCCAAGTCTACACACAGGACTGAACCCAACACTTGGTCATCCAAGTCTACACACAGGACTGAACCCAACACTGGGTCATACAAGTCTACACACAGGACTGAACCCAACACTGGGTCATACAAGTCTACACACAGGACTGAACCCAACACTGGGTCATACAAGTCTACACACAGGGCCCCACTCAACACTGGGTCATACAAGTCTACACACAGGACCGAACCCAACACTGGGTCATACAAGTCTACACACAGGGCTGAACTATGCCAACTTATTTAATTGTACATGTCTTGGATGGTCTGACTCGAGGTCATTCTAAATGTCATGCTATTTTCTGGGAACTTAATGTGGATCTTTCATTTCCACTTATATTCCGTCGACCTACTTTTCGATTTTAAAAGTTAACACTAAGGTAAAATTATTTAATTGTCATTATAAATATTATATATTTATGTGGTACCATGATTTTAAAAAACGTTAGCTCGTCAGTTTTAAGGAACTAAAATATGGATACGGCATTTTGAACACAATTTTGTCTTCATGTTTAAACATCCCCCACCTCGAAATTCCAATATGATTTGTTAAACATGTGTGCTCCAAAACTAAGAGCAATAGATGTGGAATGTAAAGAAGTGTCTGGAAAGTTGGGCCAAAACTCCACTGCCAGTAGTAAGCCTCGATAACAGAACTGCAGTGATTAATGCTCCAGTCCTAATGATAAGAAGATTGTCCAACAATCCGACTACTTCGTGTCGACAACTTGTCAACACTGCGACACTGTCACGACTTCAGATATCAGCATAAGCCACGATACCGTTGTAAAAGACAGATACCCCCACTTCGCACCATAGAGTTTTTCGGATACCCCGATGTCAACCCAGAGAGTTCTTCAGTTACCCCCCATGTAACACAATAGAGTTTTCCAGATACCCCTATGTCACTCAAGAGAGTTTCTATTTCCATACATTGTATAGAGCCGTTGGGAAAGGCTAATGGAGAAGTTTCATGGGTTCAAATATTTTTCGGTTGGCACGTTTCTATGCAATCACACTTCAACTTTTAATGGCGTGAGTTTCCAATTATAAACACTTAAAAAGCATAGAGGATTTTTATTTTAATTTTTAATGTATGAATGAAAACCTTGGGCCATGAGGTTCGAAACGAGAATCCTGTTGTCTTTTCGTGTTATTACTGACCATTCCGCCTCCACCCCCACCCCCCAACATAAAATCCTGTCAGTGGCGTAACAACGGCTTGGCATTGGGGCAATCGCCAAGGGCGCCGCCTGCACCACTTCAAAAGGGCGCCGCTAGATCCATAATTTTTATTTTTTTTTATTTAAAGAAAGGGCGCCAAAAATAAATTGGCCATGAGCGTCAAAAACCCGGTTACGCCTCTGAATCCTGTTATTACTGGTGCATTACAACTAAAGCCCCTATCAGTTTTTAAAACTTGCCCAATTCACCACTGACTGTAAGTGCTAAGGTGCCGTATGTGTGCACCATGTGAGATACACGCAAAGAAAAGTGGGGGAGTGGGTCTGACACGTTGTTTCGACAAGGGTTTTGTCAACACGAATTAAAGCTGTCACAATGTGGGCACGGGTACACCAGATTATAGCCCTAAATCAATGGATCAAACAAGTCGTACGCGCAATAGGATTATCTAACGTCCACAAGTTTACACTGCTCTTTACGCCGTGATTTACTGCGCGGCATTTTGTATCAAAGCTTAACACTTCCGACAAGTGATATGAAAGCCACCGTACACGTTGCATTTTTTTCTTCGTGCAATAATCAACTAAATCAGTTTCCTTAACATTTAACCTATCATCACAGCATAGATCTCTAGGTAGCCTATGTTAGGGCAATCATCAACTAAATCAGTTCCCTTAACATGTAACCTATCATCACAGCATATATCTCTAGGTAGCCCTATGTTAGGGCAATCATCAACTAAATCAGTTCCCTTAACATTTAACCTATCATCACAGCATAGATCTCTAGGTAGCCTATATAAGTGTTGCGAAGAAATGAATATAGGAACACTGAATGAGATTTCGGCACTGTTTTGAAATTGTTGCCTTGTTTCATAAAATTAAGAGTTACCAATTCCATACACTTTAATGAAATAATTAAGTAAACAAATATTTTAAGCTTCCTCTTTTAAGACCTTTATTATGTGTTTACAGTAAAAGGTGTTGAGTTGGGACCATTGTAAGAATAAGCTTGGGACAATCTCGAATGCTGAAAAAAAATTGATGCCATGTTTGTGCAGAAATACAGTGACAATGCTGCCTGTGTTTCCATCTCACTACTGAAGTGGCCAGGTAATAAACACAGGTAATAAAAGTATTCGCTAGAAGTCAATATTTCCAGACAGCGTACAAACAAACATCTCGTAAACAAAGGAAATACAAATTAATTTACTCACTATGTTTTTATAAGTAAAAGATTGGTTTTAAACATAGTTACCCCTCAAACATTGTATAAAGAATAAAGGCTTTATAAAGCAATCAATTATTTAGTTAAATATTACCACCAAGCGCGAGCCTTCACATTCGGTATCTTGTCTTACGACATTTGTATATTAATTTATTTATTTCACATCAGATTAATGTTAACTGTGATGCCGCACCAATAATTTGAGCTCGTAATTTCCATTTATTGACACTAAACCAGCTCGTTTAATCTGTACATCTTACAATCTACAATGTACACCATCTCCTATAGTGCCTCCAACAGCATTTCTGAGCACTTGACCTCCAAAATATCAGATGGTAGATTGGTGGTAGCTTTTTGTTCAACGTATCTTTAACGTGCGTAACGTATTTTGTTCAACTACTCCAGCGGTTCCAAAAAAAAATCAATTTCAGGCACCCATGACCAAATTTTTTCACCAGGCACCCTGTGTTCTAAAACAGTGCTTCTCAAACTTTTTACTATGGCGGACCGGGAGGAATTTTTCCATTGCTCCAGGGATCGGTGCACTATTTTCCCTGCACTGACCTTTTTTCTGTCCTTTTTGATAACTTGTGCGGCACCGGTCTGCGGACCACCACTTTGAGAAGCACTGTTCTAAAATACACATCGATATACAGAAACCCCCAAAAAATGCTTTCGTTTTCTTTTTCAAGACTGAGTAAACATAAAATGTAAAACGTAAGTAGATCACTAAACGTCATCTAATAATAGGTCTAGTTACACAAGGAACTTGCTGTTAGGGCGGAGATCGCTAGATTTAATAGAAGTTAATTTCTCAGCGTTTCTTACAGCAGACACGGCAATCTGTATAGCAAACTAATGTCCAAAGGGGTGATGGGGGACATTTAAAGAAATTATTTGTGACACCTATATTCTTAATGGGGTCCAAATAAAATCACTCTAAATGAACTATCTACATATTATTTGGAGCGCATTGGCGACCGCCCTTTGGCCAACATTCCCATATCATCACCCAAAAGAAAATGGAACCCACAGTGGACAAAAGAGTGTTCTGGGAACCTCTGGATATTCCAAAACGATATGCACGATTTGCTCTACAAAGTGGTTTCATTCTACGGGAAAATTGGCAGTTGAGGAGGCTTTCGTTCTACGCTGTACTATAGTATTTGATAGTGTTTATTTGAGAGAGTGGGGAGGGGAGCATGACACGTATAATCAGTAAGCGTGTAGGGATGGGATCTCTTAGTAACTACAATTACGACAGTGGAGGGAGGTTAAAAGTTGGATTTTCAGCATACGAAGTATGTAATGACACCATTACAAGACTTAACAGGTCAATCACGGTAACATTGTCACAATCTTTATCTCAAATTAAAATTTAAACCAAAAATTTATTTGGTTGTAATCGGACTTCCTTGACTAAGGGAAAAGTTCTCATGAAGTCTTAAGTTGTTGTTTTCTTTTTAAAGTACATGATTGCGTAGACCAGGAAAGTGTAATTGGCCAGCGAGTCACCTACCCTATTCTAATCCTCTTTAACTATCATCGTTGACAGCTTTCAAAGCAGAATTTAGGCTGGTTATTTAATGCGAAGGGCAACACATTTAAGAACCAAAAGTAAAGAGATGTATTAATACTAGGGATGCGGAAATTAACGATTAATTAATCGATTAATCGTTAAAAATTTTAATAGATTAAAATTAATTTGATCGATTAAAATTCGATTAAAATTTAAGCAAATATTTATTTCTTTTTCAATGTATTAATAATGTATATTTTTTGTTACTTACATACTTTTCCCTCGTATTAATATTATTTATTTGGACGTGTATACGTAAACAAAAAGGATTTTCTTCATTATTTCTTGCATAGCAGAACGAATTTACTGTGTTGCGTCACAAATTTGGGAGCCATGGAATTACCGCGAATTAACAGATTTCGCGAAATAATGAATCGCAACTTAACGGGATATATATGTGTTATAAAAAATATAATTAATCGAAATTAATCAATTAATCAACCACACGTTAATCAAACAACAATATTAATCGGTAACAGCCCTAATGAATACTTCAAATTCAAAACTATTATTGAATCTAATTATGTTGCTAATGAATACTTATGTATATTAAATGTATAATATAATTAATTTGCTAACCCCTGTGAAACACATGGACTCCACTTGTGGGTGGTGATGTGTTTTGTATCGAAATTTGGAGCAATGTTGTTTACATTTTCATTCAGTAATATCAAAATGGGCAGCGCTATTTGAATCATGTCCTCGTGCTCAATAATTACCTAATTTCTCAACCCAGCCACGAATACCAAAACATCTTTACTGAGTTTCTTTATTATTTTCCATTGATGCATTGTCAACAGAAAATTATTACTTTAAAAAACGAAAACAAAACAGGGCTCTTTCAATAGAATGTTATTATGTCGTAGGAGTCATCGTGCACGCCAAACTTGCGCGTTTACCACATTTTAACTTAACTTAACCCGGTATCTAGAGCATTTATGTAATTCATCTTCAAACGTCTTCCAAGCTTGGCATAAGTGCAACATGGAATTTGGTTTAAACATAGATCATTCTCTTAAGATATCAATCTTTTACTTTAATCTAACTCGTTAAATGTGTACGAAAAGGCGCTCCAACTAAGGAGAACTTTGTGAAAACGTTAGAACCGCTGAGCCTGCCCATCAGATGCCTTGTTACAGACAGCTGTGTTGTGACCAGCTACCAACGACCTGATTATTACATCAACCAACTTGTGTTTCACATCAGCGATCCCCTGGGATGTGCCCACCGCCCCATGCCCCCCTTCCACCCCTGGGAAGACGTAGGACAATCTACAGGGGTGCACTCAATTAGCAGAAATCAATAGATGTTCAGTGATTAATACGTGGGATGTGTTTATGACTTGCCGTCAGCGAATTCTTCGAGAAGCAGGTGTGCCTAGCCTACAGGTGTTGGGGACCACTGGTCAACACTTTTCACACCACGAAAAGATACAGGTAAAAGCCGAGGTGGGGTGGGGCGGGCAGACTCAGGTAGGAGGGGTGGTTAATTTATTGCCTCTGTAATAAGCCTAAGCCGTAGGAGTGACAGGTGACAAGCTCTGTTAGTTGCCCACTATCAGAGGTGTATCCATTGTGCAGATATGCAGATTGAAATGGCGTATCTTCTAGGCACTCTATGAAAATGAAAAACTTGTATCAATTGAACCAAACCCTACATTATCGATACTGGACTTTATGGCACGTTATGAAAAGGAAAAACGTGTATTATCATTATAACCATTTTGTTCTAAAGTCTAAAGAGACTTGGTTTCTACACTTCTGATCATGCCGCCCCTATCCAATAACAGTCTTTGTTTAGGCCTACTAGCCCCTCAAACCACAACAAAGGACAAAGATATTGACTGTGCACCCTCCCTCTCTTACCGAGACAAGGCTCGCCATATTATTTCAGCGTAAAGATTGATCGGGGATTCCCCATAGTGCCCCCTTGCTACAACCACTTCCCCATATTATTATCATAGCCCAATGTTTTATTATGATAACCCAATTACGCAATTAGCCAAATGACTGTGTAGTTTCATCGACATGCCACCGTACAATTGGCTTCAATCAAATATATTGCGAATAATTG
The DNA here is from genome assembly GCA_944989445.1 of Ampullaceana balthica. Taxonomy (NCBI): domain Eukaryota; kingdom Metazoa; phylum Mollusca; class Gastropoda; family Lymnaeidae; genus Ampullaceana; species Ampullaceana balthica. The sequence goes on along the minus strand of CALYLW010000241.1, from coordinate 424,722 downwards.
GTCATCTGAACCAATCTTGTTTTTAAAACGTCGACATGCACATTCCTTATTCTATGGCAGGGATGTCCAAACTTTTGGCTAAGGGGGCTGTATTCCACGAAGGAATAATATTGGGGGCTGGATTAAGATAATAAACAAAAATGACATACTTTTAGACTGAGTTACGGACTTTTCAATATTGTAATTTGTTGAGGTGATTATTTATGGGGACGAAAATGGGTCCAATGTTATCGCGATATTCGAGACTTAATTCCACAATTAGAAATTACTACCATGGCCAAGTTATAGAATAAACACTGTTTATTTATACTAACATGCAATAATTAAACAGTGTTAAAATATAAATAGAGCTGAAAGTGTTTTGTTACGCCAAAAATGTCTTGTATGTACGCAGATGCCACATTATTTCCCTTTGGAGTTGGCCAAATTAAACAAAATCACCGCATTTGTTCCGAGGGTCGGACTTTGGACACCCCTGTTCTATGGTGAACTGGTGAAAAAATATTATGAGGGCAACTACCAGTTGGGTAAATAAAGCCATGTGGCCTCCATCATTTCAACAAACAATTGAGAAACATTAGCCCCTCCCCCCCCCTTTTCCCATTAGTTACACTTATACGTCCGCAAGATTGCCCTCAATGGAGTAGATAGCTTACCGACTGATGAGGATTCACCAACCCAACCATATTTTTTTGAAGTATTATCGTTAAGGTAGGCGTTAAGTTTTTATAGAATATATGCTGTATGTAGGAACTTGTTTATTCATATCGTGGTAAATTGGTAAATGCTCATTTATTTTAAAATTAATTGTTTCTATTGTTGATTAATGTCAAGTGTCTGTTAATGAATTAGACACACATGTAGATTTATATTTATGCATCGTTTGTTCAAATGGGTTTCTTTTTGGTTGTCAAGTTTACAATCATGAAAAGAATATGTTGTGCACGAGTATGTTGATTACAGAAGAGTTAACTGTATGAATTCAACTAGACCAACACAAATACATGGGATCATTAGCCCACACCCAACGCCATGCCCATTTACTTCCCGATAAACTAAACTGGATAGCGAAGTCAATACTGCGCTCGCCTCACATGCTGAGGGGCGTGGGATCGAGCCCACGTTAAAGCCACTATAAAAATGTTGATGAATGACAAACGCTAAGAAAGTCATCCGCTGACCTGGAGAGGGATGGGCCCCGCCAGGGTCTACCAAGCCCGAGAATGTTCTATTGGAAACATTAGAATCCCCCCTACGACCACAAAAAGAGGTTATGGGACTAAAAAAAATGTAACAAACAAACCTGATATAAATGAACATCACAATTATTTTATAACACAAGACGCTTCAACAAGGATTTAACATCTGAAATAAACCACGTTCATGGTGTATAGATATTTAGTATTCATCAGTGTTGTCCAATTAAATTATTGACGTGTTAAATAAGATAAGTTCTTGGATTTTTTTTAACAAGTCTCTATCTTCTACATAAAACCTCTCAAATGTTCCTTCATCAAACATGCGATACCTAAAGAATCCAAATCTTCACTTATCAAGAGTATCGACACCAAGATCTATAGCGCTGGAATATTGTAAAATACAAAATGATACAGTTACTTAGAGCTAATGATACAGTTACAGCTAATGATACGGTTACAGTTAGTGTGTCCAACAAAAACACTGCTACAGGATGACGATGGATGTACCCATGGGTTAGCAACTACACACATTAGTTCCTGCTCTACCAACCTACAAAGCTGAAACCTACCGATTCTTCAGGCTGAAGTAAGGGCGGTAAGGCTCGCCCTTACTCTGGTGGTCTCCCTTGTTCTGCTGGTTCTCTTGCTGCTCGTCCTTGACCCCGGGGGCGGGGACGGCCTTGTGGAGATTCTCCTTGGAGCCGAAGAAGTCCATAGAGCGCCATTTTCTACTTAGTGGCATGTCCTACAAAGAATGTAACATAAAACGTCCACGGCTGGTGATGGCGTCACAATGACCTGACTCAGTGTCAATACAGTTCAATTGTCACACTTAATCCGACTAGTGAATATGTTCATGACAAGGAAGCGAGCTTCGTCTGAACGATGCTTTACGTTGCCTTGACGACGGTGTGGTGCAGTGCCGAAGGTGACATCTACATGGTGCTGAAGAGCGACTATCCTTACAGCGGTGCCGAAGTTACAGATCAGGATGTCACATACTGGAGCTCCTCACCATTCAACTGATGGAATGATGCGAGGTCTCATAGTCGGAGTGGACTCTAACCAAGTCACTAGAAGCCATGAGTCTCAATCACTTGGCCAAGTGTTTTATCCGGTGAGGTAGTAGCTCGGCGTAATCCAAGTCACAATCGCGTAGTTATCCAGTGTGAGAATCGTTCCCATCCAGAGGAGGAGAAAGCCCATAATCCTGGAATGCCCGAGAGCAGTACTGATGACGTGTCGGCCGGAGCCCGGTAGTGTAGCAGCACACGAGCCCGGGACAACTCAGTGATACATCACCGGTGGACTGAGGCGCTCGTACACCGTCCTATCCCTCACACGACACGCGACAAAAAGCTGGAAATCAGCAAAGAAAATCAATTTCCCTACAAATCTAAACGTGGCAGTTATCACATGAACAGGTTATTCAACTAACTTGGAACTTGTGAGGTCAACTTAACAGGTCTTAACCGTCACTTAAATCAAGGGATTCAAACTGATACAAGTCCGGGATATGAGCTCATTTATCTTATATCCGACTTAAGGCATTTATCCAAAAATTAAAAGTAAAAATCTAAATATGACACATATTTAATAAGTTGACTGTTATAGGTGGGGCTTTGTGCCAGGGGACGTATAAAATCAATAACTGAACCAAGCTTAAACCAGTTAAAGAACTGTTGGCTATACAAGCTTTGCTCAAAGGATTCAATGCCATCACTCTTTACAAAACTCCGGCATTTCCCCGACTATGACAGTATTAATACAACAAAAAACACACTAGCAATGTACTGGGGTATCATAGAGTAATATAAATAGGAAAATAAGCATTAGTGGTGCGTGACCAAATCCAAATATAGCAGTGCAGATTAGCGGATATTTTCTGGGGAACATCTCCCAGCCAAATATAGACATGGTGTTATTACTATTGACGAGCTAGCTACACAAATACAAATAGATATTATAGCACTGGTACAATCATAAAATGAATATCTATAGAAATGTAGGGGTTATTGAGAGATATATTGTCTGGTTATCGAGTGCTTACAAAATAATTATTCAAATCTTAAACTATATCAGTTTACACACGGAAATAAATATGTGTGTATAGTGTATATATATATCTATATATATAGATATATATACACAAAAATACACATCTTAGTGCATAAATTAAGAGACTACAATATTAATTTGTTTATAAAATGTAATGGTAGTATCAACTATGTATATCTGGAGGGTTACAAATATATTATGTCTGTGTGTCTTATATAGTAGATAAGCAGTCCAGTGAAATTTACTACAAATTTACTATAAAGAAAAAGATATAAGAGTCAAATCCAAAGTTGGCATATATGTAAATATAGATATATGTATTAAGCAATAAGATTTTTCTTCCTATGAAAAAATCTGCCATATTTAGGTTCAATATTGTATATTGAGTATTTCACTATCATAATAGTTAAGAAAATTACAAAATTCGGCGTTGGTCATTTTGACGCTTAAAACAATTTGTTCACAATTGTTAGTACCCTTATCAATCGTGTTAAGTACTAACATCTGGGGGACTTAAAAGGTATGAATCCAGTACCCTTACACTGACATCTGGGGGACTTAAAAGGTATGAGTCCAGTACCCTTACACTGACATCTGGGGGACTTAAAAGGTATGAGTCCAGTACCCTTACACTGACATCTGGGGGACTTAAAAAGTATGAGTCCAGTACCCTTACACTGACATCTGGGGGACTTAAAAGGTATGAGTCCAGTACCCTTACACTGACATCTGGGGGACTTAAAAGGTATGAATCCAGTATACTTACACTAACATCTGGGGGACTTAAAAGGTATGAGTCCAGTACCCTTACACTGACATCTGTGGGACTTAAAAGGTATGAATCCAGTATCCTTACATCTGGGGGACTTAAAAGGTATGAATCCAGTACCCTTACACTGACATCTGGGGGACTTTAAAAAATGTATGAATCCAGTACCCTTACACTGACATCTGGGGGACTTAAAAGGTATGAGTCCAGTACCCTTACACTGACATCTGGGGGACAAAGGTATGAGTCCAGTACCCTTACACTGACATCTGGGGGACTTAAAAGGTATGAGTCCAGTATCCTTACACTGACATCTGGGGGACTTAAAAGGTATGAGTCCAGTATCCTTACACTGACACGCGGCTTATAGAATTATGACAATAGTTCGTCCTGTAGAAACAATTCCATCGGTTATGGAACTTGTTAAAATCTGAAGACTGTCATTGCGTCAAGGTAAGATGAGAATTGAAGACTTTCGTGCATGAGACAAATAAAGCTATACCGAAATCAGACAACAAAACAAGGAACTGGCGGCAAAATAGAATTACACAACCAGGGTAAGGTTCAGGCGAGGCCGATGGCTGTGCCCCATTACAGGACCCAATAAATACATCTCAACTGATGGTACTTAAACAATGGTGTGTGTTGCTGCTGTACCCCATGACATCTTTAAGTCCTAACTCCTCTCAAACTTCGTCTACAGGTTTGGCCTTCGCGTGACTATAAAGTCCCTACAATACGATTTCAACACTGAAAGGTGTGACCTCTATATCAGCGGTAAATACACAGAGTCTTACGGCCGGATCACGATCACAGATATAAAAATCATGAAAGTAATCCCTGCAACACTGGTTGGATTATTGAAATTATTGGCACCATTACACGTTTAAATATCACCAATACCAAACATTCATAATTTCACACTATATCTTTAACTTTGTTTAATTAATAAATAAGTTCACCTCATTGTTTTGTGGATGTAGTTATCCCAGGTTAGTCCATAGTATCCTCTGTGTGGCCCACCATGGCGTTGAACACAACACAGCGTGACTAAGCGGCATATTGAAGGATACACCTCTTAGGGAGACACTTCAGCACGGTGACCTCTCTCTTAGTCATTTGACGAGTAGGATGCCAAGGTCACATCACTTCACGAGCGTGGAGTCGAGACACTCCGCACACAACAAGGCTCGTGTTGTTTGGACAGAATGAAACAACGTCAACATTTGTTGGACAGGGTACAACAACGTCAGGCCAAACATTGCCTTCCCCCGGGATGGGCTTTTTACGATTATTATCGAGCCCCTTGACGGCGGTTTAGTTACCTTGGTCAATATTGGTGTTCATTGCCGTGATACTTCCAGTAAAAATGGTTTACTGAATTTACTGTGCACATCTAGTATCTAGAGGAATCCTTCGGTTTATTAACTATTATAGAGAAACTATATCATTCTCATAAATTAAACTGGTAGCCCTCGCCCCCCCCTCCTACCTTGAAATCATTTATAAGTCTCAGCCCTAGATCGAAAATAAAAAAATATCAAAAGTGAGTAACGCATTTAAAATTAAACCGCCAAAAAAAGATATATTCCATAAAGGTATGGGCGGAGTTATGAAAAAGATGGGCGGGGCGAGACTTCTCTAAGCGCTATGAAAATGACTTCTCTAAACTTTATCAAGATGACTTCTGAACTCTATCAAGATGACGGGGGCCGCATGAATAACATTCTTTCTATTCCCTATTCAAATGTGGTTGGGTTTTGTTTGTTTTTTAACAAACTAATTTATAGTCCCATTCATTGTTGTTTTTTTCCCCATCCCTCGGTATGAGTGATTTTATATACGGTTTGCTACTATATGTATATATATATAATTGAAACCATGTCTGTGTGTGTGCTTGTCCTTTATAGCTGTCTAAACCATTCACCCGATCGTCATGAAACTTTTGGAAACTTGAGTACGCTCCCGGGATGGTAACTGGCAACTTTTTTTCTAAATTTAACATTCATGGGGCGCCAGGGGCCCATAATGTCATTTTTTGCTTATATGAGTTTAAGTGTTAGCTACTGTATAAATTGATGGATCTTAACCAAGCTTTGCATATAAAAACTTGTCAGCCAATATTAAAATACAATAGGGCACTGAACTCCTAACTCCTAATGTCCATTCCTTTGGGGCTGGGGCCCAAAATGCCTTTTTTCTTAAACATTTTAACATTTTATACCCCATTCAATTATTAACGATCTTGAAAAAAATAATGATACATGCATCCATTATTATCCATATTGAAATGAACAGGTGTTTTGAACTTTTATATCTTGCACTGAGTGGGCCCTGGGGACCTTAATGTCATTTTTTTCTAATATGTGCTATATAAAAATTAGTATGCGTTAGCTACTGATTAAATGAATGGATCTTAACCAAACTTTGTATACAAAAACTTGGTAGCCTATATTAAAATACTTAAGGGCACTGAACTCCTAACTCTTAATGTCCATTCCCTCGGAGCTGGGGGCCCCAAATGTCTTTTTTACTGAACGTTAATAATTGCAATTTGTATTCCTTATTCAATTTTACACAATATTGAGAAATATAGCTTGAGTACAATGGCAATAAAAAAATTAAATTATCACTCATTTTGGGACCAGCGCCCTTAATATTGTTTCTTCTTTTGTAAGCTTTTTAATTATGTATTTATTTATCCGTTTGCATTAAACTTTGAATTCTTTTTTGCACACTTCCGCGAAGGTTTCTGGCATAATTGTTTTTTAAAACATACCATTCATTGGTTTCTTTAAATTTATTCATTTTTAATGAGATCGTTGCAACGCACGACGGGTCTGCTAGTGTATATATATATATATATCACAAAGTACCCAAGTTCTCTTCACCCAGACTACAAAGGGGGTCGCATGAGAACATCTATTTCATGGGACTTAACGACCCACACAGACATGTCATTGAAAACAGCTCTCTACCATGGACAATTTATTAGTAAATAATTACTGATAATAGGTTAACATTCGCCATTCAGGTCTGCACCATATGGCATGGACATTAACAGTGTAGGGGCGTTAAATGGCAACTCTGGTGAATAACTAGCTTGCTGTAATCCTCCAGGCTGTACAAAGGAACCGATTGTGTAAACCTCATCAAATAAATTCAATGTTTTTGGTCAACATTTTCAACAACGACATCCGACATTTAACTACAACTTTACGATACTTTACAGTAAGGCCAATAATAATGGCAGGAAACTATACCCGATCACCGGAAATACGGGTCCCGTGGTAATCTGTATACCAGGTCCGCTAACAACACGGCATCAAAAAGTACAATTATTAGACTAATCATTAGTAGCTTTTAGAAGTTTAGTAGCATCAACGGCCAAAGCGAAGGGCAGGGAAAACGTGTTTTACAAAAATGAATCAAGGTATCAGCACCGTCTATTTCATCCACCCTTTATTTTAATCCAGCTAATGTAAGAGTCAACTTTTTTTTATTTTTAATAATCATAAAATTTAAATTAATTTGAGTCACTTAAAGATTGAATGTTGGATGCTCATAGCACACTCCACAAAAATCTTAATTTCAATGTGAATATCTCCCATCTCATCCACTTGTACTACAACATGTCTGGTATAGTCTAGGCCTGACAGCGGCTGCTATAATTGTTCAAACCCAACTTGGCATTCCCCAAACATTACAAGGTGCATGAATTTTGTAACCAGCCAAAAATGTCGTCCCGCCTGTGGCCAACCAACCGGAAACGATAACACCAGGCCGTAACATAACTCAACAGTTACGGTGCTCTAGTCAAGCGGGACGGACTGCTGGGCCGGAACTGCCTGTTTTGGGCAACTGTGGCCTCCACAACCAGCTAAATCACGGCATTGGGTAATAGTGCAGCCTGATCAGGGGCGGAGCAACAGATGGGCCGGTGGGCCAAAATGGAGGATGGTAGATTGTCAGATTGTGTGATGACGATTATAGTTAAACTAGGAGATATCTCCAGTACACTACCATTACGGGGAGATCTTAAGTGTTGATTTCATCAAAATCCCCATGGGTTGCAGAATAGTAGTCCTCATTCAGCTCTACGCTCACGTTACTGTTACGGTTATATTGGTTTTAGGCTCAACGGAGGTGTTGCTGGCCTGTGTACACGGACTGCGGACATGTATTAATAAAGAGGGGGGAGGGGGCTGAGTTAGGCTGTAGATGTAGTTGAGTATTCACAATTCTTTGCACTAGTTCTGATAGTGTCGTTGGGAAGCAGATAGGGCTGATAGGGTAATATTGTTACAAACATATATGGCTACCAGGTGAGATTATCTATGGCTTCAAACGGGTAGGAACTAAAGCTATTAAGATTGATTTATGACTATTACTATTAGCATGCAGGGTTTAGTCACCGGTTGAAAGAAAATGATGACTAACTTTTGTAGCCCCGATCTAGTCAATGACCCTATGAGGCGCCCCTTTCCCCACCCCCACACACTTTTTAACAAACTAGACAAGGGGCGACAAATCTGTTTTACGAGCACAGACAAGGGGCGGACACCAACACCGGGGAATACAATGGGTTATCACAGGGGCAATAAACTCCCAGTGGATTTGGGTAAGGGGTGTACCACCTTGAGCCACGGGCCATTTTAGTATGTTGGGGACGGAGGTACGCCCGCTAAATGGTATCTTAAAATAGTAATAGTGAAGTTGTTTACAAAGTCTTTCTTATCTTTCTTATTGCCATTGCTAAATTTTATTTCTTTTTTTTTAATTACCAATGTTTTGGGCCTCCTGAAAAAAAATTACACTTATGATGAATAATAAAATAACCCTTTAGTAACATGATGTACTAGAAATTGGCAGATTGGAAAAGATAATTCCATCGGGCTATCCAATGAATCACTAAATAGGAAATTTGCAAGAGAATACGTGTATGCCGCTTCACGGATTGAAAAATGCTGAGCGCAGTACTCTGTTCGTTGACCAAAAGAGATTTGACAAGAGACTTGCATGAAATCAATGCTGAACACAAGAACGTCGCCAGAATTGAGAGCTTAGCCATCAAACAATGACACTGAGCTATAATTAACCTGGTCTATTTATAGCCCCCAAGCCTGGATGCCTACGGTAGAGCGATACGCCGCTCAACTGGTGCACTTCTACCGTGCCCAAAATAACACACAACAGTGTTGGCTGTTTCATGGCCCAGTGAGGGGGCGCTGCGGTCTATCAGCGTGTGTCTGAGGCGGAAGGGGGTGGAGGGTCACATTCGCCGCAATATCGTGTTTATTGGGCGCAACACGACGCCAGGAGCAGGAGCAGCACACGCGAGAGGGAGCGTGTACGGTTGTGAGAACAGGACCTTTGGTTGTTGAGTGGCACCACATGCTGGGGCAACTTGGGGGCACCCCATGCTAGGGCAACTCGGGGGCAACACATGCTGAGGTAACCTGAGGGCACCCCATGCTAGGGCAACTTGGGGGCAACACGTGCTGAGGTAACTTGGGGGCACCACATGCTGAGGTAACTTGGGGGCACCCCATGCTGGGGCAACTTGGGGGCAACACGTGCTGAGGTAACTTGGGGGCACCACATGCTGAGGTAACTTGGGGGCACCACATGCTGAGGTAACTTGGGGGCACCCCATGCTGGGGCAACTTGGGGGCAACACGTGCTGAGGCAACCTGAGGGCGCCCCATGCTAGGGCAACTTGGGGGCAACACGTTCTGAGGTAACTTGGGGGCACCCCATGCTGGGGCAACTTGGGGGCAACACGTGCTGAGGCAACCTGAGGGCGCCCCATGCTAGGGCAACTTGGGGGCAACACGTTCTGAGGTAACTTGGGGGCACCCCATGCTGGGGCAACTTGGGGGCAACACGTGCTGAGGCAACCTGAGGGCGCCCCATGCTAGGGCAACTTGGGGGCAACACGTTCTGAGGTAACTTGGGGGCACCCCATGCTGGGGCAACTTGGGAGCAACACGTGCTGAGGCAACCTGAGGGCACCCCATGCTAGGGCAACTTGGGGGGCTCCCCATGTAGAGGCTACTTTGGGGCACCCCATACTGAGGTAACTTGGGGGCACCCGATGTAAGGGGCAATTAGGAATAATGCACAGGCAACAGAGGACACTCTTACGCCGACACAACTGAGGCAATAGATGAAATAGTACATGACAAATAAAGAAATTGAGGCAAATTGTGACATATCTTTTATCAAATGTAGTGGTTTAGATTCAACGGAGTGATACATTTAAGTAATACCATTTATAAGTATATAATGTATGCAAACTAAGCACGTGCGTTAGCCTAAATGTAAGAGATGTGAACACACACAACATATTAGAATATCAAGATAAGATAAACACTTAGGAGTCAGTTAAGAATAGCAAGAAAAGAATATGTCACAGGCAGTCACAGCCAAGTTTAGAATTGTATATAGTCGCGTTCATGCCGTAACGTAACGATGAATGTATTAATTAACTGTAGTGACCGGTGAAGTTGCTGGTAAATGTGACTTAACTAGGTTTAGGTTGAATAAAGGGCAAGGATGCCTAGATGTATCAGCCGGTCAAGTTGCTGGTAAATGTGACTAAACTAGGTTTAGGTTGAATAAAGGGCAAGGATGCCTAGATGTATCAGCCGGTCAAGTTGCTGGTAAATGTGACTAAACTAGGTTTAGGTTGAATAAAGGGCAAGGATGCCTAGATGTATCAGCTGTTAGCGAGTGTCTCTAATAAATGACCACTTAACGAGTGGCACACTCAGCAAGCTCATCCATGACAAAACAAGACACACCTTCAAACAGTTGAAAAAAAATATAAGTGCACACCTTACATGAGAATAATTAATTATTCGACGGCGTGACTCTAATTCCGTGAAGGGAGAACATGTGTCTACCGTTCTTAGTGCATGTACCTTAGAACAGGGCGTCTTCAAGCAATAATATCTTCACCCTTGAATGTTCTACGCGTCCCCTACTACAGTAAGAATTCATTTTGAAATGTAATCTTATTTTTATTGAACTTTCTCTCTATACAAAAATACAAGCTTTAGAGTTAGAGCTTAACAAATCAACAACAAAAAAACAACATGTTAATTGAAAAGTTGTTTTTTCCTGATCTAGTCATTAAAGTCAGTAGCCGCGTTGTTCTCTAGATCAGTGCTTCTCAAAGTGGTGGTCCGCGGACCGGTGCCGGTCCGTGGGCCATCCGATGCCGGTCCGCAGAAGTTGCCAAGAAAGGATATTTCGCTACCACGTCAGTAGATGGAAAATAGTTCACCGGTCCATGGTGCAATTGAAAAAATTCCTGCCGGTCCGCAATACTAAAAAGTTTGAGAAGCACTGCTCTAGATAACATTATTGTCTAGAGCCCCATTGGGCTGGGGAAACCTTTCTCTTTAACATATCGGACATATTTTTAATGGGATTTTTTTAAAGTTACTTTTGAGTGACCCCCCCCCCTATAAATTAAGTGCCTCGTGCAACTGTTGGGTAGGGAATATATAATTATTAAAGTAATCCGATATGTGAATAACTGCACTATGCGCATAACACTTTATCGACGCGGAACTTTACGAGTGCCAACCAACACAGCACACGACCGCAACACTGCACACTGGGAGGCATTTCTTTTTGTTGTACTTCATATACACACTTGTAGATTGGGTCAGGTTTAAGCATCACTAAAAGTGCAGGCCCAGCACACACAGGACGTAAACTAAACACAGTTAATCTAACAGGTAACACCTCGTGGCGGTTACACAACACTGACACCACTGTATCAATTTCAAAAAGAAATATTTGTAGTGTACAGACGATCGTGAAGCATAAGCTGCACGCTACCTGAACGGAGCGGAACTCGTAATAATAACTGAGAAACTCTTAGTGAACATCACGGTCTGAAATAGTTCAATGTTAACTATGAAAAACAACAAACGGGACACCTTGTGGACTCCGGGCTCCAGTGAGGTGAACAAACAGTACCATCCAAGTTGAGCAATCTTACAACAAACAAATCCTACACAGCTCCGTGTCAAGACTAACACTGTAGTGATGGTATTCTATTAACTTACACACCTGGTGCCAAGCTGGCACAAACGTTTCATAAAGTCGATACAGCCTGACAACGGGTTACCGCGAACACCTTAATGTTGAGAAATTAGTGCCAAAAGTAATAGAACTGTATAGTAAGGTAACCACATCCTGCAGCATCTGTCACGGTGTGTACTGGAGATGGGACAGCTGACTCACACCACAGTCCACGTGCTGGCACAGCTCACTCAGTGCACGCACGATATATTAGAGGTGTCAACCTGGGGGGGGGGTATAAGGGAGTGGAGGAGTATGGGCAGTGGGGGGAGGGGAGGTTGCTTGAGGAAGTTGATACTCCAGGGATGGTGATGGGTGGGGAACACAACTAGGATGTAACAAGATGGTATGCAAGATGGTATCAGGACATATGGTGCTATAATGGATGGTGATGAGAGAGGGGGCGAAAACTAGGGCGATGAGGCTGAACTAAATATTAAAATGTAGTATGAAAGATGGTATCAGGGCATCATACATTGTGAGACGACGTGCTGTTGATGGTGCTATAAAGATGACTATTAGGAACAGTGGTATCCGATTTAATGATGGAAGAGAGCCGAGTGCCAAGTTGGGTCACATGACGATATCAAAGATGAAAGACCATACGACTTTTCTAAAAGATTATATCGATTCTTAATAAGAAACAAGGGAGGGGAACTATTTTGGCAGTAATTTTAAAAAAAATTAGTTTCATTACATGTATACAAAACCCGTCATTTTTTTTAAGTGGAAGCCGAGACGGCTATAATAAAACAACAACTTTTCAAAGACAACGTTGTCATGTCACCAGGCCAAAAAAAACTGTAACCGAGAGAAGCAGCTCCAAGTGTTGACACGTCATGACAATAGATGTCCTTAAAAGGTGATATGGTATAGGGCAGGTATCGTCCTGCAAGCCGTAAAGAACGGAAGTGGGGGAGGGGGGCATCGTCAAAATAGATCATTTGGAGAGCGGTTTTTAAATAAATCTAATTTCCTTGGAAACCTTAACAGAGTGTATTTATTGGAGGTGCGATCCAAACAAAATGTCTTGGTTAAAAGAGAGTAGAGCAACGTACGTATTAACACTATTACACATGTATATACTCGTTTTATTCATGTGACAGAGCAAGGCAAATTTATCATCAAATAACAAATGTTCGAAATAAATAGCTTATAATTAAGAATTCGTTATTAGTATAATAACTAAAAACTAAAAAAACATTGATTATAATTATAATAAATAGACGAATTTCCAATCAATTATTTTTCTTCGCTCCCTTATAATGTCATGTGTGTAGCCAAATCACAATCAGTAAACACGAGAGAGAGAAAAAGTTCAACAGCCAGACAAAAATCACGGTGGAGGCAGTAAGCTTTTTCTCACCCATAACCTAATCATTATAAAAAAAACTCCTTGAAACTGCAAAATATGAGGTTATATATTTCAACTGTAGTCAGATTTGACGTCTTAGTCTCATTGAGAATTGCCCTCAAATCCCGTATACCGGGGCGGTATGAAATCAAATGTTTACAAGTCAAACAATTTTTTTTAAAGCTAAACATTTGCAATCTGAAGTGGGTCTTTATTTGTATAAGTTCTCCTATCTTGAATTCGTGGAATGGAAGAACAATGACGTATCATGAATATCAAGTTTCCACACCTGTCTCACCCCACTGCCTGTCCACGGTCCAGTGCTGTGGATGTTTTCTGCGTATCAGTCTACTTCCGGTTACCCCATGGTCCAGTCCTGTTCATGTCTTCTGTGTATCAGTCTACTTCCGGTTACCCCATAGTCCAGTCCTGTTGATGTCTTCTGTGTATCAGTCTATTTCCGGTTACCCCATGGTCCAGTCCTGTTGATGTCTTCTGTGTATCAGTCTACTTCCGGTTACCCCATGGTCCAGTCCTGTTGATGTCTTCTGTGTATCAGTCTACTTCCGGTTACCCCATGGTCCAATCCTGTTGATGTCTTCTGTGTATCAGTCTACTTCCGGTTACCCCATGGTCCAATCCTGTTGATGTCTTCTGTGTATCAGTCTACTTCCGGTTACCCCATGGTCCAATCCTGTTGATGTCTTCTGTGTATCAGTCTACTTCCGGTTACCCCATGGTCCAATCCTATTGGTGTGTTTTCAAAGTTTCACTGACTAAAATATAACTGCATATCTCTTACTTACTGACAGTAATTTTAAACTGCATTTCTCTAACAGAACTATACACTGCATTACACTTACTGACAGAACTATACACTGCATTACACTTACGGACAGAGCTATACACTGCATTACACTTACTGACAGAACTATACACTGCATTACACTTACTGACAGAACTATACACTGCATTACACATACTGACAGAACTATACACTGCATTACACTTACTGACAGAACTATACACTGCATTACACTTACTGACAGAACTATACACTGCATTACACTTACTGACAGAACTATACACTGCGTTACACTTACTGACAGAACTATACACTACATTACACTTACTGACAGAACTATACACTACATTACACTTACTGACAGAACTATACACTACATTACACTTACTGACAGAACTATACACTGCATTACACTTACTGACAGAACTATACACTGCATTACACTTACTGACAGAACTATACACTGCATTACACTTACTGACAGAACTATACACTGCATTACACTTACTGACAGAACTATACACTGCATTACACTTACTGACAGAACTATACACTACATTACACTTACTGACAGAACTATACACTGCATTACACTTACTGACAGAACTATACACTGCGTTACTCTTACACTTACTGAGATAACCATATGCCTTGCTCTGATGGACCTAAAACTTGCTGACAGAAACGTTAATGGCATTAAGCTTACAGACAGAACTATCCATTGCGTAACTCATCCTGTCAACTTTACTGACGCTGTACCAATCAATCCATGATGCCGTCGCATGGTAGGTGACGCTAATGCTGTCACAATATATAACATTACATTTATGCTTGACTGGCTCATTTAAAGTCCTGTGGTTTATATACAGATTTTCCAAGAAAAGCATTTAAGCGGGGAGGGGGCGTCATCAGTGGTCTGTATTACAGGATACACCATATTTCATTCATATCCCTAAGCTCAAGTCAAGCGTCAAAACTAGGAGAGACCATTGTTTGGGGTTGTGTGGTTGGCCTGAATCTACAAGGATGTCAACACTAATAAAGATGTTATTTGGGTTGTGTGGTTGGCCTGAATCTACAAGGATGTCAACACTAATAAAGATGTTATTTGGGTTGTGTGGTTGGCCTGAATCTACAAGGATGTCAACACTAATAAAGATGTTATTTGGGTTGTGTGGTTGGTCTGAATCTACAAGGATGTCAACACTAATAAAGATGTTATTTGGGTTGTGTGGTTGGCCGGAACCCCCCCCCAACACCAATAAAGAAGGTTCTCTGGATTGTGATACGGGTTGGTTGGTCTTATCAGAAAAAGACAATCAGATCAGAACTTCCTGCCTTACACCAAGTTAACAAAACTAACTGCCATGTTCAAGTACTTGAACAACAGTCGACGTGGACGGACGACAGTGTCATGTATGAGAGGGAGGGATTGAACAACTGGACTGGTCATAACCTTGGGGGAAGGGGGGGGGCTTTGATGACCTGACTACCAACACCACTTTTATTGGCGTCAAGATGAAGCCGTTGTTTAGTTAAATAGTTACATTTGAAGTTGTAACAAAGCGCTCTAAGTGCCCCGTGCCCATCTTCAATCGTTCAACCATCTCCAACGTCAAGTGTTGAACGCTTGTCAAATTCAGCACAATGACATCGCCTGGACAAAGTGTGAAAAATAAGTCATTCACATGGACGCCTTTGTTACCTAGCTTTAAATAATTGGGAACTAGTCACGTCCTTCGAACGTTATCAAATAAAACAAACTTTTGACAGAATGTACCGATCATTTTCATTTATGCTCACTTAGAGAGTAGAATTCTCCCAAACACCCCCCCTTAACTAGGAATATATTGATACCATGGGTGTAGCTGTTGAGAACCACTGTATGGTGATCTCGAGGAAATCATTATACTATCAGACAGCTGTAAATGTGATCAAATGTACCAGACAGCTGTAAATGTGATCAAATGTACCAGACAGCTGTAAATGTGATCAAATGTACCAGACAGCTGTAAATGTGATCAAATGTACCAGACAGCTGTAAATGTGATCAAATGTATCAGACAGCTGTAGATGTGATCAAATGTATCAGACAGCTGTAAATGTGATCAAATGTACCAGACAGCTGTAAATGTGATCAAATATACCAGACAGCTGTAAATGTGATCAAATGTACCAGACAGCTGTTAATGTGATCAAATGTACCAGACAGCTGTAAATGTGATCAAATGTATCAGACAGCTGTAAATGTGATCAAATGTATCAGACAGCTTTAAATGTGATCAAATGTACCAGACAGCTGTAAATGTGATCAAATATACCAGACAGCTGTAAATATGATCAAATGTACCAGAGAGCTGTAAATGTGATCAAATGTATCAGACAGCTGTAAATGTGATCAAATGTATCAGACAGCTGTAAATGTGATCAAATGTACCAGGCAGCTGTAAATGTTATCAAACGTATCAGACAGCTGTAAATGTGATCAAATGTATCAGACAGCTGTAACTGTGATGAAATGTACCAGACAGCTGTAAGTGTGATCAAATGTAAGATAAAATAACTTGGCAGTGTCGCACTCATTGACACCAGACTCAAGGGCATTCTGTAGACATTCCTTGCGTCATCGACCGACAACCACAACAGCGGAGTCACCAGATGGAAGGTCAGGTACAGCTAACTAGGGATGGAAGGTCAGGTACAGCTAACAAGCGATGGAAGGTCAGGTACAGCTAACTAGGGATGGAAGGTCAGGTACAGCTAACAAGCGAAGGAAGGTCAGGTACAGCTAACTAGGGATGGACGGTCAGGTACAGCTAACTAGGGATGGAAGGTCAGGTACAGCTAACTAGGGATGGAAGGTCAGGTACAGCTAACTAGGGATGGAAGGTCAGGTACAGCTAACTAGGGATGGAAGGTCAGGTACAGCTAACTAGGGATGGAAGGTCAGGTACAGCTAACTAGGGATGGAAGGTCAGGTACAGCTAACTAGGGATGGAAGGTCAGGTACAGCTAACTAGGGATGTAAGGTCAGGTACAGCTAACTAGGGATGGAAGGTCAGGTACAGCTAACTAGGGATGGAAGGTCATGTTCAGCTAACAAGCGATGGAAGGTCAGGGACAACCAGGGTCAACCACTACAGTGAAGTCAAGGTGTGGAAGGTCAGGTGAAACTAGATGACAACCACTATAGTGGAGTAAATGTATGGAAAGTCATGTACAAATAAGATATAACTAAACAGATGATGGAAGGTCAAGTACAGCTAACAACTTGATTTTGTTTTAATGGTCAGGCACCTCAATTAACAAGGTACCAATTTGACGACCACTTTCCACAGAATGAGAACCGTGTCGAAAGAAGACGATGGTGGTCGACAAGGACATCAATTGTTTCCTTAAATGAACAGGTGCTATTCTCACCATAAACAGGTGCTATTCTCACCATAAACAGGTGCTATTCTCACCATAAACAGGTGCTATTCTCACCATAAACAGGTGCTATTCTCACCATAAACAGGTGCTATTCTCACCATAAACAGGTGCTATTCTCACCATAAACAGGTGCTATTCTCACCATAAACAGGGCTTATTACGTAGATTTGGGAAAATTTGACACGCCCCGGGCAACACTAAATCCAAGCTTCGCCACTGATAAGAATCATCATGTATTTAATCAAAGGATTCGGTTGACCCAGAAAGCTGATTGACGTTTTAAGTGAGTCTCTGGTTTATGAATAGAAACGTATCACACGCCCAAGCAACAACCGATTAAATATACGATTAAGACCATGTGCTGTGTTTATGTCATGGTGTGAGAACCGCTAGTGTGTAGAATAGTAAGTTGCACAATGTCAAGGAGGGCCCAAGACGTTTGAAAACTGTGTCATCGGATAAACGGGCGGTACAAGTGTAGAAACAGCACCGAGTGAATCCACCCAGTGTACGGCCTGCTGTGTGCAGGGCGTGGTGGGGATGAGCACCCCGACCTACAACGCATGTCTCACGGGCTCATGTTCCCACACCGAAGCCGTCCAGGAGGGGGGGGGCTACACGACGGGATTATTTCCCCGTACAACAAGGAGTGCATGCAACACCCAGAAATAGGTCGGACGTGTCTAATGCAAGAATCCCTCCAGCCGATGGCGTTGATCATGTGTTTTAAGAAATTGTCCGATTAAATACAGATACAGTGTATGTCGAGGGTGGAGAGCGAGTCGGTTTTGCAATAGTTCATTTTAGTAAGCGGTGACGATGTATCATGATTTTTTTTAGATACTGAAAGAGTCAAGACTTCAAGAGAAGTTAATAAATACCATTTGAATGAAAGCAAATGAGGAAGTCACTTTTTTCTGTTAAGGTTGAACGTGAAATAGATTTAATGCTCCAAAAATTTGAGATAGATATGACATTATATGACGAGACCATTAGGCATTATTTGAAATAGTTCCAACTAGAAACGCCGCAAGTGCACGGAGATCTATAGTTAAACCTACTGAGGGTTATAGCTGAGGTGAACAAATGCTGATATAGGAATACTTTATTCTCTAACTATCTACTTGAAGTAGCAATCAACCACTTCTGAGCAACTTATCATATTACATAAACATTTCGATATCCGAAACACCTCATTACACGGAAATAATCTTGTTTCACGTATTACTTAATCGATATTATTTATGGATCCAATGTTTAGATTACCCGTTTGACTTTCCTGCGAATCTATTGACCTAGATAATGACACCCGTTTTGTCATATGGATTGGTTGAACCAAACACACAAACCAGAGACTATGGGCCAAACACCACTAATACACGTGTCAGCACACAAACTAGAGACTATGGCCCAAACAGCACCAATGCACGTGTGTCGGCATACACACTAGAAATTATGGCCCAAACACCACCAATGCCCGTGTGTCAGCACACAAACTAGAGACTATGGCCCAAACACCACCAATGCCCGTGTGTCAGCACACAAACTAGAGACTATGGCCCAAACACCACCAATGCCCGTGTGTCAGCACACAAACTAGAGACTATGGCCCAAACACCACCAATGCCCGTGTGTCAGCACACAAACTAGAGACTATGGCCCAAACACCACCAATGCACGTGTGTCAGCACACAAACTAGAGACTATAGCCCAAACACCACCAATGCACGTGTGTCAGCACACAAACTAGAGACTATGGCCCAAACACCACCAATGCACGTGTGTCAGCACACAAACTAGAGACTATGGGCCAAACTGCACTCATTGGGCTGCAGCAGTAAGTGTTCAAACTGCAGCTGGAAATCGTAGCAGTGATTTGTTGACTGTGGTTCAGTTCGCCCCCGCATGGCCTGGCGTCACTTGTACGGGGTCAGAGAATTCATCTTGTCGCAATGGCTGCACCAATTTCATTGGATCGCCCGTGGAAACCGGTTGAAATAGGTCGAAGTGACCTAATTAAATACAGGGGCAAATTATCACCACCCAATTTATTCGGATAGCTTAATATTGAACCGTACTATTTCCAATTCACTCAACATCACAAATAAGTGCTTCAACGTGGTAATATTATTTAATATAGCCTATTGTAACGTCAGAAGGGATGTTGAACGGCCAACGGTTTAAACTGAAAACAAGAGTTCCCTAAAAGAAAACAGAGACCATGCCATAAACGTCCTCAACTCAAAAAGCGTTATGTGCTCTGATGGCGAAGCGCTAAGTCCTACTTTCCCATAACCTAAATTAAGCTTATACTCAACACCAGCGCAATGACTCAATCTTTATTACAGAGGGATCACTCAAATTTCAGTGTCACGGGAGCTCCATTAATTCTAACCCGAATATTCGTTAGCATGTAAGGCGAAGTAACAAAAACACGTTTTTTTGGTTTTTAAAAACTCATGAATTTTAGTTTACATTGAGTGAGCATGGATTACTCTACTATACTGTATTAATTTAATAGTAAATGCTTTAAAATGGACTTATTTTTTTAAACTGTAAAACATAAGCCCACGAAAACCCGAGGCAAAGCGAGTACTTCAAACAACACATGACTCACGTGTAAAACAAAAACTTAAGTTTTTATAAATAGAAAGCTAAGTTCAAATTATACAAATTACACCCAGAGCACATTGAACATTTTAATTCATAGCAGCACATGACTTGAAAATCCCAGTTATTGCTGTATTTTGGTTTCATTTTGACTTACGTTTGCATTTTCACTAATATTACCATGTGTAACGCGTGTACACAAGGGTGTGTCTAGAGTGATTCTGTTAATAAAGTGTATCAGGGGAATCTACTGTGAGAATGAGTGGGTGGACCTTGTGTTAAATGTGTTATCTCCTCATCCCAATTTTTTTTATGAAACTTGAAAAGAACGAAAATTAAAGTTGTTGTTTTTTTATTTTGGTTCCGTTACATTTTTTCCCCAGCTTGTTGAAATGAATAGGTGGGAAATTTGTATAAATATAATTCTCCTGGATTGCTCCTCAACAATAATTTCATACAATAAAAGCAAGCAAAGTATGAGAAAAAGCAACCCCTTGTTTTCAATTTTAAATCTACTTCATATAAATAGAATTAATTACTTGATTATTTTATATTAACCATATTACTGGAATTAAAGAAAAAATAATTCATATGGTGAAGTTGGCAATTAACAAGAACAGGATTCTAAGTAAGAAAATATTTGTTCCTCTTGTAGACTAACTTGAATTATGTTTTATATCAACTTATGATCATATCTTTGGCTTAGTGAGTAGTGAGTGGCTTGGCTTTTTCTTTAAATACATGTACATCTAAAGAATTCATACACTTAACACTTCCTTAACAGGGTGGTGGTTTTGGTTTTTTGTGTGTTGTTGTAAAATACCACTTGTAAAAAGTCAAATCTGGTCATTACTAACTATTAATTCCATTCAATTCAAGGATTTAAAATGGTTTTTTTAAAGAACTGCTTTTACACAGATGAAAAGAAAATGTTGCTTTAAGAGTGCTTCAAGAAACATCAAACTAAGCATTTTTTTGCATCTGCATAAGCAAAATTCATATAAAATTTATGTTAAATAATTTCCAGTAGCCCTTATTTACTCAGACATGAGGAGATTTAAAATAACATTTTTTAAATCAATTATATACCTCTGCATAATTACGAAATAAAGTTACAACATTGTATCAAGTTTGTACAAAGGAGTGAAATGAATCGTACATTAGCAATAACTATTAAAGGCCATCCTGGTTTGAAGGATAAACATAATATGTAATCTAAATAAAAAATGTAACTTATATAACTGCTTTTAAATAAAGTTTTTAGATTTCATTTGTTTTCCTTGCTCTGTACAGGAAAGCTATACACTGGCTATGTTGTTTTATTGTAATGTCCTCACATAGGAATCACATTTAACGTTATGTCACTACATTCTGCTATAATGTCAGCTATGTTTCTATGCTGCATGCTCTTGTTGGCATGTAGAGAAACTATACAGTGCTTTGTAGAAGTACCACTTCATTACAGTTTGATAATCTGGTCAATGTCTCTATGTATTCCAGTAATTCAACCACTAGCCTCTATTTAGCAAAAAAAATGTCAACAATCATCATAATATACAGCACATTCTCCATTTTCATTTTAAACTTAACACTTTTTAATATTGAAGATCATTATTTGTTTTAATATAGCAAATTAAATGGAGTTTTGTGTGCAAGAACATATCCCAAGTACATTTCATTAAACTGTGATGCAAAATTAATTCAATTTAAAGTCGCTACACTTTGAGTTATATTTTCAAAAAAAGTAACTTGACAAAAAATGGGCTTTCCTGTATGGTCTTCTGATAGCATCAATAAGGAAAAAACATTCTCCTCACCCTCCTATCTTATTTAACTTTATTATGGTCCACTTGAATGCAGTTTCCCATTTATTTTGCTTTAGAAATATTTGATAGAATATTTTAAACGAATTTTTACAGACTTGACGCTAAAAAACTATTAACATCTAAATTTCTGTAGGATATTAATATCTATATAACATAGAGTAGAAATTACGCATTTCTTTACTCATGGTATTGATGAATAATTTTCTAGAATGAGAAATTATGTATTCTATTTTTAAATCACATTTGAAACTAAAATTGAAAAAATTGAAAAAGATAACAATATCTGTCCTCAAAAAGCCCTCTTAAAGAGTTGATAGTGCAAGTACTCTGTGACTACATGAGAAAAGAAATGTGTAACTTTTGTCATTTAAGGGTTTAATGCCTAGTGTAATATAGAGAAAATGTTTCTTTAAATATTTAAATTACATGTGACATGTACTTATTTATCATAAATTTTATATTTTACGTTGTGATCCTTTTTTTTCCAAGTGAAGAGTGAAAGCATGTTGAACTGAAATTAAGATATGTTATAAAAGATATCCATTGAGGGACATGTTTTTATCTAGTAATAAGAAATTTTAAAAATAAGAGGTAATATACACTTGATTAGAAAAATGGAATATGATGTGGCTTTAATAGCCAAAAGACAAGCTGAGGTGACATGAACTCGACTCAACAGGATTCTCTCAATTAAGTGATGAAAACAAGTGTCAGTTTGACATTATAATAAATATTGTGTTATAAATTACTTATAAACCTTCAATAAATTAAGTAAATCTTGAGTCTTTATATAACTTTTGTTACAAATTATAAGCTCTTTTTCATCAAATTTAAATCTGATTGTCTAATATTAGACAATTTTATGTAGGCTACAGTAGGTATATTTCCTGCGGGGTTATAACTTATGTGACAACTATTTTTCATAAAGAACTGTTTAAAAGAATATGCTAGTTAAAAATATAATTCAAGGGAACTTTATCTATAAATTATTTAATTATTATCATTATAACATAGTACTGCCACTGGCCTATGCCATATGCCCATATATTAAATTATTAACTTGACCTATTTCTAATAATGTTTATATTAACTTCTAAATGGCTGATTTTTAATTTAACTTACAGGAATGAATTAGATGAGCTTTACTTTGAGCCCTTGAATCTGAAGTCACAGTCCTAGCCATGGTCTCATTAGTATTGTTATTATAATTAGTATATTATAATTGAACAGTTTCAGTTAGGACAAAGTAGATCTAAAATCTATATTCCGAATTCTATCTAGGCCTTGTCATGTAAACCTCATTCCTGCTTTTTTAAAGCTAGGCCGACACTTATTCAATTAAGGTTGAAGTTAATGACTCAAACACAATGACAATCACAATGAGAGTTAAAGTTAAGTGTGTAAAAAAAAGAAATTAGCAATTAGCAAAGAATTAAGCAATATTTTAATAAACCAAAACCAAGCCCAAGCATTTTAACATAAATAATTATGAAGTACATGTACAATTACAATGTACTGAATTACTGATTACTGGCATTTGAGTATGTTAATCCCTTAAACTTAAAAACATTTTTTTTAAACGATATCTAAAAAAAAATTAGTATTAGACAATAATTGACATTGCTGTGTTGAATAATAATAGTACGCCTAATGCCTAATGCTTAAAATAGTAAATAGTATAGGCATAGGAAGGAAGGAATGGGTGGATCCACTGTATTGTTTTAGCTCTGAATCATTCATTTGGAAACGAAATGGTTAGCCTTTTCCTTTTAGGGATAATATTAATGTATAGTTTCGACAAATAATAATAAAACTTACCGATCAGTAAAAGACATTCCTCTGCTACTTGACTGCCTCGGAAGTTGTGAAATGAGGCATGAGAAGAGGTGTCTTTTAGATGCCCGTTACTCAAGTATGACAACGCATCTGCTGTTTTCAGAAGCTAAGAATGCTTCTACTGTCCTACGGCACACTTTTTTCACTGAGCTAAGGGTCATCCACAATATCGACGTAAAGTACAAAGTTAAGTGTACAATTGAAGGTCACAGTGAATGTAACAGGTTAAAACGATAAACCTCCCATCGGTATGAAATGTTACTGAGTCGTGAATTTATTAAAATGTTTCTTTTCGGGCGCGGGGAAAAACTATCAACACAGTTACACATCAATCCTCCACCATTCCGAGAAAATATTTGCCATGGAAGAACATACCGGCCGCATCACAAATTAGAAAAAGTTCACGGACTAACACTTAACGAATTATTTGCAATAAGGGATGTATTTTTCAAGTCATTGCTTATTTTTGTACGAAAAAACTATATTTTATAAACTTTAAACCTTTATTTCTTTATTTCGTCACCAATTATACACGTTTTCCTAGTCATGTATTCATGCGCTGTTTGTTATTCCGCCATAGCCTACTCTAATCTGCAATGTTATAAAAAAGAGTCATCTATCATGCCCTTTCTCCTCTCGTTAATTCAATTTTTTTTTACTCAATTTTTTTGTTAACTAACTAAAAAATTTGTATACCCAGTAACGGAATTAGTTTTAAGTCGACACTAAGGCCTCTAAATATTATCTACAAATGGCTGCTTGGCCATTATTACTGACTGTCTTAGTAGGTCACATTTAATATACCTTATAATTGTAACACAAATTAGAAAAGCTAACGTTAAAAAATATATCCTACAACATGGGCGCCCGCAGGAGGGGGCAAGGGGGGGCGCTTGCCCCCCCCTGGATTTATGGATTAAAAAATTGTTATGAGAAAATAAAGAGAAAGTAACTAAGCTGGTGCTGATCTCGTTTTACTGGGTAATTATTTTTATATTTTCAATATTGTAGAGAATTAGGGCGGTTAAAGGGTCTTTAGATCAAAGATTCCTCTTTCTGGCCAGGACTGGTAGTGGTAGTCTGGTCAATACTGGTAGTGGTAGTCTGGTCAGGACTGGTAGTGGTAGTCTGGTCAGGACTGACCAAGATGTGTGAAATGCCCCTTGTGGTAGCTTGGATAAGATGAATTCTGAATAGACCAAACCGCGTACAGATGCTCAGAGGTGCTGAATGTAGACTCTGTTATCTAAAGGTCAGCAGTGTGAAGCACTGACCAGGGGAAATGATTGCGATTGTACAAAACCAGACCAGGGGCTAACATCAAAGAGACCAGAGCGGGTCATGGTACCCCACCCAACCCCCGACATAATCTGGGGGGTGGTGGTACAAGATGATTCAATCATCATGATTGACATTAAATACTGACGTAATGTAGACCGGGGACTGGACAAAGGCGTGGCCTCCAAACTGAGGGAGTTGGTTATAGGACGTGACCAATAACGGACGGAGTTGTTTGCAACGGCGTTAGTAAAGATCATAAATAAACTGTATTAACTGTATAGGGGCCGTCCATAAAGTACGTCACGCTCCAGAAGGGGGGGGGGAGGGGGTGTAAGAAATTTTGACAATTTGTGACAGGAGGGAGGGGGGGTCCAGCCATGTGTGACGTCACGGTGTTTTATATTAAATTTTAATTATTTTGTAAATAAAAAAACCAAATTTGTGTTCGAAAGTGTGGCGTACTTTAGCGGGTGCGAGATTTGTGACAGTTTGTGACAAGGGGGAGGGGGGGGGAGTTAAAAATGTTCAAAAATAGCGTGACGTACTTTATGGACGGCCCCATATATGCTCAATCTCATATACTTTAAAAGACTCGTTCTGAAATGTTGGTCTATACAATGCCTGGTTTCTAGCTACCCCACAACAGTGGCCCATCCTTGTATAGTTTCGGTTCACAGCGTGATCACTTGAGCCCTATGGCAGATTTAGGGGAGGGGGCTGAACGGGCTAAGGCCAGGGGCCCCCGATGATTTAGGGGCCCCCAAATTTAGTATATTTTATAATAAAGGTGAACAGATGTTTGCATGAATCCCTGAAAAAATATCATAAATTAAATAAATTAATAAAAATCTTATCTATTATTAATCTGATCTCTTTTCGACCCAATACTCTTAGTAATCGAGAAACCTGATTTGATAGCTCAATAAGAGAAAATATTAAGGAATATTCTTTTTTTTTAATTTACAATTTCCGTCAAGCTCTCCTCGTCGCTTAGGCTTGCGTTGCAAGCGATCTGAGGATCGATCCCCAACGGTGGATTCTTTTCTTTCTTTTTATCTTTTTTGTTGTTATAATATTTAAAAAAAAATTTTTTTTAATTAATTTTTAAAAAAATATTTTTTATAAAATATTGTTTTTGTCTTTTTACACTCACTTTTAGGATACCGGCAAACTTCTTCGTGTTCGGTTTTTTCATGAATAATCTTTTTGGCTGAATAGTTACAAGTTACAGTCTTATGTTAGCTGCTAGCAATCATTTTATTTAAAGGGACGCTGGCTCGATAGGGCTCCATTTTGAATTGCAGCCAGGGGCCCCGTGCAGTCTTAATTCGCCCCTGCTTGACCCCTCAAGCACGCGGATTCATCCCCTCACTGTCAACACTTCCAGAAATGCTGTACTTACAATAACTCATGATTATAAATGATAGATAATAGAAAGTAGTTACAAAAGAAATTGCAAAGAAAGAGAAAATTAAAATAACTTTAAAATGAAAAAAAAAGAAGAAAAAAACTAAGTCTTCAAACGAAATTCGATCCACTACCTGTTTCTTTGAGTTCAAAAATCCTGCGCACAACCGTTGGACCACAGAAGCATGATAATGAGGTTTAAAAATATCTTATATCAGAAGCTTTTAATTGTCGGGGTTATATGATCCTGGCACTTCCACATAAGTAAAAGGTGTACGTGTATATTTTAGCACAATATTAATAAACGACAAGTAGTACTGATCTGCCGGCCAAAAATCTGCGTATAGCGCTAAGAATTATTGGGAAAAAATCACTCGAAAAATTTTTGCCCCCCCCTAGAAAATTTTCTGCGGGCGCCCATGTCCTACAACAATAATTTTATTACATTTTAACAAGGCTATATATATATTTAGATTTAAGGAATCTTATAAGTACAATTTTACTCTTCATAAATTTCATTGATCATTAATTATTACCTTTTTAATTAATAATTTAAGAACAGATAGTATATCACGTTAATTAATCCTTAATCTGAGTCCTAAGTGAGGAGATAAAAGTAAGGGAAGCTTCTTCTCGGGTTTATTTTAAACATTATATTTAGTAATTAAGCTTTGATTTTATCATACTTTATGCAAGTTTCAATGTTAAGTTTTCATTTTATACTGAACTAAGTGACTCCAACTCTTATCTTCAATAAGTTTACGTGATTGTTTTGCAATTACTCCTTTCTACGCTATGTCATTTCCATGTTTTATATTTATAATTGTTGGATGGATTTTTTTTTAAATAGTGTTGTAAGAGAGGACTAGATAAATTTAAATAACAGGTGATTGGGAGAACACATGGATTTAGTACTAGTGGCATCTGAAAGTAGTTCTGTGACGTCACTCCAAAAAAAATATATATTTAAAAACAACTGTTATCAGTTCCGCAGTGACGACAAAAAAATTAAATATATTGTAACTTATCCCCCACTATGTTAGCGGATTATACTAACGTTGTCTGTGTGTGTGTCTGTGTGTGTGTGTATGAAGCATAGCTGAATATGAGTATGAGGGTAGTTGGTTTTTATCCCCAAATTTTGTAGTTCACGAGTTAACCGTTAGTAAATTGTATAATAATTTTCTTCAATTTCATCTGGGCTTGGTAACTAATTGTAGCGTTAATAATTGTGTATAATCACTGTATAATGTACACTTCATTGGTTTGGTCCGATGAGATTTCCAAAGGCTCTTCCCAAAATGCTCAAATTATCGTGGTTGACGGCGTCTTTGTTAAACAACATACCATGAATGAGAATTATATTTCTCTCAGCTGAGTTGCAATCTGAGGGGTGATATTACTGGCGATGCTTTGTCTGTACGTCACTCTATAAGGCTACTCTGTGGGACTGAATTCCAACGGGCACCCAACAAGCCACAAGCCAGTGAACAAATAAGGTGGACTAGAGCGTTTTAAAGAGCAACCATTGTTCCCTCTTAGGTTCGTTGGTCCGTGTGCAAAGTTTTTAAAAAAATTTAATAACTCATTTGCAAAGTTGCACAGCATCTAATATGTGTGAAATATTTTTTTTAACAAAATTCACTGCGTGAATTTTGTAAACTGCTGCGCGGTTATTCTAAACTGCTGCGCGACTTCGGTCAGATATGTGCGCGGTCGCGCAGCTTAAGGGAACATTGAGAGCACCCCAAG
The DNA here is from genome assembly GCA_944989445.1 of Ampullaceana balthica. NCBI lineage: Eukaryota > Metazoa > Mollusca > Gastropoda > Lymnaeidae > Ampullaceana > Ampullaceana balthica. The sequence goes on along the minus strand of CALYLW010000241.1, from coordinate 396,293 downwards.
CCCCAAACAGAACCAGTGTAAATATTATATATATATATATCCTGCTTAAGAAACTTTAAAAGCTTAAATCTTTAAAAAAAGGTAATACTCTTTCGGATGTCCATATCACAAACTCCAACCTAAGGTTTCGATCCACAATTTGAGGGTAGGCCAAATTAAAGCGTCCAATTTCAATGCTTGGAGATGTAATAAGAATTTTTTTCTTCAAATTACAGTTATTGGAGAAATGTCGTCAGCATTGTTCACAATTGAGCCGAAGCTTTAACTCTAATTGACAAAGATGCATCATTTTCACTCTCAAGATTTGGCCCATTTTTATTTATCTCATTGCTAAACAAAGAGATACCTGCATGGCCACTTAAAATAGTATTTTATATACAGAGTAGCCATCACTCTTGTTAACGAGTCCTGAAATTCGAAACAAATAATTTCATGCGCAGATTTCTGTGACGTATCACAGTCAAGCTAACCCTCAATTTTAATCTGCTTCAGAAATGGTATGGCGCCATTTTGTTTGTTCTTTTCTGCGAGTTTTGTTTTAAGGGCAATTTATTTTCATATTTTTGCTACGTGAGCTATTTGCGGAATTATCATTTTTAGAGACAAAATCCATAGAAGCTCTGTTTTCGAAGGCTTATGATAAATGAAAGATTAAGTAAAGTCAGATGGACCAGGGATTAATTATTTACCGTACTAAATATAATAAGACATTTCACAATCTTACATACGTCACGTAACATATTTCCTGCAACGATTGGCGACCAGGAAGTCTTAAAAAGGCCGTTTAAGGAAATGTAAAAAAGCGAAGCTCATCAAACTAATTAACAAGACGGGAAACCTGGTAAAGATTCTTTTCTGATTGGTTAGGGTCAAATAAAACTTCCTTCTTGTGAAAAGCCGACATTCTCAAGTCATGTTAACGGTCTGCGCCTTGTAAACCAATCTATGAACAAATTTGACATTAGCTTACAATACATAAACTAATTAGCAACAAGTTAACCATTCAAACATCACCAGAGACTGCTCTCAAGTGAAGGCACGTAAACAACAAGATGTCGTGGAATGATGTGTTTAAAAAAAAAGTGAATGAACTACATTTTGATATTTGAAAGAAGAAACACGAACATTGCTTCCCATTAGGTGGAGGTGAAGCCATTAGTTCCTCCAGGGGGGGGGGTGAATCATTGTTCTAAAAGAAACAAAGAACTTTTTAGGATCAGTTATATGCTACATACTATTACATTATTCTTTCTTTCCGCCCCCCCCTCTCTCCAGTGGCGTAGCTTGGGGATATTTGGGCAGATGGGATATTTGGCTAGCTCAGGCCTCAAAAGGGCGCTTGTGTTACGGTCACGGTGATCCAAAACACGAAGAAAGGATTTGTTGGATGATATATTTAATCCGTGGATGAATCCACTTTTTGCTGCCTTTTGTTCGCCTCGCCATTCTCTAACTGCCAATCTTCTTTTGACCCAGCTAATGGATTTAATAACAGGAGACAAACAGAAAATAGCAAAGTATCACGAAGATAGCAGAAATAATGGAAATTCATTTACAAAATGGAAAGATGCAGAAATAAAGTTAATTCCCGGCAAAGGGATCGATGCTGAAGTTGATAATAAAATGCAAACTGAATAAAAAATAAAGATGTCTTGAAACGAGTTTTTACTCGCATCAAGTTTTGAGTATCTTGAAACTTGACTTTGCGTGGTCATGGGAAAATGACAATAATGACAAATTATTAAAAATGCTGGGTAATTTATAGCTCGACTCAATGTATGTCTTGACACAGTACCGCCAGTACCGGCCCTGAGTACCACCATCTTCTTGGCAAGCCTCCTACAAAATGGTTGGGAAAATCAAAGCTAAGTTTTATATGTATCACCGAACTCAGCGTTAACGTGTCCGTCTTCTAACATCTAAACAATCAGGAACAAATGTTACTGAGTGATATCGGGAGCGATTACAAGTATTGTAGTTTCCAGTATACTTTCTCGGGTTTTTTTTTATTTTTTAAACTATTCAGAAACGAATAGAGCATCCTAACATGGACTTCACAGATGCAGTGTTAGAAACTTTAACACTGGTAAATAAATGTAAGAAGTCATGTGCTGATATTTTATTGAGAATGCCAAGATAAGTTAAGCAGTTAATTGAAAGAAAAATCTGGCGGCCGGGAAGCGTGTCGGGAGAATTGGCTTGAGTCTCCATTACACTGTTCATGAAGGTTATGCTGTTCATGAAGGTTATGCTGTTCATGAAGGTTATGCTGTTCATGAAGGTTATGCTGTTCATGAAGTTTATGCTGTTCATGAAGGTTATGCTGTTCATGAAGGTTATGCTGTTCATGAAGTTTATGCTGTTCATGAAGGTTATGCTGTTCATGAAGGTTATGCTGTTCATGAAGGTTATGCTGTTCATGAAGTTTATGCTGTTCATGAAGGTTATGCTGTTCATGAAGGTTATGCTGTCCATGAAGGTTATGCTGTTCATGAAGGTTATGCTGTTCATGAAGGTTATGCTGTTCATGAAGGTTATGCTGTTCATGAAGTTTATGCTGTTCATGAAGGTTATGCTGTTCATGAAGGTTATGCTGTTCATGAAATCTGTTGCACACAAAGAGCTCGAGCCAGATTCCCTATGTTGAAGTGTCTCAATTCTAAATTTGGATTTCTGCTTGACACAAAAACTCTTATTAGGAATGAAGATTTGGATGTCAAGAAAGTATTCCGTCACTAGAGCATGCTTAGAATTCGGAAGTTTTATGACGATGTATGCAAAGAACCCTGCTCTGAGATTTGTGATCTTAAGATAGTAAGATGCTGCTTGGTGCTGATAGTAAGATGCTGCTTGGTGCTGATAGTAAGTTGCTGCTTGGTGCTGATAGTAAGATGATGCTTGGTGCTGATAGTAAGATGCTGCTTGGTGCTGATAGTAAGATGATGCTTGGTGCTGATAGTAAGATGCTGCTTGGTGCTGATATTAAGATGCTGCTTGTTCCTGATCAAGCAACTTAAACATTGTTTCTTTTTTAATTTATTTGTTCACATGCTGACAAGTTTGTTTTTTCCCCTACAAATGTACAAATCGCCTCCTAAATTCTTCAAACAATATTTTAGTAACAAGCTGCAAACGTTCCTTAAGCAAGTTGAAACGGATCCTCACACACTAGTGCTAGCAGAAGTGACAAGACGGTTTGTTCAGTTACATGCACGGCTGGATGTAAATCGGAGAATCGCTAGAAATAATGGACTTTGATGACGTTATTGATTAGTTTTCATTGGGGAAGACCAAGAAATAAATATTTGAAAAAAACGTAACTGGTAAAGCAATGTATATGCGTGAATTCATAAACCAAGTATAAGCGTAGGACACAATAATCTTTTATATAGAAGGGGCGTCTGTAATATATAGGATAAGATAGGCACAAGCATGGGCGTCGCTAGGAATTTTTCCAGGGGGGGGGGCAAAAAAAAACAACCACTTTTTATTTTATTTTAACTGACAACGCCATACAGGTACAATTTTCAATTAAATTCAAGTTCAGTATAAAATAAGGGTCGTCAAAAGCCTTAGAAATTAATAAAACTTACAAATTAGTGCTTTAATAGCTAAAATACAACATGTATTAATGCATTTAATAAATTAAAAACGGGTCCCATCATTTCTACAATCCTATTTTGCCGCATGCATGTTTTAGCAATTCGTGGAAAAGAATCAAATTCTGGTAATTTGTATGAACTGTTAGAGTTTCGTGTTGAATCTGGAGATGAAGTTCTTAGTAATCATTTGTGAATTGGTTCTTGTAGTGTCGAGTAGCTATGGTTCACCGACAAAACGGCCCCGACAATTGGGCTCCGACATAACGGCCCCCGACAAAACGGTCCTGGACTAATAGTAAAATTTACAATCAAATATATTCGTATTTTTACTCACCTATTCAGTGTCAGGTTTAGCTAACAATAAACAATAATAATAACACCACAAAAGTGAATTTAATAGCCTCTACGCGAAATGGTACCAATAACGGTTGTTTGTTGACAAGAAACAATATAATAACATCATAAGAAATAATTTTACAATTTTACCACTTTTTTAAGGGTGAAAAAGTTGACGCAAGCTTAAAATGCAAAAAAAATAATAATGTTTTTGTTAAAAAATGTTAACAATTTGTCTGGGGCATTGACGGGTAACCGCTGAGTGTATCTCGGCAACTACGCAAAACACTATAATTGAAATTTGTGGGTCTCTCTTGCGTGAAGACATTGTTCGTGAAGCAAATAATTCAGTTGCATTTTCTATACTTGCAGACGAGACAAATGACATTTCAGGCATTGAGCAGATGTCACTTGGTGTTAGATTTATCAAAGAACAAAATGGGAAAATGATGGTCACAGAAGAATTCATGGGATATATTCCAATTGTCAATAGAACAGCTGAAGGTTTAACCAACACCATCATTACTAATTCATTAGAATTTTGATTAAATATGACAAAGCTTGTTGGTCAAGGATACTACGGATGTTCTACAATGGCAGGTAAAGAAGGAGGAGTCCAAGCAATAATTCGAAAAAATACCCAAAAGCAGCATTTGTACATTGCAGTTCACATAAACTAAATCTTGCTGTGAACGATTTAAATAATGTGAATGTTGTACGAAACACAATAGGAACAATTAAGTCAATTATAGTGTTTTTCCGAGAAAGTAATCAGCAAAGAAAACTTATTCTAAATGTTCCTTTGCTATGTGAAACTAGATGGTCACATAAATATAAAAGCTTGCGGATTTTTGCTGAAAATGTTACAGAAATTGTTAAACAACTGGAATATTTAGAACAATCAGTAATGTAATCAGTTATACTTGCAGATATAATTCTTTTTTTTTATGTTTGATAAATGTAAACTGTCTTCCATGTAATAAACTTTCAGGAAATTTAGTTCAGTTTTATTGTAACAACTTTATGACATTTTTATGACATTTTTTTTCTCAAATGTAGGGGGGGCAAATGCCCCCCTTGCCCCCCTTCCCTACGCCCATGGGCACAAGAGACACAAAAGCAATAAGAGCATTTGTGGCATTGTGCTAACATCTTTTTTTAACGAGTTGGTCTATGTTAACACACGCTTGAGTCAAAGTATTTTTTTTAAAAGTTGTATAACTTTTGGTGTTTTTAAAAATATTTTTTCTTTTGAGAATTCCTAATCTTATAGTTCAAAATATTATTTTAAACAAAAATTAAAACAAAAAAATATCCACATTTGTTACACGCCAACATCTCGTGGCCAGGGGTTCTTGAGGCAGAGCCTTGGATACAGGTAAAAACGTGTGAACGCTGCTTCACTCGCCCCATTGGCCAACATGAGTGACCCGTCAAAACGGCCCCGGACAAAACGGCCCCGGCAAAACGGCCCCAAACAAATTGTTAACATTTTTCAAAAAAAATATTTTTTTTCATTTTAAGCTTTTGTTAACTTTTTCACCCTTAAATAAAGTGGTAAAATTGTAAAATTATATCTTGTGATGTTGTTATATTGTTTCTTGTCAACAAACAGCTGCGATTGGTACCATTTCGCGTAAAGGCTATTAAATCCACTATTGTGATGTCATTATTATTGTTAATTATTAGCAAAACCTGACACTGAATAGTTGAGTAAAAATACGAATTTAATATTTGATTTGACATTTTACTATTAGTGCAGCTATTAGTCCGGGTCCGTTTTGTCGGTGAACCGCCAGCATGTCGTGGTCAGGGGTTCTTGTGACGGAGCCTTGGGTGCAGGTAAAAACATGTGAACGCTGCTTAACTTGCCCCATGCCCATAGGCCAGCATACTCTGAAAGGGAAACTTTACTATTACCGATAGCATATTTTGATTTGTGTGTGTATTAACGTGTGTGTTTGTGTGTGTATTAACGTGTGTGTTTGTGTGTGTATTAACGTGTGTGTATGCGTTTGTGTGTGCGTGTAAAGCTGCATTAAGTTCATTGGGTTTTTTTTTACCGGCATTTTATAAACGAAGTGAAAATATTAATTAAGTAAGCAATAGTCATATTATTATTGAATACATAAGGGGCCGTCCATAAAGTACGTCACGCTCCAGAGAAGGGGTGTAAGAAAGTGTGACAGTTTGTGACAGGGGGTGGGGGGTCTGGCCATGTGTGACGTCATGGTGTTTTATATTAATTTTTAATTATTTTGTTAATAAAAAAAGACATTTTTGTTCGAAAGTGTGACGTACTTTGGGGGGGGGGTCCAAGATTTGTGACAGTTTGTGACGGCGATAAAAAGATCAAAAATAGCGTAACTTACTTTATGGACGGCCCCTAAGTTACATTTTTTAAAGTAAGAAGGGTTGGCTACATTTATAAAAAAATTTAAGTTTCAAGCTTATGATTGTAATACCTGATCGTCATGCATCCTGTACTAATATTAAGTTCCGGTATCTACAGTGGCGTAGCTAGAACTTTTGCCGCCCGGGGCGGTCTCCAATTTGCCGCCCTTTTTAGGGGGCCATCCATAAATGACGTCACGCCCCTGGGGGGAGGGAGTCACACGTTTGTGACATGTGTGACGAGGGAGGGGTGCTTAAGAAATGTGACGTCACGTCGAAACGCGCAACTTTAAATAAATTTCCACTGAAATATTTGAATACTGACTCTTTATTTTATGACGTTTATGTAAAACGCGTGTTACTTTAATAGAATGCAGCGTTACACTAAAACATACTTAAATGGAAAATTTTTATTTTGAAACATGCTCATTTTCAAACAGAAAATACGGCTTTTATGCAAAGCTTTGTGACGTCGTATTGAAGAAGGGGTCTAAGTTTTTGTGACGAAGGGGGAGGGGGGTGAAAAATCAGCCAAAATAGCGTGACGTCATTTATGGACGGCCACTTAGTGGATTATATTATGGTTTCTAAAAATTAATAAATATGGATAAATAATTGTAATTGAAATGAAGTAGAGGTGGGGAACATGTTTACCATTACGAGCCATATTTATGTAAGCAGTAATAAAAGAGGCCGCATAAGATTATATACCTATAAATACACATTTATAAAAAATACAATATACTTTTTTTAAAGGCCACAAGAAAGTTACTGAGGTCGCAGGCTGAGACAAACATATTCCAAATTTACACCCCAAAAAAAAACGTTACTAATTCTTATTCTTTTATTTTGTATTTATAAATAAATGATTTTTTTACAAAGAAATGGTATACATTAGTATACATTATACATAATTTACTTTCATAACTTTCATTATAGAAAAATCGTGTATTATGCTATCAAAATTAAAATTATTTGTAATATCTTGTTCTATTGACAGTTTTGCAAGATTTTGTTGTCTTTAATCGCTCATTGTGGAACGAAGATAATTTTTCATCAACTTCAGTTTGGAGAAGCTCCTTTCACAACTAGCGACACTGATAGCAATAGTTGAAAAAATTCATAGAAAAAATTACAATGTTTGTTACAGAATTGTCCAATCTATACTGTTGAATAAATTTTAATAGATCAAGGGTGCCTTTCCCCCCCGTTTTTCTAACATAATGCCTCTTATTCTAGTTCTAGTGTAGTTACAGCCATAAAATCCTGGATCCTTTTTCTTTCCATATTGAACTGTTCTTAATCAATGTCAATAAAGTAATTTATTTGATGTTCTAATGCTTCAATTAGTGTTTTAAATGGTATTATATGATATATATTATATATATGTTGCAAGGACATGCAACTTATCAAAGCTTTTTTTTTCATTTATAATTCCATCCATGGATAAAAAACATTGCTCGTTGTACTTCTTGTTCTTAGGATAGAACCACATCTTCTGAATTTTCCCTACTCATATTTTTTTCTCCAGTTGATATCTCCATCTCTTCACAAATTGTTTGGCTGATATAACAACATTTTGTATTAGCATATCTCTTTGTTCCATGCAATGGCTTTCCATTAATTTTTTTTTAATGGCTGGTTCCCATAAATTGAAATAACATAGAAGAGAAAAAGATTGCATTGAATTGAGTAAAATTCCAGCATCTGATCTCCTTTTCCTAGTTACTTCTTCAGATGTCAATTTTTCCAAGACGCATGAAATTTTAAAGTATGTCTTTTTCGAAATTATTATGCCTATGGCTGGTGTTTTAGTAACAGTGAAATTTGAATGTTTACATATTCATGTAATAAATCTTAATAATTTTCCATAAAATAGACGAATTCAAATTATTTACACATTACTATTACTTTAATTGGATATGCGTAACATGCTTAATGAATAAGCGTATTTTAATGAAAAACACAAATGATTTGTGCTACTTTAATGTAATAAAAACAAAATAAATTTAATTTTTATAACTTACCTTACAATAATTTACAGAAAACTGAAAGAGTAATATAAATTACTACTTGCAATTTAAAGATAATATTTGAACCACCATGCCTTGTAGGTACTTGTTGGCGCATCCTTCTGCGAATGTCGAAATTCCACACAAAAACTGTCGTGGCGATATTAATAGCACACATTATTCGGCCCAGGGGTGATGTGTTTTTTTTGTGTAGTTTTCTTATAAACTCGTCATCTGTAACTTATACCGCTTAGTTTTCCAAACAAATGGATACGTTTTTTGAGCAATTTTAAATTTTTGAACGGTTTTGCGTTAGTGATAATATCCACTACGTAATCAAACAAATGTTGTGAGAATCCGTTAATTAAGACTAGAAATTACGAATATTTTTGTTTCACCTTGGTTTTCCCCCTTCAAAAGCAAAAGGGCGGTTGTAGGAAATAGTTGTACTTTTCAAATGCCCACAAATGCCGCCCCTAAATGATTGCCGCCCGGGGCGGACCGCCGCCACCGCCCCCCCAGCTACGCCACTGGGTATCTATAACCTCAACAACCAATTGTGGGTTGTTGTTTTTTACTACCTAAAGTGCTCGTCATCTATTATAATCGCAAGACTAGACGCAAACCATGGATAATCGTATGAAGCGATAATCTTCTGTATTGAAAGAGCATCTATAACATAAGATAAGATAAGATAATGTTATTCTGGTACATACAATGCACATAAGTTGACTTATAATTTTACTGCTAAGGATTTCAACATAAACTAGAATTATTATGTATAGCCTAACATTAAGTGCTCTGAACATCCCTCTACACCACCTGAACCACCCTCCCCGCCTCTCTCCTTATCTCCAATCAAAGTGGATGGTACATGTACTTAGTTGGGGTAACAATGTCAAGGACCGAGTACGTTGATATAAAATGTCATTCTGACATAGCTGTGACTCACGGGCCCACCGTTATAGGGGGCGGGGAAGGGGGTGCCAAACTGGACTCTGGCGCCCCTTCACGCTTGATTTTGTATGTCGATGTTCTGCGCGCAGAAGATAGAGGCCGCAGGTACCCAGTTTTCAGGGGTAGGCCTACACATATTTCTGGGAGTGGGACTGCTTTTATGAACAATATGAAATGCACAGTAAAGAGGGCGAAGAATTAGGACTAATGTTAATACATGATGACAAGTTCAATCAATTTTTTTTCCTAATGAAAATTATGATAATTTAAAAATCTAATTACTTGCCCTATTTATGACTACAGCTCGTCTGAATCCATCAACTAATGTCCCAAATTATTTTGATTGTATTGAAGGGATACGTAAAAACACATTGCACAATTTAATTTGACATACACTTAGGCCGTCTGAGGCCTACACCATTTAAGAAAGGATGTGTGATCATGTCAATTGTCACTGATATTTCCCCCCCCCCTCTCTCTCTCTCTCTCCCTCTCTGATTTGAGTTGGAAAATATGAATTTGAATACAGTGCCATTCTTGCTCAAAAAATGTTGGCTAATATTTTGGTATTCTTTAAGAATTTTATTTTATTAATCATGATTTTTAAAAATTTTTGTAGAAAGACTTGTTAGCTCCTTTTTTAACCACGTTTTATTTACTCGCTTTCGTTCCTGTGGCATTGTCTGTCCAACAATTTTTCAAATCTGCCAACGTAAAATTAAACCATTTCTGATGGTCCTAGAGATCTCAACATTTTACCACAGATAGATCTTGGATGACAATGAATTGTTTCAAAATTTCAGATCGATCGAATGTACCGTTCTTAAATTATTGAACTTTTTAGTTTATCTATATTTTATTATATACTTGCTTTCATGTCTGTCTGTCCGCAATTTTTCAAATTTGCCAACGTAAAATTAAACCACTTCTGATGGTCCTAGAGAGCTCAAAATTTTACCACATATAGATCTTGGATGACAATACATTGTATCAAAATTTCAGATCGATCGAATGTACCATAATTAAATTAATGCATTTCTAAGTTTATTTAACCACGTTTTATTAACTCGCTTTCGGTCCTGTGGCATTGTTTGTTTGTCTGTCCACAATTTTTCAAATCTGCCAACGTAAAATTAAACCACTTCTGATGGTCCTAGAGAGCTCAAAATAATTTTACCACAGATAGATCTAAGATGACAACACATCGTATCAAACTTTCAGATCGATCGAATGTACCGTAATTAAATCAATGCATTTCTTAGTTTATCTTAATATAAGCATCTCTACCCGCCTGCCGTAGTTCAATTTGACGTGACGAGTTCACCCCGTGACCGCATCGCTTTGTTATTAAACGTTGGGCGGGCGCTGGTGAGGTGTTTGGTAAAATAAACAGAGGTAAAAAAAATATTTTTGAAAACCACGTTTTTATTAGTGGACTAAAAAGAATAAAATAAATAATGGTAAAAAAAAATGATTTTTAAAAACCACGTTTTTATAAGTGGACTAAAAAGAAGATAATAATTTAAAACTTATAAGTTCAAGTACTTCGATTTAATGACTAAAACTAAAAACGTGGGGCGGGTGTTTGGTATACAAATTAAAGATTTATAATTTAGAAGGCAAAAGAGAGATCTATAAGTGAGAGAATGAGTGAACCGCATATGTTAAACCTCATAAGCGCCCGCCCCACGTTTTTAGTCATATTAAATCGAAGTACTTGAACTTATAAGTTTTAAATTATTTTCTCCTTTTTAGTCCACAATCATTTTTTTACCTTTATTTATTACTAAAACTTCGTTGATTCATCTAATGGTAATTTGTTTCGTTATGGAAGAATTATTCAATTTGAAATAGAATAAAAAGTTTGCTCGGAATCCGTCTCTTATTGTCATGGACATGCGCAACACATTTGTTTCTTTTCTAACTTGCACATGGCGTCCGGTTGAAGGTTATCAAGCACATTAAATAAACATCGCTGTGCCGTTTTATTAGCTTTATTATTGCCCTTCAACCTTGTGCCGCCATCTGACAATCAAAATGGGAAACGTAAGTGCTGCTGAATCGCCTAAAACCTTTGTAGATGTACCATCACCACCAATGTTGCCACCACCCCCTCCAACTGAAATTCCCAAAACATTAAAAACTAAAGAAACAGCCGGGCCAGGATCCTCGAGCTACGAGCCTGACGTCAATCCAGGATTATATGAGGATCTCCACAAACAAACCAAAGGTAAATAATGTAAATATTTTTGAAAAAATAAATTAGACATATCTGCTAAGTTTAAATCAACCCAGTCCTCTGCCTGGTTTGACATGTAGGCCTACTACTACTACTACTACTACTACTGTAGTCCTGTAGTAGACTAGTAATAGTAGTAGTGGTAGCCTGAATAAAGTGAATAACAGTAATAACAGTGCATTTGAAGTCACACTCATCACACAGTCACAGTGACAGATATTTCAGATAACTATATAGTATATACACTATATTCAATATTCACTCTAATTAACCATAAGTAAAGTTTAGTATTTATCATTAGTATTTCCATTAGTCATTAGTAGTTGAAGTAGGGGACGCGGTGGTCGAGTGGCAGCGCGCTTGACTGGCATACCGATGGTCATGGGTTCGAATCCATGTGACGGCAAGGACTTGTTCCCGGGGCCTAGGGCGTTCCTGAGTCACCCAGCTCCGAATGGGTACCTAACACTAGTTAGGCGGCTCGGTAATGCGTGGAACCCACAAAGCCGTGGCCTGTGAACGCTGCTTCACTTGCCAACAGATCGTCTGTCATGGTCTGTGGACGCAATTATCTTCTGCATAGAAGGAGCGTCTGTATAAATAAGATAAGATCAGTTAATTCTTAGTGTGAATACTGAGTGAGTAGCTAGCCTTTAACTTGGTTTACTCAAGTCAACGTCAAGGGACTGATTCTGATGAAGTCTGACTGAACTGGTCAAGAAATTTTCTTTTTTGAGATAGTCACAACACAATATTTGGTGGGGTAATAAAACAAACTGAATGGGCCTTTTAGTGAAAGTACTTGCCAACCATGCCAATAGTCTGCACATTACTGCACAACCAATTTGAATGAGTGCATATGAAAATAAAAAAGGAATAGGATTTGAATAATAAAAAGTTGACACATTGTCATGGTCTCCACAATTTTAATTTCATAATTAAATTCAAGGAGTATTCTCTTAATTAATAATCATTGATAATTGGATTTGGAGCTGTTACATTTACTCTATTATTTCTCCGTCATATTCATGTAAAATGCCAGTCCATAATTTTAATTAATACTAATTAATGAAAAAGGTGTCAAGCGGTGTTGTCAATTGTCAGGTTTTAGTTTGAAGTCATCTGGATGACAAATCCTCTTCAGAATTATTTGTATTTTTTCTTAGATTAAATATTTTGAATGCAATATTGAACAATTTCAACAATTAGGCAAAGATAATTTATCATGTATTAAAACTTTGAATAGAGTTACTTTTCTATGGATGCACTAGTTTAAAAAATAAAAATTCACAAAGTGTCTCCATTTTTTTGGTCAAAATTATGGGTTATGGGTTACATTTTTATCTGTATTTTCCTTTGTAAGCAGTTATCAAAAAGTTAGGTTATTCAAATCTTTATTTGTGTCTAAAGATCACACAGAAAAAATATGGCGTAATTTTCTCAATAATTAAAAAAGTTATAAGGATTTAAGTGACCAAAAACATCAAAAGCGAGAAAAATTGTGTGTCCAGTCATTATAAAAAATAAATGTTTAATATGATATTTTCTATACATTTTGTCGTTTTTTTCATTTTTTATATTGACTGGACATAAAATGGTCTATTAGCTTAAGCTGGATCTTTCTCATTATTTTCTAGCACCTCTCATCTTTTCCTCACTGTCCCTTTTACAATTTTTACTTTTACTCTCAACATGTAATTTTCGCTTCTTCGTGCACTTATTTTATTTAACGCTCAAAATTACTTTATAATCTCAATTATAAAGCTGAATTATTATTGCAAAAATAAATGAAGATCTCAAGTTATTCTTTAACATATGGAATGCTCAGAGTTATACACTCTTGAATAAAATTGAATTGAAATCACAATAAATAGGTTTCCAATTGAATGCGATTGGGCCAGTGTTGCAGTGAAATAAAATGTCCAAGTAAACTTTTTTTCTAGCAGGGTTAGCTTTAATTTACTATCTACAGATGTATCCTAGGAAGAAACAGAGTTAAATAGCAATATAGCTCTTGTTTTTATTAATTGATTATTGATCCTGTCCTTGTAAAAACGCTGTCTAATCTAGTAAATACTATTATTACTAGTACTAATCCTAGTGACAACAATTCGCTAGCTCATAGAATATTTTAAAAATTATTTGGGGGAAAAAATCATCACATTGTCATTAGTAACAGTAGCTGTTAAATTTGCTTTTATTACATGAACGTTTTATGTTATTATTATTGTAATGGCTCTGAGAGTACTAAGACGCTTTAGTCTTTAGTGACTTTAGTTTGAGTTCATTTTGCTATAGAAAAAATCCCTGAATTTTATAATATGAACATATTTTACCTGAACGCTTTTTCTACTGAATAAATAACGATCTTAGGTGCTATTCGTCATGTAATACAGTTGTTCTTTATGTAGAAATGGAAGTAAGACTACAGTATTTTCCACAGCAATAACCAAACAAAATGCTTGGTTTATTGAAGGGTCAAATGTGATTCCTAAGACACGCGGAAACCCCATAATTAGTTCAAGAAAATTTATTTTTTGAACGCGAATTGTAACGATTGCTAAGTTGGTAAAATTTGATTGGTCGAGAATTTATATTTATCAAAATCTGGAAAAATCCAGCTTTCCATTGATACCTCATTCGATAAAGTTGGACGATTTCAAGTACATGAATGGAGTCGGTTAAAATCTTTATTTCATATCAAAATACGACTTTACGACCCTTATAGGGTTAATGAAATAATATTTTAAAATATGTTCTAATATATTATCATACAATTTTTAATGTAATTTATATTGAAAAATGGCTTTAGAAGTCAAATATATCGAAAACCAGAAATATTTAAAAATGTAATTTTTTTGCCAAATTCTGACCCACGCCTCCCCTTAAGGCTGTATCTTGTTAAAAAAATATTAGAGATTGATAAACTTGAGGATATGAGATTCACCATATTATTTTGTTAAATATTTTATTTATTAAATGATACTAATTCTAATACAATAAGGAATCTCTTAAAGACAGAAACATGCAATTAATTTAATTAATTAATGATTTCATTAACAATTATTTTACATTTTTCACCACATTATTCAGATTTGTTCCCACAAGTATTTGAAGGAGCAAAGGTCATTGTTGCTAAAGGCTTGAGCAGCCATTTTCAAATAAGCCACACCATAACACTGAGTACATTTACACCCTCTGTCTATCGCTTTGGTACAACATACATTGGCTCAAAACAGCTGTCACCCACTGAGGTAAGTAAATGGACTTGTATATTAAGGTTGATGCTTTTTAAATGCTCAAATTGATATTCATTGTTTTAATGTTCTACATATAAAATTTGCTACAAATGAAAGACGTGACATTTATGTTGTTAATTTTGTCAAATGATTATTCTGTAATTCGATTAAATATATGTTTCATTATGAAAATTTGTTCAAAGTCTTTCCCAGTGTTGCTGGGAGACATAGACTCAAGTGGGAACATGAATGCCAATATTATTCATGCCTTCACTGACAGGATCAGGGCAAAGCTTGTGGCACAGGTAATTAACATATTTAAAAAATAAATGTTATGAACTAATTATATATGTAAAAGGAAACATTATATATTTGATGTTAAAAATTAAAACGACCTTTTTAAGTGCCTTGAAATAAATAGGAAAAACAATTGTGACCAAGGATGGTTTTTGCTGATGTGTTTGTGCATATTTTGATTGCACTAAATTAAAATGATATTTTATAATCAGTGCGTTGGATTTTCAGTAAATGGCTAACAAAGTTTTTACAATTTCCTCTAACCAGTTTCAGCCAAACAAATGTGTGGGCCAACAGGTATCATTTGATTACAAGGGAGATGATTTTACTGCATCACTCACCACTGGAAATGTAGATCCTCTCTCTGCCTCAGGTCATTTTATCAGTTACCTTCAGTAAAGAAAGCAGAATTCACCTTTAAAAAAAATATATTAAATTAATTATTGTATTTTTTTATGAGATTGTGACAGTTTGTACTGTCAAAAAAATTCATTAATTAACTTTTTACCTCCCCTCACAGGCTTATTAGTAGGCCATTACCTGCAGCGCATCACACCAAGTCTTGCTCTGGGAGCTGAGATAATGTATCAAAGAGGGCAGCAGGTGCCTGGAGGGGAAATAGCTATCATGTCCTTAGCTGGTAGATGGTCAGGTAAGGAGCATGCCTTGAATCATTTCATTTCATGTCCTTAGATTTATTCACATATGATCAATGATTAAAAAACGTCAATTTGTTGCAGGTGAAAAATGGCAGCTGAGCACAAATCTGAGTCCTATGGCTGGAAATCTCCACACATGCTTTTACCAGAAAGTTCATGAGAATTTGCAAGTTGGGGTCGAGCTAGAGACAAGTTTACGCATGGCAGAGAGCACAGCAACAGTTGCCTATCAAATAGACATTCCTAAAGCAGATGTCACGTTCAGAGGTAAGAGCTGTCTGATCTAAACTGAACAAATGTATGAACTTATGAGTTCATAATTTTAAATGCTGATGTTAATTAAACTAGGTGAATGCTTTGACTTGCCTTCTCAGTAACCGCTATAAACTGTAGCCTCCATGAATTAGGTGTTTATGATCTTGATTTATTGAAATAGATGGAAGTTTTAACTGGGTCATATGATAGGCTTAAATATGTACAGATAGCAAATACAGTCGAACCCACTTACCTCGAGCTCGGTTAGCTCGACCACCCCACTAACTCGACGTATTTTATTGGAACCGCCAAATTCTCTCTTTGTCTTAGCATTTTTTCATCGGCTAATTCGATTTTTCTAAGTCGCCAAAACCTAGTACCTCAAGCACAAAAGGGGAACAAATTTGCAACTTAACTTGGTTAGCTCGAGGATTGGCCTAGCAATGCACTGGCATTTTTAGTTCAAAACAGTGTTGACATCTCGCGTCTTCGAGACTTCCGGCTATTGTGTGATTCTACGAGATTTCAATAATTTCCGGATGTTATTATCTTCTTTCACTTTCGATCCATGTGTGAATTAGATGTATTCACCCGAGGTGCCCGTAAATCGGCATTAGCGACCTTTAATCCGTCATTATTTCGCAGTGCATGTCATATTATTATTAAACTGAATTCATTCTCTGATGCATTGATCATTTTAATTATTAAGATAAACGAATATCTTTAGAAATGAAAATAAAGGTTTGTATCGAGAATCGTCGGTGGTTTTTATATAATTTTTTTAAAAAGTATTATTCTTTTAAAAGTTTTTTGTTGCTTTGTTACCAGTAAGATACGTGACTGTGACACTAACACGCGCGTGACGATGAAATAAAATCATTTTCTTAATATTCCAGTACATGTATATAATATTATTAATATACACGTCATCACTTTTGTAGGTCGAATTCTGATAAGGAATGATTTTTTTTAAAATTCGCTTAGACTTAGTTGCCGGCCGAGGTCAAACACACAGCCCACAGCGTGCTGTGATCAACGGTCAAGGCCGCAATAGTTTTATTTATATTATTACAAGACTGAGGAAATTCGAGAGCGTTCTGATAGTAACAGATATCCTGCACGTCAAAAGCATTAAACTTAAAATTACCATATTGATATGTTTATTTTTATTCGCTGATCTGACGGCAATCCAAACGCTAGCGGCGTGACACGCGCTTGGGACGAGGCGAGGTGTAAACTTTGACCTTTCAGCGCATGCGCAGACAATTATAATTTGGCAACTTATTTTTAATTAAATGGAAATGGAATCGAGACATGACAGAGACGTAATCAAAATCCTTTACTTCGGCATATATATATATAATATATATATATAATATATATATATGATATATATATAATATATATATATATAATATAATATATATATATAATATATATATATATATAATATAATATATATATATGTATATATAATATATATATATGTATATATAAATATATATATATATATATAAATTCCCGATTAGTCATAACTTTTCCCTACTTTCAAGGCCGAGAAATTTTTTTTCTGAAGAAATATTAGGGTTCCGATACGATTCCGATTAATCGTCCCACCACTAATTAACGCTAACTAATTAATCACGTACATAAAGAAATTTCAAGCACATGTTAATATTTTGCCGCCATATTGGTTTTCGTTTTAACTCGATCATCGGTTATGTCGACGCCATTTTTCATACCCCAACGCCATCGACTTAAGCGGTTTCGACTGTAATTATATTTTTAAAGAATCTGTAATGTCAAATATTTAAATTTTAAAGGCAACTTTAAATATAATCAATACTTCTAATTCTTAAATAATGTTTTCCTACACTTGAGAACTTTGGTGACATCGCCGGGCTGTGGGGTTGCCAAAAAATAATATGATAATGTCTGCTACACTGAATGTGTGCTCAAATATAGTGAGAAATGGTCTTTTTTTAAAAAAAACAGTCATGAGTTTCGAAATACCGACGTTGAGTGACAAATTCGGCCATCTTTTGTGCTTGAAATATTAGGGTTCAGTGACATAAAATAATCAACAAAACTGATGAGAAATGCTAAGACTAAGATAGGATTGGGTGTTACACTTATTGGGGTTAGAAATGCTAAGACTAAGATAGGATTGGGTGTTACACTTATTGGGGTTAGAAATGCTAAGACTAAGATAGGATTGGGTGTTACACTTATTGGGGTTAGAAATGCTAAGACTAAGATAGGATTGGGTGTTACACTTATTGGGGTTAGAAATGCTAAGACTAAGATAGGATTGGGTGTTACACTTATTGGGGTTAGAAATGCTAAGACTAAGATAGGATTGGGTGTTACACTTATTGGGGTTAGAAATGCTAAGACTAAGATAGGATTGGGTGTTACACTTATTGGGGTTAGAAATGCTAAGACTAAGATAGGATTGGGTGTTACACTTATTGGGGTTAGAAATGCTAAGACTAAGATAGGATTGGGTGTTACACTTATTGGGGTTAGAAATGCTAAGACTAAGATAGGATTGGGTGTTACACTTATTGGGGTTAGAAATGCTAAGACTAAGATAGGATTGGGTGTTACACTTATTGGGGTTAGAAATGCTAAGACTAAGATAGGATTGGGTGTTACACTTATTGGGGTTAGAAATGCTAAGACTAAGATAGGATTGGGTGTTACACTTATTGGGGTTAGAAATGCTAAGACTAAGATAGGATTGGGTGTTACACTTATTGGGGTTAGAAATGCTAAGACTAAGATAGGATTGGGTGTTACACTTATTGGGCTTGATGTGTTTACTGAGGTTAAGATAACTGGCTTCTACTGAATTTATATTTTTGGGTTTCAGGTTGTAATATATATGAAAAGTAGGAGCTAAGGTCTTTTAATATTGATCTCATTTAGAATGTCCATTTAGTGTTAATATAGTTGGCCATAGATGTTATTTAAAGTAACATATAGATTTCCTGGATTTAAAGTTGTGGATAAATATTTGGATGAGGTGGGTCATGTAATAATTTTATTTTACCTTTTAATAATGGATTTGTTTGAAATGTTTGTTTTCAGGCCAAGTGGATAGTAACTGGTGTATAGGAGCTGTATTAGAGAAAAAACTAGCACCATTCCCTTTCACTCTTGCACTAAGTGGCTACGCCAACCATGTGAAAAATCAATATCGCTTTGGTATTGGAATGATCATTGGATGAGGTGGGGAATGCCTAGGTCAAATTAACAATATTAGAAGAATATATTATTATCATAATGGAAATGTTAACACTGTTTGATAATGTCCTGCATTGACCTTGTTGTTTGCATCAAGATCTCTGCTGCAAACATCTAACTGTTGGATTTTCTAGAGTTGCTGAAGGGGCTGTTCTATAATATCAACTCGCCTTATGTCTCTTTTTTGGCAGTATAAGATTTCATTTTTAAAATCTGTTATTTTAATCATTTGGCTTTCAGGGTCCACGTTTTTGTAGAGCACTTTAAGGTAGATATTTGTTGCCAGATTTTGTATAAAAAAATATAGGGGTTTTTAGTTTGCATCTGCTGTTTCTCAACTGAGCTGTAAAATATAAAGTTAACTGCATAGATTTATACCATCAAGGTCAATGCTAAGAAACTATGCATTGCATAAAATTGGAAACTAAAGAAACATGACAACCTTTGGATTTCATTTTTAATCATCAAATTTGCTCCTAGTTTAATCAATGCTCTGGGTTTTATACTGTTCCCACTGTTCATTACTTATTTGTTTGAAAATCATTTGCAACTCGCTGCCAAAAATAGCAGTTATAAATTGGTCAAGTTTTAAAATGATGTACATAATGTTTTTTTCTTTTAAGTGATGAATATTTCAAGTTGTTTTTATCAAGCTCTTGTGAGTGGATGGAACTTGTTGTTTTTCATTAGTTTAAGAACTACTATTTAAATGCATGCTGTGTTAGCTCAGTAATGTAGTAATTGGAAGACTCCAGTTACTTGTTACAGTAGAATGTTTCATATTTGTGAGGTATTGCAAGGGGAGAGTGGGCCAATAGCATGTTGGTATGTTGAAAACTAGCCACAATTAGTTAATGGCGCTTCTTAAATGCATGCTGAGATAACCAATATCCTAAGAGTTGTTGCTAGAAGACAAAGGTTTAGATATGCAAAAATAGCCAACTGTGCACAGAGCTAATGAATAGAAGCTGTCATTAATCCAAGATGAAGCTAATAGTAATTTACAAAGAGCAATTTTTATTCTTTCCCAGGCCAAAATTTATTCTGTAATATTTTTTTTTAAAAAATAACATTAGGTAATTACTTGCTTATTTTGAGCAACATTTTTCCTATAAGTTAAGATAATGGCAGAGTGAACATATCTGATAAAGGCTTATGTTTAGAACAATAATTAGCATGATCTTTGTTTCAGCTATTTAGTTAGTTATTCTGGCTTCAGAACATAAACGTTAATCGGGAATGAAATGATTGTAATTATGCAAAATAGAATCATACCTTTTTTTTTGCTTGTTAACACATTTTTCAATATTATGTAAAAATGACAAATACTATACAAATACTATATCTCAAGCCATACCTGAAATAATTACTTTTCACTTTCCAAACTTAAAAGATTTATTTCCTTAATATTATCCTTTAATTACATGATGGTACCAGTAACAAACTTAAAAACCTATCCCCATAGCTTTGAAATATTTGGTAATGCCTTGGGGCAATTTCTTGACGGTAAACAAATTCACATTTGTGATGAATTATTTTTGACAATGTTTCTTTGTTCTTTTGATAAAAGTTTTGAATTTTGGAAATGATATCCACAGTTTTTAATTTTTAAATAGGTTAATTTAAGCTGAGTTTTGAATAGTTTATATGCCTAATTTTTGTGAAGGGTTCATGTTTATCCTCACTTTTAAATGATTTTTTAATTTTACAAAGATATATTTGTTTCCATGATGAGATTCTGTTTGAATGGACTAAGATTTCATCTATTTAGGCCTTCAAGTGTTGAGTAGTAGATATATTTGGTTGGTGGTTGTTTTAAAATGACACAAGTCGTTTTGTTTTCAGTTTAATTGACGACAGTAGCTAACTTATCTTAAACTATCTTTATAACATGATGCTGCATAATGAGGTGGTGTGGTTTTTTAACATTTAAAGAACCTTAGGAGCGTGGTAAAGATCTTTGTTACTTGTCAGCACTGGAAGATGCCAGGAGAGAAATGTTTATGTGATTATGGTATGAGACCATGGACAAGTGTTAGATGTGCAACTGTTTGTCTAAACATGATCAAAGAATATGTCAATTGGTTGGTTCATTACATTTTGTTTCAATAAAAATTTATTTCTCAGAGATTCCTTATCTCATATTTCAGTAATTATATAATAATTATGTGTGATATGAAAACAATGCATGATGAAAAATATGGACATTAGTTTGGCAGTAAATAACACATACAAATACATGAATTTGTGAATGATGGGTGAGTTTAGACACTGAATGTTTTTCATTAATAAATAACTGAAATAAAAGAAAACCTTGTTTACCACTGGCATGTTATTTTTTTATAACAATAAAATTATGTTTAAATATTGTCACATTGTCATGGTTATTGTTTTTTCTCCATATTTCAACACCACTTTCCACTGAGATATTGAGGTCCAATGAAATATGATTGGATTTAAATTAATCTCTTTAACTAAAAACACAGTAAAAAATTTACTTGTAGATAACCTTAAAAGTTAAAAGCAAAAGGATATTTTTAGTCCAGAAACTACATTTTACAACTTTGCTGTCACGCCCAGAATCTGCAGACCTTATAAAATAGTCCAATCAGCTGTATTAAATTTAAATAAAATTTGTAACTTTTAAACTAAGGATCGTTGTGGCTTGTGCAACAATAATAAGTGCCGAGAGCTTCAATTCTTCAGCAGCAGGTGTTAGTCAACGTCAGCACTGAGACAAACTCCATGTGTCAGTCCCTGTTTCGGGAACCTTCAAATAGCGACACTTGTATGAAAGTAGGTTTGTGCAGTTTGACAATATATTCTGCACCGATGTCTCGTCGACATTTTCACATTTGCCGTGTACATTGACGCAAAGGTGTGTAATTGTATTGTGGTAGTTGGCCACGCGAAGAAAGAAATCTGTCAACTGTAATTCCGTGGACACTCCGTGTTGTAGCTCCCATACCAGCTTGTACAATGGAATAGACGGCGATAGAATCACAAACATTTCCTCCATATCTTTGGTGATGTTGACGCAGAGCTCCACCAGCAAAGATGGGTGAGACGACACCAAATCATTCCACGCCTCAGAACTAATGACACGTCCAGGTGTGTCAGTGTCAGCCCAGAGCTTAATGAATGTCAGGCCTGGGAATCCTCGGGCCCAGAGTCTGACCAGTTCGTCAGATAGCATTTGATAATCAATTTTAATTTGACCGAGTTGATGAAACTTCTCAAATTCTTCCACCTCGCGTCCGTCTAAGTCTAAGAGAACTCCAGCACGACTCCGAAATATGTCCTTGAGTGAAAGTATTTCAATGGTATCCCCCGAGGCATTGGCCAAACATCTAAGAAGTAGTAGACCTTCGTCCAGGTCAAGGACGGTTGAAGAAATCCAAGCTTCCTTCAAACAGCGTTGATTCTGTAACAATCTATTCAATGCCCTTAAAAAATGTTGACCCTGGCTTCCTAGACTGCCAAAGAGGCAGAATGAAATCTTTAATTTTAGAAGCTTAGAATCATCCAAAAGTTCTAGCAAACTCACGAAGTCTCTGGCTATTTCCTTTTCAGCGGGTAAAGTCAATTTGACAAAAATGTTTAGTTCTTGGAGATATGTGGAGAATTTTTGGGCGAAACGTATGGCCATCTTCCCGCTGGCCAAAGGAAGTGCTGTCTGAGCCTTGTAAATGTCATCCATTTTAATTTCTCTTTTAGTTTTGCGGCGGTCAAACTCTACAATTCTCCTTCGCCAAAGCGCTGGGTTTCCAAAGACTTGGTACCAAGGCTTACACACCATCGCCATTGAGACCCGGTCAGCATCTCCTAAGTACTGATAGATTTGTTGTACGGCGGTGTGGGGAAGTTGTTCCCAAGGGCACAGTGGAGGTACCAGTTCTCCCTGACATCTTTCCCACATGTTAAAGTTTTCATCCATTTTTAGGTTTAGACGTTTTTTGTTTTATTTCACTTGATTGTTGATATCTAATTTTGTTCTTAACCGACTTGATGTCTAGAACGACAGTGCTGTATAGTGCATCAAGGTAGGGAAATTGCCGATCTAAACGCAAAGAAACAAGTTATAAACTAGAAGAAATTCCGCACTATACCTAATATCACTGACTATAAATGATAAATAACAGTTTATTAAAACTTAAATAAAATAATATGTAATAACAATTTAATAAGCAGTCGTGTGAGAGTTTTCGTAGATTAAAACCACCGCAGGCACCTAGCGTAGCCTTCTCCGGTGGTCGAGTGACATGCGCGCTCGACTGGCGTAACGGTGGTCACTGGTTCGAATCCATGTGAAGGCAAGAATTTGCTCCCGGTGTAACAGCTTAAACCCCTGACCAAAATATACCCCTCCTGTCCAGAATATACCCCTTTGACAACATGAGGTTATATAGTAATAAATGAATGAATGACTATTTAGACATTCTGTTGGCGTTAAACTCATTTCTTAAGTAGGAAATAGACTATGTTTTATTTACATTAAAATAATAATATTAAAATAATTAATTTTATTACGATGTCTGATAGGACGGTCAATTTTTATCTAAAGTTACAGTCTACATAAGCGTTTTTCTTGTAAAAACTATAGTTGACTGATTCAAGATTTCAAGCAATACATGAATTGATGATATAAATAATAATAATTTAAGCGCTATAGGGACTATAGTTATAGCTTTTCAAACGCTTGTAAACATTTATTTCGTGGACCTCGCTTATTAATCAAATCATTATGTTTAATTGTTTTGAGTAAGGCAATAGAGATTTTTTTAAATTATTGAAATAAATTAATTATGCATGAATGTTTTTTTTCCCTTGGCATACATTTTAATGTTATTGGCGAAACCAGTTTAGGCCTATCTTCATTCTGTTTTTGAAATAAACATATCATTGCGCCTTTCCCTTTTAAAAAATCTTTCTGAATATACGCTGATCTGCAAAATAGTTACAAGAATAGGACAAGACTAAACGTGTGGGAAACATCGTTTGACTTCCCAAATGTTGCTTGTCGTATTTCCGAACCTTTATTGTAGCTCGGTTTGCCTTCGCGGCGTCTTAAGACATTCAAAAGAAACCTGTGTTCCAGTAGTTCAAATCATTTTTATTGTTTAAATTGGCGCAATTAATTTTTACATGTGTTACTCTTACAGTACGGTCATGTTGCATATCGCCAATGTTTGATTGTCCGCATTCCGTACCTTCATCTATTGTTATGAAGCACGGATTGTGTTCCGTTTAATCTGCATTCAAAAGAACCTCTGACCTTCTCACGCCCTATTATTTTATTCTAAATCAGCTGTATTTCTTTTGAAAGGCATAAATATAAATGAGTAGTATAAAGTTGCGAATGGTGGCAACCATGTTGAATTAGGCCAATCTTTACAGAGTCCAAGAATCTTTTTTCGCAACTTTAAAAACACATTTTTGGTCACTATAAACTCCAAAAAGACCAGAGCGCAAATTTTGTCGACCATGGAAGACCAGCTGTAGGATCAGCTTTTACAATTCTACTCTACAACGAAATTCAAGTGCCCCCAGTGGATGCAAGCGGTCAAATGCAAAGTCACAATTTAGACAAACTGCAAAGCCTTTTCAATGAGGTAATAAGACCAGTTGATTGGACGCTCCTATGAGGTGAGAACTTATGGTGTGGCCCGTGTGGCGTTCATGTGTGGTCTGACCTGTGGGTGTGACGTTCGTGTGAGGTCTGACCTGTGGGTGTGACGTTCATGTGAGGTCTGACCTGTGGGTGTGACGTTCATGTGAGGTATGACCTGTGGGTGTGACGTTCATGTGAGATATGACCTGTGGGTGTGGCGTTCATGTGTGGTCTGACATGTGGGTGTGACGTTCATGTGAGGTATGACATGTGGGTGTGACGTTCATGTGAGGTATGACCTGTGGGTGTGACGTTCATGTGAGGTCGGACGCGCCTCAATAAAAGTGGAAAGGGAAGTGAGACGCCCAACCTCCCCAGTGAAGACGCCCAACCTCCCCAGTGAGACTCCCAACCTCCCCAGTGAGACGCCCAACCTCCCCAGTGAGACGCCCAACCTCCCAAATGAGACGCCCAACCTCCCCAGTGAGACGCCCAACCTCCCCAGTGAGACGCCCAACCTCCCCAGTGAAGACGCCCAACCTCCCCAGTGAAGACGCCCAACCTCCCAAATGAGACGCCAAACCTCCCCAGTGAAGACGCCCAACCTCCCCAGTGAGACGCCCAACCTCCAAATGAGACGCCCAACCTCCCCAGTGAGACGCCCAACCTCCCCAGTGAGACGCCCAACATCCCCAGTGAAGACGCCCAACCTCCCCAGTGAGACGCCCAACCTCCCCAGTGATGACGCCCTCCCGGTATACATAAAATAAGGGGAACTAATTTTTTTTTAATTTGAGGATGAAATTGGTAAATTGAAAATTGCAATTCTGCGTGTTCTGTACTGTACACACTTTCAGAGTAAAACATACATACACACAGGGCCCATCCATGAATATTGTACAACAACAAAAGTCAAACCAAACAATTACTTTGGCTCCTATCCTATCATGAACAAGTGAAGTGAGCCTTTGAGCCCATTGAGAAACTGACTAAAGTTTGCTACACATATGAAACATTCAAATCAAAGGTGACATAATGTGTTCATTTAAATTGAACTAGAGTGATATCTAAACATCAGCGTATATTAATTGAACATTTATACAAAACAGCAAAATGCTAGTTGTGTAGCAAATGAGCTATAAAAAATGAATGAAAACCATGGATAAACGTAGGACGCAATAATCTTCTGCCAAAATTTGGGATATGCACTTCCTGGTGGCGATACTGTTTAGTGTTGGACACCTAAAGAAACAAGAGAGACATGTATTGGGCACCTATAGATTTAGCCAGTCAAGGTCATTCTATAGATTTAGCCAGTCAATGTCATTCTATAGATTTAGCCAGTCTAGGTCATTCTATAGAATTAGCCAGTCAAGGTCATTCTATAGATTTAGCCAATGTGAACAAAGTAAAGGTTACAGAATTCTGGTTTAATGAACAGTGAAAGAAATAAAGGGAGGTGACTGATTCTTAATATTTCTGTAACTCGTTCTGGGAGCAGTTGTTTATCTTATGTTCCTCCATTATCAAGAGTTTCAGTTTTCTTCGGTGCATTTTATACTTTATATATATAATAATATTGATGCCAAGTGCAAGCGATCCAGCTCTCTGTAGGAATTTTATAGAATATATCACCATGTAAGATTAGATAGAATCAAATATATCACAACGTAAGAGTTATATAGAATACTAGGGGCAAGGACCCGGCTTTTCCAGGGTTTAAAATAAGGTTTTCTGTAGAAGCGTACAGTACTGTTTATTTGCATGCAATAAAGGGTACATTTAACTTAAAGCAATGTGATAAAACAACATTTTTGGCAGTTCCATTTGGAGTGTGCACAAAAAGATTTTCTTCTTTGCCAACTCTGGAGCAGGCCACATACAACTGTCCATGAGAAAAGCATGGTGTCTGCAAGTCTATACCAGCAATCCCAAGAGACTGAGTGATAATTTATATAATTTTTTTACCTGTTACCATCGCCAAATGATACTTAACAACCACCGAAAGTTTCATGCTTCTACCTACACGGCCCCAGTCTCTTATATATATGGAACGAAACCTGTTTAAGAACCTTTCCCGTGTAATTTTGTGTATGTGTACCGAATTTCACGTTATTTGGTTGTATGGATCTTGAGTTATTAGGGAGCAGATAAACACACAACAAATGCGTCTTATATGTATAACATTTGGGCCCCGGCCCCCCAGTTAGTGATAATTTTTTTTCGACTGCTACCATCGTGCGAGGGTACTCAACAACTTTCCAAAGTTCATGTTTCTACCTACAAAGAAAGATGAGGAATAAGTGTTGATTCAGTTTTATATAGCCCATATAAGAAAAAAAATCGGTTTGGGCCCCCGGCCACCCATGATTGAAAATTTTTAAAATTATTTTTCGCCAATTATGGTCACATGAGTGTATTCAGCAAGTTCCCAAAGTTTCATGCTTCTATCTTCACTGTAAGTTGAAGAAATGAGTGTTGAGTCAGTTTTAAATATAAGAAAAAAACTATATTAGGGCCCCCGGACCCCCGTAAGTGATAATTTATATAATTTTTTACCTGTTACCATCGCCAAATGATGCTTAACAACCACCGAAAGTTTCATGCTTCTACCTACACGGGAAGTAGGATAACTTTTATATTTTTATAGAGCTCATATATGGAAAATAGTACATATTGGGCCCCTGGCCCCCAGCATCTTATATATATGGAACGAAACCTATTTAACAACCTTTCTCATGTCATTGTGTATTTATACCAAATTTCACGTTATTTGGTTTTCTGGATCTTGAGTTATTAGAGAACAGACTAACACACAACAAATGCGTCTTATATTTATAACATTTGGGCCCCGGCCCCCCAGTAAGTGATAATTTTTTTTCAACTGCTACCATCGTGCGAGGGTACTCAACAACTTTCCAAAGTTCATGTTTCTACCTACAAAGAAAGATGAGGAATAAGTGTTGATTCAGTTTTATATAGCCCCCGGCCACCCATGATTGAAAATTTTAAAATTATTTCTCGCCAATTATCGTCACATGAGTGTATTCAGCAAGTTACCAAAGTTTCATGCTTCTATCTTCACTGTAAATTGAAGAAATTAGTGTTGAGTCAGTTTTAAATATAAGGAAAAAAAACTACAATAGGGCCCCTGGCCCCCAGTAAGTGATAATTTATATAATTTTTTTACCTGTTACCATTGCCAAATGATACTTAACAACTATTGAAAGTTTTATGCTTCTACCTATACGGAAATATGATAATTCTTTATCTTTATTTTTTATAGAGCTCATATAAGACTTCCTTTTGGGCAGGGAGCAAACTGTAATAATTAATGGATCTAAATCTGCACCAATAAAGGTTAACTCAGGAGTTCCACAAGGAACTGTGCTAGGTCCCTTACTCTTTTTAATTTATATAAATGATTTACCCAACAACATCTCAACAGGTACAAAAGTTAGGTTATTTGCTGATGATTGTATAATCTATAGAACAATTAAATCAGAACAAGACAGCAAAATTTTACAAAAAGACTTAAATTAGATGAATTGATAAAATGGGAAACTAACTGGAGTATGTCTTTCCACCCAGAAAAGTGTCAACTGTTAAGAGTAACAAAGAAAAAGAAACAAATAAATTCAAAATATTACATTCATGGAAAAGAACTGACCCAAACTAAAGATGCAAAATACTTAGGAGTCATAATAAATGAGAAACTATCATGGAATCTCCATGTCAATGAAGTTATTAAAAAATCAAACAAAACCTTAAGCTTTATAAAAAGAAACTTTAACAAATGTAATAGAGATATAAAACTAAAATGCTACCTCACTTTGGTGAGACCTGCACTAGAATATGCATCTTCTGTATCCACCAAAGAAAACATTGATAAACTAGAACAACTTCAAAAAAGAGCTGCCAGATTCATTACTGGAGAATATTCGAAACTGACAAGAATAACCCCATTAGTTAAATCATTAAACCTTGAAACACTAGAGGATAGAAGAACAAAAAGCAAAGTAGTAATCATACATAAAGCAATTAATTCTAATTTAGAAATACAACACAAAGATAACTTAATACAACCCTCAGATAGACATAAGGATAAAAACACCTTTCTTATTCCGTATGCAAGAACAAACACATACAAGTTTTCCTTCTTCCCGTCCGGAATTCGGGCGTGGAATGGTTTGCCTGAAGAATCCAGGAAAACCAACACTTTATCAGCATTTAAATCTCTAATAAAAATGCAGGACTAAACACAAACCATAGATACGCGTAGGACGCAATAATCTTCTGTATAGAAGGAGCGTCTGTAAACAGATAAGATAAGATAAGGAAAAACTACATTTTGGGCCCCCGGCATCTTATATATATGGAACGAAACCTAATTAATAACCTTTCCGGTATAATTTTGTGTACGTGTACCAAATTTCACGTTATTTGGTTGTCTGGATCTTGAGTTAATAGGGAACATATAGACAACAAATGGCTCTTATATTTATATAGAATAATATATTATAGCACTCTGCAGGAGACAG
This sequence comes from Ampullaceana balthica, assembly GCA_944989445.1. NCBI lineage: Eukaryota > Metazoa > Mollusca > Gastropoda > Lymnaeidae > Ampullaceana > Ampullaceana balthica. Next base: position 366,902 of record CALYLW010000241.1, on the reverse strand, counting down.
AGATGTGTGTTGAAAGTACTCCCCACCAGCCCCAATGTTGAAAGTACTCCCCACCAACCCCAATGTTGAAAGTACTCCCCCCACCAGCCCCAATGTTGAAAGTACTCCCCACCAGCCCCAATGTTGAAAGTACTCCCCACCAGCCACAATGTTGAAAGTACTCCCCACCAATGTTCCCTCTAAGGTTCGTTGGTACATGTGCAAAGTCATAAAACTTGTGTGCAAAGTTGCTAACCATCCATATATTGTCCAATATTTTAGCAAATTTGCTGCACGGTAATACCAAACTGCTGCGCGGCGTCTGTCAAATATATGCGCGGCCGCACAGCTTAATGGGAACATTGCTCCCCACCAACTCCAATGTTGAAAGTACATGTACTCCCCACCAACTCCAATGTTCAAAGCAATCCCCACCAGCCCCAATGTTGAAAGTACTCCTCAATCCTCAATGTTGAAAGTACTCCCCACCAGTCCCAATGTTGAAAGTACTCCCCACCAACCCCAATGTTGAAAGTACTCCCCACCAGTCCCAATGTTGAAAGTACTCCCCACCAACCCCAATGTTGAAAGTACTCCCCACCAACCCCAATGTTGAAAGTACTCCCCACCAGTCCCAATGTTGAAAGTACTCCCCACCAACCCCAATGTTGAAAGTACTCCCCACCAGCCCCAATGTTGAAAGTACTCCCCACCAGCCCCAATGTTGAAAGTACTCCACACCAACCCCAATGTTGAAAGTACTCCCCACCAACTCCAATGTTGAAAGTACTCCCCACCAGCCCCAAGGTTGAAAGTACTCCCCACCAACTCCAATGTTGAAAGTACTCCCCACCAGCCCCAATGTTGAAAGTACTCCCCACCAGCCCCAATGTTGAAAGTACTCCCCACCAACCCCAATGTTGAAAGTACTCCCCACCAACTCCAATGTTGAAAGTACTCCTCACCAGCCCCAATGTTGAAAATACTCCCCACACACTCCAATTGGAATCAATCAAGGTTACGGGGTTGACAAATGTAACCATAAAATTAAAACCCACAACAGCCAAACTTTGGTTGCACAAAACTGAAATAACATAACAAACCAGTAGAGAACTGAGAAAAATGTAATAACTTTATTTGACAAACCAAAGCAAGATCTTTATAAGTGTGATCAGGGCAGCTTTAGATGGTCTCACCAGACAGACACGCTACTGACACAGCTACACATTTTAGTTATACACCTCACAATATCTGAATTAAGACAGTAGTTTATCGGGTGTTAAGACATTTCACTAGGCATTAGTTAATACAGTTGACCAGGCGCTGACAGTTGAAGAGACCTGACAGGTGAAGAGACCTTTCAATTAAGTTGTCAAGACTCTGTCATGAGAAGACTAACCAACAGCTTCAGATTATCATTTAAAAATGTCTAAATTTGTTAACACAATACTAAGTGAAATGACAATAAAATTCCATTCTAAAATTCAGACACACCACAAGTTATCTGGAGTGAGATCTTGTCAGAGATCAGATGCTGTGTTTGTAGAGTAAGGTTCAAGTCTTGGTTTTCCCCAGTGGTACAAATAAAGGAAGCAAAAATTTCATGTAAGTATACAGCGAGGCAACTAAAACAAAAAAAACAATATTTAAAAGAATTTGGCTAACCTTAAAATGAATTATTTTGTTATATTCATGAGAACAAATCAAAGAATACATTCCAAACCTTGTTTATTTTGGAGGTTCTAAAACTATGTTAAGTTTGTCTCCAGCGGTATGGGGCAAGTGAAAACTACTTTCTCAAACAACAGGTTTACAAATTAGCAACCAGTTTCATGCAATAAGTTCTACAACATTCCTTGAAGGGATTTCTTCATTTAAACTTAAACTATCATAACAATTATAATTTTCCTATATAAAAGTTAAGTACACATTATTAAGAAATGAGCCAGGTATTTGAAATTACTGGCCAATTTCTGTTACTGATTTTTAAAGACAACATTCAAAACCCGATTTCCAACCTTTTGTTTGAAAAATAATTTCATTTTTTAAATTTAATGCCCATCACTAAAGTGCACAAGCACAGTTATTTACAACTGTCAAAATATTAAACCGAACAATAACTACAGTTTAAAAGAAGGTTTCTGTCCAGACATTAATGTTTAGATGTTTCACTCCTGTTTAGTTATGATCTTAATTACAGAGTAAAATAAAATGCTGTATTAAGACATTTTTTTGTGTCTTCCTAGAATCAAGGGAGCTTCTCTTAGCAATTATGTTAATGAGACACTTATTCCATATTCAAACCATGGGAAGTTTAATTTCAACAATGCTAACACACAATAAATTAACTTACAAAATTTTATTGATAGTAGTACAACAACAGAGTAAGCATAAGATATATAGTAAAAATAAATGTAAATAAAATTTGTGGGCAGGGAAAAAAATTTGTGCTTGGACAAAAATACATAGGATTTGTTAAATTGATGTGTTTGAAATACTCTCTCACCAAGAATGGGTAGGAGCACAAAATAATACAATGATTTTTGTCATCAGTTTTGGTTGGTTCAATTTAAGTGAATAAAGATAATTTACAATGTCTAGAAGGAATTGGGCCCGTTAAGTCCCTTATTTAATGTTTGATCAAATTGTGAAAAACCAGGTTTACAACAAAATCACATGAATGTATGTCGCACCAGAAAATATGAGATACATCTTAAACTAGGAAGGATAATAAATAATTAAGACCAAAAGAATACAAGATTAGTTCAGAGACTTGTATCAATGAAAGGCCATGGCTGTAAAGAACATTTTGCTGGGGTATTTGTTTTATGCCAACCTTAAAAGCTGAAGCACATGAAATCGTTGAGAAGGATTGAAAAGCTCTGAGAAGATGCCAATTAAATTCAATGACAAGTTTCTAAGTTCTAAGATCTAGAGCAGATCCAGGCAGTAAATGGGAGGGGAGCTGGTGTCTGTGTCTCATCTATTCTTTAGTTTAAATGTGTCTGACTTGATTGCCATACACCATGTTGATCAATAAATTACATCATTTATAATACACGTCTGTTTCATTGAATATGTCATTTAGCACTTTATACAGCAGTAAAATCCTAGTGACAGTTTTGTTCACACTCTAATTCTTTAACTTACAGGGCCACACACATTATTTTGGCAGCTATTATGCTCATCTGTCAGTCAAACACAAAGTCATCTTTTTCATCATATATCAAACTTTTAAAATCATTTCATAAGATACTACCAAAAAAACTAGGGATATCCACAGAAATTTAAAAAAAACAACACATTAAAAAAAAATACTTCAAATATCATTCTCTAATAAATGAATTAAACCAGGTTTATTTAAACATATAATTTTTCACTACGGTTGAGACAAGCGACACATGGATTTGATCAAGCAATCATTATAAGTCAATAGAATAATATTGACAAAAAAAAATCAATCAAATTTTTGTTCGCAAAAGAACATGTATAATTTTTGTTAGCTGATATTTGAAATTTAAAAGAAGAATAACTTAATTCAAGACCACCAGATTCTGCCACATTGGCATGTACAAAACAACAGTAACCCTGACACATAACCCTGACACAAGCGGTTTGTATTATCAAACTCAATAAAAACGTTTTACTTGAAATTAAGTAAGCATAAAACTAAGTAGATGTATCTTCTAGATATACCACAAATCTAGGTAAGTACAGTTGATGAAACCAGTTTAAAAAGCAGCCACATACACAAGGATGCCACATGTCTAGCCAGGTACAAGTTAACAAAGCACACGTACAGATTAGGCAGGAGTCGGTTACTGGAAGTCATAGTGTAAGATTGTATTTGTAATAGAAATATGGGAGTACCTATATTATTGGTACTTTTCTAAGAATTGCACTGCTAGCCAATCGAAGGTGTGTGCAGGTTTTAAAATGGGTTGGTGGGGGTGGGGGGCATGAATGATGTAAACAAATAGACAATAAATCTTGAGGCAGGTGGAGGTGTGTCATCAAATAAAATAAGGATAAGGACAATGGTAACAAAACCAGAAATAAACAGTTTTAACATTTGGTAAAAATAAATATAACAATGAATGAACAACATTAAAATTGTGTAGGCAATGAGGATATTAAATTAAAATGCTGAGAGGAGAATCTGGCAATAATAAAGTTGGGCAGATTGGATTTCTCCATATTGTAACAAAACTGGAGTAAAGGAAAATAGCCGGATTGGATCCAAAATAAGTAGTCAAGTACCCTATTTCACATTTAATTAACAAATGATTGCACATGATCAAACATGAGCCCCGCCCTCCCAGTCAATCAAATGAGCCCCGCCCTCCCAGTCAATCAAATGAGCCCCACCCTCTATGACAATGTCAAAATGACTCCGCCCATAATAATGTCAAGCCATTTAAATTAAAAATCTTTTCTTGTTAAAAAGTAAGCTACATTTGTAAAAATGTAAACAATTTAACACACCAAAATGTACATATAGTTTAGTTCTCAACAACAATCAATAGATATATTTACACATGTTAAAAATAAAATAATTTTGTTCATTCTCAAGCTTCAAATGTACAGTGAATTCGGAGACATTGATTTGTACATATTTTCAGGAATTGTACACATGACAAAACAAACAATTTTTATGTACACAACTGGTCAGCGTTGATTATTATGTACATATTCTGCATGAAGACATTCACATACAAATCTTCCATACAAATAGTCCCACAATTTGTGATGAATTGATCAAAAAATTATTTTAGCTCTCAATTATCTTTGTTTTTTTCCCTTTGTGTTTATATCCAAACACTAATGGCACAAATTGTTGTTAATGTCAAGAGGGAAGTCAAGCTCCACTGTGGACCATCATGGAAGTCAAGCTCCACTGTGGACCATCATGGAAGTCAAGCTCCACTGTGGACCATCATGGAAGTCAAGCTCCACTGTGGACCATCATGGAAGTCAAGCTCCACTGTGGACCATCATGGAAGTCAAGCTCCACTGTGGACCATCATGGAAGTTAAGCTCCACTGTGGACCATCATGGAAGTCAAGCTCCACTGTGGACCATCTTGGAAGTCAAGCTCCACTGTGGACCATCATGGAAGTCAAGCTCCACTGTGGACCATCATGGAAGTCAAGCTCCACTGTGGACCATCATTCAGTCAGTGCAAGTCTAAAAGTGGACTTAAAAGATGGCAGTCTTGTTGTGTAGTCTAGAAATATGACCAACAACACACACATTGAAACAATCAGAATTGTTTGGTCTGTTCCCAATACAAAACAAGATTACTACAGGCCCTGTAGGATGTTTTCTTTTGTTTCTTACAGGGCTCTAACTAATGTCTCAAAGAAATACATCAACACACTAACTTAGACTCTCACGCTATGAACTTGAATTCATTCTCTCCCAGTATCTATCTCAAGTATATCCTACTTGATTACTTCCTGCGTCTAAAAGATCTGGCCATTTATTGTTACCATCACAAGTATTCAAAACGAAGTTGTTAAAAAAAACAAAACAAGAATTGCACATTCCCTCTTCTAATAGATCCAGTTAATACTGTCACAGAATAACTTATGCTCTTATTAAAAAAAACAATAATTAACTATATAAAAAAACACAGTTGAATCCATTTCATTAAATAAACTCATGAAAGCCATCTGTTGAAGACTAGTTTCAGTTATTAGGTAAGTTAAACATGAGCACTCTGCTTGTTGAGTTCAGTAAAGAAAATTGTACATAAATGCAGTTCAAAGTCAAGAAGCTCCATGATATCAGCAGTGTTAACACAAGTCACTTCTTGGAGGGGTCAGTTTTACTTCAGGGTTAACAGCGGGCTCTTGACCATAATTTCCTATCTGCAAGTGTTTTTACTCAGTAAACCATCAATAAATGGATTTATTGCCACTGGATGAGGTTAACGAGTTCCTTGTCGTATTTGTATTTTAATCCATCATGTTGAGATGGCCATTGCTCTGTTGATATTTCTCATCTTTCACTTCTGTGTTCCATAGAAAGGTTTCGGCCCAAGTCTCATAGGCTGGGGTTTCAGCTCAGGGTTGTGTCCCCCTGGTGCCTTAGAGCTGTGCGGTATCTCCAGGCTTAGCCGCATCAGGTTGACCTTCTCCCTCCTCTGCTCGCTTCCAAGGTCGGCCTGCGGAGAAATGGACCTGACGCGAGGCCTGACGGCTGGCGGTTGAGCCGCCTGTGTTTGTCGTGCGGCCGGGACCTGCCGAGGTGATGATGCATGCACAACAATTTGTTGGACTGTCTGAACTGTTTGATGTACCGACGGCAACTGTGGCTCTGGAGGAAGCTCTGGATCTGGCTGACTGTTGCTCTCAGACTTCTCAAAGACTTGACGCAGTTCCTTGATGCTGTTCCTTCGTTCACTTTTCCTTGGGGAGGGTGGGGGTGTGGGGGAAGGTGGAGGGGTGAATGAACTTGGGGAGAGGGGTGGTGTGCCCACAGCCTGACTGTTGAGTTTGTCCTCTCTGGCCGGATTGTCTCTCTTAAGGTCGGCTCTGCGACGTGTTGCGGTGGGCTGTGCCGTGTCGCCGCCCATGACTGGGTGGTACGAGGAAGACAATGTTGTCACATGACCTGCTGCGAACCTGACCGTGCTGCCCTCTGCCTGGTGCGTCGTGTCCGACTCTGATGTCGATGATTCACTGTAAGTTCTTGATTTAGAGTTGCTCCGATAGCGAGGCGGCCTTGAACTCCTCACTGCCGCAGTTGGTGAAGCTGATGATGAGGGTTCAGAGGTTACAGGGGACGTAATCCGGTTCAATTTTTCCCCTTTGGTTGGCTTGATGTTGGGTGAGGATGCTCTCTGCCTAAGATCTGTTGAACCCTGGGCTCTGTCTCTAGATGAACTACGCCCTTGTGAGGATTTACCAGTCTCTGGAGGACCAGCAGGTGATTTTTTGGGTGCCCGGCGCATCACAACTTCATTTTCTTTCGCAGGTTCTGCCCCCTGGCTCTGTTCCATTTCAGATTTAGATGGATGCCTTTCCCGTGACCTGGAGCGGTGACCTCCGGATGACAGGCGACGTCTGACCTGAGGGCAGGAGGCCGGCAAAAAGGCATCATCGTCCGTTGTGTCTGGGTCAAACTTGCCGACCTCCAGACAAGGGGTCAGCTGACCGGCCTGGCCCAGCAGAGAGCCAGAGTAGGTCCTGTCCCTGTGCCTGGTGCCGGGGCTACCAGAGCTGTCGGACACGTTGGAGTCAGAGCCGCGCTCAAACAAGTCCATCAGACTCTGCATCTTTTGTGATCTCCTGGCGCGCAGCGACCCGGTGCACAGTCCAAACATATGCTGCTCCGCCAGATCTTCGGGCACGAACAGGTCGTGCCTCTCGGCAGCCAGCTGTAGCACAGAGTCATCAAGAGACGACCGACTGCCCACGAGGTCTGAGTACTGACCGGAGCCCTGGGAGAGGCCCGCATGAGAGTCCAAATATTTTGAGCGCCTGGGAAAAGACCTGGAGTCGTAGTGAAATTTTCTTTTAGCAACAGGAGGGGGAGTCTTTTTACCAGAGGATTCTTTTTTCTTGGAATCATTGGCAGAAAGTCCAACAGTGGCACTTGAGAATGTACATGGCACATTAGAGCCATCATGATCACCGGTAGCCGTGAGACCGCCAGGCCTTGGCTCGGCCCCTGAATCAGTTGCCAGGGCTTCAGCCAGTTGCCTGGGAGGCTGACTCACTTTCTTGGCATGGACAGTTTGGATTTTTTTCTTCAGCTCTGGCTGGGACTCAATAACCAACTTGGCACCAGATTTATCCGGGATATCCTTGACCACAACAGTCCTTTTCGACGTTTGCCCGTGTTCTTTTTTGATGGAGTCTTTACCACTATTTTCCCTTTTGACGGAGGGCCTGGTCATCTCTATGACATCATCGGTGGGAGGTAACCCTTGCTGACTCCTGGAGTTACCGCTCGTTTTACGAGGTTTGGGAACAGGACTGGGAATCTTGCTCTGTGGCTTACCCACCCCTAGACCTGATGCCGCATCGGGCTGCTGGGGGCTGGGGACCCGATGTGACAGTGGAATGCGAGAGGTCTTGCTGTCTGCCGTGACCTTCGCATCTCTCCCCCTGGGGCTGGCCCCAGATTTGGACGAATCTGACCGGGCTCCTGCTCGCGATGTCGGTGACACCGTGCGGAAGTCTGTGACCTTGGTGTCTGAAGCCCTGCGATTGTGCCCCGCCCGTTTCCCCGCTGTAACACTGGAAGCTTCCGATCCTCTCCTGCTGTGACCAGTCTTTGATGAAGTGGAAGATGATGTGGACGATGACGAGGGTGAGATGTCGGCATGCATAGAGGCTGACATTGACCCAGAATAAGACGACCTGTAGGACGAGCTTCCAGCAATGTTTTTGTGGGTCAGGTCTGGACTGGCCTTAGGACGAGGTATTTTTGAGAACGAGGTCTTCCTCCCCGGCAGGCTTGAATCACTTGTTGGGGTCAGACTCTCGCCAGCTGACCTGTCCAAGACGTCCTTCCCTTCTGGTGACATGAGGATCTCACGGCCTCGATTGAGGGCGTTCTGAACCTCCTCTTGTTCCAGCTCTCCCCTGGAACTCTCTAAACTGACAAACCTCGTCTCCACGTTGTCACCGTCAAAACTAGATGACCTAATCAGCCTCCTCTCTCTGATCATAGGAGAACTCGGCTCTGAGCCCAGGACTTCCAGAGAAGTTTCCACCTCCATGGATACGGCCCCTTGCTCATCTACATCCGTCCTAACATCATGTGACACCAGCACGGTGAAGGAATCCTCCGCCGGAGAGTCGGTGCGGGAACTTCCTGAATGAGGTGACTTTAAGTCATCCACCAGTTTGTTACAAAGATTATCCACCTCCATCGCCACCTCATCGTCATGGTCGTGTGCGGATCTGTCACTGTGACCTATCAGTGGCCTGTTACTCGGCCCTCGTCTTGTCACCTCATCTCGCCTGGTTGGCTTATCAGACATGCTATCTTGGCTGCAGTAGTCTGTGTCAGACAGACTCTCGCACATCCTTTGTGCCGCTGCCAGGGCTTGACCTGCCACTGATCTGTTTCTGAAGCCCATCTCTTCCACACCGAGCTGACCAGGGTCCACCAACCTCGACGACAAGGCCGCGTCGTAGCTGGTGCTCCGCAAGTTCCCGCTGATCACAACCTGGTCGTCGTAGCTCGGGCTCCGTAAGTTGACCTGGTCCTCGTCAGTGGAACTGTTTCTATAAAACTCAAATGAGTTGCAGGTTTGATCAGAGATGCAGTTGTCCGTGTTGGACTTCTTCAGGGTGGTTTTCTTCTCCATGACGATGTCTGACGAGGTGTGGACTTGAGGCAGAGACGGTGACTGGTGCATAGTGATGGGGAGAGGAGGCGGGCCCGACACGGACGCAGGGATGTCCATACAGAATTCATCAGGATGGTATAGCGCCAGCTGTAAAGGGACATTACCCCTGCTGACCGCCGCATCGCCTGAACCGCTCTCCGCCGGGTGGGTGGTGGACTGGACTAAATCTGGCAATGCTTCCCTGACAGGTGTAACCAGGGGGCTCCGGATGTTCCCGGCCAGAACGTTACCGTGAGAGGCATCGGGGGACTGGAGGCTACTGTTGGAAGACTCTCTGCTCAGCCTCACCCTCTGGCTCATGAACCCAGCGGCACACAGGCTGGACATGCGCTCAGACTCCACGTCATTCATCTGTGGCCCATCGGAGAACAGAGCATTAGGTTGCCATGGGATACTGTCAGCAGCGCTTTCATCATCAACTTCCTGGTGGCCTGACCCTGACGGAAAGTTGAGTTCAAAACGTGGCGATACCTGAGGTGACCTTTGTTCAACTCTCGGGGAGTGCTGCCGTCTGACAACTTGGTACGAGGCCGCGTCCCCCTGAGACAGGTCAACACTTATTGACCCCAAGGTTCTCCTATCTGCTGGGTGTGACCCTGGCAGGACACGTGGTGGCCCTGCAACACCCCTCCCTCTACCACTTCCAGGGGAGGACAACATTGAGGGGACCTCATCCTCCTCCGGCGAGGCTACTTCATCAAACTCTTCAGAACTTTTGGATGAAACGGATGAGGATGACGATGAAGAGGATAATCTGTTCCTACACATATTAGCAATGTCACTACGACCTTCTGAACTATCTATGCCAAACTGGGTCCTGGGGCTAGGCAGCGGCTGGTGATGACTATCGAATAAGGCACCTTGACTTTGTGCAACAGCAAACGGCTGACCGGGGTCTTTCCGCTGAGACCGCGGTTTAACAACCAGCGGAGTCTCCAACATGATGCGATCGTCTTCCTGCCTGTGAGTCTGTCTGTACCCCACATCTGTGCGGATGCTCAAATCTGAACTCTGTTCATAACTTACAAACTCTTCTGTTTTGTGAAACTCAGATCTACTGCTGGGTGGCGAGTGAACCAACCGCCGGTGGCTGGTGGCAGTGGAGTGCAAATGTCTGACATGGTCTGGACTGGCGACGGGTGAGTGGCGGGCTGTAGCAGCAGTTTGTGATATATTCCCAGCAGTACTAGAGCCTGGGCTCAGCATTAGGATGTTCCCCAGGGAGTTTGAGCTGACTGCCTCTGTGACAAATGTCAGGGAGTCGTCAGAGTCAGACTGGCTGTAAGACCTGGAGCTTTGGAACACGGCCGACCTCGACTTTTTCTCTGGTTGCGGACTGGAGAAAGAGTTCAAAGGGAAGTTACTGGAAACCTGAGTTATAATGGATAATTCATCTTGGTGGGCTGTTCTGTCATCCCGGACTCGCACAGATGTCCTGACCTCGGAGAAATTATGGGGCGTGACTTTAACTTCTGGACTTGTGCTAAGTTCCAGGTCTGAGGCCACCAGCCTGCGAGACCCTGTTTCATGTTTAAATGCTACGTCCATCTGACGGTTGATCTCACGCAAGGTTCTGGTCATTAAATGGTCATTCTCCGTCAGGCTGTCCAAACTGGTGCTCCTCCTGCGCCTGGGGTCTGAGTCGTCTGGCCTCGGAGGAACTCCGCTTGTGGGGGCGACCCCTTCCTGGCCATTGGTGAAACTTGACAGTGACATGGACAGCTCGCTGATGGTCACCGAGGACAACATGTCAGATTGGCTTTCCGTTACGTTCTCTAGAGACTTGGCGATGTCACTGGGGACGCTCAAGCACTTGCTCATGGCGGTCCCGGTCATCCTCATGGCCAGACTTTCGTCCAGCCCTGTCACTTTACTGTCCAAACTGTTAGAGTTGCCAGGATGCAGGGACCCGCCGTGCTGGTCATGAGACCTGTCAGGAGGTGACCTATGAGATGATGACGAGAAACCTTCATTTTCCAGACTGTTCAACAGGTCTTGTAGGTCCTCCATGTCCCGAGGTGTCGCCCTGGCACTAGGTATAAACTCCGCGTGCCGGCGTACAATCCTTGTTGAGGTCGGGGCACTGGCGCTGGATTTATCCACCCCTTTGTGATAGATTGGGGCATGTGATGATCCAGCTTTTCCGCTTCCTCCTCCCTGAGCGACCTCAACCCTCCTCCTCCCCACAACAGTTGCTCCCCCTGATTTATCTCTGTGACCACCGTCCACACCAGATTCCTCCAACCCAAGCAGCTGTTTCACACTTGGTTGACCGCTGACATCTCTTGGTGATGTGTTACCAGTGGGAGGGAACTCTGTCTGTTTGGGAGGAGCGGAGGTCGAAGGCAGGTTGACGGAGAATTCGGTCTCCTTCTGTGATGAGGAAACCAATGTTGTTGTGGTCTGCACCCCCGACGAGAAGACAGTCTCTTTGGTGTAGGTGGTGTCGTCCCCTACACGGTAGCCTGACGTGTCACCTATACCATGTCTGGGGAACAGTACAGCATTCAAGGCAAGCCTGGTGTCGATCTGATCCAACACTTCTTGCATGTTGCACCCTGAACTGGACACCGACATTGTCCCAACACTGCCTGGGGTGCCAACAGCCGTCAGGTCGTCATCTGATAAAATCTCGGCGTAGTCATGGAAACGTGAGTAAAAGTGCCGCATCCTGCTGTCCTTGTCATCGTTGTCATACGGACTGCCGTCCACTCTTCCTTGGACATCACTCGAAGACCTCGTCACCCTCTTTGAGCCGGGAGACCGTGGCAGCTGACGAGGGGAGGTGGGGGAGGCATCGTCTTCACTTGATATGGCCCCCTTGGCTTTCTTACGGCCGACTGGCGGGGTCTTGGCACTGCGTTTGAGTGGTGAGGACGTCAGCTCCTCGTTTGACTTGACCGACCTGGTTTTCTCCGCCACCTGGAGCAGCCGAGAGTTGATGGCTGCGTCGATGTTGACCTCCCCTTCAGTTTTGGGGTAGATGAAGTCCTCGAGGCTGATGTCCATATCCTCCCCGCCGGACATGTCCTCCCTGGTCACGCTCGAGCTCCTCTCTTTGGTGGATTTCCTCTCCTGCCGAGGTGTGTTGGGGGCCGATGGTATTCTTCTGTGCAGAGCCTTTCTGCTGGAGTCCCCACGTATGAAAGATGAATGTTGGGACTCATCATTGCCCTCTGTTAGATAAAGAAAGAGAGACATAAATACATGAGGTTAATCTTTAAATAAATACATGGCTGTGTAATTAAATTTGGGACGGATGAGAAGATGATGCATTTGTTAAAATATACCAACAATAACAATACTATTTGTTCATCTACATGGCATAATACAATACTATTTGTTCATCTACATGGCATCATACAATACTATTTGTTCATCTACATGGCATCATGCAATACTATTTGTTAATCTACATGGCATCATACAATACTATTTGTTCATCTCCTTGGCATCACACAATACTATTTGTTCATCTCCTTGGCATCACACAATACTATTTGTTCATCTACATGGCATCATGTTTCAGGTTATAATAATATTACACAACTTTTCAATTACAAATGTTTTGACTCAAGAGTCAGTCTTACAAATTACCACCATATAAATATTACCGTGATGCACCATCGTCTTGCGAGACGGAAGGATGCCGATGTATAAATATTACTGTATATACTCGCTCTTTAGCCCATTTGTTCATTAGCCGACCCCCACCTCTTTTGGAAGAGAATAGTATAAAAAGTGTGTAACCCACTCGTAGGCCGACCCCCAATAATAATAGGACAGCGTAAACAAAATGGTACACATTTTAAAAAAAAACTACAAGCTAAATCGGTCATAATGATTGTTTACTTTTTTTAAGGTCGATGAACAAAGAGATAAAATATAAACAAAAAAAATAAAAATAAATAAATGAGGTAAGGGCAGATGTTTAATAATATTTTATTGCTTCTGGTAGAGCAGTCGAATCTTGTAGAATATAGACAAGGACCTTGATAATTTACAATAACAACACCGATATTCAATGTACATGTAGAAATTACCTATGACCCGACCCGCTCATAAAACGACCCCTTAACCTTTTCCCCTAGATTTTGTCCAAAAAAGTCGGCTTTAGAATGAGTGCAAACGGTAGTTATTTGAAATCATTTCCCAATTAAAAGATAATTATTGGAAAAAAACAAAATATCAAACATCAGAATATTCCAGGCCTTAATAATTAAATATGTGTTTTTAAATATAACCCCCTCCCTAAAATTAATACTTATTAAAAAAATAACAGCTAACAAGAAAACTCAAATCTCTTACCAGCAGTGACAGAAGAATCCTGGGCATTCTGTCGACTACGCAGCACAACTGAAGCATCAGATGACAATGAGCGTTTGTGGGACAGTTGAAAGAGTGGACCTGCAGGGAATATGTTCAAGAGATTTTTAAGCCAAGCTTACAAATACTCCACTAAGCTGTTACTAATAATAATTTATTGTTAGACATTGAATAATTATTTGAATTAATCAAATTTTGAATACACAATAAAATGGGAATATATTTGGTGTATTAAAATAATTCATCTTATTTAAATTACACATAAAACACAGTCAATGTTATTGAGGGCTTCTCACAATATATATACACATTTAAATAAATAACAAAGTTGATCATACTAGACAAACATTGCCAAATACATACATGAATCCTCACACTAAAGAAACATTTCCCATTGCACTCAGTGATCCTCACACTATAATAACATTTCCCAAATAACAAAACTGATCATACTAAACAAATAATCTCAAAGACACACTATAAAAACATGTCCCAATGCACACAGACATCCTCACACTATAAAAACATGTCCCAATGCACACAGAGATCCTCACACTATAAAAATGTTACCTTTCCCAGATCCTGGCGACTCATCTTTTCTGTTGTTACTTGGTTTGACTGCAGCGTTTTCTGTGTTGCTCCGAGAGGCTCTGCTGCTGATGCTGCTTCCCCGAGAGGAGGCGGTGTTGCTCATGGAGAACAGGGACTCTGCACTCTTGGCGCTTCGGAGGTGTCGCTTCCAGTTGTGGACGTCCTCTTCTGTAAGGGCTTTAGCTTGGGCAGGTCCAAGGGTAACAGACTCTGAATTGAATAGGTCAAGGTAATTGTTGTATGTGTATGCAACTTCAATAGGAGAATGGTTGTTTAACTACACAATCAATACAAAACTTTGATGTAAGTCTTTTAACTATGATCTATCCAATGTTCCCTCTAAGGTTCGTTGCACAAAATAACAGACTCGTGTGCAAAGGTGCACAGCACACACTTTTTGTGGACAATTTTAGACCCCACAAACACCCATATTATATTTACTAATAAAATTTGCTGCGCGGTAATAGTAAACTGCTGCCTGGCGTCGGTCAGATGACTGCGAGGCCGCGCAGCTTAAAGGAAACATTGGTTATGTCCATTATTCTATAAAACATTGCACAATTTTTTAATGATTGAGACCATCTGTAAGTTTTTTCTTGACTAACACAATGAAACAAATCTTATTTAAAAATGTATGGAAACTTTCATGTCCAACAGCCCCAACTCTATTGTTATTGTTCTGACCTTGACTAGACTTGCGGGCCTTCTTGACTGACCCACTTCTAGGTTTAGAGAAGATGGACTTCCACCCCCCTCCCCCCGCCGTGGCACCACTGCTGTTGCTTCCAGTGCTACTGATAGAAGCCGACTTCTTGGTACCAGAAACTGGTTTATTTTCTTTGGATGAACTCGTGTTCTTTTTCCTGAGAAACAAACACAAAAGAAAAGTGAACTAAAACCAAAATTAAAAACAAAATTTCATTCAGATAGCTTGTACTTTATCATCTCATTAGAAATGAAAGTAAAATCAAAATGGTGGAGATGTAATATTGTTTTAAAGGCTTTAACAACACGGTCCAGGAAGTACAATATCACAAAATGAACTTACAAATTACATTAGAAAATGTGACGTGAACTATAGGATTAGTAAATACAAATATGTTTGATAAAAAAAATGTGCCAGAAAAATGTTTAAAATGCTTCAAAGTTTAAAATTGATGAACAACTACATAATTTTCCTAAATTTATAAATCAAAATTCTTTTTAAAAAATAACTTGAACACAAATGGAAATATATAATCATCATTAAAATATATGATTAGCCCACAACCAAAATAGTTTTGGGGAGGAATAAATGTTGTTTGCTAGAGGGGACAGAAAAATTATTGTTCAAAACATGATCTCTTGACCAATGAAATCTGTTTAAAAATTAGAATGTAAAAACTGATTTAAAATGTGAAATCACATCAAATAATCATTGACATGTTTCACATTTTCATGGCTATTAAATTTATCATTCAAATAGGAATTATTTTTTTTTAAAAAGAAGGATAATTTTATATACACAAATATTTAAATAATATAATGTACCCAAACCAAAATAAAGATGGTGGTGCCAATTTACCTAATCAAAATTATTTTGTTGGCATAAATCACAATAAGGATACAGCATCAACCAAAATTAAGACAACCAACAAAATAAACACATTTATAATTCAGGGGTTGAAGCTGAAAATGGCAACTGTTGAACTTGATTACCCAACAGACTCCACCGGCAGGGGAGACGATCGTGATGGCAGGGGACTGAACCGTGATGGCATCAGTGTTAGGCCAAGCTTGGCAAACTTGCTCAGTGCTGGTCTGGAAGGTGAGGTTGGAGGGAATCTTACCAAAGGAATTAGAGCTTTGAACTGAGTTCAGTGACAGTAGGTCCTTGGGGCTCTCAACAATATCAAGTTTTATCAAAGATTGTCAGCAACAATCAGTCTTCACAACCAACAATTTAGATTTGCAGGTTTGAAAATTACAATTGAATATTACAAAACTTCTTGACTGAATATTTACACTATAGAATGTAAGCTGATCCACAACTAAATAGTTAAGACATGGTAACAGTTCATTCCCTCGGGTGTATTGGTGGTAGCCACTGGCATGGACAAAACCTAACACAGTTGACATATAGATGATACAAGTCATCTTGACTAAAATAAAAAACTGAATATGTTAATATGTTTATATTATATATCTTCAGTTAGGGGTCTACCGATATATCGGCGGCTGGCCAATATATGGGCACCGATATCAGGATATCGGCAATATCGGTATCGGTAGCATGTAAAGGTCCCGATATTGACGTCACCGATATTTCATAATAAGTGATATTTTGACCAAAAAAAAACCAACAAAAAAAATAAACTATCATTTAGATTTACAATATCTTGACAAATTAATAATATCGATCCCGATACCGGGATTGAAATAGCCAAAAGAGTCGTAGTATTAATATCTACAGCCACGATACAGTGTGCCATGTGTTATGATATTTTTAAGGTATCGGCCGATTTTCATATGCTCGGAAATACTGTGTAAATAGTGCCGATGCCAAGTATACCGTAATTGCTCTAATAAATGTATAACATGTAAACATTATGTTCACGTAATTGCTTTAATAGCAAAGATGCACGCAGAATAGCAGATGTATAAAACATTTAGTTTCGTATGGAATAACAAAATGTACCGTGTGCAGACTTGTTGTCATTGGCAACCATTCATCCTTCAACCTCATTTCACTCTATTACTATTGCTTTGTTCTCATTGTTTCATTCATAAAAGGTGGCCGTGTGCAAAAATCATTAAACTATTAAATTGTTAGAATTAATAATTATGAGTCAAAAGTTGAAGTTTCAAAAGGAGTACCTAATTTTGCTTGTACATTTTCATAAAGGACGGTTCGTTTTGTCATGAGTCCTATGTAGGTCATGATCAGGAACTTGTAAACACATCAGAAACTTCGTTTCGGAAAAAATAATAAATCGGTAATATCGGCATAACTGGATATCGGTACCCCTAAATTATAAAATATAAATAATTACACATGACGTCATCAAATATAACCGCTGTTTTTTTTTGTCCAAACAAATACTCATATCGGAAAAAAATATCGGTAATATCGGCAAAAATGCATATCGGTAGACCCCTAATATAAAATATAAATAATTAGGAGTGATAAATTTAAGAATGACGTCATCAAATAAGACCGCTGGTTTTTGTCCCAACAAATACAGTCGAACCCACTTACCTCGAGCTCGGTTAGCTCGACCACCCCACTAACTTGACGTTTTTTATTGGAACCGCCAAATTCTCTCTATGTCTTAGCATTTTTTCATCGGCTAATTCGATTTTTATAAGTCGCCGAAACCTAGTACCTCGAGCACAAAAGAGGGCCATATCGGCAAAAAAAAATATCGGTAATATCGGTATCAGCAAAAATGCATATCGGTAGACCCCTATCTTCAGTGGGTCTTTATCTAGAAATATTAACAGCAAACAGTTTATAAAAGGCTCATATATCATCAATTAGTTTCGTAGCATACCAATAAACAGACCATACGAGCTAATGTGTGTACATTTATGAAGGTGCTTTCACAGAACATTTACCCAGGTAAGCCTAAACTTTTCATTAAATATGTAGTCTACATCTAGAGAAGAGTACACTGATAGTTCTCTAAACATGCAATAAAAATCCGTAGCAATATGAGCCTATCACTACTAACTTGTACCTTGGTACAACATAGGGATGTGACGAAGTTCGAATTCGAAGACATTCGAACTTCGAAGTTTTTTTAGCAAATTTGAATCAGACGATTTAAAAAAAAATTCCATCGGATTCAAATTTGAAAAATTACCGTTTTCAGATCAAACACGGCCGTAAAAATCGTAACTAAAATTAAAAAAACCCAGAGACTTTCAAAAACCCGAAATAAAGAAAACAGATAAAACTAAACTCCTGGACCCTTACTCAGCTGTCCATAGATTAGACCTGGACCCTTACTCAGCTGTTCATAGATTAGACGTATTTGGTCATGAACGTATTTTAGATACACCCTTCTCGCCAAACATTGTTTTCACCCGAGCTTTCTAAACCTCGGAATGGATATGCGGATTGGAATGGCGGAGTGGGTGTGCGGATTGGAATGGCGAAAAACTGGTTATGTGTGACCAATTGGAATGAGTTGGAATGACATTTGGAATGATTTGGAATAATTTGGAATGAGTTAGAATGACAGTAGAATTAAGGAGAATTTTATTTTATGCAAAGCATCTTGTACTGATGATTCGTTAACAATGTGGCTACCTGTGCTTTGTAATAGTTTATGCTGCTGTTCATGCAAAAAGAAATGCTAAAAATCCCCGTTGTTATGGGGGGCGCGGGACTGACACCTTGGTATACCCCCTTTTAGCCAAGTGTTGACCAAATCTGCATCCGCATTCGAATCCGACGGATTTATATTTGCTAAATCCGAATCCGACGGATGCGGATTTTCATCAGCTCCGTCACATCCCTAGTACAACATGTAGCAACATTACTTGTACCCTGGTACAACATGTAGCAACATTACTTGTACCCTGGTACAACATGTAGCAACATTTCTTGTACCATGCAACATTAGTCTATCAACCTATCAATACTTACTTGTACCCTGGCAGGTCTATCACCGTGTGGTATTTTGAAGGTAGGTTTTTGGGGCCCCCTCCCACATCAATAAACTTCTTCGGGGCAAGATGACCAATGAAAGCCCTCTCCCGAGCCTCTTCCAAGGACAGCAGCCGTGTGGGTGTGGAAATGGCCAGAGACTTTGGCCGCGGTTTCTTTTGTCCTTCTGAGGAAATTAAAAAAAAACCAACAAGATAAGCCACTAAAATTTAAAACCCATTTGTAATTACACTTTTGTTAATATTTTAAAAAACCCAAGTTGTTGAAATAGATAAGGCTGGATCTAAAGATTGACATTTATATGTCCAACAAACGTACCTCACAAAGGTAAATATTGACTAAGCTATAAAAACAGTCGAACCCACTTAACTCGAGCTCGGTTAACTCGCCCACCCCATTATGTCGACGTTTTTCATTGGAACCGCCAAATTCTCTCTTTGTCTTAGCATTTTCTCGTCGTTTAATTTGATTTTTCTAAGTCGCCGAAACCTCATAACACGAGCACAAAAAAGGGTCAAATTTTCCACTTAACGTTGGTTATCTCGATCCCCATGACCAATCGCCAGCTTTTGAAAATGTTAGCTATGATTTTTTTATAACCAAGGGAAGGGACCAATTTTCTGCCTCACCAGGGTCTGCTGGTGACGTCACAGCCCGCTTGCTCAGCGCTGTTACTTCTGGTACTATGTTTCGGTAACTAAGCGAATACATTTTTATAAAAAAAAATCGGTCACTAGCAAACTCCACAAACAGTGATGACGTGTATTTTTATATTTATAGACCAGAATATTATTATTATTAATAAAACGCTTTGATTTTGATGTCACGTTCGCTCGCGTGTTGGCTCTGGTATTCTGCCGTAACACAACAAAAAATTAATTCCGGGTAATAAGCTAATATACCGACTAAGTCCTGATAAAACGGAGTAAACAGTCATAATAAGATGGAATTTATTTAAATACCATATTATGTTTCACTCGTCAACTTGCCAGAATTATTGAATTTTGCCGCGCACACGACGATCCCCCCCCCCACCTAATAGGGTGGGGTGGGGTTTAGCTACACTGGCCATTTACCAAGGCTTGCTCTGACTCAATTTAAAAAGAAAAATGTTCCTTCCCCCAACCCACTGTAGATGTATAACAGTGGGGGAGGGGAGGGAAGGTGTCTCTTCTCGCAGTCTTGTATTGGTATGTCAAAGCAAGAGGCTTCCTTCTATAAAAACATCAAAGACCTTTCAAACCTTCTAGCCTTCCTCATTATCCCTAACTAGAAAACTCCGTAACTTGCCCCCCCCCGTCCCTTAGAGCGGTCCGACGTTTAATAGCCGTGACCTTTGACCGTGGTTGACATCAAGCTCTCGTACAGTACCTCGACAACTAAGCAAATTAAAATTATTAAAAAAAAGCATTCCTTAGCCGTAGGCGAAGTAGACTAATAGTGATGACGTGTATATTATTTAGATACTGGAATAGGGAGAATGCGATTTGAAGTCACAGTCGCTTAACACAACAAAAACGAACTCCGGGGTAAAAAGCTATTACGGGCTTATTGAAGTTGCAGCTGAATAAATTATTTAAACTCCGAAGACTAAAACTTAAATAAATAAGCCTAAACATTTTTAAAGCGGTCGTTCCGTTCGATAGTCGTAACTACGGTAAACACTAGTCACAGCTTAATAATAGTCAATTATTAACAAATATATTTATTTGAATATTGATTGTTTTCCTTGGTTCTTATACAAATAAATGCCTTGGTATTTATTAGTAATAAACTTACACTAAGATTATGACTTTAACTATAATAACATCATTAGTATTAATAGTAAATAGCATGAAATAATAAAGTTCAAGGACGAACGAGCAAATGAACGCACTAGAGCCTCAGTCAGAGCCGAGTCACTAATTCATTTACATAAATCATACTCGCAAGGACATTCCATTATATTCCGATACTATCTTGATTAATCGTCCTATCACTAATTAACGCACAACACGTATATAAAGAAATTTCAAGCGCATGTTAATATTTTGCCGCCATATTGGTTTTCGTTTTAACTCGATCATCGGTTATCTCGATGCCATTTTCCATACCCCAACGCCGTCGACTTAACCGGTTTCGACTGTACTGCAGTCAAAGGTAAATATTGACTAAGCTATAAATGCTACAGTCAAAGGTAAATATTGACTAAGCTATAAATGCTACAGTCAAAGGTAAATATTGACTAAGCTATAAATGCTGCAGTCAAAGGTAAATATTGACTAAGCTATAAATGCTGCAGTCAAAGGTAAATATTGACTAAGCTATAAATGCTGCAGTCAAAGGTAAATATTGACTAAGCTATAAATACTGCAGTCAAAGGTTCATGTTTTTCCCCCGATATCAAATATAAATTATTAGGATAAAGCTGTTGTTGGTTTGCACTCACTTCCATTGTCTGTGTTACTGTAGTTGGGCATCTTGTCACTGAAGATAATGTCACAGTAACAGATGAGGCACTCTGTGACAACAGCCTGTATCCCGACACCCTGCAGGGCCGCAGCTCCTCCACCCGCCTCCAGCTCCTTGGACCTGCAGGACAATGAGATGATTGTTTTTTGAAATAACCAAAACCATGATAAAATAATATTCTTTTGAAATAATCAACACCATGATACAATAAGATTATTGTGTTGAAATAATAAACACAATGATACAATAAGATTAATGTGTTGAAATAATCAACACCATGATACAATAAGATCATTGTTTTGAAATAATCAACACCATGATACAATAAGATCATTGTCTTGAAATAATTAACACTATGAAAGAACAGAAACAAATCAAGGAAACAGTTGGAGATTTTGAAAAGAGGGAAAAAAGTATTCAAGGGAAGAGATTTTTTAAATCATTCAACACTTCTTATTTTAAAATGTTCATAGAAAATTAAATTTAAAAAACAACAACCTGATTTTAACCCATTTATCATTTCTTTCATCCAAGAGAAATGCGTACCATTCTTTACAATTTTTACAAAACAGTTGAGTCCAGTTGATACGCGGTAGTCGGGGTTCAATTTGATGTAAACACGACTTAAGTGAACAGGGAGTTACAGGGCTTTGTGTAAATGGGAGATAATACCGGTTATGAAGGTATTTATTATTAACACTAAGTAAAAAAATAAGCTTCTATCACTTCATTTATTAGGTACATTACACAATATGACAATATGCTTATTTATTATGAATATTACTTAAACAGATTATTATTACCTGTATTTAAAATTTAAAAGATTTACACTATAAACAACTTTTTTCTACATTGTTTACTGGCAAAATTTATCAAGATAATAATACAAATTTAAAATGAAATGCGTGAACAAAATATCTGTTACAGTGAAAAAAACACAAACGTTGAAATGAGTTAAAATGATATTTTAAAGGTGCAAAAAAAAACACCAAACTATATACTTCCTTTAATACTGACGTCAAAGTCAATTACGCAGTAAAATTTGAGAGCAATGCTACTACTGCGCGTTAACCGAACTCTCGAGTTACTGAACTGCGCCTTAAAGTAATTTCTATAATTTTTGAATCACTTTAACATAGCCCGGGAAGCTAGGGGTGCAGGTTAGTCCTATGACCAATGTTGTAATGGTGCAGGCAGACCTGATACCAGTCAAGGGTTTAAGATAGTAACCTCAAGCCTACCAGAATATCTACGTCATCCATTGAATATAGTCTAAGACAGTGATGGCGAACCTTTTTGGGGCCGCGTGCCCAAAGTTCAATTAAAACCTACTTATTTATAGCAAAGTACCAACACAAAGTGCCAGCAAAGTTGTTTAACTAAGGATGTAATATTTTAGTTGCGTGCCGGCCGATGAGGCTCTGCGTAAGTTCGCCATCACTGGTCTAAGATGTGCTTAAAAAATAAATTCTATGTAATTCCATAACCTGTTAAAAATGCTCAAGTTTATCAAATTGTCTTGGATTGTGAACATTTCTATTCCTGTGCCAAGCAGATGACATGAAGCATGTGAGACAATATTTATCTTGGCCAAACCAACATTTTGTATGTCGTACCTGAGTAGATTGGGAGCCCAAACAATGGCCAGGTTTTTGGAATGCATTTCTGTCTCATGCCCATAGGCAGCCACTCTGGCCAGATGCCTCATCAGGTATTCTGTTGTTCGGTAGTGAGGGGGAGGCAACTGCTGCACTACATCATGGATTTTCAACAGCTTATTATCTTCATCTCTCACAGCATCCTAGGATGAAATCAATCAAATATTAAAATAATGTAAACTTTCAACAGCGTATTATCTTCATATCTCACAGCATCCAAGAATGAGATCAGATGCCACAAGAATGTCAACAATCAAATAATGTTAAGTATCAACAGCTTATTATCTCCATATCTCACAGCATCCTAGGATGAAATCATTTTCCATTTGAATATCAAATATTAAAATAATGTAAACTTTCAACAGCTCATTAACCTCCTCTCTCACAGCATCCTAGAATCAAATTATTTGCTATATGAATTTCAATAATAAAATAACGCCAAATTTCTGACCATAACAATAATAGAAATATCCTATGAATTCATAGCCAAACTAGGCAAAGTGTTGAAAGAAAGAATGAGGGAGTAAGTGACTGAGTGAAGGAGGGGGTGAGTGAGGAAGGAAGGGAGACAGAACAAAGAGTGACTCACGGCAAACTTGTCATACAGCTGGTAGGTGAGAAGTGGGTTGGGCAACTCTCGGAAGTACATCTTGAGAAGGGAGCTAATGCTGTGAATATCCTGAAGGTAACAGTCCTCCGTTAAATCTGGGACACGGTCTTCGTCAAACGCCAACCTGAGGATGAGAGAAGCTCAGTGAAACCTGTATCTGGGTCAAGGTAACCATGTTAGGTACAGCTGTAGTTACACACAATGTTGATAGTCTCTTAGTCCTCTCAAGACTAAGTCGTTTCCCACAAACAAATCAAATTACTTGCAAGCTCAATCTTCTGGATATGTTTAATGGAGAGCATATATACGGCACTTCCCACTCAGTTACATCCCAATGAAATTCTGGGATATTTTCATTAAATGAAATAGGACAAATATAGGCAACTCATCTTTCTTCTTCCTTATGGCCTGCACATTTGCTACATTTATTTCTCTTGATGAACCATCAACTAATGTTGAGATTTCTATTCTGATAAATATACAAATAAAAGATACAAAAACAAATGATGAAAAAAGGCCCTATGTCCCGTCTCAGGCCCCATGTCCCATCTCAGGCCCTATGTCCCGTCTCAGGCCCTATGTCCTGTCTCAGGCCCTATGTCCCGTCTCAGGCCCTATGTCCCGTCTCAGGCCCTATGTCCTGTCTCAGGCCCTATGTCCCGTCTCAGGCCACATGTCCCGTCTCAGACCACATGTCCCGTCTCAGGCCTTATGTCCAGTCTCAGGCCCTATGTCACGTCTCAGGCCCTATGTCCCGTCTCAGACCACATGTCCCGTCTCAGACCCTATGTCCCATCTCAGGCCCTATGTCCCGTCTCAGACCACATGTCCCGTCTCAGACCCTATGTCCCATCTCAGGCCCTATGTCCCGTCTCAGACCACATGTCCCGTCTCAGGCCCCATGTCCTGTATCGGGCCCTATGTCCTGTCTTACTGTAACAGTGCTAATTATGATGGGATTTCACATATTGCAGATGCTGGCATTCTTTATGTGAGCAATACTCCCGACAGGATCTATATTGAAACTAGATGAATCAAACGACAGGATCTATATTGAAACTAGATGAATCAAACGGTTTGGTACGTGTTGGTTCCACATGGACTGAATCAAGTTCACAATTTTACTTAACTGTAGAATATTTTTTCCAGTTTTGGATTTTAACTGTAATTTTGATACTCCCTTCCACTTCTTCGCTCCTGTATTTTAATGAAGTAACTGTGCCAATCTTTCTTCTTTTCATTGCTGTTTTTATAAAAATCTCTACTTAATTTATTTTTTCCAAGGTTGTATCAGGTAATTTATAATGTAAATTTAATGTTAATACTTATTATTTTAAAAAAGCTTTAAATTATTGTTTTAATGGCACAATTAAATTTGTTTGTGTGTATTTTGTCATTTATTGTAAAGTTTTACTACAGTCCAATTCTGTACGAAATATTGCTAACTTTTCACTGTTGTTAGGTGTCATTTACCAAATTTTCGTTACAGACAGTTGTTCAGAATGATGATAAGAAAAAAAAAGAAAAGAACATAGATTTATTCTGTTTTGTTAATCTCATAGGAATATAAGATTTTTTGTAAGACTTCAATGTGTTAATATGGTTTCCATTTCCTTTTCATAAAAGTAAACCAGTGAAAGCAGAGTGCAAGCCAAAACACTAATCAAGCAGCCAGTCCTACCAATAGTTATCTGAACCAGTGAAAGCAGAGTGCAAGCCAAAACACTTATCAAGCAGCCAGTCCTACCAATAGTTATCTGAACCAGTGAAAGCAGAGTGCAAGCCAAAACACTAATCAAGCAGCCAGTCCTACCAATAGTTATCTGGACCAGTGAAAGCAGAGTGCAAGCCAAAACACTTATCAAGCAGCCAGTCCTACCAATAGTTATCTGAACCAGTGAAAGCAGAGTGCAAGCCAAAACACTAATCAAGCAGCCAGTCCTACCAATAGTTATCTGGACCAGTGAAAGCAGAGTGCAAGCCAAAACACTTATCAAGCAGCCAGTCCTACCAATAGTTATCTGAACCAGTGAAAGCAGAGTGCAAGCCAAAACACTTATCAAGCAGCCAGTCCTACCAATAGTTATCTGAACCAGTGAAAGCAGAGTGCAAGCCAAAACACTTATCAAGCAGCCAGTCCTACCAATAGTTATCTGAACCAGTGAAAGCAGAGTGCAAGCCAAAACACTTATCAAGCAGCCAGTCCTACCAATAGTTATCTGAACCAGTGAAAGCAGAGTGCTAGCCAAAACACTTATCAAGCAGCCAGTCCTACCAATAGTTATCTGGCTTTTTAAAGCCACAAGTGAACTTCTGATATAACTTGAATAAAGCAATGTGAGGCTAACGCAAGATTCTGCACTTTCAAAGTGATGCCCGTCTGTCCTGATATAACTTGAATAAACCAATGTAAGGCCAACTTAATATTCTGCACTTTCAAAGTGATGCCCGTCTGTCCTGATTATACTAGAGTGAAGAAGTCAGACTGACCTGAGTTTCTGTATATTTGATGTGATGCCAGAGAGCCTGTAGATACCGTGGACAATGCCAAACTCTTCTATTATATCTGTACAGCTTTTCAACAGTAAGGGAACTGTGGAGAGCACATCAAGGAACATCACACACATGCCCATAAAATAACATCACGTTCATCAACAGATTATAATCCACTGAATCTTTAAAAAAAAACTTTATGCAAAAATTAAACTTTGAGCAAAATTAAATTGGCAACTTATGGAAACTTGAATTTTACTAGTTTGAAAGGGTTATTAAATTTTATTCAGTTTAAATAAATATTAAATCTGAGTAACTATAATAAAACATTCTATTTAATAGATATTCTAAATTCTATTCAATTTAATTGAATATTTGTTAAATCTGAGGAACTATTATAAAACAATCCATTTAATAGAAATACCAAAACTTGAATTTTTCATTACGTTCCATTGTGTTCAGCTGAGTGAGAAATGTTGTGAAATTTTTGAGTGAAATGTTTGAGTGAAATGTTTGAGTGAAATGTTTGAGTGAAATGTTTGAGTGAAATGTTTGAGTGAAATGTTTGAGTGAAATGTTTGAGTGAAATGTTTGAGTGAAATGTTTGAGTGAAATGTTTGAGTGAAATGTTTGTTTGAGTGAAATGTTTGAGTGAAATGTTTGAGTGAAATGTTTGAGTGAAATGTTTGAGTGAAATGTTTGTTTGAGTGAAATGTTTGTTTGAGTGAAATGTTTGAGTGAAATGTTTGAGTGAAATGTTTGTTTGAGTGAAATGTTTGAGTGAAATGTTTGAGTGAAATGTTTGAGTGAAATGTTTGAGTGAAATGTTTGAGTGAAATGTTTGAGTGAAATGTTTGAGTGAAATGTTTGAGTGAAATGTTTGAGTGAAATGTTTGAGTGAAATGTTTGAGTGAAATGTTTGAGTGAAATGTTTGAGTGAAATGTTTGAGTGAAATGTTTGAGTGAAATGTTTGAGTGAAATGTTTGAGTGAAATGTTTGAGTGAAATGTTTGAGTGAAATGTTTGAGTGAAATGTTTGAGTGAAATGTTTGAGTGAAATGTTTGAGTGAAATGTTTGTTTGAGTGAAATGTTTGAGTGAAATGTTTGAGTGAAATGTTTGAGTGAAATGTTTGAGTGAAATGTTTGAGTGAAATGTTTGTTTGAGTGAAATGTTTGAGTGAAATGTTTGAGTGAAATGTTTGAGTGAAATGTTTGAGTGAAATGTTTGAGTGAAATGTTTGAGTGAAATGTTTGAGTGAAATGTTTGAGTGAAATGTTTGAGTGAAATGTTTGAGTGAAATGTTTGAGTGAAATGTTTGAGTGAAATGTTTGAGTGAAATGTTTGAGTGAAATGTTTGAGTGAAATGTTTGAGTGAAATGTTTGAGTGAAATGTTTGAGTGAAATGTTTGAGTGAAATGTTTGAGTGAAATGTTTGAGTGAAATGTTTGAGTGAAATGTTTGAGTGAAATGTTTGAGTGAAATGTTTGAGTGAAATGTTTGTTTGAGTGAAATGTTTGAGTGAAATGTTTGAGTGAAATGTTTGAGTGAAATGTTTGAGTGAAATGTTTGAGTGAAATGTTTGTTTGAGTGAAATGTTTGAGTGAAATGTTTGAGTGAAATGTTTGAGTGAAATGTTTGAGTGAAATGTTTGAGTGAAATGTTTGAGTGAAATGTTTGAGTGAAATGTTTGAGTGAAATGTTTGAGTGAAATGTTTGAGTGAAATGTTTGTTTGAGTGAAATGTTTGAGTGAAATGTTTGAGTGAAATGTTTGAGTGAAATGTTTGAGTGAAATGTTTGAGTGAAATGTTTGAGTGAAATGTTTGAGTGAAATGTTTGAGTGAAATGTTTGAGTGAAATGTTTGAGTGAAAAGTTACCATCATGTCCTGAATTTAATAAATGCTCGCCAAGGTCACAGCCGAAAACCCTCTCCTTGACAATCCCTGACTGTTTGAGCTGGTTGCGAGGCGGGCGGTGAGAGAAAAATGTCCGAAGAAAAGACAGGAGTTTCCCATGTTTTCTGATCACTAAAGAAATAAAATTCTTTGGTTAGCAATAAAAACAAAATATGCATAATTATCAATTTTCTTTTTCTTGAAAATAAAAAAATTGCTGTGATTAATTGTTTGGTACAGCAACCTTTGCTTGGGCTTTATGAAGCTGCGTTTGTACCATGAAGTGCACATTTGTACCATGAAGTGCACATTTGTACCATGAAGTGCACATTTGTACCACAAATGCAAAAAGAGATTTATTTCATCATTTCCTTGAGTTCTTCTATAAAAAGAATTCAGTTACAAACGATTGCACTTAAAATTATTGAAAACTGAAAACCACTAATACATAAAATTACTTTAATTAAATACAAATAAAAAGGGTCTTAAGATATTTTACTTTCAAAAGAATATTTAGTAAAAAACTAGCAATAACGTTTTATGGATTTAAAAAAATGATAAAATACTGTTACGGGCTTGGTTAAAATTATAATTATTTTTAAAAATTTGATATAACATTTTAGAGGGCTTTAGAAAAAAATATTTTGTTTAAATTTATTTCATTGATGGTGTAATGATTGTTTTATTATTAATTTTAAAAATTAAAAAAAAGAAAAAAAAAGTATTTTCCATCTGATAATCCAATGATTAATGCAAGCAAGATAACATCAAAATAATAAACCAACTAAAATAATGAACACTCCCACTAAGTTCATCTAGGAACACTTCAACCCTAATTTATTTACCACTGTTGCTATCATTCATGTCTTCCATCAAAGCTGAGGAGAAAAATCCAGTTCACCCGATTATAGAGGTCACAGGGCTTAGCTTAAGGTGATATCTTAACATTTATTTACAAACTATTACTTATTTTAAAGTTTTGTAACTCTAATAAATATTGGGTAGATCTTGGAAAAAATTTAATGCATTGAAAAAGAATTGAAATAATTTTTTAAAACTACAAATGAGCGTGATGACAGATATTTTTATCTATCATTATATAATAAGATGAACATAAAAAATGTTAAACCAAAAATGTGATAAATTATGTCTAGTTCTATGGTATGTCCCCAACAAGTGTCAGTTTAACTAAGCCTAACCTCAAGCCATAATAATATATTAGTCAATGCAGCCATGAAAACTTAAAACAAATCCATGCAGTTACTTATTTCAAAACTAAGTTTATTCAATTTGAGAGGCGATGGTTGCACATTATAACTTCTCATTAAATCACCTTTGTAAACTTGTATTTTAAAAATAAGATACAACATATTGTCATTTACTGTTTATAATAAATGCCAAAAAAAAAGAAATCTAGTAGACGAACTTGATTGATGGCATTTAGGCTAATTTCACTCTAGTGGAATAAAATACTTATACTTTAAGGCAAGTTTAAAAACATTTGACATTCGTTTAAATTTTGTGCATCTCTTTCTCAACATTTTTGATGTTATTGAGTTAAAAAGCAAAGGATTAGAACCATCACTCACTACTACCTGTCTAGGACAGGCCAACTAGTTAGTATTAGGTCATGATGAAGATGATCACATATAGATACACAAGTCCTAGAGACTGGTTATATGCTGATGGGTATATGTGAGTGCCATACATTCATAACATTAATTTAACAAAGAAGTGAACAGAAAATATGAAATATGTGAATGTGATGTACTATTACTTTAACAGATATATTTAATTTAATAAGGTAATAACTGACCAATGGAAGAATGTTACAGTTGAGGGTTCTCATATACTGATAAATGGCAACAACAGTAAATGTAAGATAATTTAACAAGTAAAAGTAAATTGAGGAGACACATAATGAGATAAACTTGTTGATATTTGTATGTGTATAAGAGGATGAGAAGCCAACTTAGGATAAAGGAAATGACGTTGATTAATATTATAACAACAACTAGAATTGTGCAAAAAAAGCTCAAATAAAAAAATGACACAGCAAAGCGAGGCCACTCCTTGGTACCAGAGATATAGAAGACATCAAGAAATTCAAGTTAAACTAGTCACAACTTTGTTCATCGATGCCCGCCTACAGCTTAGTGTTTCAAGCTGTGGGTGGGTCCAAAATCAACTGAAAACTGCATGTCAAAAATCTCCTCATCAAAAGCACACAGGTTTATTTGTTGTGTTCACAGAATCTCAACTACAGGCCAGAGCTCCACTACAAAGATTTCATTAAAGGCAAGACACACCGCAGCTATGGGCATGCTATTACTTATCACCAACACTGTGTAGAATATTTATAGTAATCTAAAACATTTGTAATCCATATGAAATATTCAAATTACTGAGAGAGAAAAAAATCCACATTGAATTAACTGAATGAGAGATGATAGAGAAATATTTATACAATTGTATAAAAAAGAATGAAAAGACAATTTCAAGAGTAACATAACATTGGTATGGAAGAACCAAGTAAACACAAATAAGGAGTTAAGATACAAGGCAACGTCATCAGGACAAGAAAACAAAATACTTAATGATCAACTTCCAACACTCGTGGGATGAACAACCTTGGTCAAGTCAAGTCAACATTTAAAGAACTTTTGAAATCAGCTGACCATTTCTAGGAATGATTGGGTAAAATGTTCTCATACAAGTTTAACATAACAAGCATACGTTGTGCCCAGGTAATCAACATCATATTAAGATAATACCAAGACTAACTACCAGCTAATGAAATGAAAGTCTTAGACACATCGAGTGTTGAGTAAAGCTAAGGAGAGTCCTGTGCTGAAACAAGGTGAGCGGCATGCTAATGAGGCAGTAATGGTCCCCGACATGCACAACGGCAGCAAACAAATAAACCAAAAAACAGTCAAACCCAGGTGAGGCAGGCACACTAGCAAACGGAAAAATATACAAACAACTGACTGGTCGGCGATGAGTCGGGATAGGACAATGATGAAGACGACAGCGAAAATGTCCCAACGGAACTAGCCGTTGTTGAAGTAGAGGACCGTGATGGTGAGGGAGACGGTGTGGATGATGAGGGTGTGGTTGTTGGTGTGGTGGTTGGTGTGGTGGTCGTGGGGATGGATGGCTGCTCCACCGGAATCTCACAGGGTTTCCGAGACGCTGCGGCCGTGGCCAGAGGCTCTGGACAGCACGATGTCATGGAGGCCGGCACCTTGTCACCAATGAGCTCCACACATTCGCTGGGGAAAAACCCAACCTGGGGAAAGAACATAAAATCCGCTTAGATCTTTATTGCTCACATTCAATTCAAAGAAATTTTTTATTTGTTTCCTGTGAGTTCCCGTAATAACTTTCTTAGAATTTAAGAAAACAAAAACTAAATAATGAACTTGAACTCTCAAACACAAACAACTGATAAATTTCATGAGATAAGTAACTTGCATCAAATATAGTGTAGCAGGATTCTTTAGGACTGTAAAATTTATCATTAATTTTAAAACCCCATTATAAAAACACATTCCCAAAGTAGAGTTCAACAGGAAGACTATAAAAAATTCAATGTTTGGAGGCTAACTGTAGTAAATATGAAATATGATTGTGTTTGCTATGAACTGTATGCCAGTTACAAATGAATCTATTCTCTAAATGCATTTCACAGCAACTCTAAAAGCTCCCATCATTGGAGTCTTATCAAATGTACACCAGCAGGAATAAACTAGGGCACAGCTCTAAGTGGGTCAAGACTTGCCTCGAATCCCCTCTTTCCCCGCCACCAGATGGTGTCCTCTGCAGATGGCATGTCAATCACTGAGATCATATCCCCCACCTGTAGGGTGACAAGCATGTTTTATGACAGGCAGATTTATAATGAGAGATGTTTTATGACATGCAGATTTATAATGAGAGATGTTTTATGACGGGCAGATTTATAACGAGAGATGTTTTATGACGGGCAGATTTATAAAGAGAGATGTTTTATGACGGGCAGATTTATAACGAGAGATGTTTTATGACGGGCAGATTTATAAAGAGAGATGTTTTATGACGGGCATATTTATAACGAGAGATGTTTTATGACGGGCAGATTTATAACGAGAGATGTTTTATGACGGGCAGATTTATAACGAGAGATGTTTTATGACGGGCAGATTTATAACGAGAGATGTTTTATGACGGGCAGATTTATAATGAGAGATGTTTTATGACGGGCAGATTTATAACGAGAGATGTTTTATGACGGGCAGATTTATAACGAGAGATGTTTTATGACGGGCAGATTTATAATGAAGGATGTTTTATGACAGGCAGATTTACAATGAGGGATGTTTTATGACAGGCAGATTTATAATGAGAGATGTTTTATGACAGGTAGATTTATAATGAGAGATGTTTTATGACAGGCAGATTTATAACGAGAGATGTTTTATGACAGGTAGATTTATAATGAGAGATGTTTTATGACAGGCAGATTTATAATGAGAGATGTTTTATGACAGGTAGATTTATAATGAGAGATGTTTTATGACAGGCAGATTTATAATGAGAGATTTTTTATGATAGGCAGATTTATGACCAGCTTTTTATGAGAGGCAGATTCAAGACAGACATCTCAAATTGAAAATTTGGCAGACCAGTGGAGAAGTAAGGTTCACAGATAAGTGCCAGCCTCCTGACCACCATTTGAGAATCACTGATATAGATTAAACACTTCCCAAATATCTCAATAGATGGTTAAAAAAATTAAATGATTATGAGGCAGATGATATCAAAATGTTAAAATTAATGTTTTATCAAACTATATTGATTAACATTATCAAAATAATAAAGAATGCAAAAGATTTAGATCTATTGAACACTTTTTTTTGCTATGCATTTTAATTTAAAAAACAAAAAAAACACAAAAAAACAAACAAACTCCCTAGACTAAACATCCCTAAATGATGTTAAAATCTACATATAACATTTGATGAACAAATGAGTGATATCTCATCAGCTGCCTGGGCATTATAACTACATATAACATTTGACCAACAAATACCTGAAGTGATATCTCATCAGCTGCCTGGGCATTATAACTACATATAACATTTGACCAACAAATACCTGAAGTGATATCTCATCAGCTGCCTGGGCATTATAACTACATATAACATTTGACCAACAAATACCTGAAGTGATATCTCATCAGCTGCCTGGGCATTATAACTACATATAACATTTGACCAACAAATACCTGAAGTGATATCTCATCAGCTGCCTGGGCATTATAACTACATATAACATTTGACCAACAAATACCTGAAGTGATATCTCAACAACTGCCTGGGCATTATAACTACATATAACATTTGACCAACAAATACCTGAAGTGATATCTCATCAGCTGCCTGGGCATTGTAACGTTTGATGACATGGGCGGCTGCTATGGCTGGCGTGTTGATGCCAGAGTCATCTGTGGCCACAAGTCGATGGCCTCGGTTGTCCATCTGGAAAATGCAGGGAATTTATCACACATGAGAAAATAATGATCAATGAAAATACTACTACTAGATATATATAGTAAACCATCAATATACATAATTAGCAATGTATGTCACATCTGTCTGTCCCGTCACGCTACTAATTTTAGAAAGCAGTGCACCAAATTACTGCACCAAAAAATAACTCTTTTCGAACGTCCCCATAAAATTGTTCAATAGTGAAATAAATGAATAAAAAAATAAATTAATGAAAGTTGTGTATTACGTTATTTTTTAATCTGATGTGTATTTATTTTAAAAACTTACGTCATTTTTGACGGGTGATACACTAGTTTTGTTAATAATTGTAAAATTGTGTATAAAATAATTTATTCGAATTCTTTTAAAAATTATTTTTCAATGCTAGGACACAAATTATTTCCAAATAATATACAGTCTTTGGAGGATTGAACTAGATCTGTTGAACTTAAGTGGTGAGGTCATCAAATAAAACATTAGGACCTATTGTTTCAAGACTTGACCAAATCAATGCTTATAGTTATGTCATCATTATGATATGGCTAGAAGTACTTAAAGTTATTTTACAAACATCTCTAGATACCAAACATCAATATAGACCAGTACCTCCATCCAACTGAGCACTGACCCACAGTTGACCATTCCACCGGCTAGGTCAGAGAAATGACTGAGGTAGGCCTGTAATAAGGTTTGGACCTCCTGAAATAAACAAATGATGACATTAAACACAGTTGACCACTGGCTAGTTCAGAGAAATGACTGAGGTAGGCCTGCAATAAGGTTTGGACCTCCTGAAATAAACAAATGATGACATTAAACACAGTTGACCACTGGCTAGTTCAGAGAAATGACTGAGGTAGGCCTGTAATAAGGTTTGGACCTCCCGAAATAACAAACAAATGTTGAGAATAAACTCATGCACATTATATTGATATGCAATGTTTCAGAAGACTCATGATCTACATAGTTTACATGTACTTGATCATTTTGATCAGCATTTGTAAACAAAAGCTATTTAAATGAATGAGTTTTCTCAACATAAACAAAAACACAACATTGAATTGTAAACTCAGTTAGCTGTTACTGCAATATGCAACACTCCTCCAAATAAAAATATAAGGACAGGTTCCATGAGAAAAGAAAAACTTCCAATTGCCGTGATTATTCAACTTACCGATGACTTTTTGTCACTACAGCTCCAACTGCGACGGATGAACGACATTGCGTTTTAGTGGTGGGTTCTACACAATTCAATTAGTTACATCAATTTAAAAAAAACATATTTTAAATGAACTGTCCTTGAAGAACTAAGCTGCTACATTTTAACAACCACAAGTTGGCACTGTATCAACATTGTCTTTGAGTTGATGGTTAGCACGCCATCCATTAGAAATGATAAGTAGCCATAGAAAACAAACAGGACGTTCTTCTGTGCTTTTAGCATTATTTTGACAGCTGTCATTAATCTCCGAGTTTAAATAACTCATGTTCGGAGGAATCAATTGATGAAAGCACAACACCTAAACCACAATATCTGTGAGCAAACCTTTCAAAAACAATATCGGACAGCACACCGCTGCCAAAGAATTAAATCCAAATAATGACATTGACTCCTGTATGAAACAATGTGTCATGAACAGACTCCTGTATGAAGCAATGTGTCATGAAGAGACTCCTGTATGAAACAATGTGTCATGAACAGACTCCTGTATGAAGCAATGTGTCATGAAGAGACTCCTGTATGAAGCAATGTGTCATGAAGAGACTCCTGTATGAAACAATGTGTCATGAAGAGACTCCTGTATGAAACAATGTGTCATGAAGAGACTCCTGTATGAAACAATGTGTCATGAAGAGACTCCTGTATGAAGCAATGTGTCATGAAGAGACTCCTGTATGAAACAATGTGTCATGAAGAGACTCCTGTATGAAGCAATGTGTCATGAAGAGACTCCTGTATGAAACAATGTGTCATGAAGAGACTCCTGTATGAAACAATGTGTCATGAAGAGACTCCTGTATGAAGCAATGTGTCATGAACAGACTCCTGTATGAAGCAATGTGTCATGAACAGACTCCTGTATGAAACAATGTGTCATGAAGAGACTCCTGTATGAAAAAATGTGTCATGAAGAGACTCCTGTATAAAGCAATGTGTCATGAACAGACTCCTGTATGAAGCAATGTGTCATGAAGAGACTCCTGTATGAAGCAATGTGTCATGTGCTTCTACAATAATAATTCTGACACCTCCTTAAGAATATGAGCCAATTAGAAATCGTATTAAGCTCAAGTAAGACACAGAATTAAGTATGTACTCTAAGTACGAATCCATTGCCAACATGGTCTTAAAATACTTGAAGTAATCATCAACAATGTCACAAGTCAACAAGCTCAAATCTCTTGGTTGCATTCTATGTCAGGACTTGACTCAGGATGTGGTGGACTTGGGAATTAAATTTTGAAGAAAAAAAAAGAACACTAAAGAACTTCCTGTTGTTGATTTGAATTTTAGAAAGAAAAAAATAAACACAATTTCCATAAAGTACACAGATATAAGGATCTTGGTTTTTAAAAATTTATTCTCCAAATTGACACAACACTAAGTCACCCAATTTCTCATTTCCATCTGTTAAAAAAACCCCCACCCATTCCTGTCACCACAGGCTCACTCCATTTCCACGCCACACTGATCCAAGTTGATAATCACTTCAGTGAACTCTCCCCCACTTTGACCCAGTGGTAGCTGTGTCCCCCCCCCCAGCAGCATCCCTGTGCGCCATGTTTCACCAAGTGGGTAATTAGTTCTAATGTGAG
The DNA here is from genome assembly GCA_944989445.1 of Ampullaceana balthica. Lineage (NCBI taxonomy): Eukaryota > Metazoa > Mollusca > Gastropoda > Lymnaeidae > Ampullaceana > Ampullaceana balthica. The sequence continues at coordinate 330,523 of CALYLW010000241.1, read as the reverse complement.
TTGAGAGCTCACTTCAATTCCCTGAACCCCAGGCCTGTGCTAGACTCTGCTCCCTACCAAATGACTTCAGTTGTAAATTAAACAACTCGTAAAAACAAAAGTTTTTGACTATAAATCCCTTATATATGAGACATAACTAAAATTATTGATTATATTCAATATAACATGCACCGCGCGACAGACCCCTGTGACATCTCAGACAGTCCCCTGTGACATCTCGAGGGCTGGAGTTAAACTCCAGTGACCCGTGGAGGTCAACTATAGCAGACGCTAGACATGCTACATATAAATAAATAGAGATAAACTAAAAATTCATTCATTTAATTAGGGTACATTCGATCAATCTGAAATTTTGATACAATGCATTGTTAGGTGACAAAAGTCTATGTGCAAAATTTCAGCTCGCAAGCATCATGGAAGTGGGTCATTTTTTACTTTTATTTTTCCGCGGGACAGACCACGACGACTAAACCTTGAAGTTAATATAAGGGATTAAAAAAAAACAACCTTAAAAAACACACATACAAAATTTCATTACGAAACTCATTTTAAAAAAGCTTTTCTTATTATTCAAACTAATGTTTAACATAATATTTGTTTGGCCAGTACAGGCTGGAGTTACAGTTGGCCAAAGTCCAATTTGTGACCAAAATGAGTTATAGCCACAGAGTTATGGTCCTTGTATTAATACATCATGGTAGAAAATATGAAAGCTGTATCTTGAGACAATTTTCTGGGAAGTACAGAATAACAAGGTTCTAACTGTACATAGGCCTATCAACATCAAATTTTCAAATGCAAGTTTCTCATAGAAACTTGTTATTCTAAGGTGGCCAGTTCTTAATGTTTAGTTGAGACTTTATGTAAATAAATGATACTTTTAGCCATTTCCAGACAGTTTAAAAAGCCAAACAGGCTAAAAATTGAAACTACATGTACAATTAAGAGGCAGAATAGATATTTCTATTGGTGACCTTAGAAAACCGTGCCAGCTATTTTTAGCAACAGTTGTAAATATCCCCGGCTGTCCCCCTCCCCTACACACTCAGAACACGTGGCTGGGCTGTAATCTGACAGCTATCTTTATCTCTGAGCTTTCAAAGAACTGACCTGCCCAGCCCCAGGCGGGCCTGACAGCCGGTAGTAGTGCCAGGAGGTTTATCTCAGCAGTTATGCTGTTACATGATGCAGACAATAGAGGACTTGTTGCAGCCCCAGATTACACCACTGGCTTCCCTGTCCAATCAGATGACAGGATGCAGTAGGTCTAGATGCTAACTAAAAGCCAGTGGTCCCCATAACTTTTCGATGAACCTCTTTGAAATGTCCAAACATATGACCTCCATACTCCCTCCTTGAAATGACCAAACATATGACCTCCATACTCCTTCTCTGAAATTTCTATTTAAAAAAAACATAGGAACTAAGTATGAAAATAGATAGGGTGAGGACCACTCATGTTGACATTGTGTTTCAGACCTGAGATGCCAGTACCTTACTGCACACATTGTCTGTCCTCTATAAGTTTGTCTACCACCAGTCTGTGCAGGGCATATACTTTGAGAATTATCAAATTGTAATAGCTTTTTTATATTTTTTGAGTTAATTAATAATCAGGTGTGGAGCACATGATGAAAATTAAGTTTTCCTATAAAATTGCCTAGGATGGTATACTAACATGATCAAAAGGAAGTGTGTGTGAGGTGGGGGGGGGAAGAGCAGCTGTGGCAGTCTGGCGAAAAAGGGGGGGGGTACTTTCATCATTAATTTTTAAGTGCTGGCTTTATCCACAAACTGCAGAGATTTTTTCATGAGGGAGGGTGGGGCTAACACCAGAACATTTACATTTCATAAAATGACAATATTCCTGTACTGTGTACAAAAAATAAAATAAAACTGCTAGCACCCAGGGACAAGCAACACAAAGACACGTGTCACAGCTCAGTTCAATGTTTCAAGTAAAATAAAGACATAAAGAGCCCTGATGAGTACAATTAATAAGATTCACTCCTGACAGTCCACTAAAACATGAAAGGAAACCAATGATATTGGAACAAACACTGACATTGGTTTAACTGACAATGGAACCAAAGAACAGAAAATAATAAAATTGATCAGATTATTGGCATCGTGTTTGAGAAATGTATCTCTCCACCAATTTAGTTACAAGTCTGTCCAATAAATAGTAGAAATCTCTGTAATAATGTTACAGGAGAGGCTTATAAACAACCATACAATCTCTACACACATCATTTGGCAGACATAAATAGATTTAGCAAAACAAACACTAACAAATTTTTTTTTGAAATCTTAAAAACAAATGGTACTCTGAATTATTTCATTCAACTGTAATCTATTGAAGGCATGTGATATCAAATGGTGGTGTTACAAACAGCATGACTAGACTCCACCTAATGCTATAAATTGAGGTGTTACATAGAAATAGCTACACTGAACCTATGTAATGTTATAAATCAAGGTGTTACATAGAAATAGCTACACTGAACCCATGTAATGTTATAAATCAAGGTGTTACATAGAAATAGCTACACTGAACCCACGTAATGTTATAAATCAAGGTGTTACATAGAAATAGCTACACTGAACCCATGTAATGTTATAAATCAAGGTGTTACATAGAAATAGCTACACTGAACCCACGTAATGTTATAAATCAAGGTGTTACATAGAAATAGCTACACTGAACCCATGTAATGTTATAAATCAAGGTGTTACATAGAAATAGCTACACTGAACCCATGTAATGTTATAAATCAAGGTGTTACATAGAAATAGCTACACTGAACCCATGTAATGTTATAAATCAAGGTGTTACAAATAGCTACACTGAACCTATGTAATGTTATAAATCAAGGTGTTACAAATAGCTACACTGAACCCATGTAATGTTATAAATCAAGGTGTTACAAATAGCTACACTGAACCTATGTAATGTTATAAATCAAGGAGTTACATAGAAATAGCTACACTGAACCCATGTTATGTTATAAATCAAGGTGTTACAAATAGCTACACTGAACCTATGTAATGTTATAAATCAAGGAGTTACATAGAAATAGCTACACTGAACCCATGTTATGTTATAAATCAAGGAGTTACATAGAAATAGCTACACTGAACCCATGTTATGTTATAAATCAAGGTGTTACAAATAGCTACACTGAACCTATGTAATGTTATAAATCAAGGTGTTACAAATAGCTACACTGAACCCATGTAATGTTATAAATCAAGGTGTTACATAGAAATAGCTACACTGAACCCATGTTATGTTATAAATCAAGGTGTTACATAGAAATAGCTACACTGAACCCATGTTATGTTATAAATCAAGGTGTTACAAATAGCTACACTGAACCTATGTAATGTTATAAATCAAGGAGTTACATAGAAATAGCTACACTGAACCCATGTTATGTTATAAATCAAGGAGTTACATAGAAATAGCTACACTGAACCCATGTTATGTTATAAATCAAGGTGTTACAAATAGCTACACTGAACCTATGTAATGTTATAAATCAAGGTGTTACAAATAGCTACACTGAACCCATGTAATGTTATAAATCAAGGTGTTACATAGAAATAGCTACACTGAACCCATGTAATGTTATAAATCAAGGTGTTACATAGAAATAGCTACACTGAACCCACGTAATGTTATAAATCAAGGTGTTACATAGAAATAGCTACACTGAACCCATGTAATGTTATAAATCAAGGTGTTACAAATAGCTAGTGAGGACTCCACCTATTCCAATAAATCATATCTATCTTTCATTGGTCCCTTGGTCTGCATGTAACACCTACAAGTACACCTGTGGTCTAACAACAACAACAGAGACTGTCATTTGGTTGCTCAACAGCCAAATTTTTAGTTTTAATTACAACTGGATAAATCAGCTTGTTTCACAGAAAAATGGCATTTCTTTCTTTTGTTTAAAATAAAGTAATTTTTAAACCCGAAAGCAGTCAATCAAGTTTTAATCAATATCACAAGCGAAAAAATAATAATAAATCTAACAGGATTTTTATTAGCATATTTGAATACAAAGTGTAATAACATGTGACGTGGCAACAATGTGCTAGCTTTCAAAATGGCACACTATTCGTCTTAGTCTTGTTAGCTCTGCTGTCAATCAATCAAGACCCTACATAAAATTCACCCTTAAATATTTCATTATGATTTCAAATAAACTAATTTGTTTCTTTCCACACATCTAAATTTTAAATTGATTAAAAAAAAATAATAAAAAAGCATGCAACTTAAAGTTTTGGCTACAAGATTTATTAGAATATTTAATCATGTAGTTCTGATGATTAAAAATATTGTATGCCAGAGATGAAGATCAGAGAGTGGTTGAAAGGTAACCAGAAGATTATAACGTAACATGTAGCCAGGAAGATTTTTTTAGAATATGTTAGCGGCAGACTCAGTTGGTCAGAAAGGTGGAAACAGTTATGAACAATGGAGACAATGTCTGTTCCACTATTTATGAACAATGGAGACAATGTCTGTTCCACTATAAATAGCAAAACCAACAAATATTACACAGGTGATGGCCAATTTTTAATTTAACCAGTGATGGAAAACAACCCTGGAAAACTGATAGACAAAAGTTTCAAAATAGTTTTAGATTTATCTCCCCTTTATATTTACTAACCAATTAAAAATACTAATATCTTCAGTCATTAATTTTTCTGTTATTTTTATGCCAGCAGTGGTTAAAAGAAATATGGGAGAAGAAACTAACCTAAACTTTGGGAAAGGAAATTGAAAAGAGAAAATTGACTCAATTGCAATAAAGGACAACTATTATATGAGTATTCAATTAATTGATCCTGGCTTGCCATTTGTACTGATTTAAGCCAAAATTTAAAAACAAACACAGTTGGCTTGTCATTCAAGAAAAGAAGTGTAAACTGTTAAACTCACAATTTAAGGATTATGCTGTTTGACTGCATACATGTCAACCTGTATGATTGACCTATATTTTGTATCAATGAAAACTGACAGTGCAATATTGGTCAATTTGTATCTGAAATCCTTGGCAGGCTAAATTTAGACACTCTGCACACATAAAATGATTTAAAATTTCCTGAGGATTTAACTGTCAACTAATGTGAGCAGGAATGTCATGAATATTAATTATATTATCAGTTTGTTCAATTCTCAAATTCCAATTCCATAACACTTTCTATCCTCAAAGAGCCAATTAATGGCTAAACATAACTTGCCTTGCATAAAAGTAGAACATTACAGTTGTAAATTGAAGGTTCACTGTTAGCCTTGTCTAGACTAAAGCTAACATAATTAACCAGGGAAGATGTTCAATTCCTACCAAAGTCATCAATTAAGATGATTTATTTAAAAAAAAACTTCATTCACCTAGTCACTTTTAAAAAAAGGGTGATGAAAATCAAATTAGAAAAGAACTATTTTAATGTCAAAGTTTGAATCTAACCAAATTTAAACATGATAAAAATGCTTGGGTTGTAAAGGAAAATTGATTTTTTGATAATTTTGTCTATCAGGACTTCTTTCAGTTTGCATGTGTTTAAAAAAATCAAATTCTGTCAACTGAAAATAAGTTTATTATTAGTAATATCTCTGTGTGTGTGTACAGTTTATCATGTTGTTGTACAGATTTGGGAGAACTTTACTCAAGTTGTTTTTTTTATATACCAACAGGTCAGGATGTATGAGGTCATCCTACTCAAATTTAGGAGAAAGTCATAATTAATCTCTAACTGATTACTTCAAATCATTTAGATTTTTAAAAAAACCCAACTAAAATTCATCAAGTATTTAAAAATGAACCAAGTTTAGTAAGACAGGGGCTAGGAGAGAAAACATGAGAGCCACTGACCTCTCTTGGTCTGGTCTCCAGCTGAGCAGCTTTTAGATCCTCCAGGTGGGAAAATTTGCGGTCAAAGATACACCTGTCAGGAAATAAATGTTACACCTTTAATGGATATTTGTACAACAAATTGATCAAAGGTGCTGATCAAAGGGAGATCATCAGACAGAACACAGTGATTCCCAAACTGTGAGTCATGGTTAACTTTAGAAAGGGTCAGGGAATTAGGAAGTTATTTATATTGATGAAATAAGTACCATTTCCGCAGTGTTTACAAAAACTGACTAAATATAAAATTACACAATTTTTTTTTAAAGATACAATTTTTATTTAAATGTGTTGCAGCCATAAACAAAGTTTGGGAATCACTGATTTAAACAAATGAATATAGAAATATATATGTAGATATAAATTATAAAACCAGTTAAGTAACGGAAGAGAACAAAGACAAGCATGAAAGAAGTATATGTACAAGAACCTTTTAAGTAACTGAACAAATACAAGAACAGCACCGTCTTGTCAGTGACTAGTCCAAATTATTAAACTCCTGTCACCTAACAGTTCAAACACATTCTTTTAGTTTTGGGAAATAGAAATAAAAATAATGTTTTAGTCATGTCTATAGTGCTGAAATAAAATGTTTGACTGTTGATGACTCCAAGAAGTTGTTGGAAACAAGTGCCAGAACAAATTGTTTAACAACTAGTTACACAGAAACAAGATCTGCTAGGATGTCCTAGAGATAACATAATGAGCATCGGCTCCTCAGAGTTTCATGACCTGGTGTGTCATGGTGTAGGGAGAACATGGATCAGACTCAGTCAGACCCACAACTAAGCCAATATCAGGTTAGCTCTAGACTGTAGCAGCACTAAAAAAAGATATTGACTTGTGTCCAAGGTGACCTGTGCAGCTGTTTGTCCAATGTGCTGGACACTAGACAGTAGCAGTACTAAATCAGATCACCGACCTGTGAAGCTGTTTGTCCAATGTGTCAAAGTTCTCCAAAGATCTACGGATCATCCATGTCTTGGGCGACCCACCGGTCACTGTGACCAGGAACATCCTGGAGTCAGCAGGAAGCTCTGTGTTGTGTTTGTAGATGCTGGCATCATCACTGCATATACTCAGCTGGAATAGACAAGGACAATAACATACATGTACTACAGTTGACTAGTTTATGCTGGTGTCATCACTGCATATACTTAGCTGGAATAGACAAGGACAATAACATACTACAGTTGACTAGTTTATGCTGGTGTCATCACTGCATATACTCAGCTGGAATAGACAAGGACAATAACACACTACAGTTGACTAGTTTATGCTGGTGTCATCACTGCATATACTCAGCTGGAATAGACAAGGACAATAACATAATACAGTTGACTAGTTTATGCTGGTGTCATCACTGCATATACTCAGCTGGAATAGACAAGGACAATAACATAATACAGTTGACTAGTTTATGCTGGTGTCATCACTGCATATACTCAGCTGGAATAGACAAGGACAATAACACACTACAGTTGACTAGTTTATGCTGGTGTCATCACTGCATATACTCAGCTGGAATAGACAAGGACAATAACATAATACAGTTGACTAGTTTATGCTGGTGTCATCACTGCATATACTCAGCTGGAATAGACAAGGACAATAACATAATACAGTTGACTAGTTTATGCTGGTGTCATCACTGCATATACTCAGCTGGAATAGACAAGGACAATAACATAATACAGTTGACTAGTTTATGCTGGTGTCATCACTGCATATACTCAGCTGGAATAGACAAGGACAATAACATAATACAGTTGACTAGTTTATGCTGGCATCATCACTGCATATACTCAGCTGGAATAGACAAGGACAATAACATAATACAGTTGACTAGTTTATGCTGGCATCATCACTGCATATACTCAGCTGGAATAGACAAGGACAATAACATAATACAGTTGACTAGTTTATGCTGGTGTCATCACTGCATATACTTAGCTGGAATAGACAAGGACAATAACTTAATACAGTTGACTAGTTTATGATGGTGTCATCACTGCATATACTTAGCTGGAATAGACAAGGACAATAACACACTACAGTTGACTAGTTTATACTGGCGTCATTACTGCATATACTAAGCTGGAATAGACAAGGACAATAACATACTACAGTTGACTAGTTTATGCTGGCGTCATCACTGCATATACTTAGCTGGGATAGACAATGACAATAACATACTACAGTTGACTAGCTTATGACAGGGGACTATGTTTTTAAAGTTTGAAGAACCACTGCATCAGCTCTCTTACATCATCAGTGGCCCCAGTCCAATATAACATTAACAATATTTCTCCTTTCAACCCCATCAGATTATAATTCAATGGTGGCCAATGAGTCTTTTCTGTGTTCACATTGCGGCTCCCATACAATTTACCAAGGATATTTTACAAGGATTACTGGAACATTTCCGAGCTATGTTAACGACCCACAGTGCTTCAATTTGGCTCTCAACATTTTTTATATATTTTAAAATGGCTCTCAGTTACTACAAGCCTGGCCACCAATGTTCCCTTTAAGCTGAGCAGCCGTGCAGATATCTGACCGAGTTCTGCGCAGCAGTTTAGAATCACCGCGCAGCAAATTTGGTAAAATATTGCACAAAAAATGGATGCTGCACAACTTTGCACACTTGTTTTTTTCGCTTTGCACACGGGCCAACGAACCTTAGAGGGAACATTGCTGGCCACCCCTGTTTTAAATTGTGGCCATAAAATTTGCAGCCAAAAGAGAAAATCTCTATGTTCATCTGATAGGTTTAAATGATTTCATAAACGTGAATAAAATCATTACTTGTTGTTTTATGTGCTTAAGGACATTATATTTCAGCAATAGCTTTTAAAATGTCAAAAACTACAAAAAAGTATTTTATTAATTATGATAATAATTTGAAAAAAACAACAACCTTATATGGGTTACAGATAAACTACTGAGAATTTGTATTTTACATGTTCAAAATAAAACCTGATGTTCACAAGCCTATTACCCAAACAGCTCATCATGGGACACCATTCACAAATAACATTTGCATATTGTACTGTTAAATACAAGAAATACTGTTAAATACAAGAAATACTGTTAAATACAAGAAATACTGTAAATACCAGAAAATGTTATAGCTACTAAAGAAAAGATAACAAAATATCTATTTTGAATTGTGGCTTTATGATCTTGTACTAGATGTCATTAGACCAGGGTCAAGTCAAATGTCCCTCAATTATCTACCATAGTTATGTCCAGTCAAGAGCTCCCTGGGTTCTGTAAACAACCTTGACCCCCAGGCTCCTGACACTGACAGCGTGACATGATGAATACCTCACTCACCTTTACTGTTGGGATCTCTACTAAATCATAATGGAAGTGGGCGTATTCCTCCAGTTTGGGGAAGCGGGTCTGCTCCGGGCCCCCCTGAACCCCGCCACCCCCCTGGCCCGACGGGGATATGTGCTTGACCTTCATGGTGTTGCTAAAGCTGTGCTTGCGGACTGGGGTCTGCGGCTCCCTGCTGTCAGAGGATGGCTGGGGAAAAGATGAGGAAAGTATGTTTATATGTGTTTTGGGAGAGGGGGGGGGGTAGCAATAAAAGTGTCTGGGGCTAGCAACATGACCAGCACTTGAGATTTCTTGTAGCCAGGAGAGGAAAATATTTGAGCCTTGGAGTCTAGGGGGTACATCAAATATAGAAAACGGCATGTCCTTTTAAAGACCACTGGGTCAAGCCAGACAAAGGCATACATTAAATAATGAACACAGGATGTCTTTTAATGACCACTGGATATGTCTTTGGTAATCCATGATTATGTTATTTGTATACTATGCAGTACATCAGGATGACCAGTGGATATGTGGATATATAAGATGACCACTTAACATGATAGAGTACTAGATGGCATGTTGCGTGATCCCTCAATAAGACTCCCCAACAGTGTAGGTTCTACGTAACCCTGAGATTGTTCAGACAACAGACACTGAGAAGAACATTTGCCACACAGGTAAAGATACACAGACACTATCCAGTAGAAAAACAATCAGGCCTCTGATGTCAAATGTAATAACATTGAGGTAAAGAACTCCCCCCCCCACCCCACCAAACAACGCCAGAAAGTGGTTGTGGTAATTAGCCATGTGGTCTTTGGTGCTCAACAGGGTCAGACAAAAGTGGACCTGAAATGTCAGCCACAGAGCTCACTGGACGACTTTAATCATGACAAATTAAACTGAGATGCACTTCTCATCACGTGTGTTGTAAATATAGTTGGATTGGATGGTGCGGTGCTTGACTGTGCGGTGCGTAGCTGTGTGGTGGATGGTCGTATGGTGGATGGTCGTGTGGTGCATGGTTGTGTGGTGTATGGCTGTGCCGTGCATAACTGTGTGGTGTATGGCTGTGTCATGCATAACTGTGTGGTGTATGGCTGTGCTGTTTATAACTGTGTGGTGTATGGCTGTGCCGTTTATAACTGTGTGGTGTATGGCTGTGCCGTTTATAACTGTGTGGTGGATGGCTGTGCCGTTTATAACTGTGTGGTGGATGGCTGTGCCGTTTATAACTGTGTGGTGGATGGCTGTGCCGTTTATAACTGTGTGGTGTATGGCTGTGCCGTTTATAACTGTGTGGTGGATGGCTGTGTGGTGTATGGCTGTGCCGTGCATAACTGTGCGGTGCGTGGCTGTGTGGTGCTATCACTGTGCCATGCCTGACTCATGTTGGCATGACTGTAACGTGGCTATGTGGAGCTGTGCATATAACTAACATTATTATTCAGATTGATTAAAAGATCAACACAATGATACAGATGGTTAGTCATATAATTTGTAAATATAAGGGACTAATTAGCATGTGAAATCCAGGTCACTAACATATTGTGTGTACATTATAGACTGACATGTGTGACAGTACCATACTCAATAACAACTGATAGTAAAAAATGAAATAACAAAGCTGACATAAAAAAAGCCATGTGACCAAGTGATGTGTTGGTAAAATCTATGTGACTAATTGTTGTGTTAGTAAAACCTATGTGACTAAGTGTTGTGTTGGTAAAAGCTAAGTGACTAAGTTGTGTTGGTAACACCTATGTGACCAAGTGCCACCACTCTACGGTTGACTGACCTGCTTGCCGCTGTGTGAATGAGCGAACCCCCCCTCAGACTTGATGGTGCCAGAGCTTCCCTTCCTGTGGGTGGCCTCCTCACCATTTAGGGGAACATTTCTGTGGACAAAAACAAGACAAACTGTAGGCATTGAACGTACATGGTTACACTGAGTAGTTGGAACAAACAAGACATCAATTTCAATACAAGTGTTGCAAGGGAAATAACTGATCTCATCTTGCTCATACAGGATACATGTCTGTGACAAAGCCATATTATTTATATATATATATATAACATACATGACATATATATATAAAAGCTCAATTTTCCAATCAGAATCATGTGCTATAGTTTATGCATGTGAAAAGTGATGATCTGATAAAGTGCAAGCCTAAGACCATCTAATATTGAGGATTTTGTATTAAAACTTGAAAGTGATCCTATCGCCCCAATGTTCAAGTAGCCATCAGGACATGTGAGGCCAGTCATTATGATGTTTATAATTCACTTGAATGCGTCTTGACAATGTATATTAATTGAAAGTCTCAAAGATGACTGTTCTGATTTTGAAACCTTATGCTGTACATTTTTTTAAAAATTAGCATTTCAACCAAAAAATTGAATGATGTAAATCAAATCCAACGCTTAAAATATACACAACTGGCTAAAATGACCAATAATGCTGGATATTGTGGATTTGTTTCATTTACTTAAGCTTTTTGATGAATTCCCTCAGTTTACCCTAGCAACTCAAGCTGCCTGTATATCCACAGCCTGTTAATCCGATCTTTAAAAAAAAGTAGGTTTATGTTAGGCAAGCTAAGCAGAACACCTTTTAAATAAACAACTTTCTGGGTTTACTTTTCTTTCTCTTTGCTTTTGTTGGCTTTTGTTTTTAGAACTTGGTGTGGTCTGGGTGGGCTGGGGGAGGGGGAGAGGGGGGGGGAGTTTGTTTGCAGTTTATGCTGCAGCTTAGAAACAAGAGGATCAGGTTCCACCATGAAAATATGGAATATTTTTTTTTAGAAAGTCTTGTTTGTGGAAGAGATTGGCAGGTTTTGCCAACATTGTTGGCCAGTGGTTGGGTTTGGTGGCCATGGGGGTGGCAGGTTATAGCCAACATTGTTGGCCAGTGGTTGGGTTCGGTGGCCATGGGGGTGGCAGGTTATGGCCAACATTGTTGGTCAGTGGTTGGGTTCGGTGGCCATGGGGGTGGCAGGTTATGGCCAACATTGTTGGTCAGTGGTTGGGTTCGGTGGCCATGGGGGTGGCAGGTTATGGCCAACATTGTTGGTCAGTGGTTGGGTTCGGTGGCCATGGGGGGTGGCAGGTTATGGCCAACATTGTTGGTCAGTGGTTGGGTTCGGTGGCCATGGGGGTGGCAGGTTATGGCCAACATTGTTGGTCAGTGGTTGGGTTCGGTGGCCACGGGGGTGGCAGGTTATGGCCAACATTGTTGGTCAGTGGTTGGGTTCGGTGGCCATGGGGGTGGCAGGTTATGGCCAACATTGTTGGTCAGTGGTTGGGTTCGGTGGCCATGGGGGTGGCAGGTTATGGCCAACATTGTTGGTCAGTGGTTGGGTTTGTTATGGCCAACATTGTTGGTCAGTGGTATGGTTAAGGGGTTGGGTTCAGTGGCCACGGGGGTGGGTCAATGACTGGGCCAACCATTAAATTATCAGCAGTTCCAAATCATGTTCCTCAACCCTTTTTTTTTCTTTTTTGCATCCCTTATAAAAATTGAACACTTTAACATTTTGTTGATTAGTACAAGATTTTACTAGCAGGCAACAAAAAAATGAAGGGGTCAGATGTTGGGAGGCAAGCCATGTAAAGTTGGTTGAAATATGAAGAGGGGGGGAGGAGAGGAGGTATTAAAACTCTCCTCAAGATGTAAACATTATTTAACATCAAAGAGCAGAAAAAAACATCCAAACCTTGGGACTGGAAACTGGGAGCGGAAGGTAGGTGGGACTGGTGGTGGTGGGGGGGGGGTACAAGGAAGCAGACAGAGAATGGATGAATATAGTAAACAAGTGTGTAAGGCAGCAGGTAAATGGCTGGCAAGATGATACCTGTAGGAAGGTAAGGAAGGTTCAACACTTATTTATCCATTGGGGAATTGAAGATTGATTTGTCACATTGCTCCTGATATTTTAAGCCAGTTTGAGCAATGCTGCAGGGATTTTAGAGTCTGGCAAGGGGTCAGATATTTCAAGGCAGATTGGGAAATACTTTTAGCTTTTAAGAGTCAAGTTTTAAAAAACACTGTCTGAAGAACAGATTTAATCAAAAGAATTTCTAAACAGCCTATGCTATGTCATCCAGTTAGAATAAGTGGAGTGACATATTTAAACAAAATTTAATCATAATTTAATAATTGTTCAAAATCTTTAAATTAAAGGCTGGTGGTCTAATATGAAAGACAAGAGTTATAAAATCATGTTAGAGAATGCTCCTTTATGTCAAATAAGAAATTATTTTTTAAAAACATTAAAATTTCTACATTGTAGCAATTAGCAACTTCCTGTTAAATGTTAGCAACTTATACTGATTGATTATTAGAAAGTCCTTTTTGTTTTTTTAAAACAACATCAAATTATTTCCCTTGTTTGTGGTAAGTCAAGGTAAATTTGCTCTAGAATCACATATTATTTATGTAACATGTCATAAATAAGTAAACATAATAAATTCCACATGAAAAAGTACATGCATCACTGCATTTGATTTGAGAACTTTATTTCTCTCTATTTGGAATAATAATAGTTTTATGAGATATGTCAAGATTTGTATAGTGGAGTTGACACAGTTATGGCCCCTTATTAATGCAAGGCACAAATTAGAGGTGAGTAATGAGGACAACAGTATGTATATGAAAGAAGACAACTTTATGATTACATAACAGTTCATTGGCTGTGGCAACAATACAGTTTATCTAACTTGCTATGGCAACAATGCAGTTTATGTATATGGCTATGGCAACAATACAGTTTATCTAACTTGCTATGGCAACAATACAGTTTATCTAACTTGTTATGGCAACAATACAGTTTATCTAACTTGCTATGGCAACAATACAGTTTATCTAACTTGTTATGGCAACAATACAGTTTATCTAACTTGCTATGGCAACAATGCAGTTTATGTATATGGCTATGGCAACAATACAGTTTATCTAACTTGCTATGGCAACAATACAGTTTATCTAACTTGTTATGGCAACAATACAGTTTATCTAACTTGCTATGGCAACAATACAGTTTATCTAACTTGCTATGGCAACAATACAGTTTATCTAACTTGCTATGGCAACAATACAGTTTATCTAACTTGCTATGGCAACAATACAGTTTATCTAACTTGCTATGGCAACAATACAGTTTATCTAACTTGCTATGGCAACAATACAGTTTATCTAACTTGCTATGGCAACAATACAGTTCATCTAAATGGTACACAGCCATTGGAAAAGTAGGCCAACAAGAGAAATGGATACATAGTGGAACTGGCTTTAGCCACATGACCAGAAAGACAAAACATATTAGAAACATAGACACATAACCAACTACTTTACTACTTTATAACTACATGCAGCAGTGGCCCCAAACATTGTTAGAGTCACGCTGAATAGGGGATAAAAAATGATCCGAACAAGCTGATGCATTTCGGAAGTATGAAAACATCGGCTAAAATATGTCAACTAAATGAGCTACCACAAATATGTCAACTAAATGAGCCACCAAACTATTAGTTTGGGGACCACTGACTGACATGCCTGTATTGAACAAATATTCAGAATACCAGGCTTTGGTTAACAGTCAATTGTAACAGGTTCTAGCTTTGTTTTGTTGGCGGTGAGCTTCTCTGTAACATGCCTCTGTGTTGGTCTATAGATCCTGTAACATGCCTCTGTGTTGGTCTATAGATCCTGTAACAAGCCTCTGTGTTGGTCTATAGATCCTGTAACATGCCTCTGTGTTGGTCTATAGATCCTGTAACATGCCTCTGTGTTGGTCTATAGATCCTGTAACATGCCTCTGTGTTGGTCTATAGATCCTGTAACATGTCTCTGTGTTGGTCTATAGATCCTGTAACATGCCTCTGTGTTGGTCTATAGATCCTGTAACATGCCTCTGTGTTGGTCTATAGATCCTGTAACATGTCTCTGTGTTGGTCTATAGATCCTGTAACATGCCTCTGTGTTGGTCTATAGATCCTGTAACATGTCTCTGTGTTGGTCTATAGATCCTGTAACATGTCTCTGTGTTGGTCTATAGATCCTGTAACATGCCTCTGTGTTGGTCTATAGATCCTGTAACATGCCTCTGTGTTGGTCTATAGATCTTGTAACATGCCTCTGTGTTGGTCTATAGATCCTGTAACATGTCTCTGTGTTGGTCTATAGATCATGTAACATGTCTCTGTGTTGGTCTATAGATCCTGTAACATGCCTCTGTGTTGGTCTATAGATCCTGTAACATGCCTCTGTGTTGGTCTATAGATCCTGTAACATGTCTCTGTGTTGGTCTATAGATCCTGTAACATGCCTCTGTGTTGGTCTATAGATCCTGTAAACTGCCTCTGTGTTGGTCTATAGATCCTGTAACATGCCTCTGTGTTGGTCTATAGATCCTGTACCATGCCTCTGTTTCAACACATCTTCAATGAGCCCATACAATAGCATGCTAATCTGTTCATCCAGTCACATAGTTCATGGTAAAACACTTGAAAGTTCCCTGTCCAATTCAAAGATATTCATTTCAGCTCAAATGTAGCTATAAAAACAACCCATTACAACTACAGCTTCATTTAAATAAAAAAAACAACAACAAAAAAACCAAGCAAGCAAGCAGAAATTCAAATCATAAAAAAAACACTTGAAATATGCTTAGAAAAAAACAACAGATGACTTTTGCCTCAGAAAAATCCCTGCTGAAATATGGCTGATATCCCCCCCCCCTCCCTCCACACTTTTTTTTTCTTTCCTCTGAAAAAGCATGCTTTTCTGTAAGGGAGGTCATAAGAACACATGTTATAATAGTATATGATGTTCCTTTGGGAAGTGATAAGAACACATGTTATAATAGTGTATGATGTTCCTTTGGGAAGTGATAAGAACACATGTTATAATAGTATATGATGTTCCTTTGGGAAGTGATAAGAACACATGTTATAATAGTATATGATGTTCCTTTGGGAAGTGATAAGAACACATGTTATAATAGTATATGATGTTCCTTTGGGAAGTGATAAGAACACATGTTATAATAGTGTATGATGTTCCTTTGGGAAGTGATAAGAACACATGTTATAATAGTATATGATGTTCCTTTGGTAAGTGATAAGAACATATGCTATAATAGTATATGATGTTCCTTTGGAAAGTGATAAGAACACATGTTATAATAGTATATGATGTTCCTTTGGGAAGTGATAAGAACACATGTTATAATAGTATATGATGTTCCTTTGGGAAGTGATAAGAACACATGTTATAATAGTATATGATGTTCCTTTGGGAAGTGATAAGAACACATGCAATAATAATATATGATGTTCCTTTGGGAAGTGATAAGAACACATGCAGTAATAGTATATAATTTTGCTTGCTACATGTCGGCTGAGCCCATGCTTGCTGTCAACCGACTGAAATGAAGTCATGCGTAAACTGGTCAACTAAAGATTGGTTTCTGGATGCTGTTACTGCCGGATGGTTACACCATACCTTAGGTCAATCAAGGTCATACGCCGAGGCTTGAGGTTATGGCCCTGCCTCCGTCTTGAAATCTGCGGGGTCCCGTATATATTCTGCACGTTGAACATGTTGTTGCGCCCGGCTTCCGTGAACATCTTGGCCAGGCCTTGCGGTCAAATGGAGCGGCTGCGGTAGACTTTCTAAATATTACCCAGGGCCAGTTGGTCAGATCTCCGAAGAGGTCATCCAGGTCCGCACAGGTTTTAGGGCCCCGGTTAAACTAATCCGAACGCTGTCATTTTTACACAAAGATTTTGAGATGTACTCCAGTCCAATGAATCAGCTTCATGAATGATGTGGATATGAATGAACAAGTTTTAGTTACAACAGTCCGACCACTTCATGAACAATCCAGTGCATTCTAGGAGCTTGAACCTGAGGAAATTCCCATTGAAAAAACCAAAGTCCAGAAGTTTGGGTAAATCCTAAAGATGACAGAGCTACTTGGTGGTGAGGGGCTCAGTTTTTGTGTGACCAGTTTGTGGCCATTCACCATGATAACTCCTGCACATGTTCAAGTGGTGTGTCAAGACTGTAAGACTTAGGGAGCAAATAGTTTTAACCTAAAAATTACAAGATATGGGTGAGACTGCAATCAGGCTTTTGTAGAAAAAAAGATTTATTTAAAAAGGGTAAATATAGGCCTAATAGGACTAACAAAATAAATAACTTTGTTGTTTTTGTGATGTCCTGTCACGGCTATATATAACCTGTTTAAATAACACATATTTTTTAAACCTAAAAATAATAAATAAGTACATGTACATACAAAATAATCTTGGTGATTGAAAACAAAACATTAAAAAACATATCTCAATTTCCGATAGGTAGGAATCAATAAACAAAGACACGGCTGATACATCCAGGACCTAGCTGACCATATGTTGGTCAAAGTGACATAACATGTTTAAGTATTCAACTCAAAGCAAAGCATTAGCTAGATGAACGCTGACACTGCAATACTGTTGGTCTTTATGAGAACAAAACACATCCCTAGAACAAGAGGAAATACTTTTGCGATCTCTCTTTTGAATCGGCGGCGGCACCAAAATTGTGGAACAGTCTTCCAGTACTTCCAGAATTTTTGAACTAATGTGAAAATGAATATCTATTAAAGAATAATTTGAAGACTTTTTTAAATTTGATATAGTATTTAAACATCAAAGCGCTGCCAAGCATACTAGTATAGCATGGATAGTATTATCGCTATAGAAGAAGAAAGCATTCATTTATTCAAATAATGGAACCTTTAAAAAAAAATTGATGCTGTCTTTCCCATTCCCAAACTTGTATATGGGACTTCAGCCCCTTTGACGGACAATTGTCTTTCAATAAATCATTTCCATTGCCAATAGGTAAAGGAATAACTCAAAGATTAGTTGTGAGCATATATCTCATTAAACATTAAACACCTATTCTTTTAAAATGAAAGATAAGTATTACAACGAAAGATAAGTATTACAACGAAAGATAACTATGACAATGTAACATACATTTCCTTATACTTATATTAAATATAGGTACTGTATATGAATTAACACACAGTAGAGTTAGTGTTACACTGTGATGCATATACAGTATACACATCCAACAATGAATGAAGGAACTCAAATTCCACCTCAATCAATAAACACAACCCAACACAACACAAACGCTGGTTTTGTCCTAGTCAAAGTAAAGTGCCATATGATTCACTGGCTGTACAAAATGTGTCACTCACTGTTTACTTTCAAGTCAAGGGCCAACTTGTAGCTGGTGACAATGAGCACAGCACAGCCAACCAGGCCTACTTCCAGTATCAGCACAGTTCCAGCACCGGTCAGATGTTATCACCCCCGTGCTGACCACACCCCCTCCTCCCCCCCAGCGCCAGCAGCCAACAAGACAAAGTCAAGTAGGACAAGAGTGGACAACACCACAATCTGGTGACCAGGCCATTGTGTGGTGACAGTGTCGTGTTTACTGGTGCACCATGACCAAACGTCAGGCACTTAGTACAGTCCCTTCACTAACAGTACTAACAACTTCCGGTGGTGAGGGGTTAAAAAGGGGAGGGGTGAAGATACGCAGAAACTGACTGGGGGGGGGTGCCGACTTGGGTAACAGGGGACGCCAAGAGTAGACTTTAAATGGGGTGTTGCTGGAAGGGTAAATGCAATGTTGACAGACGTGCAATGACAGATGCAAGTAAATATAACATTGACTTCTTTTTTTTTGGCTAACACCCCAGTTCAATTGACAATTCTACATTGTCACCTGGTTTCTAAAGCCTTGATAAAAACGATGTCAAGGTGTTACATGTCCATAATATCATATCGCAGACACCAGTAACAAGTTTAAACCAACAAGGCACATCTAACCCATATGGGTCGTCAAATAGCAAATAGTGAGTGGGTCAAGAGATTTCAATGTCAATGAGTGTGTGTGTGTGTTGGGGGGGGGAGTCCTGAGTTTAGGGGTGGGGTAAAGAGTGTTGCAGTCAACGAGAAGAGCAGGAAGTTGAATGCAAGGATAACACAAACACACAAACTACCGGTAGTCCCTAAAAATTAAGGTAGTCTGAAATTATGAACAAAGGTTGGCTTGATGTCTGATATATATCCTAGGTATATCTTTGATGTTTAATGGTGCTGCGCTGGTAGGGGGCATGGTCCTACTGATAAAACAATAAACACAATGAGAAAAACTATTGTGCCGCAGGTTGACACCACACAGAGTGAGAGTAATAACCAGCTCACTGCTGAACAATCAACCATTAGCACACACGTCAGTTACATGCAATCACAAACGGACATGAGCCACCACTGTGACCTTTGAATCAACGAGTGTACATGTATAAACCATTCAATAAATGTACACCTAAGTTGGTGCTGATCAGTACGTCAGACCGTCTTATGTTTACCAATGTCCGTCTTATGTTAAGTAATGTCAATGTCCTTATGTTTACCACTGTCTTGTCTTTTATTTACCAATGTCCGAATCATACGAGTATCATACATCCTCCTAATATGTCAGAATCATACATCTCCCTAATATGTCAGAATCATACATCTCCCTAATATGTCAGAATCATACATCTCCCTAATATGTCAGAATCATACGTCTCCCTAATATGTCCAAATCATACATACCTCTATGTCAGAATCTCACATCTCCTGAATATGTCTGAATCTAACATTCCCCTAAAATCGACTGACGTCAATAAATACCATAATACTTACAGATGAAACATGCCATATACATTTTGACGGAATTTGATTTTGTGATGTTAATGTTATTAACCGGTAATCCCTTATTTCAGTTCAGCGCATTTTATATTTCAAGTTGTCAAAAAAACATTTTTTCAAACTTACTTCATTTAATTATTATTATGAAATATTTTTTTTTGTTGAAATAAAATTACTATTTTACAATTTGTACGAAATAAAAATGTGTATATTTCACTATCTTCTGTGACTAACGGCGCCATTGTTGTTGTTGGAAGTCTGCTTTTAAAAACTTTTTTCTAAGTCTAAGTTAAAAACCCCTTTTAAACTCAACAAAACAAACGAAAAAATAATTGCAAAGCATTAAATACTTTTTTTAATATCTGATTTAAGAGTTTAAATCAGTAAAAATAAGTTATTTTATTTATTTTGTTCTAAAAATTTAAAATGCGTTGAAATAAGGGATCATTACCTTATTAACCTTCATCTTGATAACTTGTCTCTGGTCTTTTAAAAACATAAAAATTAAGTATCAAAATGTTCTTATAAAAATTTGTTTCAATGTAACGGAAATAGCACAAATGCCTTGAGTCCCTTCGACCAAGAAGCCTGTATGATACTCATCTATGGCCACAACACATCCACTCACCAGTGTTGGCGCCAAGTGTTAAGCCAGACAACCCTGGTGCTGTGAGGCCCAATGTTTGGGACCAAGCCTACCACTAAGCTCCAGACAAACATACCCCAGCTGCCCGTCTGGTCAAACCAACAGCTGGTACACACACACGGCAACACTTCAGTGGACAGTGGTCAGGTCCGGCCACACCCGCGGACTACAACGCTAACGACGTTAAGAAATACAGAGAAAGCCGCACATCTACAGGTTAACCCCCAGTATTTTGCCGTCCACATAATCCAAACAGACTGTCCACAAGGGGAGGTCACCCAACCAACATCCTAAGCACAATATTTTGTCGCATCGATTTCTCTGCCCCTTTCTTCATTTTCGTGGCAGCAGCACCGTCCCCCCCCCCTTCCCACCATCACGCGTACACTTTTTTCTTACAATCCACACATCTCCCCAAATCTCTCTAGTGCTCTCCTGGCAGTGGCAAATGGGGGTAAAGTGCTGGGGGGTGGGGGGTTATACGACAGCCTGGGGGACAAAGACGGCTGGCATTGGACAGTTGAGGAGGAGGAGGCTACAGGCACACAGCAACAACATGGCCACAGGCGCGTGGAGGTGGGGGCGGGTGGGTGGGTGGGGGGGTTAAGCCACCACAAAGGATGTGACAAAAACACAATGGACTCAACAACTGTTCCCCCTCCCGCGTCACCCCCCTCTCTCAGGCCGGCGGATTATCGTATTAACCTAACCAGGCCGGACTACTTCCTGGCATTTCGTCGCGTGATTTCCATCTCCTTCATAATGCCGCCGTGAGCCGTCATCTATCACTCTTAATGAACACTCTCACACCTGCTCGCACGTTATTGAACAACTCTTTCCTATAGATACATCACCGTCTATACAGACATATTCACGTTATTGAACAACTCTTTCCTATAGATACATCACCGTCTATACAGACATATTCACGTTATTGAACAACTCTTTCCTATAGATACATCACCGTCTATACAGACATATTCACGTTATTGAACAACTCTTTCCTATAGATACATCACCGTCTATACAGACATATTCACGTTATTGAACAACTCTTTCCTATAGATACATCACCGTCTATACAGACAGACTCACGTTATTGAACATTTTTTCCCATATATACATACATCACTGTCACTGAATCGAGTAGCTGTTGTTCCTTTGACAATCCCTTGTCCGTTGACAGTCCCTTGTCCGTTGACAGTCCCTTGTCCGTTGACAGTCCCTTGTCCGTTGACAGTCCCTTGTCCGCTGACAGTCCCTTGTCCGTTGACAGTCCGTTGTCTGTTGACAGTCCCTTGTCTGTTGACAGTCCGTTAATTGAGAGACGGGGTTTGATCTCACTACAACTAAACGTAATCAGGTCAATCCCATAGTGCACATGACACACACACTATGGAAAACATTTATTTATCGTCTCATGGTGAGTCAGAACGTCGCTTGTGTTTGATTGGCACTTGAGGGCTACGTCACCAGCAGAAGTCAAGGGGACGAAAGCGCTCACAAACAAACATTTCAGGAGAACATTAAAAAAAATAGAGGATTTTATGCTGTCAATCTACACGCGTTGACCTGCTGTTGCTATAAACTTCCTGTACAGTCTCAAGGGACAGGGAGGTCCAGCATAGGGAAAGCGATGCCAATATTAAATTTAGTGGTAACTTTCAACACTCTAGCGAGACTCTAGTCCATGTTCCTTTCAACTGTCAAGTGTGTGGAGGGATGTGATTACATGGATGTAAGTGATGGTATAACAAAGACCTCTTGACTTCACAGACATCAGGCCAAGTTGATCACATATAAGAGAAGAACTGAGTCGGGCGCCACGGAGCCTGACTGCACTGATCAACCTGTAACCAGATCCGACAGGTCTCACCGGCCCTGCATTGTACACACAGACAACCGGACGTGCGGCAACTGACAAGCACTCAGTACCCTACCAGGGCTGTGACGTCACAGAGGCCAAAACTCAGTGCTAGATTTACCTATCTGCTAAACAAGCTTTAGCTTAGGACCCCCGCCTTCTTGCGGAATAAAAAAATATATCATATTTGGCATTGATATAGAATATCTGGACTTCAAAAGGGTCCCCATATCTCAAATAGCTTAGGGCCCCATCAAGTTTAAATTCTGCCCTGCCAAAGCTTAACTGTTTCGGTATCTTAACAGTTTTATTTCGGACTTCTATACACTGTATTAAAGAATTTTAAAAATAAATAAAATTAACGGTATATTTGAATCTCCCTATGAATATTCATGAGTGTTAGACACTAAGCCGCAGAAGCGTACCTTGGGTTAATATCGCCCGGGGGTGGGACGATAGCATTCGCAGCAACCTTAAAAAAAATAAAAAATTGTCTCATGTTGACAGAAACAAGTACCCACCCCACCCCCACCCAATCGCCCATCTAAGTCTAAGCCACACTATCAAGGCTTTGTACCGGACCGGAAATATGAACGCTTATATACGCGAACACGCTATTTATTAGGTAACTCAGCTATTTTTAGAACCTAAACTTAATGCATTAAAAAAACATCTTCCACCAAGTGTCCCCAATGCGGAGCGGGATTATTTATTTCTTTAAATGATGAACGTAGCTTGTGTAATGTCGTTATATGTTGTAGTTATGTCATGTATGTTTAATAATGATTGTTATATGTGTATAAATATTTTTTATGTAAAGCGCTGTGAGCCCAGCCACTTGCTGGGGTACAGCGCTATAGAAATTCTCAAATTATTATTATTATACCCCAGTGCTGATTGTTGTAAACACCCCAACAGCGTGAGAGTCCCCCAAATATCCGCCGACATTCCGAAAGCTGACAATTCGATTACCGACACAGAGAAGAAAGCAAAGAAAATTTACCTGCGAAATATTAGGACCAGATTCTTGGAGCAGGAAGGGAAGCAACTCATCGACGACAACATGTGAATTACAAGAGTCTCTGCCTTGGGCCAATGTAATCCTCCATTATTTGGGAGCCGTCGAGTTTGGATTCACGTGCCCCTCCATCGGGTTTGAGAACCTTTGTGGGGGGGGGGCGGGGCGCCCAGCGTCACTCAGGGTGTAGGAAAGGAAGGCGAACCACCACACTTCCGCTCACATCCTGGCGTTACATGCATGAATGCGTGTGGCGTGCCTGGCGTCACGTGACCTGTGTCTAAATTTAGCAGACAAAGTCACGTGGCCTATATCGAGGCATTAACGCAAACATTCCAAAAAAAAACGCTTAGCTACGTATTCGATTCGTTTGAAACTTATGATGAAATCAAGATTCCATGCAAACAGGAAAGTGATTTCACGTTGACTCAAACCAGTTTACGGAAATTGATTTTTAAAATTACACATTGAAACAGTTGGCGCGCTTTTCAAAGTACGTTCTGATGAAACTTTTGACACACTGGTTAAAGAGAAATATTTTATACACAAAACAAAAATGATGAACAACACTAAAACTTATCCCAAATGTGGTAACGGAGGACAGACAGACACGAGTAATCGCTACAACACCTGTGGCTGGAGTACAAGTCACATATAAAAGTGATCAATTCATGTGAATATCCACGTTGGTCTTATCAAACAATCTGCCAGTGAGAGACTTGCTGTAGAACAATGTTACTTACGTGCTAGCACTGAGCCGCCTAAGACATGTATTTATTTTAGGTCTAAGTCAAGGCTAAGCTAAGCTGTTGGTTGTTAACAAAAATGTTTATAACGTGTTTAGAAGATGATGTATCTGACTAAAGGCTATTCTGATTTTATAAATGTCCAAGGTATTTAAAATTAGGGAATCCCAGTGACGTCACATATCCTCATTCCCAAAGACTGCAAATTTTCGTACGAACAAAAAAATTATTTTTTAAAAATCGCACGAGGTTCCACTTTATTTATAGCACGTGACAACTCAAAGTGTTGGGAGTTCCTAGATGTGACGAGCGATAGTTTACCGGGAAAACATGAAGGAAATATAAACGGATGAACGAATATTGGTACATAACGCATGACATGAGACAAACAAAGATTAGACACGTAGCTTAGCGTTGGGATCACTGACTCCTGCAATGTTTTTTTTTGGTGTCTTAACTAAGGGTCCGCTATTTCACACGAGCCCCAAGTGGATAATTCATTGAAATAGAAATAGTCAATGTTCATGAAATAGTCAATGTTCATGAAATAGTCAATGTTCATGAAATAGTCAATGTTCATGAAATAGTCAATGTTCATGAAATAGTCAATGTTCATGAAATAGTCAATGTTCATGAAATAGTCAATGTTCATGAAATAGTCAATGTTCATGAAATAGTCAATGTTCATGAAATAGTCAATGTTCATGAAATAGTCAATGTTCATGAAATAGTCAAAGTTCATGTTTCTAAAAGTCGGTGACGACGATGAGTAACGTCTCTATTTATTGGCCAGCACCAAGTGCAGACTTCCTGTTTGTTGACAACATATCGCACAGGAAACAACCGGGGAATTAAATATAACATTGTCATCAAAGTTAGTCAGGGGCTTTTAACTTATTACAATGTAGAGAAATACTGTAGCACTAAAACTGGCGGCAAAGACATCTGTCTTTAACCGCTCGTGTTAAATCAAAGGCTCCATACTTCAAACTAGGAAATCTAGTTTTACTTTTAGTAATCAATTTTTTCAGTTAAATTTAGTTTTAAAAAAAATAAACAAATTATACATTTGACATTTGGTTTTTATGGTATGTTCAGAGTAAATCCGAGCAGCCAGCTAACCAGGACAATAGACCCCGCCCCACACCACCAGGCACATTTCATTGACATGGCCAATGACTAGGCTCTTTACTTCCTTGTACAAATGTCTAGTTCAGAAATGCTGATGAGACTTCTAAAGACATTTTAGTCTAAGTCTAACGGCCCCTTAGATGAGTTGTGACTATTACCGACACAGCTCTAGCTAACGGCCACTTAGATGAGTTGTGACTATTACCGACACAGCTCTAGCTAACGGCCCCTTAGATGAGTTGTGACTATTACCGACACATCTCTAGCTAACGGCCCCTATACCATATCAATCAATTCTATGAATGCCTACTTCAAATATCAAATAAAAAAAATAACAGTACGATTTAAACTGAAAACTGATATAATGTTTCAAAACAAATCAATTGCTTTGTTTCTTGTAAAGTTAGCGTATATATTTATGCATGTATATATTTTGTGGTAAAATATTTATGGTGTGAAAAGAATACAAACATGCTCAATTACATATGATGAAAGTAAAAAATATTTGGGCATACGTGGAATTAAGTGAGGCAGAATTAACGGCGGAAACGGGCGTCATTTGAGACGTAGGTACCGTTGTAATATATTCAGGTGGATATGGAGTATCTGTCTTAACACGACTGTGCTCGCTAAGTATGGATGATGAATACGTGTAGATCTATGATTAGTTCTCAAATGAACCTTGAATGAATCAGGCAGCGCGTCAACTCGTGTCATCTTATTGCAGTGAAAGTAACGTGACCTATCGACATCGTAGATGTGAAGGAAGACTCGAAGCTATATTCATTGTTTGAATCAAGGGCAGTCAATTAATCAATTAATGTTACACATTGCTCCGTGGTTAATCAACTTCAACCAACCGCAACTAATGATTTCCATGATTTTTCTTACAGTGCCTTCAGGAATCTGAGTTGAACAGACCCCAGAATGCCACCAAAAACTGTTGGGTTCGGGAAAAGGGGGGGGGGTAAGGTTTTAATTTTGAGGGCAGAGGACTCGCCTGTAAAGTACAAATATCAAGTAATCAATAAAACCCAAATAGTCTTGAGAAAGCGACCAATCCAAGTGTGTGTGTGTGGGGGGGGGGAGGTCAACAAAGAGGGCCTCCCAGCTATTAACACAGCGGTGACCGAACTCAGGGGAGAGTAGCGCCGTGTGAGTCTGGTACAGAGTTCACATGGCTTCAAGGAACAAATCGATCGACTCGACACGTGCGAGGCGTCACTTGATTAGCGGCGGAAACTCACAGGGGGGAACTGGAGGGTGTCGGGGGGACAGGGCCGCCTGCGTGGGTTGTGCTCAACCCACCAGTAACAATAAGACCTATCTTAGGTTTGGCTCGGACATTGCTACACTACAGAAGACGGTTGAACACTTGAGATTAATGAGCCAACACATACCACCGCAGAGCCCTTCACTCAGCCAAACTAATTACAACTATTATTTGAATATTCTTTTAAAGCTGTTAAAAAATATGGTCTTATGAGGATTTGAACAACGTCCCACCCACTCCCACCCCGACATAAAAGTAAATATAGAAAATTCTAGCGGGGTTTCCCGGTTTGATCTTTGAAGAACTACGAGCGTTTGAGTTTAGTGTCTAAAGGCGGCAGACAGCAGCAGCTGTCCAATTATAATGACCCTTGTATGATAAGCTGAAGTTGTCAAATAATATCCAAAGTTGATGTACACATTTTATGTATTATTATTATTATTATTATTGCTATTGTTTGAAATAATGAACTGATACAAGAGACTCGTAATCAAAGTACAGAGGCATTTGTGTCAGTTCATCATTTAATATCACCAGTCTCAATATCAGCGCTGTCCAGGCAGTCTGTCCAACGGTGAGAAACATGGAGTCTGTCCAACGGTGAGAAACATGCAGTCAAAGAGCTTATTCCCACCCCGGAGACCCGATTGGTCACGGAACGATTTTAATGACGTCACCCCCTTTCAATAACACTCGGCAGTTGTCAAGTGTCCCCGCTTGGCCTGAAACGGTCCCACACCGTTGTTTTGATCCACATGGCAAGGTGAGCGCTGGACTCATTGAACTCTATCAGTATAGGAGTCAGTGAGCTGCGCTATCACTCTATCGCTACAGGAGTCAGTGAACTCTATCGCTATAGGAGTCAGTGAGCTGCTCTATCGCTCTATCGCTATAGGAATCAGTGAACTCTATCGGTATAGGAGTCAGTTAGCTATATCGCTATAGGAGTCAGTGAGCTGCTCTATCACTATAGGAGTCAGTAAGCTCTAGCCAAGTCATGGGAATAAAACAAGACACACGCCATAAAGAAGAAGAAGACAGTAAGGCTAACACAACAACCACCAAACATTGAGTAAACTATTGGAACAAGAGCACCAACAGCGCAACCTACGCGCCGTGCTGTGGTCATCGGTTCAACACCAGTCTCGAAAAGACATGTCAATATCACATCTACAGTAAGTACCTCACACAATTGTTGTTCTATGACCATCATACTCAACCGGTATAATCCGATTATGAATTAATGATATCTCGCAGTAACGGTTCACTTAATCAAACACTTTTCCTCACACGTGTATTACACAGGTATGAATAAGAACGCGGTCGAGAACTTCGTTTTGAAAACAACGCACAACCACCACCAATCAACGAGACCACATCAGTGCCTTCATAACATTTTTTTTTCAAACTTCCGAAACCTTTCGGTGAAGATTGATCTATCTGTCCACTTAATCCTCAGGCCTGTTATAGTTATGTGGACAAAAATAACCTCCGATATTTCAATATTGAAACACACCACTGACCAAAGAGCACGCCACTGGCTGGCTGAGCACACCACTAAACTAACACCCTTCCCCCAACACAGCACGCGCCTACCCCCACCCCCAGCCCCACCCTCCGAGGTCGCCAACCTGAGACCGTCCATGAAGGTGAGTTAACGATGACACATGCCGGGTGGCTCATAAAGAAACCGGGCGATCCGGGCCGTACTGGAATCGCACTGAGCCGGATGTCGCTCTAAGAACAACACTGGGCGGTATCAGATGTGGCGGAATCGATAGGCGGCGGCTCCGGGCGTCTGTGCGTGGGGGACGCGGACGATATTTGAGGAATCGATAAAAGCCAGGGACACTTGTCTTAGATTTAGATGGGATTAGGAAAATATAAAAAGACGAGTCCCGAATTGTTCCCAAATTAAAATCTTTATTTTGAATGCAGAGAATATCAAGTATCGATTGAAATAGAAAAAGTAGGGAATTAAATTAAGATTGATTGAATGAATAAACATGTTCTGGAATTGAAAGAATGGAACAGCAGATATACACGAGAGACACAAGCATGGAAGGAAAGACCAGTGAAAGGAACTGTAAATATGAGATAAAGAAATACATTTGTTGAGCTGTGACATGTAGTTAGTTTCCTGGTGTTTGAATGTGACGCTTTGGTTCAATGGTGACTAACTTCTTGGTGTTTGAATGTGACGCTTTGGTTCAATGGTGACTAACTTCTTGATGTTTGAATGTGACGCTATGCTTCAGTCAAGACTAACTTAGTCTATCGGTGTTTGAATGTGACGCTTTGGTTCAATTGTGACTAATTTAATGGTGTTTGAATGTGACGCTTTGGTTCAATTGTGACTAATTTAATGGTGTTTGAATGTGACGCTTTGGTTCAAATGTGACTAATTTAATGGTGTTTGAATGTGACGCTTTGGTTCAATTGTGACTAATTTAATGGTGTTTGAATGTGACGCTTTGGTTCAATTGTGACTAATTTAATGGTGTTTGAATGTGACGCTATGCTTCAGCTACGGTGTTTGTAGTGACTATCTTAGTCTCCCGGTGCTTGCATGTGACGGTACAGTGGTGTGGTGACTAAGTCCATTGTGTTCCCATACAACTGAGTTGTAGGGCCTGTGCTATAATCGTGCTCACTGACAGCTGGCCATTATGCAGGCACTCTACACAGCTAATGACAAACAGAAACAAATAGAGCCAACACTGCAGTAACTAGTTGATGTATACATAATTTGTATCACGCAAAGCAGAGAAGTTGCTGATCAGATGTGTTTGTAGTGAAAAGCCAGCAATACCAGATGTCCCTCATTGTCAAAACCCTTCTAGGTCTCAAGAGAGTGTCTTGGTAGACACACTACCAGATGTCCCTCATTGTCCCAACCCCTCTAGGTCCCAAGAGAGTGTCTTGGTAGACACACTACCAGATGTCCCTCATTGTCCCAACCCCTCTAGGTCCCAAGAGAGTGTCTTGGTAGACACACTACCAGATGTCCCTCATTGTCCCAACCCCTGTAGGTCCCAAGAGAGTGTCTTGGTAGACACACTACCAGATGTCCCTCATTGTCCCAACCCCTCTAGGTCCCAAGAGAGTGTCTTGGTAGACACACTACCAGATGTCCCTCATTGTCCCAACCCCCGTAGGTCCCAAGAGAGTGTCTTGGTAGACACACTACCAGATGTCCCTCATTGTCCCAACCCCCGTAGGTCCCAAGAGAGTGTCTTGGTAGACACACTACCAGATGTCCCTCATTGTCCCAACCCCTGTAGGTCCCAAGAGAGTGTCTTGGTAGACACACTACCAGATGTCCCTCATTGTCCCAACCCCTCTAGGTCCCAAGAGAGTGTCTTGGTAGACACACTACCAGATGTCCCTCATTGTCCCAACCCCTGTAGGTCCCAAGAGAGTGTCTTGGTAGACACACTACCAGATGTACCTCATTGTCCCAACCCCTCTAGGTCCCAAGAGAGTGTCTTGGTAGACACACTACCAGATGTCCCTCATTGTCCCAACCCCTCTAGGTCCCAAGAGAGTGTCTTGGTAGACACACTACCAGATGTCCCTCATTGTCCCAACCCCTCTAGGTCCCAAGAGAGTGTCTTGGTAGACACACTACCAGATGTCCCTCATTGTCCCAACCCCTCTAGGTCCCAAGAGAGTGTCTTGGAAGACACACTACCCGATGTCCCTCATTGTCCCAACCCCTCTAGGTCCCAAGAGCGTGTCTTGGTAGACACACTACCAGATGTCCCTCATTGTCCCAACCCCTCTAGGTCCCAAGAGAGTGTCTTGGTAGACACACTACCAGATGTCCCTCATTGTCCCAACCCCTCTAGGTCCCAAGAGAGTGTCTTGGTAGACACACTACCAGATGTCCCTCATTGTCCCAACCCCTCTAGGTCCCAAGAGAGTGTCTTGGTAGACACACTACCAGATGTCCCTCATTGTCCCAACCCCTCTAGGTCCCAAGAGAGTGTCTTGGTAGACACACTACCAGATGTCCCTCATTGTCCCAACCCTTCTAGGTCCCAAGAGAGTGTCTTGGTAGACACACTACCAGATGTCCCTCATTGTCCCAACCCCTCTAGGTCCCAAGAGAGTGTCTTGGTAGACACACTACCAGATGTCCCTCATTGTCCCAACCCCTCTAGGTCCCAAGAGAGTCTCTTGGTAGACACACTACCAGATGTCCCTCATTGTCCCAACCCCTCTAGGTCCCAAGAGAGTCTCTTGGTAGACACACTACCAGATGTCCCTCATTGTCCCAACCCCTCTAGGTCCCAAGAGAGTGTCTTGGTAGACACACTACCAGATGTCCCTCATTGTCCCAACCCCTCTAGGTCCCAAGAGAGTGTCTTGGTAGACACACTACCAGATGTCCCTCATTGTCCCAACCCCTCTAGGTCCCAAGAGAGTCTCTTGGTAGACACACTACCAGATGTCCCTCATTGTCCCAACCCCTCTAGGTCCCAAGAGAGTGTCTTGGTAGACACACTACCAGATGTCCCTCATTGTCCCAACCCCTCTAGGTCCCAAGAGAGTGTCTTGGTAGACACACTACCAGATGTCCCTCATTGTCCCAACCCCTCTAGGTCCCAAGAGAGTCTCTTGGTAGACACACTACCAGATGTCCCTCATTGTCCCAACCCCTCTAGGTCCCAAGAGAGTCTCTTGGTAGACACACTACCAGATGTCCCTCATTGTCCCAACCCCTCTAGGTCCCAAGAGAGTGTCTTGGTAGACACACTACCAGATGTCCCTCATTGTCCCAACCCCTCTAGGTCCCAAGAGAGTGTCTTGGTAGACACACTACCAGATGTCCCTCATTGTCCCAACCCCTCTAGGTCCCAAGAGAGTCTCTTGGTAGACACACTACCAGATGTCCCTCATTGTCCCAACCCCTCTAGGTCCCAAGAGAGTGTCTTGGTAGACACACTACCAGATGTCCCTCATTGTCCCAACCCCTCTAGGTCCCAAGAGAGTGTCTTGGTAGACTATTGGATCAATCAACGAATACATTTCACAGAGAAGCAAGAATAGCGCACTCAGGCTGTATCAGTCGCTAGTGAGATTGTATCCTGACTGTATCACTCACTAGTGAGATTGTATCATGACTGTATCACACACTAGTGAGATTGTATCATGACTGTATCACTCACTAGTGAGATGACATCCTGAATATATCACTGACTACTGGGATTGTATCCTGACTGTACCAGTCGGTAGTGGTAATTGCATCCTGACTCTATCAGTCGCTGGTGAGATTGTATTCTGTTATGTCTGGAAACTTAAAACTTTTCAAAGGAAATAAATAATTCCCATGTTTTCTCCCTGGTATTAAATTACAGAGCGTCACAGTCAGTAAAACAAAGGAATCCAAGACAGGTTCGGTAACCCGAGCGTGCATCACGCCACACCGCCAAGTGTTGCCGGCCTTCTACTGTGATAGCCCTTGCTCACCTTTCATTGTAACTTTGTAACCTGACACGGCCCGCCTGACACAAGTGTAATCACACAGTTTATATGACCAGGTGTCTAGAATATTAATGGACGGCTTTCAAACGAGGAGATGCCGTCACAGGTAGGAAACTGGACCAAACTTTTGTGTGATTTCTTTACATCGTGCTGATAGAAGGAAAACTGGCATGTGATTCAAACTGATTCAAGCTGGATACATTGAAGCGATTTCAAAAAGTTTTAACATACATAGTACATAGATAAAAATAAATGTGTAATAAACATTAAAAAACATTAAACAACCCGTAAAAAACCAAGTTTTTGACTATAAATCCTTTATGTATGAGACGTAACTAAAAGAATGTTCATTATAATACGCAGCGCAAGACCATCCAAAAATACAAAATTGTAGTTGTGTCGTAAAACATGTTTAATATAATGCGCACCGATCAGGAATATGTTTATAAAAAGTGTTGTCAATAAAATACGCACCTTATTGCGCGACAGAAAAGTTGTTCAATATAATGCGCACCCTTACACTATCTAAAAAAATAACATGATACATAGGAATAAATAAAATAATCTTAAAAAATCAATAATTCAATTACGGTACATGTGATCGATCTGAAATTTTGATACTTTGCTTTTATCATCGGTACGAAACTGCCTGCAAAATTTCACCTCGCTAGCTTACGAGGAAGTGGGTTAAAAATCGATCCAAAGTTTTGGCGACAAGCAAGCAAGCAGACACCACGAGTTAATATAAATGATTAAAATAAGAAAAACCCGTAAAAAACCAAGTTTTTGACTATAAATCCTTTATGTACGAGAAGTAACTAAAAGAATGTTCATTATAATACGCAGCGCCAGACCATCCAGAAATACAAAATTGAAGTTGTGTCGTAAAACATGTTTAATATAATACGCACCGATCAGGAATATGTTTATAAAAAGAGCTGTCAATAAAATACGCACCTTATTGCGCGACAGAAAGGTTGTTCAATATAATACGCACCGCGACGCTCTATCTCAAAAAATAGCATGATACATAGGATTAAAAAAAATAATCTAAAAAATCAATAATTTAATTACGGTACATGCGATCGATCTGAAATTTTGATACATTGTTTTTATCATCGGTACGAAACTGCCTGCAAAATTTCAGCTCGCTATCTTGCGAGCAAGTGGGTTAAAAATCGATCAAAAGTTTTGGCGACAAGCAAGCAAGCAAGCAAGCAAGCAAGGTCGGTCGGTCGGCCGCAGACACCACGAGTTAATATAAAGGATTTAAAAAGGGTTAACGAAAGAATCAAGTAAAAGGTAACATTCAGAAGGGTTTGACATAACTTAAGGCACCACCATTGTTCCCTTTATGTTGCGTGACTGCGCGGATATCTGATCGACGCCGAGAAGTAGTTTAGAATTACCGCGCAGCAAATTTTGTAAAACATGGCACAAAAAATGGATGCTGTGCAATTTTGCACACGAGGTGTTTTTAAATCCTTTACATTAACTCGTTATGTCTCGTATATAAAGGATTTATAGTCAAAAACATTTTGTTTCCTTTTTTTTAATTTTTTCCTTTGCACACGGACCAACGAACCTTAGAGGGAACATTGATCACAACTAAACTGCATTCTTTCACACAAGCCACACTGGACTCTAACTTTAGTCACCGCTCAACACTATTTGAGGCACGCCATCACATTAACTATGGATGTGGAAAGAGACAGAGAGAGAGAGAGGGGGAGACGCCTCCGCACGCCCATCGACTCGGGCGATGTAGCTAAGGTCAAGAGTTGACCACATGTGGAAGCTCAAAGATAACCGTATGTGGACCAAGTGGGGTCGCGTGGGTGTCAGCGCGGCTACTGCCGGACACAGTGGAAATCTCTTTAATGGTGACCACTCCTGCGCACCGTTAGGCCAGGAGTTGGTCATACATAAAGAACTTGGGAACATTTCTGAGACCAACGTGAGTCATCACTTCACGACCTCGGCAATCTTACACGACAAGTAACAGGGGTGATCCCAGATGTGATAGGATATTGTTGTGGTAGTGAGGAAAGAATCACACCAAGAAAGTCAATTAGAACACAATTAAACGCAACAAGCAGATATTGGACTACTGAGAATGTCACTAGATGCCATGTGTCGTACCAAGCAGATATTGGACTACTGAGAATGTCACGAGATGCCATGTGTCGTACCAATCAGATATTGAACTACTGAGAATGTCACGAGATGCCATTATATGTATCAGTTACCGCTGATATCTTAAGATTTTCAAACCGTTTTCCCAAAGCCCTTCCAATGTTTTAGTGTCCCAGGTTTCTACCCTTTACCCTAGAGCTGTTCTTCTCTTGCCATGGCCATAGCTCAACATCAAAGAGAGTCAAACTTAACATTAACAAGAAGGAATAGACTAAATTAAAACAACAAATAGTTCCATTAAGACATCAGTGAAGGTCCCAAGAAAAGTTTACCCCCCCCCCAACCTCGTGCCCGGCGTTACTTTCGTTTTTGAGAAGCCCTGAGAATCTCAATGATACAACTGCTAGAATTCGAGTTGCACTGCGGTCACATTCTGTCGTCTGCCCGGGGCCATTCAGGCCCGATACAGTCGGCATCTGTAGCTGAGACCTGTTGGACAAATGCCTGGTCTGACATTATACTGGGCCCGTGGGCCCCAACGTTCTTCTGCTGACGGTTGCAATCTTCATGAGTCTGGAGAAAAAAACATGTTCTTTAATAACAAACTTTGTACATAGTGTTACATGTTAACACTGTTACAGCCTCCGTAAACAGCTGTAACGCAATCATGACCAATGTGTTACATGTTAATACCACTCCATACAAACCCCGTACACAGCTGTAGCCATGGACCATTTGACCAGATACCAATGTGTTACATGTTAAGACTTTTACAACCACTGTCAACAATTGTAAAGCTTTCAACCATGTTTTCACCATGAGCCCAATAGCATGGGGCCAAAAGTAATCAAACTATTTACAGTAGTCCACCTCATCTATTCCAGGTTCAATATGACCACGTGCAGTTGTACAATGGGTGTGAGGGTGGGGGCCCAACTGTAGTATACGCCACTGTACACAGTCCACCTCATCTATTCCACGTTCAATATGACCACGTGCGCCATCAATGCAGTTGTACGACGCGTGAAGGGCCGCGCTGCACGTCGACATTCTAACAAGCAGGTTTCCAAGTGATGTAACTGCTCCTCATATATAAGAACTAGTAGATCACTGAAGCTCTTCACCCAATTTCTCTAAGTCTAATTTTAGCCCGCAACTCGCTTGGCGCGTGCTATACCTGGTCTTACTCCCATTAGAGAATTTGGTCGAGTTTTTCTCTTGTCTTTCTCCCAACATCACTTTAGCTTAACTGAGCACATTCTCTTAACTGAGTAGATTCTCTTAACTGAGTACATTCTCTTAACTGAGTACACTCTCTTAACTGAGTACATTCTCTTAACTGAGTACATTCTCTTAACTGAGTACACTCTCTTAACTGAGTACATTCTCTTAACTGAGTACATTCTCTTAACTGAGTACATTCTCTTAACTGAGTACACTCTCTTAACTGAGTACATTCTCTTAACTGAGTAGATTCTCTTAACTGAGTACATTCTCTTAACTGAGTACACTCTCTTAACTGAGTACACTCTCTTAACTGAGTACATTCTCTTAACTGAGTACATTCTCTTAACTGAGTACATTCTCTTAACTGAGTAGATTCTCTTAACTGAGTACATTCTCTTAACTGAGTACACTCTCTTAACTGAGTACATTCTCTTAACTGAGTACATTCTCTTAACTGAGTACATTCTCTTAACTGAGTACACTCTCTTAGCTGAGTACATTCTCTTAACTGAGTACATTCTCTTAACTGAGTACACTCTCTTAACTGAGTACACTCTCTTAACTGAGTACATTCTCTTAACTGAGTACATTCTCTTAACTGAGTAGATTCTCTTAACTGAGTACACTCTCTTAACTGAGTACACTCTCTTAACTGAGTAGATTCTCTTAACTGAGTACATTCTCTTAACTGAGTACATTCTCTTAACTGAGTAGATTCTCTTAACTGAGTACACTCTCTTAACTGAGTACATTCTCTTAACTGAGTACATTCTCTTAACTGAGTACATTCTCTTAACTGAGTACACTCTCTTAGCTGAGTACATTCTCTTAACTGAGTACATTCTCTTAACTGAGTACACTCTCTTAACTGAGTACACTCTCTTAACTGAGTACATTCTCTTAACTGAGTACATTCTCTTAACTGAGTAGATTCTCTTAACTGAGTACACTCTCTTAACTGAGTACACTCTCTTAACTGAGTACATTCTCTTAACTGAGTACACTCTCTTAACTGAGTACATTCTCTTAACTGAGTACATTCTCTTAACTGAGTAGATTCTCTTAACTGAGTACACTCTCTTAACTGAGTACACTCTCTTAACTGAGTACATTCTCTTAACTGAGTACACTCTCTTAACTGAGTAGATTCTCTTAACTGAGTACATTCTCTTAACTGAGTACATTCTCTTAACTGAGTACACTCTCTTAACTGAGTAGATTCTCTTAACTGAGTACATTCTCTTAACTGAGTACACTCTCTTAACTGAGTACATTCTCTTAACTGAGTACATTCTCTTAACTGAGTACATTCTCTTAACTGAGTACATTCTCTTAACTGAGTACACTCTCTTAACTGAGTACATTCTCTTAACTGAGTACATTCTCTTAACTGAGTACATTCTCTTAACTGAGTACACACAAATCATTTGACTGTTGTCATGTGTATATACACATCACTTGACTGTTGTTATGTGTACACACACATCATTTGACTGTTGTCATGTGCACACAAATCACTTGACTGTTGTCATGTGTACACACACATCACTTGACTGTTGTCATGTGTACACACACTTCACTTGACTGTTGTCATGTGTACACACACATCATTTGACTGTTGTCATGTGCACAAACACACCTCACTTGACTTGTGTGTAGACACAAATCACTTGACTGTTGTCATGTGTACACACACATCACTTGACTGTTGTCATGTGTACACACACATCACTTGGCTGTTGTCATGTGTACACACATCACTTGACTGTTGTCATGTGTACACACATCACTTGACTGTTGTCATGTGTACACACATCACTTGACTGTTGTCATGTGTACACACACATCACTTGGCTGTTGTCATGTGTACACACATCACTTGACTGTTGTCATGTGTACACACATCACTTGACTGTTGTCATGTGTACACACATCACTTGACTGTTGTCATGTGTACACACACATCACTTGACTGTTGTCATGTGTACACATACATCACTTGACTGTTGTCATGTGTACACACATCACTTGACTGTTGTCATGTGTACACACATCACTTGACTGTTGTCATGTGTACACACATCACTTGACTGTTGTCATGTGTACATACATCACTTGACTGTTGTCATGTGTACACATCACTTGACTGTTGTCATGTGTACACACATAGACAACATGATTATATCACCGCCATTTAAACGGTTGTACTTTTTTTGCGGGAAATTCAACAACACATAGAGTTTATAGGACACCCCCACCCTGGTCCGCCCATGGAATCTGGTAAGAGAGGTGTGGACTAAGCATGATTTGGGCAGTATGAGTAGAGCTGTCCATTGAGTCTCCAGGGCACCCTCACCCTGGTCCGCCCATGGAATCTGGTAAGAGAGGTGTGGACTAAGCATCATTTGGGCAGTGTGAGTAGAGCTGTCCTTAATCGTACGTTAACAAAACAACCATAGAACGTACATTGAGAGGAGATGTTCAACTTGTGTTCAACACGCATTGAAGCGCTCCCTCACAGTTATCCCAGGCTTGTTCCCTAGCTCAGCGGCCAGTCATTGTTCTATCGGAGCTTGTGTTTACAATAAGGACCCAGAGAGGCCTGTCAAGCGCGGGATTTAAAGTGAGCGATTAAGACGCTAATGCAAACTTAATCTTAAAACCTTTAAAAAAGAAAACTTGATCTGAAAAACTGACACGGCAAAGTGGTCTTATTGATGAATAAATCCTCGCTGATGAAACTGTTTCGTGTGGTGATGACATTTTTAACAAGAGAGTTTGTCACTGTCATGGAAAGTAACTACATCACACAACAGGAAAACAAACATCAGGGAAAGTAACTACATCACACAGCAGGAAACAAACATCAGGGAAAGTAAATACATCACACAGCAGGAAAACAAACATCAGGGAAAGTAAATACATCACACAGCAGGAAAACAAACATCAGGGAAAGTAAATACATCACACAGCAGGAAAACAAACATCAGAGAAAGTAGATACATCACACAACAGGAAAACAAACATCAGGGAAAGTAAATACATCACACAGCAGGAAAACAAACATCAGAGAAAGTAGATACATCACACAGCAGGAAAACAAACATCAGAGAAAGTAGATACATCACACAACAGGAAAACAAACATCAGAGAAAGTAGATACATCACACAGCAGGAAAACAAACATCAGAGAAAGTAGATACATCACACAACAGGAAAACAAACATCGGGGAAAGTAATTACATCACACAGCAGGAACACAAACAAAACAAAACAAATGTGTGTGTGTGTGGGTGTGTTATTGATGAAGTCAAGAACATATTTCTAAAGAAGTATCCATCTCTTGACTGTATTTGGATAGTGCTGTCGTAACGTGGTGGCTTGACAAAGAGGAGGGAGGGAGAGAGGGAGGGGAGAGAGAGAGAGAGAGAGAGAGAGAGAGAGAGAGAGAGAGAGAGAGAGAGAGAGAGAGAGAGAGGAGAGAGAGAGAGAGAGAGAGAGAAATCAACCTGCTGTCATATACATCGGGTCAGTAGAACACAGCCCAATTAAAAATCTGCCTAAGTTACCGGGTACGAAAGTAAAATGTTTTAAGAGAAGAGATCTATGGAGGCGCCAGTACGAGGAAATACAACAATTGCCAACAGGTATTAAAACTTATTACAATAACACCCCCCCCCCAAACTGAATTTAAGGCCAGCCATTTCTCCCGTCATGAGATTTCCAGGTCCTCCGATGTATTTAAAAAGATAAACAACAACCGCTTTAATGCTAGAGGCTCCAATGACCCACAAGTCAATCAAACGTCGGAGTCTGGTCCCCTACAGTCTACAGGACGGGTGTCCTGGGCTAGCACGGCAGGTGTCCTAGCGTGCAGCTGATGGAGTTGTCATTGGATCAACACCGGGGTGTCACGTGTGAGCACAGAAAAAGAGAGACCAACCAACAACGTCACGATTAATGTTCCCTTTAAGCTGCGCGGATATCTAACCAACGCCGCGCAGTAGTTTAGAATGACCGCGCAGCAAATGTAAAATACTGCACACAAAATTGACGCCGTACAACGAACCCTAGAGGGTACATTTGCCACGACTCATGTTATTTTATCTTTACTGGGTAGTTTTGTTCCATTTCTACTTCCAACAAAATAGGTCTGACTGTTAGTACATCCCTTGTAAGTTTAATCAGCATTTAATGTGTCAACAAGCCCAGGAGATGTTGGCAGTTTATGATATAAGTTAATCTATAGTTGAGAGGGAACAACATTTATATAGAGAAATATAACAGATGAAAGTAAATAAAAGACAATATTATGAAGGTTTGTGGACAGTTTGAGTGACATTTATTGATGACGGTTTATTGACCATGATATCACAAGAGAAGGGGGACCCGTTATAGCTGTAACGACAACGGGGCACAGAATGCACTAGTGTTTACTATTCAACAGGGCATTCATGGGAGAGAACATGAGAAAAAGGGGGGGGGGATTACACATGGCCGGCATTTGTGTGAAACTGGGAATGTTGCTAGGCAACAAACGCCTGGATTGGAAACATTTTTGCAATTATTTTAAAAAAATGTTTTAGAAGATAAATTTATTTTCACAACTAGGAGACATGGGAAGCTCGCGGCGCATGCGCCAAATGAAGACATCGCTCGTATAACACGGAAACAGGAATTAACCGTTGGGTGTACGGGCAGATGGAACTATGGGGCCAAATGAAGACATCGCTCGTATAACACGGAAACAGGAATTAACCGTTGGGTGTACGGGCAGATGGAACTATGGGGCAAAATGAAGACATCGCTCGTATAACACGGAAACAGGAATTAACCGTTGGGTGTACGGGCAGATGGAACTATGGGGCCAAATGAAGACATCGCTCGTATAACACGGAAACAGGAATTAACCGTTGGGTGTAAGGGCAGATGGAACTATGGGGCCAAATGAAGACATCGCTCGTATAACACGGAAACAGGAATTAACCGTTGGGTGTACGGGCAGATGGAACTATGGGGCCAAATGAAGACATCGCTCGTATAACACGGAAACAGGAATTAACCGTTGGGTGTACGGGCAGATGGAACTATGGGGCCAAATGAAGACATCGCTCGTATAACACGGAAACAGGAATTAACCGTTGGGTGTACGGGCAGATGGAACTATGGGGCCAAATGAAGACATCGCTCGTATAACACGGAAACAGGAATTAACCGTTGGGTGTACGGGCAGATGGAACTATGGGGCCAAATGAAGACATCGCTCGTATAACACGGAAACAGGAATTAACCGTTGGGTGTACGGGCAGATGGAATTTTTTTTTAAAACCGTGAGCGCTAATTGAATTCTGTGTTGTTGTTTTTTTAGACGGCTATTAACGACTTAGCAAAAGAAAATAAAAAATATATGTGGGAAAAGTAAAGATAATTAATTAGTTGGCTAACGCAAGACAGAGTTTATTCTGATAGATTTCCACGCGTGGCGGGAAGCGTGGGGTAAGCGTTTCTCGAGGCACAAAGAATTGATTACTATCTAACTTGAAGGTAGCGGGTCCCTGGTGGATGAAAGAAAGCCCCAGTTACCTCCCTTATGACAAGTTAATATGAGTTTTACGCTGACCGCGTTAGAACACTTGCGTCTGACTTATTGCATCATGCACACTATTTCTGTTCATTTCCTTCACTTATTGAACCACAGCAGATTCCTTTCAGTTTCAGTTTATCTGTTAACAGAAGCGTAACTGGATTTTCCGCGCCCTTGGCTAATTCATTTTTGGCGCCCTTGAGAAATAGGAAAATACTAAAATATAAAGAATAAATTGATTATTGAAGGATCAACCCGCATCGCCCTTGGCAGCTGCCCCGATACCAAGTCGTTGTTACGCCTCTGTCTGTTAATGTGTTCGCCGTGACGTCACAACAAGTTAGTCTGTACACAATCATCAATCATGACATTAGCCGTAATCTGACAGGAGTTAATGGACGAAATCATTATTTATTTGTATGTGTACAGAGGGGAGGGGGGTAGATGTTACAAGTTTGTTTACTACACCAACCTGCGGGGCGGGGATGACGGAGGGGTTAAGAGCTGAGACAAAAACAACCTTGATGCGGTAACGTCCTTATTGCGGTGTAAGATATTGTTCCGATAGAGCCGGTCAGCGGGTAACATGACATGGCAGAGTAAAACGTCCTCACCAACGTCCTGGCTCAGCTGGTGCTGTGGTATCGTGCGGGGGGGGGGCGCAGTCGGGTGAAGTTTGATGACAGAACCACCGAGGCTGTAGACGCAGCCGTCAAGACGTAGGGCTTTGCTCTCTCCCGCGTCCCCGGTGCTGTCCGTCAAAGCTACCGACCTGAGTGCTCCAACTAAGGTTAAGAGGGTATGTTTGGGTGTATAGGGACATCACTTAATGTCTGTACACGTAATGGACCTGAAGACAAACAACGGAATGCCATCACACTTCACATCTGCTGCGCTGTGACGTATCATTAGAGGCACCCGGGGCGGGCCAAGAACACCCCCGCCCCCATATTTAAGGCGATAAAAAAACCACCCGGATTGTAGCTGCCCCCCCCCCTTCTATTCCTCAAATCATACGCCAGTGCTGACGATATCGTCGGTTCCCCTACGCCATAGAGGTATCACGTGTCAGCCTGGTACACTCTCACAGACAGACATGACAAGTTGGGTTTGCAATAGATCTGTGTTCCTCTATGGCGGCGACGTAACGCCGCCCACTGCTAATTGACAGGTTTAGCGGTGTATGATTTCACACCCAGACTCCAACACACGGATAATACAGGCCCCGTGTGTTCTCAGACAACAAGCGTTATTTAACCACGTCATCACGGGCCGTTTATCCAACATTGATGATAGGTCTTTACAAGGATTTATCACGACTTGTGTCCCTTTTAATCCCCCATCAGGACCAATAACTTGCACCGCACTGAGAATTATTGCCCCTTTATAGTAAGTCCTTGTGCCGGGACTTCCACATTTCATCAGACCAGGACGTGTGGCGTGTGGGAAGGTTCGTTGAATTTCCCACGGGTAGCTGTGGATCAAGGATTACACGTCCCTCCCCTCAAAGAGAGCTGTGGTGTGAATGTGATGTAACAACGTGCAGTTGCTCAATAGTCTCACCATGCAGACCCCCCTCCCCCCCATACCCTGAATGCACGCAGGTAAGTGTTACATGTGGGATACAGCACCGTGAGACGGATGTCAGACAGGTGAGGATGGGCTAGCATCCATTTAACAGCGGACCATCCCCTACAGATCTCAGTGGTTCTCACTTAAATGTGGGATACGGCACCGTGAGACGGATGTCAGACAGGTGAGGATGGACTAACCCCTACAGATCTCAGTGGTTCTCAACCTGGTGCCAGAAAGTAGCAGGATTTTTGGGAAGTAACATAATACTAAATACTGATACATATAAATGTAAGGCTTAATCACGTATTAGAAAGAACAGTTTTGAGTCGTCCGTATTCGACGTTCGGTTGATTATTTGTATTTAAAA
Source organism: Ampullaceana balthica (assembly GCA_944989445.1). NCBI lineage: Eukaryota > Metazoa > Mollusca > Gastropoda > Lymnaeidae > Ampullaceana > Ampullaceana balthica. The sequence goes on along the minus strand of CALYLW010000241.1, from coordinate 287,442 downwards.
GACGAATGCGTCCAGCTGGTTAAGCCTGGTGTCTGATATCGTGATGTTACTGAAGCCGTGCGACGAATTTTTTGACAACTTTGTGGAGGTGTACACCAGATTGTTATTGTTGTAGTTGTCAGTCATTCACGACATGATGTATACAAAAAGACTGCATGGGAAACTTGTATAATACCGACATTGTATGAGGTCATGTACTTGATGTTTACAGATATATATTATATGGTTATATAGAATAAATATGTATTAATGTTCACAGATATATGGTTATATAGAATGTATTTGATGCCCACAAACATGTGATTATATAGAATGTATTTGGTGGGCTTAGCGCTGAACATTGAAGTCTAATGTCAACATCTATTTCTTGCTCACAACTGGCGCTGCCATTAAGATCAATCTATTTCTTGCCCACAACTGCCGCTGCCATTAAGATCAATCTATTTCTTGCCCACAACTGCCGCTGACATTAAGATCAATCTATTTCTTGCCCACAACTGCCGCTGCCATTAAGATCAATCTATTTCTCGCCCACAACTGCCGCTGCCATTAAGATCAATCTATTTCTTGCCCACAACTGCCGCTGCCATTAAGATCAATCTATTTCTTGCTCACGGGGGCACGCCGTCCCAACAAGCCTGACATTACCTTCTGTAAACAAGACTAGTAGCGGCTCTGGGTTAGAGAGCAGGGCGACTCAGACATTTACCCGTGGCTTTTAGATACGGCGGCTTTATTTATACTACATGGCCCGGCGGATAAATGGGCCGCATTGCTGAAGTGGGTAACACGTCATCCACAACAAACATCAACAACTGAATGTTTAATTCGTACAACATCAAACATCAACAACTGAATGTTTAATTCGTACAACATCAAACATCAACAACTGAATGTTTAATTCGTACAACAACAAACACCAACAACTGAATGTTTAATTCGTACAACAACAAACACCAACAACTGAATGTTTAATTCGTACAACAACAAACACCAACAACTGAATGTTTAATTCGTACAAAAACAAACACCAACAACTGAATGTTTAATTCGTACAACATCAAACACCAACAACTCAACGTTTAATTCGTACAATACTCGTCAACACGAAATGGGAAATTAAAAACCGATTCTTCATTATCCTCCCTCTTCTTTCCCCTCTCTCTGATATTTATGTATCTATAATATAATTATTATTACATAATTACGGGCAACGATTAGTCTCATTGGCCATCAAAGGACACAGCAAGCTGTCACAGAACACATCTAGTATGATGAGAATAGTCCTCGTCGATAACGACGACCGAGAAACAACAACATTATTACATTATAATATATTTTGATGTGTTAAAATCCCTAAAGCACCCCCAGCTGTACTTTAAAACTAATTCTATAAATGTTTTTTTTATTTAGTATCTCAATTTCTTTAAATGCCCCATCTACGATACATGATGTGTTGGGTTTGATGTCATGGGGACAGGGGGCCACCTACCCCCTAGACCCCGGGCCTGGTTATATTGTTTGCAGTCAAGGACGTCCAAACTAATCCGATGCCAGGCTTGTGTAGTTCACGGTACTTAAATATAATGAAACTGTAATTGAAAGAACCTGAGTGTGGGACGGGGAGATGGGAGGTAAGAGGTGGAGGGGGGGGGTAGTTTCGAGAAGCCTGACCCTTCCCTTGCGATTTGACCCCAACTCCAGTTAGGAGGCACCCGGCCCGAGCCAGGAGTAGAGCCAGTAGAAAAGGTGAGCGGCTAGAGTGAGTAGGCGGAGGGAGGGAGGGAGACAGGTGTGTTGTGGGAGGGGGGGAGGGAGTGAACTCAGGTTAGGAAGGGAGTTCAAGTGTGGGGAAACTGAGTGATGCGGATTTATAAAGTTGTGGAAAGAGGATTTTAAAAAAAAATGATAAAGGAGAAACAGATCTCAGAGATTGTGGATCCGTTGGACTTCCCTATAAGTTTTGTTAAACGTATAATATTCCAACAATTTGTGTCCATATAACATGGTTACCTTACAACGTAAGAAGACAGAACAATCATGCCAACAACGTTTGGGCACCATCAGTTCAACACATGTACACAACGTATATTATATATGAGTGAGAAGGTTGGTGGTGGGGGCGTACATTATATATGAGTGAGAAGGTTGGTGGTGGGGGCGGGTGATGTAAGGAGATGTAAAGACAGCTGTCATTTTGAGACACAGTTAGAGAACTCGTTCTTAAGACATTCTGGTATAGATAACAAAGTCAAGTTTGAAGTTTGATTATAACATCTTTTGATATCATCTACTTCTTTCAAGAGGATTCTAGCAAATACAACAACAATTTGGCCAGTCTTTTTAAATCACAAGTGATGATCATATCAGCAAATAAGGGAAGTTAACCGAGTTAGATAGTCTCGTCAGAGTAACCAATAGCAGTGGGGTCACTAGGGGGTTGCGGGGGAGGGGGGGCGTGCTGACTGCACAGAGGGACACCAAAACGTAAAATTCTGTATGTTCCCGTTACTTGGCACTGGCAGGCTAGGAGGAGGTCTATGGGGTAAGTCGTGAGGGGGTTACACCATGAGCTACCGCACTGGGTGACACTAATCATAGTGACGCCTCTGACCAACAGATCTGACTTTGTAGTGTTGGTGTCTCATACCATCCATGGGTTTGGGGAGAATTTAGTTTCTGTTATGTCACATAACATCACGTGATCGTTGAACCGAGGTATGAGAGGCTGGGGTTATAGACAACATAGAGATTTGGTGTCTGATTGTACGTTGAACCGAATTATGAGAGGCTGGGGTTATAGACAACATAGAGATTTGGTGTCTGATTGTGCAGCACGTGTAAAACACAAACTGTTATTCAAGGTAGTAGTAAACAGACGGCGAGAATAGTAGGCAAAATACATTCGTTCATTAGTTACAACACACTGGCAAACATGACAAAATGAAGAACTGAAGACGTGTGTGGGGGGGGTGGGGGGTCGGGTGTGGTGATAAACTGAAAGTGAAAGCACAACTAGAAAAGAATGAAACATTGGTGAAATGTCTTGTTATTCCGGTAATATTGAAAAATAATTTAGATTACATGTATTATAAAATAATACTAGCAATGTAACGCCGGAACGAAATTCCATACACTCAAATATCTCATTTTTGTCTGTCTTTGACTCACCGACATTAAACGGAAGTTCTTCCAAATTAAGGGACGCAGAACTCCGTTAACAGTAAAGTTAGAGATGCTCTGTCATTGGCGACGGTTTTATTGTTGGTCGATGTGACTATTTCAAGGGCTTACATAGAACCCAGTTTTTCCCAAGCTAGAATGTTTAGTCTACCGCCAATGTTAAAACCTCAATAACAGAACGTAGTTTCTCCCACGACGCACCAAGTCATCAAAGCACCGTTACAAAGAACTACGCCGTGCGGCGCCCAGTACGTCACGGAGCAACAACAATAGGCAAGTCAGGCCCGTACTGAAAGCCGCGGGTGTTATGTCAGTTCCAAGACTCACAGGACGTAACATCAGGTGTTAAGAACGAGGAGGTGTGCGGTGTTGTCAATGTGGAATGTACTGTGAATGAAGTCTGGCACACTGAGCTGAGAAACGTGACGTAACCCAACAACATCCTGAATCCTGACCAACACCATCATCACGGAAACAGGTAGTGTACCGGGGCTTTGCCCGCTTCCCCCCCCCCAACAGACAGACTACAGCACACCCCAACACCTGTAAACACGGAGCGCCGACCTCCTCCCCTCCCTCCTCCCCCATGACGCACCTCGCCTTGGTCCTTCTGGCACCAACTGCGTCTACATCACGGAGGTACACAAACACCCTTACAGGAACATCTCCCCCCCTCCCCCTTTCAGTCCTTACTTCCAAATGTTTGACCAATCAATGGATGACCCGAGCCGATCAACAAGTCGACAATAACCAAAACTGTTCACTTACCTTTGACACGAGTAGGTTATTTATTAGTTAAATGTAGGGGCAGACAACCAAGTTAGAAGATCCAAGTAGAAAACATAAGATATAATGTAATAAGATATCCTCTTGTCAAGAAATGAATCAACCAACAATCAAACGCATCACCAAAAACACACACTATGACAATATCAATGCGACAATATCACTGACACAAACACATCGACTCCAGCTCTATTTCCACGACTCCATGTGTCCGGATCTGTGTGACTTACTGAAAATGCCGAGATTCCAGACGTGACACACAACACACAGAATCCAACGTGCAAGAGGCAGGGAGATCATCCAGAAAGGTAGGCGTCACAATGAGTAGTCGGCCCTTGCTCACGCAGCACGCCGACACATGGGGTTAGAAACCTCCAGGGGCGGCGCCGCGTCTACTTAGGACCGTGGGATACTCGCCCCATTACTCTTTATGGCTGTCACTGTCTACCGTTTTCGCTCGCCGTTAAGGACATCTCATTGCGGGGTGAAACGGAAGTTGAAAAGTTGAAAAGAAAAATAGGGGCAAGGGGTTCTCAAATTAGTAACAGACGCTTCCCGTAGAGATATTTTTTTAAAAAAATGTTTAGGAGTTGTTTTTATTATATAAGATACAACTACGGTCACTAACAATATATGTGCATGTGTGTATTTTTTTAAAATGTTCGCCACTTAATCCCTTCCAAGTATTTAAAGTGGGCCGGTGGGTAAAGTACAGATATCCACCCCAATAAGTGAGTGCTCATTAATAACCACTGCAGTGACCAGAGAGCCCGTCATTGATGGCCACCGGTTGTTACCCGCCACTCAAACACGTTGGACACACAAATCACCTGTGGCCTGTCACTTTGCCGGACGTAACGATCAGTTTGGTTAAAGAAATCTTTTCTCTTGTCTTATACAAGGATTACGTGGTGTGGGTGATTAACCTTGTCTAGACTGGACTCTCAAATTATGCAGCGATCACAGTCACATTTCTTAAAGATCATAGCTAATGTAAAATTGAAATGAGTGGTTCTCAAACTCCAGAGTCTAGTGGAACTAACACGTAGTCGTGATAAGTTCAGTGGTTACTTTTAACCTTTTAATTTTTTTTAAACATAAGTTAAAAACAATCAATCACTGCTGAGTGGCAGACGGCCAAACTTAAATTACTGCTGCTAATCAGTGCTACTCAAAGTGGTAGTCCATCGCCCTTCGGATATTCAACTTGTTTGTTTTGGTTTTTTTTTAAAATGCGGATGATGCTGATATCCTAACACACCAAGGGGCTATTTACTGCGATGTTCTATCGAATAATGCAATAAAGCCCTCAAAACTCCATCCATCCATCCATGTGGCGCTACAGTCCATGTAGGGCTTGGGCCTGCCTCAAAACTCCAGAGGCATTTAATTACTTGTAATACTAGACATAACCACGTAAGTTCTACATGACCACGTTAGTTCTACATAACCACGTTAGTTCTACATAACCACGTAAGTTCAACATAACCACGTAAGTTCTATATAACCACGTTAGTTCTACATAACCACGTTAGTTCTACAAAACCACGTAAGTTCAACATAACCACGTAAGTTCTACATAACCACGTAAGTTCTACATAACAACGTAAGTTCTACATAACCACGTAAGTTCTACATAACAACGTAAGTTCTACATTACAACGTAAGTTCTACATAACAACGTAAGTTCTACATAACCACGTAAGTTCTACATAACAACGTAAGTTCTACATAACCACGTAAGTTCTACATAACAACGTAAGTTCTACATAACCACGTAAGTTCTACATAACAACGTAAGTTCTACATAACCCCGTAAGTTCTAAGTCCAAAAAGTTCTTCGAAATGTAGCGTGACGATTAAAAAAAATTATTTAAAAAAAAACTTCAGAAATTAATCTTTGATTATTCACACAGAAATTCTTCCGCATTGCATAAATTATAAAAGGTGGCACTGCGAATAGCCAAGGCTACCCCATAAAAACTGTGAGGCCCTCATAGTAGATTGAATTACGGCTTCGTGTAGGGAAATGTTAGGTGAAACTGCAGCAAAGAAAGAAGACCGTTTTCAACCATCAAATGACACAATAGTTCAGGTTGATAATTGACCAAAAACTTACATATGTATTAACAATAGTTATTACGGTATATTACTTTTTAATAAAGTTGCATTCCTTTTTTTATATGTTTTATGTTATCCTTTATTAAAACTTACGCCTCAGTCAGAATACAAATGTATTAAATCATCAACGTACTTAATTTGCAATGTATGTCACGTCCGTCCCATCCTGTCTGTGACCCTACTAATTTTAGAAAGCAGCGCACCAAATTACTGCACCAAAAATAATTCTTTTCGAACGTTCCGCATAAAATTGTTCAACAAGAAAATAAATGAATAAAATAACTAAATATAAAATAAATGAATAAAATAACTAAATATAAAATAAATGAATAAAATAACTAAATATAAAATAAATGAATAAAATAACTAAATATAAAATAAATGAATAAAATAACTAAATATAAAATAAATGAATAAAATAACTAAATATAAAATAAATGAAAGTTCTGTATTACATTATTTGTTATTCTGATGTGTATTTTTTCAAAATAAATAGATTTCAGCTGAAATGTATTTATTTTGAAAACTTCCGTCATTTTTGACGGGTAAGGGGCCGTCCATAAAGTACGTCACGCTATTTTTGATCATTTTTAAATCCCCCCTCCCCCCTGTCACAAATCTCGGACCACCCCCCCCCCTAAAGTACGTCACACTTTCGAACAAAAATGTTTTTTTTAAAAACAAAATAATTAAAATTTAATATAAAACACCGTGACGTCACACATGGCCGGACAAAGTACGTCACACTTTCGAACAAAAATGTTTTTTTTAAAAACAAAATAATTAAAATTTAATATAAAACACCGTGACGTCACACATGGCCGGACCCCCCCCCCTGGTCACACTTTCTTACACCCCCCCCCTCTGGAGCGTGACGTACTTTATGGACGGCCCCTAATACACTAGTACTATATATTTAAAAACAGTTGAAACAAAAACGATGTGTGCCATCATCAACATATTATAATAAGACATAAAGACGATAGTAAAAGAACAATAAGCAATCAAGGCTTAAGATTATTCTCTTCAAAATTGTTGGATGACATAATTTGTACCCAAATATACATAAATAATACAATTATATTTTGAACTATATGCGTGTACAAGTAGACACTATATTTAGTCATTGAGAAAGAACACTTTATCTTAAAATAGTTTTTTATTGTAACATCTGACACGCATTACAAATTGATTAGATCTACCCGTAATCGCTGCACCAAAAAGCACTAATATATTTCAACATTGCGTTGTTCTTGAGAAAATTTAGGTGAGATGATGAGAATTGTTAATTTCTTTTAATTTAAACTCATTTCAAATTTAATGTACAATTCTTTGAGACATATTATTATTAACTTGTGTTACTAAAAGAATTATTTTTAGAAACTTAAACTTACGTTTACAAAAAAAAATAATGATAAATTCAAATACAAAAATAATTCATGCTAAATAGTGCATGTATTTATACTTGCGGAAACAATGAAATGAATATATTAAGGTTAATCTATATGCATCTTTAACTATTTTAGTACAGTGATGAAGTGTGATAGACTGTATATATGTAAGTGGCACGCCACTTGACTTCGGTCCCTATAATTAGGGATACAATGACAAGAAAAGATTTTCGTATCTATCCAAATAAAACATTAAAAAATCTCAATTGTATGCTATTTTCGATTTCTAATGTTTGATAAGATTGGTAACTTGAACGTAGAAACAAAGACATCATAATTACAATTGACTCAGTTACTCACATAATCAAAGAGATAATCATTGACTATTAATATAATTTTGTCTTTATCATTGATAAATATGAGGCCAAACATTTGACACCTTTTATTCTCAAGCCACATTTTTAGAGAACAAATCATAGTTGTAGTCCTTGGCGATGAAGAACAAAGTTAGGTGAAGTACAGTAGTTACCGCCCACGTCCATAAAGACCCGTGAAAATAAGTGAAAGTCAAATGATTATTCTTTTCAAAATTGTTGGATGATGTGTAGCGTACAACTTAACGAATTCATGCCAAATGTTTTAGGGCTGTAGGCCATGTGGAGGTTCATGTCACTACTATGTCTGTACAGGGGAAAATAGTGCACCGGTCCCTGGTGCAATGGAAAAATTCCTGCCGGTCAGCCATGCTAAAAAGTTTGAGAGGCACTGCTAAAAATGACATTTCTCTACAGTTACTGATACTACCACTTGCGTTACTCCTGTTTTAGTCGTAAGTAATACGTCAAGACCTACACAAGACTTCAACGCAATGTACAAGAAGGTTCGGTCCACTATTGTTATAGTTATAGTGGACCAGATACGTCAAGACCTACACAAGACTTCAACGTAATGTACAAGAAGGTTCGGTCCACTATTGTTATAGTTATAGTGGACCAGATACGTCAAGGCCTACACAAGACTTCAACGTAATGTACAAGAAGGTTCGGTCCACTATTGTTATAGTGGACCAGATACGCCAAGGCCTACACAAGACTTCAACGTAATGTACAAGAAGGTTCGGTCCACTATTGTTATAGTTATAGTGGACCTGATACGTCAAGACCTACACAAGACTTCAACACAATGTACAAGAAGGTTCGGTCCACTATTGTTATAGTGGACCAGGAAAGAGAAAGGAACCATGGTTAAGATGGTGTAGAGGATGATGTTTTATGAGAATCATCTTGAGCAAGACCCGTTGCTATAAGACTATCCTTACATACAAACCATAGCGGACAAGAAGGGGCAATGCACGAGACAGGAAAGGAAGACATAATGACAGGAATCACAGGGTATGGAGTCTGAAACAAACATCTCGTGGGGACTGATGAAACAAGTTCGGCATCTTCCATTCTTATCTTACCACTGTTTACAACATCCTACAAGTGATGGAGTCAATTGGATGCAGCGGTGTGCGGGGTGGGGTGGCGGGCAACAGTACAAATGTGTGTGAAGTGGGAGGGGGCGTCACTCCCCATTGTTGATGGAATCAAAGATATCTAGCACCCTAATCCCACTTCCACGGGAATTCATCCCCCTTCCCCCCACAGACGTATGCAAGTGTTAATCTCAGGCGTGAGTCAACATTCATTGGTGCAAAGCTGGAGTAAGTGGGTGGGTCTTTGGCCATAACATCAGGTAACGGTTTCCTTTGTCATGCTTAGCTCCCGCTGAGAAATAAAGGGGCCGGGCCCATAGACGTCGTTGACAATAAGGGTTTCTTGTGGTTTAAGGGCATAACTTAATTAAAGGTCTAATACCCAATACATATATTAGGGATCAAGTTAGGGATTCTCATTCTTGCTGAGGCCAGGCAAAACAAACACAACATCAACAAGGTCCATTAATTTGACCGTACATGATAACCACTAAAGATTCTCATCCTTGCTGAGGCCAGGCAAAACAAACACAACATCAACAAGGTCCATTAATTTGACCGTACATGATAACCACTAAAGATTCTCATCCTTGCTGAGGCCAGGCAAAACAAACACAACATCAACAAGGTCCATTAATTTGACCGTACATGACAACCACTAAAGATTCTCTTATCCAGCCAATGTATGGAATTCAACAACTGAACAAGAAATCACTGGTATATGGTTTTAGAGAGGTACAAAGTTCTTCTTAATATGAAAGCTATCTAAGGAAATCGAGGGAAGAATCTGATGAGACAAACTTTGTAACAATCATGAGACAGACTATGTAACAGTCATGAGACAGACTATGTAACAGTCATGAGACAGACTATGTAACAGTCATGAGACAGACTATGTAACAGTCATGAGACAGACTATGTAACAGTCATGAGACAGACTATGTAACAGTCATGAGACAGACTATGTAACAGTCATGAGACAGACTATGTAACAACCAAGAGACAGACTATGTAACAGTCATGAGACAGACTATGTAACAATCATGAGACAGACTATGTAACAATCATGAGACAGATTATGTAACAATCATGAGACAGATTATGTAACAATCAAGAGACAGACTATGTAACAGTCATGAGACAGACTATGTAACAGTCATGAGACAGACTATGTAACAGTCATGAGACAGACTATGTAACAGTCATGAGACAGACTATGTAACAACCAAGAGACAGACTATGTAACAGTCATGAGACAGACTATGTAAAAATCAAGTGACAGACTATGTAACAGTCATGAGACATACTATGTAACAATCATGAGACATACTATGTAACAATCATGAGACAGATTATGTAACAATCATGAGACAGATTATGTAACAATCAAGAGACAGATTATGTAACAATCATGAGACAGATTATGTAACAATCATGAGACATATTATGTAACAGTCATGAGACAGATTATGTAACAATCATGAGACAGACTATGTAACAGTCATGAGACAGACTATGTAACAATCATGAGACAGACTATGTAACAATCATGAGACAGATTATGTAACAATCATGAGACAGATTATGTAACAGTCATGAGACATACTATGTAACAGTCATGAGACAGACTATGTAACAATCATGAGACAGACTATGTAACAATCATGAGACAGACTATGTAACAGTCACGAGACAGACTATGTAACAGTCTTGAGACAGACTATGTAACAGTCATGAGACAGACTATGTAACAGTCATGAGACAGACTATGTAAAAATCAAGTGACAGACTATGTAACAATCATGAGACAGACTGTAACAATCATGAGACAGACTATGTAACAATCATGAGACAGATTATGTAACAATCATGAGACAGATTATGTAACAATCAAGAGACAGACTATGTAACAATCATGAGACATACTAAGTAACAATCAAGAGACAGACTATGTAACAATCATGAGACAGACTATGTAACAATCATGAGACAGATTATGTAACAATCATGAGACAGATTATGTAACAATCAAGAGACAGACTATGTAACAATCATGAGACATACTAAGTAACAATCAAGAGAAATACTATGTAACAATCATGAGACAGATTATGTAACAATCATGAGACAGATTATGTAACAATCAAGAGACAGACTATGTAACAATCATGAGACATACTATGTAACAATCAAGAGACAGACTATGTAACAATCATGAGACATACTATGTAACAGTCATGAGACAGACTATGTAACAATCATGAGATATACTATGTAACAATCAAGAGACAGACTAAGTAACAATCATGAGACAGACTATGTAACAATCATGAGACAGATTATGTAACAGTCAAGAGACAGACTATGTAACAATCAAGAGACAGATTATGTAACAATCATGAGACAGATTATGTAACAGTCATGAGACAGACTATGTAACAATCATGAGATATACTATGTAACAATCAAGAGACAGACTAAGTAACAATCATGAGACAGACTATGTAACAATCATGAGACAGATTATGTAACAGTCATGAGACATACTATGTAACAATCATGAGACATACTATGTAACAATCATGAGACAGATTATGTAACAATCATGAGACAGATTATGTAACAATCAAGAGACAGACTATGTAACAATCATGAGACATACTATGTAACAATCAAGAGACAGACTATGTAACAATCAAGAGACAGACTATGTAACAATCATGAGACAGACTATGTAACAATCATGAGACAGACTATGTAACAATCAAGAGACAGACTATGTAACAATCAACAGAGAGTACACACTCTTTTTAGCTAAATGAAAAAATAACTCCTCCAAAGTCAAGGATCACCTGTATTTGATAAAAAAAGAACAACACACTTTCACTCAACTAATGTAAGCAATAGTAATTACCATTATCATGAGATCAGTCATTACAGAGGTATACAATGTGTACATAACAATATCTCTGAGATCTGTCATTACAGTTGTGTACATAACAATATCTTCTGAGATCTGTCATTACAGTAGTGTACATAACAATATGTCCTCAGATCTGTCATTACAGAGGTATACAATGTGTACATAACAATATCTTCTGAGATCTGTCATTACAGTAGTGTACATAACAATATCTTCTGAGATCTGTCATTACAGTAGTGTACATAACAATATCTTCTGAGATCTGTCATTACAGAGGTATACAATGTGTACATAACAATATCTCCTCAGATCTGTCATTACAGTTGTGTACATAACAATATCTCCTGAGATAAGTAAGTACACCTGTATATATACCAAGTGTTATGTTGAGATGTCAGTGCGTACAGTTGTGAACGAGGTATTACCCTGAGCCCAGAACTATCATGTTGGCACAACTGCTGATGTACACAAATCGTCTATCATATTGTTCAAATCATCATATGTTATTGACATTCTTCATGAAAATATTCAGTTTCGTATATGAAGACATTTCATTTAATGCATTTATTTTTTGCAAGTTGTTTAATTAGGGTGGGCAAAAATCCCAGTGGTTAACAGAAGATGATTTCAAAACTAGTTGTTTTCTTTTTAAACAAAGCACAAGAATCATTTTAATAAGTTGACATGTTGGCTTCCTGTTTGAGATATCACTGATCAATAACATTAACAAAATCTACTTTACACAACATACAGTCGGACCTCTCTAAGTCGAACTCAAAGGGACTCGGAAAAAATTTGACTTTCAGAGTTTTCGAGTTAGGGAAAATGGTGTTAATAGGCGCAGATTAATCAAGGACAGTGTAGACATTGAGAGGGGAACTGTCATACCAGTTAGAAGGCTTGAGAGGAAAGAGAGACGGTGTCTGATTTTTCTTGTGAAAGGAAGCCTACTTGCTTTGACATCTTATCTTATCTGTTTACAGACACTCCTTCTATACAGAAGATTATTGCGTCCTACGCTTATCTATGGTTTGTGTTTAGTCCTGCATTTTTATTAGAGATTTAAATGTTGATAAAGTGTTGGTTTTCCTGGTTTCTTCAGGCAACCCATTCCACGCCCGAATTCCGCATGGGAAGAACGAAAATTTGTATGAGTTTGTTCTTGCATACGGAATAAGAAAGGTGTTTTTATCCTTGTGTCTATCTGAGGGTTGTATTAAGTTATCTTTGTGTTGTATTTGTTAGTTAGAATTAATTTCTTTATGTATGATTACTACTTTACTCTTGGTTCTTCTATCCTCTAGTGTCACCCCAGAATAATAATCCAAACTCCTTGGAAATTACACTAAGGGAGGTTGGAAGCCAAAAATCTTCGAGTTAAGGAGATCTAAAATACATTAGTCTTATGGAATTTGGCCGGGACCTCACAATTAATTCGATATAGGAAGGTTTTTGACTTAGGGGAAGTTCGACTTACAGGACTAAACAAATCTACAGGACTGAACAAATCTACAGGACTAAACAAATCTACAGGACTGAACAAATCTACAGGACTGAACAAATCTACAGGACTGAACAAATCTACAGGACTAAACAAATCTACAGGACTGAACAAATCTACAGGACTGAACAAAGCTACAGGACTGAACAAATCTACAGGACTAAACAAATCTACAGGACTAAACAAATCTACAGGACTGAACAAAGCTACAGGACTGAACAAAGCTACAGGAGTGAACAAATCTACAGGACTGAACAAATCTACAGGACTAAACAAATCTTTTAAACTTTAAACCAAACAAATCTACTTTAGTGAAAAAATATATTACACAAATCTAAATGACTGGACAAATGTTTTTTTGGACACTGAACTTAACGTTACTGGACTGAACAAAGTCAATGATTCAGACAAGCAAAAATAATCATAGTCATTTATAGATTAGTGATAACTTTCATGTAGTAGAGTCTACACAAAATTCCCCCTTTATCATCTCTGCAAGAAATTTAACAGAAACCAGCAACTAACTACTATGTACCACACCCTCCCCCAAACAAAGACCTTATGAAAAAGAAAACTTAAAGTACAGTACAGGAGTCTGAAAAGTGAACATTTTGGGAAACAGCAAATGGACAGGAGATGGGGTAGTGGGGGTGGGAGACATTATTAGAAAATTCATTTGTTTACATTAGATGTTTAAATACGTGTATATACATGTATCACCCGAGAGATTCTGACATACCAAAGTAAAAAAGTGTATTGGCCACCAGAGTAGAGTGTATAAATACTAAACAAATATCCTAAGACTCAATATGTGTAGTGAATCTGTTATTTACAGTTTTAAAAAAAACATTACTAAAAGTTTATAGAAATGGACACTTTGGTTTTTGCTGAAAATTAAAATTTATATTGTCATTTTTACAATTTCCAATTTATTGAGGTAAGAGATAGAATACCAATAAATGTATTTTTTTTAAAAAAGTGTTTAAAAAGTTGAATGTTGGTGAATTCTTATATTTTAAAAAAATGTATTAAAAAATTGTTAGACTTACTTTTGGCTGCGCCTCAACATGGCTATTTCCCTGGGCGATGAACACCTCCAGGGTAAGTAGTGATGTAACCCAATCTAGGTTCTAACAACTTGCTTCATGTTCTGGGCTCTCTCTGTGACAGGCCTTGGTCTACACCTCCAAGGACCTTTACAAGTGGACATAAACAGAAAGACAGTTGAGCAAGAAGAACTGGCATCACATGTTTTACTTTAAGAATAATGTTATGAAATTACAAGTAAATTTATGAAATCAAAAAGTAATATTGTGAATTAAAATATGTTTTTCCCCAATATGCTATATGATTAGACAAAAAGTGGCTATTGTACAACAACAAAGAAACTGCAGAAAAATGGTGTTGTAATATGAGATGTAAATATAGTTTTCATCAAATATTACGTTTTACAGGATTTTTTAATGTGTGTACCAAGTTGTGTTGTTCCAAGTTCCAGGGATTCTTAATCGGTCATCACAGGGGTGCAAAGAACATTTTAAAAGGGTCATCAGGAGCATGGTTTCATAAATAGTGAGCGAAGCATTTGACTGGTTTTTCACTTTTCTGCAGACACACAAATTCTATCTCTGTTCCTAAGAAAAGCACTAAAACATTTATGAACCATCTGTTTCTTTTTGTGTTCCTTAACATTTTAATTCACTACCATTCTACATTTGTAGCACACTTACTATTCCAGCCTTCAAAACTGCACTCAAGACACATCTATTCACATTATACTTTCCCAACTAATCTAACCTTCCTTTGACCAATAAACTTAGTTTCTGTGTGTTGGCTGTGACACTGGCCATGGCTTGACATGTCCTCATATGTTTTGTTAAGTTAGAAATTTGTATGTAATGTATATTTTTATCTAGCTTTTTATTTAATGTGAAACCATATGAGATATATATTTTCAAATTTATAATTATTATATTAGCCCTATCTGACCTACCTATCATCCTAAAAATTAATAATGATTGTTTTTAATCCATAGTCATATGAAAAAGAAGTTATATTATAAATTATATATAGGCCTACTATGGCATGATCAATGGTTTGCTTTTATAAAATAATAAAATTTAACACAATGAAATAATTTTAATTCAAACATTCAAAGTCAATTAATTAATTCATTGCCACAGTTAACATTTTGTAAAGAACTTTGTCAAATTTTAAGTTGAATACAACAAGCTCACTTGACACAAATCAACTCACTATGATGATGCCTAAGCCTATTAAATTAATTATAATAAAAATAATAAATTGATAATTTATATAGCGCTGTATCCCAGTAAGGAACTGGGCCTACAGCGCTTTACGTGAAGGTAATAACATACATATAAGTAATAAATTAGCAGTCATACTATAACAACCACATTAATTACAGTACATAAAACATAACACAAAAAGCTACGTTAATCATTAAAAGAATTGTTGTTTCATTAATTTTGAAAGTAAATTTTGAAAAGATGTGTCTTAAGTGCATTCTTGAAAGACTTGGTTGTTTGATTACTATGGATGTGTAATGGTAGAGAATTCCATTAAATTAAAACTAATGATGAATAATTTAATAATGGCCAGCATTACAAACACTAGGGTGGTGCACCCAGCAGTGGCCCACCAAAAAAGTGGCAGTGTATCTAGCAAATCCATGAGTTTTGGGCAGTACAAACCACAGCAGTGTACCCTAAGGGTTTTGGACAGAGTGCACAGTGGCTGAAGAAAATTTGACTGAAAAAAATATTTATCACGGATGTAATCAGGAACACTTATGAAGGGATGACCTGCCAAGTTATCCATGGCCAGCAGATGATAGATGCTTTCAAGGTAAAACTGGTGTCAGGCAAGGATGGTTGCCCTTGCCTTTCGTGTTCTTGTTTGCTTTTGAGTGATGAAAACATCCACACAGCAGAAGAGGAATGGAATCCAATGGATCTTGTGAGACCAACTTGATGACCTGATGATATTGCCCTTCTCTCCCATACCCAAGAACAGATACAGGAGAACACAAAAATTCTTTGTACGAAATAATTGGCTGATTATTGTTTGGGGACCCAAAATGGTCAACCAAGATGAAGTCGGCGTCGAAGTAGCTCCGTGGTTACTATGTGTTGTTATCACGAGTGATCCCCCCTTTCCATACAATATTTAGTTATTATATTAATAAGCTTGTTAATTTATTAATTAGTTCAATATAACAAATAAATAAAATTCAGGGCTGGGGTTTGGGGACGGGAATGCTTCCCAACATTTTTCAACACATAAGGAAATTAATAGGGGAAGGGTATCCCCTCCCCTATAAGTCAGCATGGCAATTAAATAGTTCCATATTTAACAATATGAAGTTAGCCCACAAATTACAAAGACCACTCTTTTTCACATTGGCTATGGTGCGCTAACATGTAACATTGCAGCAGAATTTGAATTTTGATTAATTTTGGGGTAAACTTTAGCTAAATGGGAGCTGAATTTACTGCCTGGTAAAAGATGAGTGCTGGATTGTTTGCTGATTATTTTTTTTTGTTGTTTTTTTTGTGTCCCATAACCTCGTGGTCGCAGGGGGTTCTAATATTTCCATTAAAACTTTCTCGGGGCTCAGTAGACCTTGGCGGTGCCCATCTCCTTTCCAGGTCAGCGTAGGACTTTTTTAGCGATAGTCATTCATCAACATTTTTATTGTGGCTTTAACGTGGGCTAGATCCCATGCCCCTCAGCTTGTGAGGCGAGCGCACTATTGACTTTGCTATCCAGCTGCTGATCATTACAAGTGTCTAAAAAGTGATATTTTGGATGGATATATGTGTCATTTTAATATTTTGAAAGTAATGGGGAAAAGTTTATCCTCCCCATTTTCGTGATTCGGACGCATGAAAAGTGAGTACAAATTTTAATCTTAGTGAATTTAGACAAAATATGTTTTACATTTCTGATGTTTTTCTGTTCTCAGGAGGTAGTTTAAATAGTCTGAAAATGTCATCCATTCCTCTCCCATTGTAGCATTTTCCACATGATGGATACTTTT
This sequence comes from Ampullaceana balthica, assembly GCA_944989445.1. Taxonomy (NCBI): domain Eukaryota; kingdom Metazoa; phylum Mollusca; class Gastropoda; family Lymnaeidae; genus Ampullaceana; species Ampullaceana balthica. The sequence goes on along the minus strand of CALYLW010000241.1, from coordinate 269,997 downwards.
TCCGACCGCCATATTTGTCACAAATCATAGCGGCCAGAAAATACCATACTTTGGCCTGATACGCAAAATGATAATCTCTATATATAATTCACTTAAACTGGCATGTGCAAATGAGCATGACGAATGACCCCCGCTGGAGTTGAAAGATCACAGTGGGCAAGCGTAGTTGATGAAAAGAAAAAAAAGGGTGGAGGGGTGGTGGTGGCAACAATGCTTCTTGCGTTCACTTGCATTGTTCCTTCACAGAATAACATATGATTTGTAGTGTAGTGGTTATCACGTCCGCCTTGCACGCAAAAAGTCCTGGGTTCAAGCCCCAGAGGGAACAATTTTTAAAATAAATTAAATTTTGCCCATTTTTTGGGAACATGACTAAGCCTAGTGTCGGCAGTTTATGGTTGGCAAGGGATGGTAGTAAAGGGTGGGGGGCAGGTAACAACAACCACTGTGCACATGTCTCCATGTTTACTCTATTTTTTTTCCTTTACTTCGTGCTGCTGTTTGTGTCCGTTCTCTCACCCCCCCCTGTTCTTTGCACTATCCATGATGAGCAAGTCTGTGGCGTATGCTACGCCGCGGGTCGTATCTTGTATCTCAAATGACCTAGCTTTGGTCTAGCCTAAGTTATACTAAGTATAATTTTTAAAATAATTGTAATTACAAAAATGGGCTGGTTCAGGGTACTCGGACCGTGACGTCACAGCGACGCTACCTGTTTCTAGCCGCGAGTTGCGTCCCTTGAAAAATGTTTGTTTTTATTATTTCCGATTATCTCCCCTTAGGCGGGAAGACGAAGAATTTAACAATGGAAAGGATGGGAATGTGTTCATCCGCGTATCTTGTCATGGGGGTGGGGGGGCGGGCGGGGGGTGGTGGGCGGGCGGGGTCTAAGGGGTGGGGTTTTAGGGGAGGGCCCGCCCTCCCCTAATTAGAATAATTGTAAATTAATAAACATAAATGGGGGAGGGGTGAAGGGGAGGGGCTCGCCCCTCCCCTTCCAACATTTTTGGATTAAAAATGAGTATAAAACATGAACTATTTGCTATGCGCATTTAGAGTGCAGTGCTGCAAATTACCCGGGAAAATTGACCCCAAGCGTTTTCCTTTTCACCTGTAGCTCTGGGTGCGCTAACATCGCAGTTATTTTGTGTTAATTTTGTGTTAACCTTTTCATGGGGAGGAGCAGTTCGATTCGTATTTATTCGGATTTGTTTGGCGAAAATCGTGTGGCAGTAATGACCAAATGGGTGAATTTTAAAAAACCATTAAAAAAAGTTTATCGTGATTCTGATGCCTGATCGGTGAGTACCTTTTTTCCTTCATTTTTTAACACAATGTTGCTTTTCCAAAATCGCTAAAATAACCCTCAAATATTAGATTTGCCCCCCACCCCCCTCTTTATTTTGTTTCTCTCTTTTTTCTGGTTTTTCAAAATCGGCAGGTTGCTAAAAAAACACGAAATTTGAGAATCCCCGTTTCCACTACCCCTTTAAATTCCTGGTTTTCGCACTACTTTCCCGGCAGTCACGTGCCATAGCAACCAAAATGGCCGCCGGATATGACCTTATTTTTGGCCCGGTCCGAGTAGTCAATTTTTACCCAAAAATGTAATCCCACCCTTCACCTTCCCCCCTGTACTGAACAAGTAGGATAAATTACATTACAGTGAAATGAGTGTAGTGAAAGTGTAGTCTGTTGAGACTGTTAAGAGTATAAATTATTATTATAAAGTAAGTCAGTTAAGTCTCAACTAAACTAAGTCTAAGTAACTAAGTTACTCATTCATGTAATATTATTTATCATGCCCAAGTAATTTAGCCATTCCATTGTAAACCATGTCCGAATCGGACCTGATAATTTAGTCTAAACTTCTAAACTAAGTGTAAGTGTAAGGCTGAAAACTGCAAAGTATTTTTTATTTTGCTTTGAAATTCAAAATAGCCCAAAATTGTTATTAGGCATAATTATACAAATTACAATTTCAAGTATTTTACTAAGGTTTTCAAAAATATAAGGTATATAATTAGCATGACAGTGTTTCTATCAGTTCCTCACCTTACTTATTATTCCTATATTTCCGATTCTAATCGATGAAAAAAAAAGAATTTAATTAGACAAAAAGAGTGATTGTTTTCTTTTTCTTTTCTTCAGGAGTACGCCATTTTACTCATAACAACATAAACTCAACTACACCAGCCAGAAGATGGGAAATTCTGTGAATTCAAAGAAGCATATACAAAATGCCCACATTTCACTTTTCATCGGGGTTACTTTGATCAGCAATAAACCAATCATGAAGCTTTTTACCGAGATATTAAAAGATCGATATTAAGCGTAAAATAATAATAGGCAAATAAATGCTGGTTTATTATTTAAATTTTAAAACGATATAAAAGATATCCAATATTTATTTTTAAAATAAAACACTTGAAATATAAGTATACATTTTGTGGTTGTAATTTTTATAATTTCATCGAAAAAATTCAGAGAATGTCACTTTTAAAGAGAAATATACATAGGATTTTTAACTTTATGTCTTGCACAGTCTGGGATCGGGCCCTTAATGTTTTTTCCCCCTGATATAAGCTATATAAAATTATTTAATCATCCAATCAATATGGGCCGTAATTGAGTACACTACATAAATAGTATTTTTAAACATTGGCTACCGGCTACCGGCAGCATTCATGTGATCGCTATTTTGGTTTCTGGAGTCAATTTTAAAAAAATAAAAATAAATAAAACACCTCATTTGGTTGCGTGGGCCCAAAATTTCGTTTTTGTTTTCTTGTATGAGCAACATAAAAATTATTTTAAACATTGGCTACAGGTTAAACGGTTGGATCTTGACCTAACTTGGTAGCCTGCATAAAAACGGGATGAACTTATTAATTAAATATAGTGCATTGAACACCTAATGCCCATTACTTTGGGGCCGGGGCCCCCATTTTTTTCGTAAATGTATAAGACTTTATTGCCAAATTGATTTTACGCGCTCTTTTATAAATATTGACACATATCTCTATCATGATCCATATAGAAATCTACAGGGGTTTTGAAATTTACATCTTGCATCGATTGGACCTGGGGGCCCTTAAATAGTTTTTCTGATATAAGCTATATACAAATTATTTTAATCATCCAATCGTCATGAAACTGTTGGAAGTTGTTGAGTACACTAATTGGTTTCTTTAAATTTCCTTTCTTGTGAGATCATTTCAACGTGCGACGGGTAAACTAGTAAGAATATAAAACTAAAATGCTACCTTAAATTGCCAGACCTATTCTAGAATATGCACCTTCTATAATACGACTCATCTACCAAAGACAAAATTGAACATTATCTTATCTAAAAATATTTCAGGCTCTCGTTCTATACAGTTATACAGAAGATTATTATTATTGCGCCCAACGTGTATCCATGGTTTATGTCTAGTCTTGCATTTATTTGCATTTTAAATCTCGACAGAGCACCAAGATTAATTTCTGGTGAATATTCACAACGAACAAGAGTAACTCCATTTGTTAAATTACTCAACCCAGAAACACTAGAGGATAGAAAAACAAAGAGCAACGTAGTGTTAATATATAAGGCCTTAAATCATAACGTGGAAATTCAACACAATAACAATCTAATACTTCACTGATAGACATCTGGATTGAAAACACTTTTCTAGTTCTATGTGCAAGAACAAACACATACAAATCTCTGGCATTCTTGCAAGGAATGTTTTGCCTAAAGAAGCAGGGAAAACCAACACTCTATCAACATTCAATTTCTAATAAAATGCAAGACCATGCATAAACCATGGATTAGCATAGGACACAGGACACAATAATCTTCTATATAGAACAGGGGTGGCCAGATCTGTAGTAACTTAGACTTAGTAACTGGGGTCCATTTTGAGATTTAAAAATAACTTTAGAGCCGCATTACAGCACTTAGCGTCATTAAACACGGCTTGGAAATCTTCCAGTAATCTTTGTAATATATATTTCATAAATTGTACGCTAGCCACAATGTGAACAAAGAAGAACCGCATGTGGCTCGCGAGCCACTGTTTGGCCACCGTTGGCGGCTCTGTATAAGTGAATTGAACATTGAATTCTATGGTTAGACGGGTGGTTGGAAATTATTTTGAAATATTTTGGAGTTTTCACATCTATTGGTAAATAGATTCAATATGGTCGTTGTAACTAATGTAAGCAATCGAAGAATAAGAATGGTTAGTAATAGTACTACAAGACTAATAGGCAAAAACCTTCAACGTCACTACATAAAAATAAATGAAATTTAGTTTTGAGTTAAACTAATGTAAATGTTTAAGTTTAGCGACATTTTGTTTGAGCCTTTTCGCTTATCCTTAATTGAAGTAATATTTTGTTTAGTTTAGTGTTAAGTCTTACTGAGTCTTTCTTAGTCTTAGTTTAAATTTTAAACTTTAATAAATAATTAATTATTAATAAAATAAGTCTTTAAAGTTAAAGCCTAAGGGCAAGGGCTGTCCATAAAGTAAAGTACGTAACGCTATTTTTGACCCCCCTCCCCCTCTGTCACAAATCTTGGGACACCAAATCAATCTTTTACCATCATCGTTTCCTGGAAGGATAATTGCAGACAAATCAACTCGTCTTCATCTAGCCACTCAACAGCCTCTGTATGTGCATTTTCTCTTCTGTTAACTGCCATGCGTTTTATCTGAGTTGATTCTTGAACAGTTGGGGTGTGCACATTCTCCTGAGCCCGAGCTCTGTGTTGTCCTGCATGTTTCTTCAACATTCTTTGTGAAGCAAAATATAAGTAACATACAGTACTTTGAGAATTCGATCAAGTAAGCTCGTCTGCAAAGATGGATAATAAAGATCATATGGTTGTACTTTGAAAACTCTTGTTGATCTCGGCTTAATGTCATCAAATTTGAGAGTTTGTGCCACAAACAAGGAAGCAAACTTATGAGAATCTGCATTTGCTCTTTCTGAAGCTCTAAGTCCATCAGTTGTTTGGTTAATTGTGATTAGAGGAGGAAAGGATCTCGAAGGTAAAACGTTGAAATATGAGCTTTGTACTTTGTCGCAACATTTATGTCCTCATATTTCAAAATTTGAGTGAAATATTGACTGGTGCGAACCTGATTGTCAAACCATTCCAGATCCTTCGATATCAGTCCTGCTCCATCCAATTCAGATTTATGAACAACACATTCAGGAGATACGCATTTCATGCTATTTTGACATAAAATTAATTTAAATGTTACTCATAATTTAAAATTAAAAAAAAATCTATTCTAATAAATTCTAAATTTTAAATTCTAATAAAATAATAATTAAAATATAAATTAGAAACAAAAAAATAATAATAAAAAAATAAATGTGTGAAATCACACATGGTTGGACCCCCTCCCCCCTGTTACAAACTGTCACACTTTCTTACACCCCCTCCCCTCCTTATCTTATCTGTTTCAGACGCTCCTTCTATACAGAAGATTATTGCGTCCTACGCTTATCTATGGTTTGTGTTTAGTCCTGCATTCTTATTAGAGTTTTAAATGTTGATAAAGTGTTGGCTTTCCTGTTTTCTTCAGGCAACCCATTCCACGCCCGAATTCCGTACGGGAAGAACGAAAATTTGTATGAGTTTGTTCTCGCATACGGAATAAGAAAGGTGTTTTTATCCTTATGTCTATCTGAGGGTTGTATTAAGTTATCTTTGTGTTGTATTTCTAAATTAGAGTTAATTGCGTTATGTATGATAACTACTTTGCTCTTGGTCCTTCTATCCTCTAGTGTTTCAAGGTTTAATGATTTAACTAATGGTGTTATTCTAGTCAGTTTCGAATATTCTCCAGTGATGAATCTGGCAGCTCTTTTTGGATTTGTTCTAGTTTATCAATGTTTTCTTTGGTGGATGGGTCCCATACAGAAGATGCATATTCTAGTACAGGTCTCACCAAAGTGAGATAGCATTTTAGTTTTATATCTTTATTGCATTTGTAAAGGTTTCTTTTTATAAAGCCTAAGGTTTTTTTTGATTTTTTAATAACTTCATTGACCTGGGGATTCCATGATAATTTCTCATTTATTATGACTCCTAAGTATTTTGCATCTTTAGTTTGGGTTAATTCCTTTCCATGAATGAAATATTTTGAATTTATTTGTTTCTTTTTCTTTGTTACTCTTAACAGTTGACACTTTTCTGGGTGGAAACTCATACTCCAGTTAGTTTCCCATTTTATCAATTCATCTAGGTCTTTTTGTAAAATTTTGCTTTCTTGTTCTGATTTAATTGTTCTATAGATTATACAATCATCAGCAAACAACCTAACTTTTGTTCCTGTTGAGATGTTGTTGGGTAAATCATTTATATATATTAAAAAGAGTAAGGGACCTAGCACAGTTCCTTGTGGAACTCCTGAATTAACCTTTATTGGTGCAGATTTAGATCCAGAAATTATTACAGTTTGCTCCCTGCCCAAAAGGAAGTCTTGGATCCAGTGATGTAAGGAACCTGAGATTCCAAAGTAGTTAAGTTTTTTAAGTAAACTAAGTAGGTGAACTTTGTCAAATGCTTTTGAGAAGTCTAGTAATATTGTATCTATTTGATCATTTTTGTCCAAGCCTTTTGATAGTTCATCTATTAAACCTATTAATTGTGTTTCACATGATCTGTTTTTTCTAAAGCCGTGTTGATGTGGGCATAGGGCATTATATTTGTCAAGGTGATTAACTATTCTACTATATATTATGTGTTCTAGTAATTTACAGGTGATACTAGTAAGTGATACAGGCCTGTAATTACCAGGGTCTGATTTATCCCCTTTCTGAAAGAGTGGAGTTACGTTAGCTAATTTCCAATCCTGGGGCACTTTACCCTGGTTTAGAGAGGCTTGAAAGAGAACTACAAGGATTGGGGACAGTTCATTGCTTAGTTCTTTTAATAACCTTGCAGGCAAATCATCTGGGCCAGTAGCTTTGTTTATTTTAAAGTTTTTTAGGAGTGAATGTATGCCTATCTCATCTACAGTTATGTTACCTATTTCCTCCATTTTATTTAAATTTATTAAAACTTCCTTGTCGCCTGAGGCAGAAAAAGATGATGCGAGATATGTGTTAAGGATATTAGCTTTAGTTTCATTATCATTATAGGTTTTATTATTTGAGCCTTTTAGTGTGGCTATTCCTGAAGGTTCCATTTTTTTAGATTTGATAAAGGACCATAAGTTTTTATTGTTATCTTTGGTAATTACATTGTTTATATATTCATTTTGGAGGTTTCGACTAAGTTTTTGTGTCAAGTGTTTAATCTTAAGTATTTTTTGTGTATTCTATATGAATAGGTAGCTTTATATTTCTTAAATAAGTTCTTTTTTTGTTTGCATAGCTTTTTCAATCTAGAATTGAACCAGCATTTGTTAATTTTATTTGATGTTAGTTTTGGAGCGTGACGTACTTTATGGACTGCCCCTAAGCCTAAACTAAATTATTTAAATTTAATATTTAAATTCAATACGGTCAATACTATTTACTTAATAAAGACCTACCTAAGCCTAGAAAACGAAAGCGCAAGAGAGATATAAAGAAGTAAACCAAAAGGTAAAAAACAGCATTAAAAAAGATAAAAATGCCCACATAGATGGCCTAGCATCCAAAGCAGAAGAAGCAGCCAGGAAGGGCAACTTGAAAGAGCTCTACGACATAACAAGAAAACTGTCAGGGAGATACAAAAGGCCGGAGAGACCTGTCAAAGATAGAGAAGGGAGATCTATAACAGAAAAGAAAGAGCAACAAAAAAGATGGATGGAATACTTTAAGGAACTATTAAACAGGCCCCCACCCACAGACACGCCAGACATACAACCAGCAAATGAAGACCTACAAATAGAAGAAGGCGCACCAAATAAGGAAGAAATAGCCCTGGCCATCAAGCAGCTCAAACTAGGGAAATCACCGGGACCGGACAACATCACAGCAGAGATGATGAGAGCGGACATAAACACAATAGTCAACATGCTGCACCCTCTGTTTGAGAAGATATGGGAAGAAGAGAGAGTTCCAAAAGATTGGAAAGAAGGATACCTCATCAAGATCCCAAAGAAAGGGGATCTCAGCAACTGTGCAAATTACAGAGGAATTACACTGCTATCTGTACCAGGAAAGGTTTTTAACAGAATTATTTTGAACAGAATGAAAGACAAGGTCGACATGCAGCTACGAGATCAACAGGCCGGCTTCCGCCAAAACAGATCCTGCACAGATCAAATAGCAACACTGAGAATCATCGTAGAACAGTCCATCGAATGGAACTCCTCTCTATATATAAATTTTATAGACTATGAAAAGGCCTTTGATAGCCTGGACAGACAAACCTTGTGGAAACTTCTCCGACACTATGGAGTACCAGGGAAACTAGTGAGGATCATTCAGAGCTCTTATGAAGAAATGACATGCAGGGTGGTCCACGAAGGTAGACTCACAGACTCCTTTACAGTCGAAACAGGAGTCAGACAAGGATGCCTCTTGTCCCCTTTACTATTCATCCTTGCCATTGACTGGATAATGGAAAAATCCACAGACAAAAAGAGGAATGGGATACAGTGGACACTCTGGGAACAATTGAATGATTTAGACTTCGCGGACGACATTGCACTTCTGTCCCACAACCAGCAACAAATGCAGGAAAAGACAAAAGACGTAGCCACCTTTTCGGCACAGCTTGGCCTCAACATAAATAAAAGTAAAACAAAAATCATGAAGATAAACCCATCCAACCATGAGCATGTCCATCTGGCAGGAAAGGCACTGGAAGAAGTGGAGTCCTTCACATACCTAGGCAGCACCATAGACATAAATGGCGGATCCGATGCAGATGTAAGGGCTAGGATTGGAAAAGCTAGATCAGCATTTGTATTATTAAAGAAAATATGGGAGTCGAAGGAGCTGAAACTGCAGACCAAAGTCAAAATCTTTAATACAAATGTCAAAACAGTCCTCCTATATGGTGCAGAAACTTGGAAAACAACAGCGAGCCTTACGCAGAAAGTGCAGACATTCATAAACACATGCCTTCGAAAGATCCTGAAAATCAAATGGCCAAATACTATAAATAACAAAGAGTTACTAGAAAGGTACACACCAGGTGCCTATTGATGAAGACATCATAAAAAAGAGGTGGAGATGGATAGGACATACGCTCCGAAAACCCCCAGGTAGCACCACCAGACAATGCCTAACATGGAACCCACAGGGAAAGAGAAAGAGAGGAAGACCAAAAAATACATGGAGACGCGAGCTAGAGGCTGACATGCAAAATATGGGATACACCTGGAAGCAATTGGAGAGGAAAGCACAGGACCGTGAGGAGTGGAAAGTTCTTGTAGACGGCCTATGCCCCAGACGGGGTAGAAAGGCATAAGTAAGTAAGTAAGTAAGCCTAGGTAGATACGGCAACAGACGTCCGGAAGTATTCTGTAGTTTATTTATTATATTTTTTAGTCTAGTTTCTTTCTGTTACCAAATTGACAGTTCTCAAATATTTACAAATGTACCTCTTGGCTACATAGTTACTTTAAACTATATGTGTCCTGAAGTTGTTGTGCTTATATAGGTCCTCAAATTATATAAATCTATATATATAATTCTCTTCATGGGACCATGCGAGACACCACGACGCAAGTATGTGCAACCAAGCATGACGAATGACCCTCGCTGGGGTCGACCAATGCATCGAGATCAAGAATGGTCCTTGCGTTTCACTTGCATTGTTCCTTTACAGAAAACGTGAGATTCGTAGTGTACTGGTTATCACGTCCGCCTCATATGGGGAAGGTCCTGGGTTCAAGCCCCAGCGAAAACATTGTTGTTTTAAAAAAAATTTAAATATCTGTTTGTGCCCGTTCCTTTACCTCTTTATTGCCAACACTAGCTGACCCGCAGCGTAGCATACGCCGCTAATGATTTAGTGATGGGTGAAGACTTCCTGAAAGACACAGTTGTCAAAATGGAGTGGGTTTGGGCAAACGACTGTGAGTGAATGAAAAGAAGGAACTCTGGAGAGACTCGCGGCGTAGCATACGCCGTAGACTTGCTCATCATAGACAGTGCAAAAAACGGTTGGGGTGGGGTGAGAGTACAGACACAAAAAGCAGCACTAAGTAAATACAAAATAGCGAGTAAACGTGAAGACATGCACACTGAGGTTGTTGTTACCCGCCTCCCATTTAATACTACCATCGCTTAAACATAAATTGTGATTGGCCGACCCTAGCGAGGGTTAGTCATATTTAGGGTTGTTAATTGCGTGTTGTTTTGAAAACCAATTATCGAATATGTAACTCTGATTTTAAAACAATTATCATTTTATAGCTGACTTCATAGAAGTTAGGGGTGTATCCAATTTCGCCTGCAAATGTCTCAAAACGAACAATGAGTTGGCAGTCCTTCCAACCGACATTCACTCGCGTTGTTTTGATTTCTTCGTGCTGTTCTTTGTGTCCGTTCTTTGTCCACTTTCTTTGCACTCTCCATGAGCAAGTCTGCGGCATATGCTACGCCGCGGGGGTCTAGTTTTGAATATTTAAGCTATAACACTTCCAAGTGACACTAACTTTGACATTTCCGAAAAAAAAATTGTGTGTCTTCTAACCTCGATTTTGATTTAACAATAGCTCAATTATGTAGCCGAGGGGTACATTTTAATTAGTTGAGATCTGTTAACTTTGAGACAGGAAGTAGACTAAAAAATAATAAATAAACTACAGAATAATTCCAGACGTCTGTTGCCGTATCTACCCTAAGCCTAAACTAAATGACTTCTATATTATTTATTAGAATACTGATAGTGACTACTGAGTCATTTCTGGACCTTAAAAGACATTCAGTCCTACTTTTGACATCGACGTGTTGTTACTGTTACAGTATATAAAATTCTAAATCATCATCATTCTCTTTGGTGCTATATTAGGCTACTACAGTAGACTACACTACAGCTCACAGATATCTAGCAGCTGTGTGTTCTCAGCTGCGTCCATCCATCTCATTCTCTGTCAGCCTGATAGCCTTCTACTTCTCTAACTAAATAAGCAAAGTCCATAATTATTAAATAGATCATTGAAAAATAAAATGATTCATATAATATAAAAATTAGAATTAATCAAATTCCCTTCACAGTCACACTTTAAAAAAACAAACAAGTCAGAGCACTGCAGCTTTTTATCATATGAAGGATGGAGAGAGTAAGAGGGGGGGGGGAAGGGTGAAAGTTAACTATTTACACTTGCCTTATATTTATTTGCCAATAGTTAGATTGTTATTGAGCCCCTTTAAGTTTAGTGAATAAATTTAAGAAATTCTTATTTGGCTGTGCATTCTTAAAAAGTCAACTATGTTTTTAAATAAGTTTGATTAAGGCCATAAATTCAAAACAAGGAAGCTGGCCACCAGATGTAACATGGTTGTGAAAGGCGCATGACATGCAAAAAGATAAAATAAAATAAAAAAGCAGAAATCAACAACTGGTGTACAGGTAGACTGTTGTGATGCTTTATGATTCCAGGTGTGCTAAGAAAAATGCTTATTTCCTAAGCATATAATATAGTATATATATAAATGTTGGCTCAAAAAGATTTGAGAAACAGGTTGTAACTAAATTTAGATTAGTATGTAAGTTGTAATATGTAATACCAAGATTTCATATTCAGTGATAACAGAAAGCTGATAATCACTAAGTTTTTAAATCTTAAGGGCACACAATCAGTATTGTGATCATTTTCGATCACTTACATGTAATTGAAAAATATTTGGCACCAAAGGATGGGTATTTCTAAAGCTAATTTGAAAAGATAGCACAATTATAAAATGCTACAAGCAATGGCACATCATATACTGTCTTAGTTAACAGTATTAATGATGAGCTTTCTTTGTTTAGGAGTTGTAATAAAAATAAATATACAGATAATATATTGAATAAATCAACCCTGAAATTTTTTTTAGAGTCATAATGTGGAACTCTTTTTTATGTATGCATTTAAAAAATTGACTCAAGGATTACATTTTTAATTAAAAATAAGGGTTTTCTTAGACTTTTACAGAGTTTCTAAGTATATATCTGATAATCCTATTATTTTTCCTTATATTATGTTGTTTTTCTAGTTATTGTTACATTTTATCATTGTATTGCAGTGAACATGAGGAACCACATTATCTATAAAATTGGATATCCAAAAAATTACTTGGCAAATTGTCTTAATTTCTGAATTTTCTGGAATCTGCCACTATTACATGTACTGTAAAGATAAACATTAATAACATTTTTTTCTTCATTCCCAGCAAGAATTTTGAACAAGAAGAAAACAAGATTTTGTTCAAATAATGGCTCCCAATAATCATTTCGCCACTCTTGGTCTCAGCATCGGAGCTGATGAGAGCCAAATTAAAAAGGCTTATAGAACTCTTGCTAAAAAATGGCATCCTGACAAAAATCATGAAGCAGGTGCTAAAGAAAAATTCCAAGAGATAGCAGCCTCATATGAGTATTTGTCCAGTAAAGACCGGCGTGAAATGCTGGAGAGAGAACTTCGGAAACCAGCTGCTCCAGCCCCATCCAGAGCTGAGCAGAGCACATCAACAGCTCAACAATCCACTCCGCAAACATCATCAACAAACTTCTCCTCAAGTAAAAAGACAAAGAAACCAAATGAAGCATCTTGGTCTGAGACGTTCACCAAAAATTATCAAAGTCAGCAAGCAAAAGCCAAGAGCCAGGGAACAGGGGGAAGCACGTTTAGCTTCAATTCCTCTGATGGTCCGGCAAGTTTTAGTTTCAAGTTTTCACATTTTACTACAGAGAAGCCAACAGCCAGCCCATCTTTCTCAGAAGATGATATTTTTGATGAGTTGTTTAGAGATTACTTTGACATCGGATTTGGAGGTATTCTTAATAAATTTGGTTTTAACGGGAACGTCAAAGAAAATATTTTACTTTAGATTCTGATTCGGTCTGCTGGTTTTAAAGCAACTCTACCAGGGTAAAACATTGAAAAGATCGTATTTCTCTTACTCAACCCTCTCATCATTAAAGAGATTCTGTCAACCACAAACAAAGTGAACAGAGCACATACACTCTATAAATAAACCCAAAAAGTTGTATGACAATGTTATTTAAATTCTCTAATTCATAAGCCTGCATGTGTATGTTGAATACAAAGATGCTGTTTAAGTAATTTTGTAATTAGGATAAGACTGTTTTAAATTGAATGCATTTATAAATATATATACTATTTTATGTGAAGGGTTGTGAGCCCAGCTTCTTTGCTGGGGTACTGCACTATATAAAATCTCAAATTATTATTATTATTATGTGCTTATAATTTATTTAAATAAGTCAGTTAAATCATTAAGATTTTAAAAATAAAATTATATTTATACCCCTAGCATCAAGTCGCCTTTTTGGTGACCTAGCAGTAGGACCTAAGAAAGCTCCAAAGCTTAAAAAACCTAAACCAAGAAATGTTGCCCCAGAAAGAGGTACACCCACAGACCTGGATGAAGAATATTTATTTACACCACGGTACAAAGATAATGGTAAATATAAATTATTTCCAATAAATAAGAGCTCTGGGTCTAATGCAGTAGCCAACTTTAAAAATGACCTACATTCTATGCTCAGGTTCCAATTTACCAAGACTGATTTACATAATGGAATATTTTGTTTGATGATTTTTTTTATTTATTATCTTTTATTATTTTACATTGTGTTTTGCTTTATCTTGAGAGTCATTAATCTAGTGAGATCAACTTCTTATGTATTAACTTTTCAATATTTGAAGGAAAAAAAATTGTTTAATCTTGCCTTTAAAAAATCTTGAATACCAGTACTTCATTTTTCTTATTTCAAAATGATTATTATAATCTTCAACATTGGTATGGCTTGAGAAAAATAAGAATGTGAAGACTTCTTGTTGAAAATGCAGAAATATTCTTATAAACACACAGTCATAAGAAACAATTTTTTTTTGGTATGTATTACAAAGTTATCTCCATTTAGCCTCTTGTGTAAACAACAATATTTTTGGGGTTAATGTTTCCCTTCTCTTCTCATATCATTGATATGTTGTTGTTTGGGTTAATGTTTCCCTTCTCTTCTCATATCATTGATATGTTGTTGTTTGGGTTAATGTTTCCCTTCTCTTCTCATATCATTGATATGTTGTTGTTTGGGTTAATGTTTCCCTTCTCTTCTCATATCATTGATATGTTGTTGTTTGGGTTAATGTTTCCCTTCTCTTCTCATATCATTGATATGTTGTTGTTTGGGTTAATGTTTCCCTTCTCTTCTCATATCATTGATATGTTGTTGTTTGGGTTAATGTTTCCCTTCTCTTCTCATATCATTGATATGTTGTTGATTCAGATGGAGATGGAGAGAAACTCTCATGTCCTTGGTGCAATCAATTATTTACCCGTGGCAGATTGGTAAGTTTGCTTCTAAAAGCAAAATTGATATAGGATTGATGACTTTAGGATTAATGAGTAACATAAAAAATATTTTTAGCTATATTTCAGAATATTTGCTCACTAAGGTAATAATCTCTTCAAAAATTGATTCCATATATCTGAAATTAAAAATGCTATCAACAAAAAATATTTCAACAATTTTAACCAAAGAGACAATGATTGAAAATTAAAATATTTCAACAATTTTAACCAAAGACACTATGATCAAAATGAAAATAAAAGTTTTTTTTTGCTGTACAAAAAATTAATACAATTTCTGGAACATGCATCAAAGTATGAAGATTAATGATAAAAATAGATATTTTTCTTCTATTTAAATTTTAAATATGCATTTCTTATAAGAAACAAACCAAAAGGTTATACATGTATTCATGATTTGAAATGAAGACTCGATTGCAATAGGAAACTTTTTTTTAAAATTAAGAGATATTATAGCCACCATGATTTGTATTTAATAGGCACAGCATGAAGAAAAATGTGGCAAGTTTGGGCTAAGTGGTGATGAGGATGATGATGAAGATTATGAACCTGATGAAGATATGAGCATTTTTACTACATTAAGTCGGCCAGAATACGCCTACAGACCTGTCTGGCAGCAGAAACAAGAAGAGCTGCGGGAAAAGATCAGAAGAGACAAAATGCGTTATCTGCAACAAACAGCATCTCATGAAGCTAGAGACTCAAGTAAGACAACCATTAGTCTGTTTAATATATACATATTAGTCTGTTTAATATATACATATTAGTCTGTTTAATATATACATATTAGTCTGTTTAATATATACATATTAGTCTGTTTAATATATACATATTAGTCTGTTGAATATATACATATTAGTTTGTTTAATATATACATATTAGTCTGTTTAATATATACATATTAGTCTGTTTAATATATACATATTAGTCTGTTTAATATATACATATTAGTCTGTTTAATATATACATATTAGTCTGTTTAATATATACATATTAGTCTGTTTAATATATACATGGAAAAAACTTTCAAGCAAAAGTTTTGTCTTTATGACTTTCAAAAATTATTTATGATTATGGTTTGAAATCAATATTTTAAATATTTTATTCTTAAATTAAATTTATTCAAAGCATAATTTAAGGTGGTTTTGCATAGTAAATTCCTTTTTAAAAACAGGATTAATATCTAAAACATAAAGATTGATTTCTCTTTTAGGAGTAAAATGTTTACTAATTAATATATGAATATGCACATTTATAAGATAAAACATTTTGTTATTTTTAAATCCTTTATATTAACTCGTGGTGTCTGCGGCCGACCGACCTTGCTTGCTTGCTTGCTTGTCGCCAAAACTTTTGATCGATTTTTAACCCACTTGCTCGCAAGATAGCGAGCTGAAATTTTGCAGGCAGTTTCGTACCGATGATAAAAACAATGTATCAAAATTTCAGATCGATCGCATGTACCGTAATTAAATTATTGATTTTTTAGATTATTTTATTTATTCCTATGTATCATGCTATTTTTTGAGATAGAGCGTCGCGGTGCGTATTATATTGAACAACCTTTCTGTCGCGCAATAAGGTGCGTATTTTATTGACAGCTCTTTTTATAAACATATTCCTGATCGGTGCGCATTATATTAAACATGTTTTACGACACAACTGCAATTTTGTATTTCTGGATGGTCTGGCGCTGCGTATTATAATGAACATTCTTTTAAATTCTTCTCGTACATAAAGGATTTATAGTCAAAAACTTGGTTTTTTACGGGTTTTTCTTATTACTTTCTTTAGGTCTTATTAAATGTCCATACTGTGATCGAAACTTTAACTCTACTACTGCTGGAAAACATATCCGATGGTGCAAAGAATATGTCAGCAAGTATGGCATTCCCATGAACTTTAGATCTTCAAAACTAGGAAGTTACCATGAAACAAATGATGAGAATTTAGATTATACCACAAACTTTAAGACAGATGAAGTTAGTGGAGCCGGCAGGGAAAGAGCCAGAGAGGTAAGATAATAAAGCAACTTTAATACCGATTGAATTATATTTTTGTGGGGAGAACTTCTGCCAAATTTAAGAGCTTATGCATGCAAGCGATTTATCTTGTAAGCCGCAATATTTTAAAAAAATCTGTTTTCACCTCTAATCACAATTTTGTTTTCTCAGTATGCCAAGAACATTAAAAAACCAAGCACTTCAAGAAAAGGTAATTCTTTTGTTGACAAAATAAAAGTGCAACATTTGCGATTCCATTTATTTAGAAATATTTTTTACATTTCTACAGTTTGGTATTAAATGGTTTGTAAATTATTGTAAATAAATGTAACTTGACGCCCCGCGGCATAGCATATGTCGCAGACTTGCTCATGGAGAGTGCAAAGAAAGTGGAGAAAGAACGGACACAAACTACAGCACGCAGAAATCAAAACAACGCGAGTGAACGTCGGTTGACTGCCGACTCATTGTTGGTTTCGAGACATTCGCACTGTGGTTACCTACTGTGGTCACAAACTGTGATTGGCCGACCCCTAGCGAGGGTCAGCCATGTTGGCAATAAGGGGTAAAAGAACGGGCACAAACAGATATTTAAATTTTTTTTTAAAAAACAATTTTTCGCTGGGGCTTGAACCCAGGACCTTCCCCATATAAGGCAGACGTGATAACCAGTACACTACGAATCTCACGTTATTTTGTGAAGGAACAATGCAAGTGAACGCAAGGACCATTGTTGGTCTCAAGACATTGGTCAACCCCAGCGAGGGTCATTCATCATGCTCGTTTTCACACACTTGCTTTGGTGAAGGGGCCGGGAGGAGGGTTAGAGAGTCGGCGTGCGTGCATGGTGTCCCGCATGGTTGGGCGATGTAGAGAATTATATATATATTGGTATATAAAAATAAATGCAATTGGTAAAAAATTTAATGTAAATATCATAAAACTCTATAAGTAAATAATTTGTGACATGAGCTAAACTTACTATTTTAAAATATAATTCTTTCTTTCAATTATCTTGATCTTAGAGACAAGTGAGGAAGAAAAAACTGGAAATGATAAAAAATTTCCATACACCAGGTAAAATTTTAATTTATAACACAGATCATCAAAGACAAATCAAAATTTTCAGTTATTGTGTATACTCTTTTTTGTCATTGATCATTTAGAAAATCATTTTAAAAAAATAACTCAAAGAAATCTTTAATATTTTGTGTTGTAGAAGATTTTGAAATTGGGAAAAATAGATTTTACATGAAGCACAAAGTAACACGATGAAGCACAAAGTAACATAATATTTTATTATCATTGCTTTTTCAAGACCAAGAATGCCAAGCGCTTTTGGTGTAGCTGGATCTAAATTTGCATCAGATCCAGCAGCTGGAGATCTAGGAGACAAGGGTAACACACCATCTCCATCAAGTGGCCCAGATAAAACTAGGGAAAAGCCTTCAACAAGACGATCATCAATGCCTGGGAATTCTTCAGACTCCAAAACTACGTTAGGTGTTGGAAAAAAAAGTCACAGCAGTAACTATAAACAGAAATATTCCTAGCATTTTATCGTCATGCATTTATTATTTTCTAAATGTGCTGGGAGTTTTATGCAGATTTACTATTTCAGTTATTTGTGATAGTATCACCTGACAAAGTGTAATCAAGTTCATAAAGGGGCCATCCATATATTACGTACGCAAGGAGGGGGGGGGGTTCTTAAATAATCGGCATTTTGCGTATGCATGCGTACCGGGGGGAGGGGGGTCTCGACTGAATGTGTACGTAGGCACAACAAATTTAATTTGCATAATACTAAGCATAGTAGCGTTAACCGCTCTGGCTGAAAACGGCATTCGAGACTGAGGGGCCGTCCATAAAGTACGTCACGCTCTAGAGGGGGGGGAGGGGGTGTAAGAAAGTGTGACAGTTTGTGACAGGGGGGGAGGGGGGGGTTTGGCCATGTGTGATGTTACGGTGTTTTATATTAAATTTAAATGATTTTGTTAATAAAAAACAAAATTTTTGTTCGGAAGTGTGACGTACTTTAGGGGGGGGTCCTAGATTTGTGACAAGGAGGAGGGGGGGAATTAAAATGGTCAAAAATAGCATGAATACTTTATGGACGGCCCCTGATATGCAATAATGTTTATAATTTATTTTTGCAAGCGAAGGGGAGTGAAAAATCTGCCAAAATGACGTTACGCACCTAGAGGGGGAGGGTCGACCATTTGTGACGAAGGAGAGGGGTAGTTTAAGAAATGTCACGTCACATCAAAACGGGTAACTTAAAATAAAAGTTGTACTTAAATATTTGTTTGTTTACAATTTATTTAATGACGTTTTACATAGACTTCGCGCGTGTTACGATATTAAAGCCTTACACTAAATACATACTTCAACTTAAATGACAAAAAGAGATTTGAAACATGCTAATTCTTAAATTAAAATTTTTTTGAGGGGGGAACTCGCATTCTTGTGACGTAATATTGGAAAAGAGTGGGGGGTCTAACTTTTAGTGACGATGCATGACGTGGGGGGGAGGGATGAAAATCGGCCATAATCGCTGGATGTCATTAATTGACGACCCCAAAGCTTTGAACAAAAAAAAAGCCCCATTTTCAAATATTTTAGTGCGCATTTTGATGTGACGTCAAATTTCTTAAACACCCCCTCCCCCTTGTCACAAATGCGTGACCTCCTCCCCCGCACCCTTTTTAGGCGTGTGACGTCATTTATGGACGGCTTCAAATAGTAAAGCCAATATCTTCTGATTCTGGCTTAAAATTAATTTTTTTCCAAAAGGGTGGGGGGGGGGTGAGCGAATTTGTACGTATGCATGGGGGGGGGGACCCGAAAATGTACGGGATGCAACGGGGGGCGTACACAAATACGAATTTTGTGTGTACGTAATATATGGATGGCCCCAAATGTTTAATTTCACTTTTAATATTCTATCCAGTTCTTAAGCTTTAAAAAAATTTGTTTATTGAATTATGTGGTTGTTGTCAGCTTATTTACTGAAAAGTTATTTTTTTACCATAAAAGTTTTAAACTTTGTCATTTTCCTACTAGTGACTTTTTAAATGTTGACTTGAAATAAATCAAAATATAGTAATTGATTTTAAAAAATGATTTATATAAAAACTAAAACTGACAAAAAGAGTATTTAAAAACATGGAAGATTTGTAATAGATAACACAAAAAAACACACCTTTTTTGGTTTTTTGTTAACTTAGCTATTTTTTAAAGTTTTTATGTTGTTGTCATTGAGATGCACAAATTTTATATCTATCTATTACAAACCAAATAATTCTTTTTTTAATGAATTTGAAGGAAAACCAAAGTTTTTTTTTCTTTTAAAAAATAATTTAAATTGCTAATATGCTGTGATAATTTAGGGCCTACATTAATTTTGTTTAAAGTTTGATAAATGTAAATAAAATTTACAAGAAATAGGAAATAATATTTGATATTATTTTTTAAATTATACAATTATCTGTAAAATCATTTATGAAAATGAGCTGAGCAAATATTTTCTTTGCCATATCAGATTTTGTATATTTAACTTGTTTTATCATATGATCTTAGTCTTTCATATCAGGGATATATGTACAGTGGTGTATATAATATTTGGAACTGAAGAAAAATTAACTCTTCTGTGTAAATGTATGGAATTAATCCCAGCTCACCATAAATATGTAATATACTAGTGTATTACCCGTCAAAAATGACGGGAGTTTTCAAAATGGATATATTTCAGTTTTTGTAATTGTCCCTTCTGCCTGAAAGCCGCATAGTAAATAATCAGAAAATGTAGAGACCAAGAGAGAAAAATTAAATCTCTTTTCCATATTGAACAATTTTATGCGGACGTTTGAAAATAGTGGGCTTTTTTTGGGTGTTTTTTTTTGCAATATATTTTTCAAGGTTATTTTTTTTAGCAGTGGGCTTTCTAAAATCTAGCGTTACGAACGGACATAGCAGAGTATATATTTTGATTATATATACGAATATATGTGTTATGAGAAAACCTCCAAGCTTAGGCTTCGCGTTATGTAAGTTTGCATGAATAATAATGATATAATCATGATAATAGTAAATGCATGGTGAATTACACACAGCATAAAGTGATACTGCGGCAAAGAATCAAAGAAGTTTAAAGTTCGACGTATTAACAAATATTGCTGAGGAGTCAGCCGGACGTTAACTTGCGGCATTGAATAGTGCGCATCAATTATGAGTGCACCAACAATACAGCACAGTGCGTTAAAAATAAATTATGTGACTGTAATGTGATTCACATCACGCATAGCTGTGATTTGAAGCCGTTTAAGCTTCATCAATGATTATGACTTGTCTGTTTATTCGCCCATTTGTCCATACATTATTACCACAACATTATCAAAACATGTAAAAAATAATTTGTAATTTTACACATGTTAATAACTATTTATTTTGCATGAAATGTAGTAAGCAAAGTTTGTCACAGGATAACAGAAAAGATTAACTTATCAACTGTTAATCATATTTACAATTTAATATCCACGTGTTAGTAATTCACATAAACGTTTTTATTGTTGTCAAGTCAGCACCTTTTCAAGATCTATTATGACTTGTCAGTTTATGCGCCCATTGGTCCATACATTATTACCTTTACATTATCAAAAACATGTAAATAAAAAATTGTAACTACATTTGTGTATTTACAAATATGAATAACAACGAACTATTTATTTTGCATGATACCTTTGAAGTAAAGTTAAGCACTGGATAAAAGAAAATATTAAAGTATAAACTTTAATATACACGTTTTAGGAATTCTAAAATTGGCCCGTGGTCTCCGACTTCAGCCTGCTGTTTTTTCTGGATGTGCTTCCATAGCCTTTGGTCAGCCAAGACCATCTGCAAGGCAGCAGTTGAATTTGGCAAGTGATGCAGCGTTCACATGCCACGGCTATAAGGGTTCCACACATTACCCAGCCGCCTTTTATTTCCCTAACTATGTGTAAGGTACCCACTCGAAGCTGGGTGGACTCGGGGACGCCCTAGGCCCCGGGAACATATCTTTGGCTTGCCATGGATTTGAACCCGTGACAATCGGTATGCCAGTCGAGCGCGCTGCCACTCGACCACCGTATCCCCCAGTTCTATATTAAAAGCAAAGAATTTTTATTCAAAATTAGTCTAAGACGCATTAAAATATTACATGTACATAACAATAAAAAAAACTATTGTGGGGAAGAGTCCGATTTTTAAATATGTTATTTTTTTAAACATACAAATATGCAATCTCAAAGTGTATAAAAGAAAAACAAACGCTAAACTGAAGCATAAGTTGACAAATTTCATTTGCAGTAATAAATAATGGCTTTGTAGTTCAAAACGCATCGAAACTTGACAACCGAACGACAACCAATTGTAAATTTCATAAACCGAAAAACGAATGTTATATATTAAAATAGAAAATTAAATGTATAATTACGTACGTAATATTTACATGGGCACATACACAAAAACGGACATTTAATACAAAAAAATAATAATATTAATCACATCAAATAAAACATTGCTCTTTTTACTTCGTTCCCTTCACACATTAATAAAAGCTCATATAATGACGTCAAGCCACAATATTTTATGGTGAGCAACACATTTTTTTAATCTCGAAGGCAACATTTTAATTTTTTTGAATCGGGAGTTACCTCGCATAGCGTCCGGACTGACTGACTGACACTACTTGCGTGACAATTGCAAATTATATAGTTTAATTTATTGAAAATGTTTGATGTTATTATGTGTCAAAGTTATTTAAATTAGACCACAGAAAATTGATAGTTAAATTAACTATCTAGTTTACTCAAATGAAATATAAAAAAAAACCCAAGAAAGTTTGGGTTTTCAAGTTTAATTATAAAAACTGCAAAATTACAGTAACAAAAGATGTAGGCCTATAGAGTGTGATGCGGAATCGCAGTAATGATGTTGAATATCAATAATATTGTACACATAATATACACATGCTGATAACGCTGTATTATTAAACTTGCAACTTAAATTGAAAAATACTTCATACATTTCACGTCTTATCTCTCAGTTATTTTATGTTAGAAGATGTGTCATTATAGTGAAATGTAAATAGTTAAACACTATTTTAATATAACACAAAACAGTTTTCAAATTTTGGGTTTTGAATGAAAAACTACAGCCAAATGTTTTTTATACTTCAAATCTGTTTTCTATCAGATGAGATAGAAATTTGGTGTATATTGACTGCATAAATATTAGTTTTAAAAATGTTTACGAGATTTACTTTTAAATGTGAAAATTTCAATAAAAGTTTAATATTATCTTACACCAATATGTATATTTGTAACGCTAAATACTAAATAGCTTAAAATTTAAATATTATTAATTCCATGTTTTAAATTATCGGCCTTTTTTTGATTTTACAGAAATTTCTAACAATTAATACTTCAAAGTAAACTAATTTTTGAATACCATTGCTTATTCTGAACAAATAAAATCTCTATAATGTTTATTAATATATGTTAAAGAAGATCCCATGCTATCAATGGAGATTTTCCCTGTTGAAAATAAATCTAAAACAAAAAGGCAACAGAACATAACATTCGTTTCATTTGGTACAATGTTCCTCTGGTTCCAATTTAGTTCATATCAAGAGTTTTAGCCATATTAAATACAGTATGAAAATTAACTTGATATTAAAATCAATTCTGACTACATTATGTCAATTTTCTTTCTTAACTAGCTTTATAAATATTATTTTAAACTTTGGCTTCCAAATGCATTTATGAAACTACAATAAATATGATACACACAATTAATTTTTTTTAAAAACTAAAATACTATATGCTATATGGTTCTGAATTCATAATACACACTCCCTTGGGAAGGGAACAAGAAATAAAATTGTTGGAACAATTGTAATTATATTATGAACCCTTAGATTTTATATGGACTTAGAGATTACTGCACATATATCTATTATGATACATATTATAATCTTTAGGGTTTTGAACTTTGTATGATACACATAGGGGATGTGGGACAATACATTTTTTTAGAGTTATATAAACTTAATAAATATAATTTTAATTATTGACTACAATACAAGGTGAATGAATGGATACACAAAACTTGCATGATTCATGTTAATATTGTACAAAGTTTGAATTATTAAAAATTATCCTCTTGGTACTGGGTTCACTAATTGATATGCTTTGTATAGGGTTGTATTAATAACAATAACAATATTCTGTCAAAAATAAATTGAGCTTAAGTCGAAGACTGAAGCTAAGAAATTTGGTATGTTTTTATCTCAATAATACTTAAATGTAAAAACAATTGTTCCATTCACTTTAATCTGAGAAATTCAAGAAAATTATATAATTTAACTTTTAAAGAACTACTTAATTTTTTAAAAATACTTAAATGCAATACATTTTAAAGTTTATCAAATTATGTTAGATGTTAATATTCCACATGATAATCTTAGCTCCGATTCTTTTTTATAGATCTCATGAATCCGATGCTAGTCTTAGCACTAGTACTAGTCATGAATTGAATCGCAGTTTGACATCGAACCAGATCCATTTATGGGGCAATTGGCTAAATCAGATGAGAATGCATCTGATTATGTTTATATTTATTACCTCATGTTTTCTTTTTACTTATAATGATATGTTTTTTTTATATTTTGCATGATTTATTTTGGTATATTTTGTCACCCTTTGGTCTCGAACTCCCCAGAATAAATGTTGACTTTTTTTTCATTTTCAAGGATTTATTTATTTATTTTTACTCAAAACTTTTTAAAACTATACATTTTCTGAAAGATAAATGAAATATCTATAATATTTTATAAGTATTTTAATGGAATCTTTAAAAAAAACTATCTTAGGGGTACTTGAAAGTAAAATTTTTTTGTAAAAATTTGTTTCCTTGAGCATTCCAAAGTCAAAGTCACATAATTTTATTTTTGGGGAGGGTGGTTAAAAGAGCTAACATAATCTCCATCCATTCCCCTTTCTAAAAATATATAGTTATTGGGGTTTTATAACAATATTTGTATGCCATTTTTTACTTTTTCTGATGGCACCCAAATGATAAAAAAAGCCTACACACTACAGCATGATTCTACACCACAGTTCGTGGATTAATTTGATTAGTAAATTACCGGTAATTATGCAATTTTTTCAGGGATGATCTAAAATGTTAAAGAAAACTATATCTTACTCAATTTTGTAAGATCTTCGTTACTTTGCAATCAATTTTCCTCGCACATTGTTTTGAAAAAAAAATTTTGCAGTGGATATTCTTTGAGTTACTATTATAATTTATTTTTCATAATTTTTTAAAACTTTATACAGGGCTGGTAGTATGTAAATAGTTTTTTTTCTTCATAATTTCTGTTAGCATTTTATTAGATTTAAAAAAAAATATTTACCCTGACTTTCAAACTACTCTTATTATTCACTTTATTCAAGCATGTTATTTTTCAACCAAATGAAACAAATGTTATATATTATTTTGCCCTCATTTTTCACATTTACTAGACTGAAGTAAAGATGCAAGTCCCCTAGCTTGTAATTGTGATCATTATGGATAAAGTTCCAAGCTTGGTGTGGCGGAGTCGTTGTCTAGGGGTTGAGGTCCCCCCTTAGCCACAGATATTTACCACGTAGACGGGTAAAAGACTTAGCAACGCTGGGTTGTTTTCTTTCAACATAAGTTTAATGACATCCAGAAGCTTTGAACATATTTATGGTACAGTACAATTGGCAGTTTACAGTTGATGGTCATACCATCCAGAGTCCTCGGCCCAGCTTGACCGGATTGGACCACGTTCACAAAACTCCACACTCTATCGTACGTCTTTCACCTGCCTGCTACTTGGCAACTTAACACTCTCCCGCGACACACAATGTGACCCCTATTATACCCCCGTCTTGTCCGACCGGTTTTGACTGGACCCTCGGGTCAATCACCATGTCTCCCTTTGACCGTGGTCCTGTCAATTCATTACAACTTGCACGTACCTTGAGTTCACTTGCCCCCGTTCCACGAGGACAAGTGTTCACAGCCCCATTTATGCGTAGTCATCCCCACACCACAACATCTGACCGTAACACTTGGTCCAAATGCTACGTATACATTAAAAAAAATTGTTTTTATTATATATACATAATGATATTTAGAATGGAAACAATTACAGTAAAAAAAAAGGCAATATTTGCTGTAAGAAAACGTAATTGAACTTAATAAAGGAAGTCATTGGTTGTGTATTTAACTTACATACTGACATAGTTAACAGCTATTTCTTAAATAACATTGGAGTTGCCTATTCTTATTTAATAAAGTCATGGAGTTTTAAAAAATGCCAGAAAATATAACGTTAAAATTTACAAATACCAAAGAAACAGCCCCCACTGTTTTAAAAAGGACATTTGTGGTGTTTAAGATTGGTCAAATGCAAATTTAAAAATTGCACATCTTGTTGGGAATATAACTAGTAAAATAAAACATTTTATTTAAAAATCAGTTACATCATATTCAATGTAAATAAAAAATATAACTTAACTAAAGAATATTATGAAAAATAAAATTGCTGGAATAAAAATTGATAAAGTCATAAATGTTACAAATATTGGAAACATGTAAACCGCCTCCTTATTCATGTACAAAAGAAATGCATATAAAACATTGACACACCATGTACCATTCAACTCTTGCAAATATCTTAAGGATATATTGTGAATTTATTTAAAATGCCTGCAAAAAAAGATACTTTACATATTTAGAAGGTAATAAAACCTATTTCAAGATATCCAAAAACTTAAGTATCATAAAAACTGTTAAAAGGCATCCTTAAACTTAACATAAGAACCTTATAATTTGGATGAAATTTTAAAAAAGTGACTTTTAAATTATTGAAAATAAAGAAAGGAACCAAGCAGACTTTTAATTGCAGTCTAATGCATGTTATAGAATTACATACGAGTCGATCATGCAAACATTTATGCATACAAGCATAGAGATACAATCATACATGTATTGGCAGGCTTGTTAGAAGATAGTCAAACAACAAATGTTTAAAAAAGACACAGCTGTAATATAAACATTAAAAATTAACTGTTTGCTGAAACATAAAGAATCACAAAAAACACATTATACCACATTATCATGATTCATGTCAATAATTTGTTAACAATTACAAGTAATAAGAACAGGTTTACCAGTAAACAATTCTGTTTGCCTTCACTTAACTGTGTAAAATTTAATTGAAATTTTTAAACATTCATTCTTAATGCTATAACTATAACTTGTAGATTCAAATGCTTACAAAACAAATCATTGCGGTGTTGAGTTCAGCTTTCTTCTTTTCCCACTGCCCTGTTCTAGTGTCCCCTTTCTTTTCGTTCCTCTCTGTATAATTTTGTTAATGTTTCCTTCTCCGACATAGTTCTCAATATGTCCAATGTTAACATGATTGATACTGGAAAAAATAATAATGTACCAGAAAAAATTAATTAGCTTACAAGAAATAATTTTATAGAGGACTTATTGATTTAAAAAAAAATTCATTTGGGACGTATAAAATCCATTAGAATCCATGTCTTTGGGGTTAACGTCAAAATAAAATTTTATATTTTGGGGTAGCGGGCCAGAAAGTTAGCAGAACCCTGCACTAGAGGATAGAAGAAGAAAGATTTAAGTAGAATTATTAAATTAAGAATTTAAACACAAAGATACTATGAAGGGATAAATAAACCACTGTACTAGTTCTGTATGCAATAAGAAACACAAACACATTCTTCTTCCCGCCTGGAATTCTTAAGTGTAAATGATTGCGTGAACCAGGAAAACCAAAACTGTATAAACATTTAAAACACTAAAAATATTGAAGACTAGATATAAACCTTGGTGCTGAATAGGATGCAAAAATCTTCGCTATATAAAGTGCGTCTCTAACATACAAGATAAAAATAAACAGAACAAATTGTATGCAGTGTATTTGACATAAACAAGAATCTGCCATTTCAAATATTTGTTCACCACTAAATTTAAACAAAAAAAGCTTGAAATGTTTCTATCTTAAAGCTTATAACTTATAGTCACTTACATTGTTTTTCTTGAGAAATAATAGCTCTTTAAAAATTTGTTTAATAACAAATATTGCATTTCATTCGATATGTTTAGTTAAAATTATATTAAACAAGAACTATTTTCAAGTGCATGACTTTAAAATTTTGAAAAATTGCTAAGGCATATGTGTTTGTTTAAAAGAGTGTTAGATTTTAAGTGGCAGTAACGTCTTTCAACTTACATATATGGAATGCAAGTCCTTTGATTAAGTGTACACATTTCAGTTGATATTCGTTGTATTTCCTCTGGTATTCCAAACGTATCTTCGCTGAAAAGAGGAATATAAAGAAGATTTGCTAGAAAGTTTGTTTTGTTGTTTTATTTAAAGCAACTACAACTACAAATAATAGTTTGTTTTAATGCTATTTTTTTTTGGTTGTTTCGCTTAAATTTATAATTGAGTAGTGAAGTACTTTAAAAAGATTCTGTTGTTCTTAAAATTATGGAATGAGGAAAACAGATTTATTGTGCATAATTGAATGTTTGGGGAGTTAAATACATAGCATGTGCCTAAAGTAACAAGAACATAATATAACAACTCACTTGAGATACTGAGATGTAAATAATGTTTGTTCCAATTTAGATTTTGTTGAAGTAATTTCTCTACTAGCTTTCAAACCAAAAGTTTCTTTCATTAAATCCTTATACTTGTCGATGTACTTGCAACAACAGTCGTTTCTAATAAATGTATGACAGGATTCAGTTACAGCCACCAATTCGTTGACATCGTGAAATTTTCTCTCAATAATTTCACATTCATCTGTGTTGATCTCATTAATGTTGGAAAAATTCTCAATTAATAATTCTGCTACATCAGTGTTTCTGTTTTTTAAGGCACAGTGCAATGCCTTGGATAAATCTATATTATCCTGTAAACCTTTTACAATTTGTGCTATCATCATTTTAACAATATCTTTATGCCCATAAAAGGATGCAATATCTAATGATGTTAATCCATGCTTATTTTTCTCATTTATATTTGCACCTTTATTCATAAGTATTTCCACAACTTGTGTGTGTCCATACTGTGTTGCAATCATAAGAGCAGTTAAACGATTTTTATTTTTTACATTGATTAGTGCTTCATGACTGAGAAGGTATTCAACTGTGCTGCTGTGTCCATTGTGACATGCTCTCATTAAAGCAGTACAGCCATATTTATTTTGGTGGTCAATTTCTGATTTATTATCAAAAAGAAGTTTCACAATGTTTTCAAAACCTTTATCTGCTGCTATCATTAAAGCTGTCCAACCAAAACCATTGGTTTCATTAACAGAGGCTTCACGTGCAATCAACAATTCAGCAGCTTCATATTTTTGATTGAGTACAGCTATCATGAGATTTGTCCAACCATCATTGATTTTCTGATTGACATTCGCATCATGCTCAATCAAGTTTGTGATGACAGCAATGTGTCCATTTTGAGATGCTATCGACAGAGCTGTCCATAAAAAATTATTTGATTCATTAACATTTGCACCATTTTGAAGTAATAAATTTAAAGATTCAATGTCGCCACAATCTGCTGCAAACATAAGTGCTGTCCAGCCATCTTTGTCTCGTATTTTTACATGTATTTTTACATCTGCTGCATATTTAAAAATTTCTGAAATAAATTTTCGATGTCTTTGTGTAAACATAATTTCATGATTACTATTTGGTAACACTTTATTGTCTTCTGCTTTACAAAAAATTGGCCTAACATTTTTATGTCCATATATAATAAAAGTCATAAGAGCTGTGTGACCATAAACATCTTTTTCATTAAATGATGCACCTCGTGCAATGAGAAATGGTATGATTTCAAGGGTAATATTTTTATTAAACAAAACTTCATTATGTAGAAAAAATGAAGTAAAAACATGTTCCTTACAGCTTGCTCCGTTAGATATTAATAAATCAACAATTTCATAATGATGAAAACATAATGCCAAGACCAAGGGCGTAGTTTTTTTTCACATTCGTCTCATTTACATGTGCTCCATTTTCAATAAGCAGAGCAACTACATCTTTGTGACCACATAGTGATGCCAAGTGAAGTGCCGTACATCCACTTACATCTTGATTATTAACATTTGATTCTTTTTCAATAAGCAGAGCAACTACATCTTTGTGACCATTTTCTGATGCCAAGTGAAGTGCTGTACGTCCATTTACATCTTGATTATTAACATTTGATCCTTGTTCAATAAGCAGAGCAACTACATCTTTGTGACCTTTTTGTGATGCTAAGTCAAGTGCCGTACATCCATCTACATCTTTATTATTAACATTTGATGCTTTTTCAATAAGCAGAGCAACTACATCTTTGTGACCATTTTCTGATGCCAAGTGAAGTGCCGTACATCCATTTACATCTTCATTATTAACATTTGATTCTTTTTCAATAAGCAGAGCAACTACATCTTTGTGACCATTGTGTGATGCCAAGTGAAGTGCTGTGAGCAAATATGTATCTTTCTCATTAACATTTGATCCGTTTTCAATAAGCAGAGCAACTAAATCTTTGTGACCTTTTTGTGATGCCAAGTGAAGTGCTGTACGTCCATTTACATCTTGATTATTAACATTTGATTCTTTTTCAATAAGCAGAGCAACTACATCTTTGTGACCATTTTCTGATGCCAAGTGAAGTGCTGTGAGCAAATTTTTATCTTTCTCATTAACATTTGATCCGTTTTCAATAAGCAGAGCAACTAAATCTTTGTGACCTTTTCGTGATGCCAAGTGAAGTGCTGTACGTCCATTTACATTTTGATTATTAACATTTGATTCTTTTTCAATAAGCAGAGCAACTACATCTTTGTGACCATTTTCTGATGCCAAGTGAAGTGCCGTACATCCATTTACATCTTCATTATTAACATTTGATTCTTTTTCAATAAGCAGAGCAACTACATCTTTGTGACCATTTTGTGATGCCAAGTGAAGTGCTGTGAACAAATATTTATCTTTCTCATTAACATTTGATCCTTGTTCAATAAGCAGAGCAACTACATCTTTGTGACCTTTTTGTGATGCTAGGTGAAGTGCTGTACGTTCATTTACTTCTGTCTCATTAACATTTGATTCTTTTTCAATAAGCAGAGCAACTACATCTTTGTGACCATTTTCTGATGCCAAGTGAAGTGCCGTACATCCATCTACATCTTTATTATTAACATTTGATTCTTTTTCAATAAGCAGAGCAACTACATCTTTGTGACCATTTTCTGATGCCAAGTAAAGTGCCGTACATCCATTTACATCTTTATTATTAACATTTGATTCTTTTTCAATAAGCAGAGCAACTACATCTTTGTGACCATTTTCTGATGCCAAGTGAAGTGCCGTACATCCATTTACATCTTGATTATTAACATTTGATTCTTTTTCAATAAGCAGAGCAACTACATCTTTGTGACCATTTTCTGATGCCAAGTGAAGTGCCGTACATCCATTTACATGTGTCTCATTACTCTCATTAACATTTGACCCCTTTTCAATAAGCAGAGCAACTACCTCTTTGTGACCATTTTCTGATGCCAAGTGAAGTGCCGTACATCCATCTACATCTTTCTCATTAACATTTGATTCTTTTTTCAATAAGCAGAGCAACTACATCTTTGTGACCTTTTTGTGATGCCAAGTGAAGTGCTGTACATCCATCTACATCTTTATAATTAACATTTGATTCTTTTTCAATAAGCAGAGCAACTACATCTTTGTGACCATTTTGTGATGCCAAGTGAAGTGCTGTACTTCCATTTACATGTGTCTCATTAACATTTGATCCTTGTTCAATAAGCAAAGTAACTACATCTTTGTGACCACATAGTGATGCCAAGTGAAGTGCCGTACATCCATCTACATCTTTATTATTAACATTGGATTCTTTTTCAATAAGCAGAGCAACTACATCTTTGTGACCATTTTGTGATGCTAAGTGAAGTGCTGTACATCCATTTACATCTCGCTCATTAACACTTGATCCTTGTTCAATAAGCAGAGCAACTACATCTTTGTGACCATTTTGTGATGCCAAGTGAAGTGCTGTACTTCCATTTACATGTGTCTCATTAACATTTGATCCTTGTTCAATAAGCAAAGTAACTACATCTTTGTGACCACATAGTGATGCCAAGTGAAGTGCCGTACATCCATCTACATCTTTATTATTAACATTGGATTCTTTTTCAATAAGCAGAGCAACTACATCTTTGTGACCATTTTGTGATGCTAAGTGAAGTGCTGTACGTCCATTTACATCTTTATTATTAACATTTGATTCTTTTTCAATAAGCAGAGCAACTACATCTTTGTGACCATTTTGTGATGCCAAGTGAAGTGCTGTACGTCCATTTACATGTGTCTCATTAACATTTGATCCTTGTTCAATAAGCAAAGTAACTACATCTTTGTGACCATTTTGTCATGCCAAGTGAAGTTCTGTGCGCAAATATTTATCTTTCTCATTAACATTTGATCCGTTTTCAATAAGCAGAGCAACTAAATCTTTGTGACCTTTTCGTGATGCCAAGTGAAGTGCTGTACGTCCATTTACATCTTGATTATTAACATTTGATTCTTTTTCAATAAGCAGAGCAACTACATCTTTGTGACCATTTTCTGATGCCAAGTGAAGTGCTGTGAGCATTTTTTTTATCTTTCTCATTAACATTTGATCCGTTTTCAATAAGCAGAGCAACTAAATCTTTGTGACCTTTTCGTGATGCCAAGTGAAGTGCTGTACGTCCATTTACATCTTGATTATTAACATTTGATTCTTTTTCAATAAGCAGAGCAACTACATCTTTGTGACCATTTTCTGATGCCAAGTGAAGTGCTGTGAGCAATTTTTTATCTTTCTCATTAACATTTGATCCGTTTTCAATAAGCAGAGCAACTAAATCTTTGTGACCTTTTCGTGATGCCAAGTGAAGTGCCGTACATCCATTTACATCTCGCTCATTAACATTTGATCCTTGATCAATAAGCAGAGCAACTACGTCTTTGTAACCATTTTCTGATGCCAAGTGAAGTGCTGTAAATCCAGTTTTATCTGTCTCATTAACATTTGATCCTTTTTCATGGAACGGAGTAACTGCAGCTTTGTGACAATTTAGTGATGACATTTGAGGTTCTGTGCATGCATAAATTTTTTTCTCATTAACCTTGATCCTTTTTTAATGAGCAGAGCAACTACGTCTTTGTGACCATTTTGTGATGCTAAGTAAACTGCAGCACATCCGTTTACATCTTTTACATTATACATTTTACATTACATCTTTGGTCCACCATTTGATTCTAAATGAGATGCTGTGCAGTCATTTACATTCTTTTCAATAACATAAGAAGTAAATTAAATAATGAGTTCTAATAATTTTTTATGTCAACTAGTCCATGATATGTTAAGTGTAATGCAATCATTAACATGTTCATACTAAACATTTGACACTATATTAAATATGGAAGACTATTAAATGTGTGTCAGAAGTATGTGATCCATCCGAAGTGCTATACTTTTTATTTGCACCATTTTAATATGCATAAACACTTTTGTAACTTATTCCTTTGCTTGTCAAGCGCCGTGTTTCTTCTAAATTTCTTGTCAATAAAAAACTTCACTGTGTAAAATAAAAGTGAGAGAAAAAGTGATAAAAATTATTCATACATCTTTCTAAAATAAATAAATAAAATCACAGTAAAGTAATCACAAGTTAGGAAAAGATCTATTGCTAAGCCCTATTTAATACCAGTTAATATAGAAATGTGTAGCTATCCAATGCACATTTTAGTAAGTGAACATTAAATAATGTCATCAAAGCAAATGAAATGAATAAGGGACAATATTTAAAGCATATTTAACATTTTATACCAATGACCAAACTCAAATAAAACTATTTTATAATTTATGCGTTTTAAAGTACATGTATTATGGTGCCTCATTACTTAAGGTTAATAATTATATTATAATTAAATCATTTAGCTTATGATTATAAATGATTCAAATTCAGTTAGCATATTACTATTACTAATACTACATGTAAATATCAGGGCCGGATTAAGCCATCTTGGTGCCCGAGGCACAAACCCACATGGGTGCCCCCTTCTGCCCCGATCACCCCACTGACCGCTGGTATGTTCAATATTAAGCAAACCAACAACAAACAAAACAGTTGTTAACACACAGGGGCGTCACAGGGATTGCGGGAGGTGCGGACCGCACCGGGTGACACCAAAGGGATAAATTCTGTATGCCTCGTTATTTGGCATTGGCATACTCGGAGGAGGTCTATGGGGTAAGTTGTGAGGGGGTGACACGATGACCTACCGAACTGGGATGACACCCACCCTAGTGACGCCACTGTTAACACATATGTTTGTACTAGTATCACTCAAATAAAACATACGATAAGTTATTTCTGTATTAAAATTAATATTTAATTAATTTTGTAATAATAATAGACAAACATACTGTAAATTTTTTAATAGATGAGAAAGTCAGAGAAAGCAAACCTCTACATTTTAAAGTTCTTTATTCTAGATTTACATCTGGCAAAGTACATCATCAAAGTTAATTTTGCGCAAAATGTCTGTCTCAATCATCAGCAAAGATAAGGAATCAAGCCTTTCTTATTTCATTATCGATCTACTTGCATTTTTTGTACGTTTTAACTGAGAAAAAGAGCGCTCAGTTAAAACGTTCGTAAACATTAATGTTAAAAATATGCGCAAGTCCATTTCTACATTGGAAAAGCAAACTGGATGTTGTCTCTATTACTTTGTATAATTCTGCATGACTCAACGAGTTGTTTTCAGATTTTGATGCACGAAACTTGTGGCGAATATATGAGTGTAACTTTTGTAGTTCAGTATATAAATTATTGTTCAGATCTTCAGGATAAGCATTATTATTAGTCCTATATAACACTGAGATGTTTGTGGTACATCGACCAGACAAGAAAATCTAACTGCTATATCATTATATATCTATCCTCATCTACCCATCTCTGTCTCAAGTTTGTCAACAATGGCGTAAAAAGCAAATATACGAAATTTGTCTCTGGCTTTCAGAGATACCTCAGGGGCATCACCATCAATGACCACTGTCTTTCATGCAAGTGATCTGCTAGTGAAGAATACAAATCAGCACACGTTTTCAAGTTCACGTGCTCATTTTGTAGAGCTTGACTGAATCTGTGAAAATGTAACACTTCTTCCCAAAGACAAGCGTGAGAGCAAATTCTAATTCTTGTATCTTCTTTGCAATTTTTGTCTGCTTCTCTTCTGGTGTCCCCCTTCTGTGACAGGTCTTATTGTAAACACTCTAACGCTTCTATAATCTGAGGATGAGACTATAGAATAGCTTTAGTTCCAACAGCATGTGCTTCCCATCTGGTATCGGAAAGAGAGTTTACCAGCGTTCAATCCACAAAGATCCTTTCAGAATCTACATCTGTTGGTTGAAGCTGAGAAAAAAGTATCGATCAGTTGCACTGTATGGAAGAAGTTTACTGCCTCTAAACAAGAGTCAACGGCACTTCTGCCTACCAGATTTAGTGAATGGGTAGCACAGGGTATGTAGATAGAAAACTAATTTTCCTCTAGAATTTTGTTCTGCAAGCCCTTGTAATACCAAGACATATTAGCTGCGTTATCCGGGACTGACCTCTGCATTTCGCAAAATCAATATTGCAAACTTCACGTAAGTACTGCAACTCTTGCTTAGCCATACCTTCACCGGTGTGACTTTGCAGCTCCAAGAAAGTCAAAAAAGCGCTCAATGGGCTCTCCATCTACCACATATCAAGAACAACGCTTAACTGATCTATACGTGAAATATCGGGTATTGACAAGCTGAAATAACCGGAAGCCTTTACTTCATCTATAATTACTTGATGGACTTTTGGGGACATAATTTTAATCAGTTTCTTCACATATAGTTTGGGATACATAAGAAGGATTTACTTTTCCAGAATTTCCTTATTTCGCAATGTGTGATGCTAAAAATGGATCAAACTGACTGACCAACTCCAGCAACCTAGAAAATTCAATTTTGTTAAAGATCCAAATTTTTCATTTGTCCCTTTAAAAGCGATTTCAGGGTGGATTAAGATTGCACGGGGCCCCTGGCTGCAATTCCACTGGGGCCCTGTCCAGCCACTTTATTATACAATTTAATAAGTTTGGGGTCCCTTAATTTAGTCTTAAATCATTGGGGGCCCTTGGCTTTAGCCCAATCAGCCTTCCATTTAATCCGCCCCTGTGCGATTTAATATTACATTTGCGATTTGCTAACGTCATGTCGATTATGGATAATATACACATTTTTCTTGAGGACTTGTGGTGCCCCCCAAACGCTTGGTGCCCAAGGCACGTGCCTTGTTTGCCTATAGGTTAATCCAGGCCTGCATGATATACATTATTATTACTAATTATATTATTACGGGTAGCAGTTATGTTATTTTAATAAAGTGCTAGATTTACTAGTGTTAACGTTGGGCCTACAAATTATATATAATTTCATAATATTGTTTATATAGGCCTATATTAATATATTATATACTACTTACTAATTAGACTCAGACTCAGTAAGTTTAAATTTTCTTATTAAACTATTTAAACTTATTTGGCAGTAGTATTAGTACTAGTACCGCAGATTCACTAGGACTAATCTGTCTAAAATGTGTAACGTAGAAGTTTGTTTTATTAAATTTAATCAAATGTTTACTTTAATAAATGTTTGCAATAATCTTGTTGTGTATAATACCGTCTCTTCGGCTTCGTATAGGGTTGGTCATAATTTACTGGAAGTCTAATAATAGACTCGATCTATAACTAGGTCACCGCCTGAGGTGCCGTAAGGTCAAGTAGTTAATATTTATTCATAACTATTAGAGGGAATGCGCTCATTGAAATTATCTAAAACTTGTTCAAAAGCTTGATTTTATAGAATTTTAAAGAAAAATATAAGGTCATATTATTTGATATATTATATAATGCGAAATAGAGCTTCCTTGCGAGAGTGAATTTAATATTAATATGTAAATAAAATATACTATATACAGACTACAGACTATACTTTTTTATTTTTAGTTCATTCGCTCATACTCATACTCATACGTCTGAGAATTTTATTCATTCCAATACTATTTACTTCTAAAACTTATGATGTAATTATAATTAAAATAATAATCTTAGTGTAACTTACACTGTAAGTTTATTAATAATAAATACTAAGGCATATATAATTTATATGAACCAACGAAAACAATTTATATTAAATATATAAGTTTGTTAGCACTAGTGACTAGTACTAGTGACGACGACCGGAACGACCGCTTACACTTTCACTCATCTTAAATAAATGCTTAGGCCTAGGCTTATTTATTTAAATTAAAATATCAATAATAGATGGTTATATTATGTAGTATTATATTATGCAAAATGGAACGTCCTTGCGAGAATGAATTATGTAAATGAATTATTATTATAATTAGTAATTAGTGACTCTGCATCTGCTCTGTCTGACTGAGGCTCTAGTAATAAGTTAGTAGTAAGTAACTAGTTCTAGTTGCTCGTTCGTCCATGAAGTTTATTCTTTCATACTATGAATGATGTAATTATAATTAAAGTCATAATCTTAGTGTAAGTGTAAGTTTATTACTAATAAATACCAAGGCATATATTTTTATAAGGCAAGGACCAGGGAAAACAATATTAAAATACATATATGTTAATAATTGACTACGCTATATAAGTTTGTTAACACTAGTGGTCGAGTGGCAGCGCACTGGACTGTCGTACCGATGGTCACGGGTTCGAATCCGTGTGAAGGCAAGGGTTTGTTCCCGGGGCCTAGGGCGCCCCTGAGTCACCCCGCTCCGAATGGGTACCTAACACTACATGTAGTTAGGCGGCTGGGTAATGCATGGAACCCACAAAGCCGTGGCCTGTGAGCGCTGCATCACTTGCCAAACAGATCATCTCTCATGGTCTGTGGACGCCACTATCTTCTGCATAGAAGGAGCGTCTGTATAGATAAGACAAGACAAGAAGGCAAGGGTTTGTTCCCGGGCCCAGGGCGTCCCTGAGTCATCCCGCTCTGAATGGGTACCTAATACTACATGTAGTTAGGCGGCTGGGTAATGCGTGGAACCCACAAAGCCGTGGCCTGTGAACGCTGCATCACTTTCCAACAGATCATCTGTCATGGTCTGTGGACGCAACTATCTTCTGCATAGAAGGAGCGTCTGTATAGATAAGATAAGATAAGACGCTAGGACTAGTGTTTACGGTAGTTACGACTATCGAACGAACGCTTACACTTACACTATTTTTTTCGGCTGCAAAACTGAGTGAGAAGAAATATCTTTTTTGTCCAAAATAGCACCTGGAACATCGTTTTCAGATAGCACTATAACTTATAACACTATTAAACACACCATGCTAGCCATGTTTGAGAAAGTTTGACCCTACTGACAACGAAGAGCCTAAAAATAGATATGACCGAATGGCTTATGACGTTTTCCGGTGGTAAAAATTGACTACTCGGACCGGGCCAAAATGAGGTCATTTCCAGCCGCCGTCTTTGTTGCGGGGGAGCTGATGTTGCCTCAGATCACCATCTTCTTGTGGCCAGGATAAAATTAAAACTAAAGAGACATTATACCGAGCAAACAGCATACAGGACTCGGTATAATACCTCCCTCCTGAGGGACCAAGCCAAAAAGGAAGAATTCAAAATCTCACTATTCAATAAGTCCTACAAGAAATACTTGAAGATGAAACCACCGAAGGAAAGTGGCAAAGCAAGAAAGAAACAGTACAGTCAACATGCCAAGAAGTGCTAGGAAACAGGAAACAGGCACACAAAGAATGGATGACAGCAGGTACGCTGAGTAAAATAGAAGAAAGGAAAAGAAAGAAATCAGAAGTGAATAACAGCCGCACCCGAGCACAGAAAAACAAGGCCCAGAAGGAGTATGCAGATGCAAATAAGGAAGTTAAGAAAAGCATCAAGAGGGACAAGAAGGAATTTGTTGATAAACTTGCTAAAGAAGCAGAGGATGCAGCTCACCAGGGGAACATGAGGGAACTGTTTGATACCATTAAGACGCTGTCAGGGAAATTTAGCAAGGCAGGGAGACCAGTGAAGGACAAAATGGGAAACACCATACCAAGTGAGGAGCAACAGAGAGGGAGATGGAAGGAGCACTTTGAAGAGCTCCTAAACAGGCCTGAACCAAGGAATCCACCAGATATCCAACCAGCCGATAATGACCTGCTAATTGACTGTAATAGTCCCACCAAAGAAGAGATTAGCAGGGCCATTAAACAACTCAGAAATGGAAAGGCTGCGGGACCCGATGGCATCCCAGCGGAGGCACTGAAGGCGGACTTGGAAACCAGTGTGGAAATGCTACGCCCTCTGTTTATGAAGATATGGGAAAAGGAGCAAGTTCCTTCTGATTGGAAAGAGGGATACCTTATCAAGATCCCAAAGAAGGGGGACTTAAGCTCCTGCTCGAACTACAGAGGGATCACCCTGCTGTCCATCCCAGGAAAGGTTTTCAACCGTGTACTACTTAACTGGATGAAAAACGCTGTAGACCCTCTGTTGCGGGACGAACAAGCTGGCTTTTGCACCAACAGATCCTGCACGGACCAGATAGCGACACTGCGCATCATTCTAGAGCAGTCACTAGAGTGGAACTCACCGCTCTATGTCAACTTTGTTGACTATGAAAAAGCCTTCGACAGTGTTGACAGGCAAACCCTGTGGAGATTGCTAAGGCATTACGGGGTGCCACAGAAGATTACGGATATAATCAGAAACATGTACGAAGGGATAAACTGTCGAGTTATCCATGGCCAGCAGGTGACAGATGCGTTCCAGGTGAAGACTGATGTGAGACAAGGTTGCTTGCTGTCACCATTCCTCTTCCTGTTAGCCATTGACTGGGTGATGAAAACATCTACACAGCAGAAAAGGAATGGCATCCAATGGACCTTGTGGGATCAACTGGATGATCTTGACTTTGCTGATGATCTTGCCCTTCTTGCACATACCCAACAACAGATGCAGGAGAAAACAAACATTGTCGCAGCCACTTCTGCTAGCATGTGTCTCAACATTCACAAAGGGAAGAGTAAAATCCTCAAGGTTAATGCCACCAGTACATCACCCATTATGCTTGAAGGAGAAGCCCTTGAGGAGGTGGACAGTTTTGTTTACCCTGGCAGCGTGGTAGATAAACAAGGTGGTACAGATGCGGACGTCAAAATAACGATCGGAAAAGCAAGAGCAGCCTTCCAGCAACTCAAGAATGTTTGGGTCTCTAACAACTTAGGCAGCAAGTTAAAAGTAAGGATTTTTAACGCTATGTTAAAACCTGTGCTGCTATATGGAGCCGAGACATGGAGAACAACGGCCGTAAACTTGACCAGAATCCAGTCCTTCATCAACAACTGTTTAAGAAGGATTCTCAGAATTCACTGGCCAGACAAAATCAGCAACCAGGAACTGTGGCAGCGGACAAAACAGAAGCCCATTGAGGAACAGATTCTCCAGAAACGGTGGAGGTGGATTGGTCATACACTAAGAAAACCTGCTCCTAACACAACAAAGCAAGCCCTGAAATGGAACCCACAGGGTAAGCGGAAAAGAGGCCGCCCAAGAAATACTTGGCGCCGAGAATCGGAGGCAGACATCAAGAGAATTGGCCATGAATGGAAGATCCTGGAGAAGCTGGCCCAGGATAGAGATGCCTGGAGGTCTCTCGTAGGTGGCCTATGCCCTTGGAGGAATCGCAGACGCCGACGATGATCGGTGGATGCCCCTCATGGACGAGAAGGCTCAACAACAACAACAAGTCTTTGTTGCTATGCACGTGACAAAGATGGCGGGCGGATCGATAGTCCCAACCAAGGAGGTTTAATCAAACCTCCTTGGTCCCAACCGAGGGAAATGCTGAAAATGAAATGGGCCGGGCAATGGAAGACAATCACGAAAAATACACTTTTATCACTAATTTTATAAATAGTTCTATTGCTGAATCATTACCATTGAAAAAAAAACAAACTAGATTATGCGCCGGATTGCTTCATTTTAGCCCCTGCGCTCGTGCCTGCGGCCCTCACCTACTTGTTTAATGCCGGTCTTGCACTAGTCCTGGGCTGCTGACACATATTACACTTTTATCACTAATTTTATAAATAATTCTCAAGTTACATCCTTCCCAAATATCACCAGTAAAACACTAAAGTCAGCTTCCATTTAACAAATCACTAATAAATTTCCAACACGATGTTTGCCCTACTGTCGTATTAGTTTAAAAATACGAAGTGGGTGGATACCGCGCAATGCGGGGCATACACTGTACAGGGTGGACACCTCGCATTATATGTGACGTCACATTTTGCTCTTTCATCCGGGTCCTTTTCATGTAACTAATAAGATTTTTAAAAATTCATCCGGTACATGAGCTTCTGTGGTCTCATGGTTAGGACATTAGATACTTGAACTCTATGTGTCTGGTGGAGGTTCGAGTTTCGTTTGAGTCTTTTTTTTTAAAGTTTGTAGTTTCAGTTTTAGGGTCTGGGTTAGGTTTAGTTATCTATTTTTTAAATTAAAATAGAAAAAGAGTTTCGTTTGAGTCTTTTCTTTTTTTAAGGTTGTAGTTTCAGTTTTAGGGTTTGGGTTAGGTTTAGTTGTCTATTTTTTAAATTAAAATAGAAAAAAATAACAAATATTCAAATATAATATAGCAACCAAAAATATGATTTATCGAGCGCACCGTTCTCTTTGCTTTTACCAAATTAATTTTAAAATCATAAATCTTTTTAAAAATAAATTTTAAGCTATTAAGGTGGACTGGGTATACCAAAATAAACAGACTGCATAATGCGAGGTGTCCACCGCTGGGGGTGGACACCTCGCGTTACGTAGTCTCTACCAGCGGCCTTAAAAATAAGCAAAATGTAAAAAAATCTTTTTTTAAAAAGGACACGCTTTTATTTACCGAAGTGGCTATTCGGACCCGGGTCCGTACAGCCTGCGATTGCTATTCGGACTCGCTAGGCGTAGTAAGCGATAATTTAAAAAAAAATTCTTTAAAAGTTTAAAAACCATCCACTGACCATCGAATCGTGCTGGCCTCATCGATAGCGCACTCGATCCTCATTAGGAGATTCGGGGTTCGATGTTTAGTTGGGGAGTCCCTTTTTTTATATATTTTTTTTACATGAATTGATAATTAATAATATTTTTTCATGGTTTGTCCCTGACAGAATTACATTTTAGGTTTATAGATAGGTTTTAGGGGTAGGTTTAGTGATAGGTTATACATACTACTTAGGCCTATGCCTATAGTCTATAGTTATAGGGTGTGGGTTAGGTTTAGTAAGTTTAGTAATAGGTTTTAGGGTGTGGGTTAGGTTTAGCTATAGGTTTTAAGTTGTGGGTTAGGTTTAGTTATAGGTTTTAGGGTGTGGGTTAGGTTTAGTGATATGTTTTAGGGTGTGGGTTAGGTTTAGTTTAGTGATAGGGATTGTTACTCCTTTCTTCAATTTTTGTTTCTTAATTTTTTCTCCCTGAGCGTAAAATTACTTTTAAAACAAGCCAAAAACAATGAAATTAACATAATTTTAACTTTTTAAACACTTTTTAAATCTAAAAGAACCCGCCCGGGTCCGAATAGCGATCACAGGCTATACGGACCCGGGTCCGAATAGCCGCAGCCTTTATTTACAAACATTTACAGACTGAAACGCGCTGATTTCCCCTGCCCTTGATGTAAACACGGGAATTTACGAGGGCTAGAGTGAAACCAGTGAGCCGTGGTCAACTCTAGCAGACGACTATACATTCGAAATAGTGATAAATAGAGATAAACTAAAAATTGATTAATTTCATTACGGTACATTCGATCGATCTGAAATTTTGATACAATGCATTGTCATCCAAGATCTATGTGTGGTAAAATTTTGAGATCTCTAGGTCTATCAGAAGTGGTTTAATTTTACGTTTCAAGATTTGAAGGAAGGATGGATACAACATACAAACATTGTGACTTAAATAAAAGCGTGTAATAAAGCTTAAATATATTGTTTTCATTGCACAATTTGTTTGTGTATTTTGTATTTTATTTAAAAGCTTTATCGCAGTCCCATTCTATATGTTGCACTACGGTGGCAAAGCAAAAAATAGCGAGTCTTCAAATTAGCGGGCTTAATGCCTCACTCGCTATGTCCGCAGTTTCGTATTCGATGATTCGTATCTAATAATTATAAGGGGAGGCGTTCCCCCTCCCCCGTTTCTTTTTTTTATTTTGGGGAGGGAGATCCATGCGGATAATGCCTAGCGTTATTCGCACTGCCGCACGGTTTTGACCGTGAGAATGATGCCAAACGATATCTAAATTCTTATTACTAACTGCTTATTACAGTATTTATGTATCATTGTTTATAATTTATTGACATATTTTGGTTTGGAGGGTATAAAAATAATTAAATTTTCATTTTAACCGTCTTTCGAGTGACTGGAATCTTATATTTTATATCCATTTTAGAAATAATCAATAATCTGAGCGGCCCTGCATATCGTTAGTTAATCAAATTAATCATTAATTAATTAATATGCAATAGGCCAATTAGGCACTCCTGCCAATTGCCAATTAATTAATTAGTAATACATGTACTATGGATTTGGCTGATATAAAACTATTATTAACTGTTCCAGTGCACTCGAACTTTGTATTTTTATTCTATATATTATAAAGTAGATTTATTAACTTTCATTTATAATTGATAATTGGACGAGGCTCTGTAAATGTAACTAAAAAGGCTAATTATTATTCTCCCCAAAACTAGCATTGTACCTGTAATCATCATAAATTTATTAAGTTAATTTAATTTATAAATGAATAGATAAGACAGGGATGGGTGGGGGAATAATAAAATGTTTCTGAGAAAGAGCCTGCTTGAGTGTTTGCAAACATCATCACTGTGGTTGTAAAACAAACAAAAAACTAAGTACTGTAACTCAAAAAAATAAATAAAAAATAAGTAAGACTGTCCCAGGATTCGATTCGCATTCCATCATGCTTTTTGGAACTAGGTTAATACTAACCACTCACCTGGAGAAGCTGACGATAATAGT
This sequence comes from Ampullaceana balthica, assembly GCA_944989445.1. Lineage (NCBI taxonomy): Eukaryota > Metazoa > Mollusca > Gastropoda > Lymnaeidae > Ampullaceana > Ampullaceana balthica. Next base: position 226,203 of record CALYLW010000241.1, on the reverse strand, counting down.
GCGTTATTTAAAAATTATAAGAATTATCATTAATTGGACACCAATCATTTTTTTTTATGACAGTGCTACTTTAAAACTTCAGTTTCAGTAATCATGAAATTTTAATTTGTATTAGCGTATTAATTACACATTTTGGCCGAAATCGAGTGATATCGTCTTTTATTTTGTCTACACTGGGCGCGTTTTTTTTTCAACGTGACCAGCCTGTAACGATTACTTTATATCTCCTTTTATGTAGGCGTTCTCACAGTATACAATCTCGTGCACAATAATCCACTTAAAGACTTGTTTCAATAAAACAACTTTAATATATATATATATATGTACACACAGATATAATTTGAGGTTAATATAAGTGGAAATCTTTAATCATTCATCACACAACCTTCCTCGTCGGAAGTCTACACACAACTAACTCGCCCAAGCCTTTCAACCAATGGGGAAGCTCCTTTGTTCCCGCGTTTCTTATACACGTGACCTTACGTCACAACATTATGTTAATCACGTGTGACATTCACCCCCATCCTTCAAAAAAAATGTTTATGAAATACAACATTTTTGGTCTTCATAAAGTCAAATCAATCTATATCTATATTCAATTTAAATATTTATCATCAATGAACATTCATTGCCTTACATACAACATTTAGATATAGAATCAATAAGAAAAAATCTGTAGGACTGCAACAGTCTAAACATAAAATTAATGAGAAAAAATCTGTAGGACTGCAACAGTCTACCTGTGCTGAAAAAATTGAAACTGAAAATTTTTAACACATCTGTAATTTTGTGTAACTAAAATATTTAAACACTCAATATTATTAAAATTAACTAATAATCCAATGGAATTCAAACACTGTTCCTTGTCCATTGTTCAACAAATAAAAATATTAATATAATTACAGTCTCTTTTTGTATCCTTTAGGAATTCACAGACTAATGTTAAGACAGTCTCTTATTTTATCATTTAGTAATTCACAGAATGTCTTTTTAATACAGTCTCTGGTTTTATCATTGAGGAATTCACAGACTAATATTAATAAAGTCCTTGTTTTTCACAGAATGTCTGTATTTATTGTCATTCTACTTAATATGTCTGCAACCACATTGTCTTTTCCCTTCACAGGTTTAATGTCAAATTTGTAGTCGGCTAATAGCATAGCCTAGTTCAAAGATAGTCATTCTTCAGTTGACGAGTATGAATTCAAATCGCTGGGCTTTGAATGTTTCTTCAGACTGTTTAAATGTTCAATAATTCACCAACCACGACTTCGATTATGTCCATTCACAATGTTAATTCCAGCATCTTGAATCAGTTTCTTAGCTTTTGAGATGTCATTTTTGCTTCCAGATAGTTCAATAGAATCTCGACCAGATGAGTCACTGTCAGAAACTTTTATTTGAAAAATATTGTCTTTATCTGTAAAGTTTTTTTGATTTTGCTTAATACACAACCAATTGTTCTTCCTAATTCAGATGATTTCACACAAATGGTTTCAGATTCACTAGTACCATCTCTTTCTCTGCTACTATGGTCTTCACTTCTTTTATCATATACTTGATTTTTTAATAGTGGCTAAAATGTCACTAGTTTCTGTCTGTGCTCGATTTAACTTTATTATTTTTCTATCATTCATGTCTTGGTTTTCATTCTTTCTCCATGGTTGATTATAATTTCTTTTTCTGGAGTCAAAATTGTATTTGCCTCTCCATGATCTTCTGCTTTGATTATAATCTCTATCTATGGAATTATGATTATTTCTTTCTCTCCATGATTGTCTTTCTTGATCATAATCTCTGTGTCTGGAATTATGATTATTTCTTTCTCTCCATGATTGTCGATCTTGATCATAATCTCTATGTCTGGAATTATGATTATTTCTTTCTCTCCATGATTGTCTTTCTTTGTTTTCAAAATGATCTTGTCTTGATCTTTCTTCTATTTTCTTTCTTATAGGGCTGCCATTAGGTGACACCCTATTTGGTTGTCCTTTATTGTGGTAACACTGCTTCGCCATATGTCCTGGCTTGTTACAGTACCAGCAAATAGACTGTCTGTTGCCTTGGTTTGGCAGACTCTGGTTTCTCATACCTTGCCTTTTTTCTTGACTTTTAATTTGTATTGCTGCAAATATGTCTTGTCTCTTATCCATTTCCACGTTCGGATGAGAGTCTTTGAATGTTCGTAATGCATTTGTTAGCTCTGCTTGAGTACGAACTTTCTTGTCAGTCAAATATGTGAATAGAGTTGGTGTTGCATTTTCCAAAAACTTGTCAATTAACACCATGTCCAGTATGGCCTTTGGATTGCTCGTATCTATTGCTGTCAGTTCCAGCCATTTTGTTAGTTTGACTTGTGCTTCATGCACTGTGATCTGTGGATCTTTGTCCATCTTGATTCTCATTTCATGAAATTCTTTTCTATAATCATTTTCTGACTTTCCAAAATGACATAGCAGTGCCTTCTTGACATTTTTATATATGCTTTTGTCTTCTTTGGCTATACTGTTGTAAGCTTCAAATGCTTCTCCAGTTAGTTGAGTCATCAATTGCGCTGGCCAATCTTCTTCATTATAGCCTTTCATAGCCATTATGGATTCGAAATAATCCAGATAAACATCCATTTTTTCTTTTTGGGTATCATATTTTCTTACTTTGATAGTATCCCTTGGTGCTGACCTTCTGTTTGTTTCATCACCAGGATTTTGGCCTCTACTTCCCTAGCTCAATTTGTAATTTTAACGTATCGATTGCAAGTTGTTCAAGTTCTCTTTTTACTGATCTGTCTTTGCTCTCTTTTTCTTCAGCACTCTCTTTGATTTTCTTTTTCTTCAGCTTTTCTTCGCTGTTCTTTTTCTTCAGCAATTCTTTGATTTTCTTTTTCTTCAGCTTTTCTTCGCTGTTCTTTTTCTTCAGCAATTCTTTGATTTTCTTTTTCTTCTTCTTTAGCAATTCTTTGATTTTCTTTTTCTTCAGCTTTCCTTCGCTGTTCTTTTTCTTCAGCAATTCTTTGATTTTCTTTTTCTTCAGCTATTTTTTCTTCAATGAAATCTCTCATTTCTTTTCCTTTTAATCCGATATCTTTAGCTACGGCGGTGAATCTTTCGTAGTAATCCATGTTTTGTTTGATTGAATAATATGAAGGGGACGCGGTGGTCGAGTGGCAGCGCACTTGACTGTCGTACCGATGGTCACGGGTTCGAATCCGTGGAATGGGTTGCCTGAAGAATCCAGGAAAACCAACACTTTATCAACATTTAAATCTCTAATAAAAATGCAGGACTAAACACAAACCATAGATAAGCGTAGGACGCAATAATCTTCTGTATAGAAGGAGCGTCTGTAAACAGATAAGAAACAGATAAGATAAGAAGGCAAGGGTTTGTTCCCGGGGCCTAGGGCGTCCCTGAGTCACCCCACTCCGAATGGGTACCTAACACTGCATGTAGTTAGGCGGCTGGGTAATGCGTGGAACCCACAAAGCCGTGGCCTGTGAAAGCTGCATCACTTGCCAACAGATCATCCGTCATGGTCTGTGGACGCAACTATCTTCTTCATAGAAGGAGCGTCTGTATAGATAAGATAAGATAAGAAGATATGAATCTAGCAATTCGGTAAGGAATGTAGGTATATATTGATAGAGTTATAAATCGTCCAAATGAAAAATCTTGAATTCAAAATGTTAAGTTCAAATAAGTGACACGTCTAAACCATGCAATCTAGTTATTGACAAGATGAGACAACAAAAGAATCCTCACACGGGATCTTTAGTATACTTTATATATACGCTCCCTCAGGTTGACAAAATATATTAAATGGTCCGGTCGTTTGGAATAAAAGTCACTTGGTTAAAATTTCAATTTTCGAGTAGTGTTTTTTAACAATTCAGTTCACTCCATTAATCCAAAATTGCGATAATCAAACTCTTCACACAATGAATGGATAACAATTCCGTTCCTTTATTTTATAATTCACGCTTCATAATTAATAGTCCATAGCTTCTCAGGTTCAATGCTACGTCCACAAATATTTCTTGGAATCAACCAGCACAGAGCCTGTTGACCTATATACGTTCACCGTGTGTTACCATGTAACTACAGTAGGCTTGTTGACGTCACGACCTACCAGCTCTCGGTTATGTACGCTTGCACTGTTTATTTTTAGAACCAACTTGTTTTCTGACGTAGAACACACTAGCAGGCGACCTAGTTGTGTATACCAAGTGCCGTGACCATGCGTCTTATGCGGCCATCTTGAAATATTCTTGTATTTTCATTGAACCACAAAAGTTTATTCACAGCTTCTTACGAACTTGAATATTCAAAAATACGATAGCTGCTAATATTTCTTATTTTAATGAATACTTTCCTTTTTTGGAAACATCCAATACTTATTTCCACGAAACCTCTTTTCTAAAATTTCTTGTACTGCGTTCGCATAGAACTTTTACTTCTGCACCAATGTAACGATTACTTTATATCTCCTTTTATGTAGGCGTTCTCACAGTATACAATCTTGTGCACAATAATCCACTTAAAGCCTTGTTTCAATAAAACAACTTTAATATATATATATATGTACACACAGATATAATTTGAGGTAATATAACGTGGAAATCTTTAATCATTCATCACACAACCTTCCTCGTCGGAAGTCTACACACAACTAACTCGCCCAAGCCTTTCAACCAATGGGGAAGCTCCTTTGTTCCCGCGTTTCTTATACACGTGACCTTACGTCACAACATTATGTTAATCACGTGTGACACAGCCCCTAGAAGTAGAAGACGCATGCGCCGACGACCCGTGCGGATAATACTCGGTATTATCCCCACGAATAATCACTTCGTTTTTTGTATTGTTACAATTTCCCAAATTAAATAAACTAAGTAAGAATGACAACATGTATCTACCCTATTTCACAGTGACTCAGATGTTCGTAGTTCGTAGTATCGTTTGCATGTATCAAATTTATTAAATTAATTAAATTATGTAAAAAGTGTCAGCGCAGGTCACAGTGTTACAATGTAGTACTACTACTGATCTCTACTGGACTCATCATCATCATCATCATCATCATCATCATCGCCCTTCGTCCCATCTGGGGCATAGGCCGCGAACAAAGTCTCTCCAGGCATCCCGGTCCTGCGCCAGTCTCTCAATCTGCCCCCAGCTGTGCCCGCTCATTTTTGTGTCTGCCTCCAGTTCTCTTCTCCAGGTCATTTTGGGACGACCTCTTTTCCTCTTGCCTTGGGGGTTCCATGTGAGGGCTTGTCTCACAATGCTGGATGTAGGCTTTCTGAGAGTGTGGCCAATCCATCTCCATCTGCGCTGGCGTATTAGCTCTTCCACTGGCTCTTGTTGTGTGCGTTGCCAGAGGTCCTCATTGGTGATGACATTTGGCCAGCGGATTCGGAGAATTGCTCGGAGACATGTATTTATAAAGGCTTGAAGCTTTTTAGAAATGGCTGCTGTTATTCGCCATGTTTCTGCTCCATACAGTAGGACAGGCTTTACTGTGGTGTTGAATATCCTGACCTTGGTATGAAGAGTCAAGTTGTTGCAGTTCCAAACTTTTTTTAGCTGTTTAAATGATGATCTTGCTTTGCCAATTCTCACTCTTACATCGGCGTCTGTCCCTCCTTGTGTGTCGATGATGCTTCCAAGGTATGTGAAGCTATCCACCTCTTCCAGATTTGTTCCTTCCAGTGTTATTGGAGTGTTGCTTGATGTGTTTATTTTAAGGACTTTGCTTTTTCCCTTATGGATGTTCAGGCCAAGGCAAGCAGAGAATTGTGCTACATCGTTGGTTTTCTCCTGCATCTGTTGCTGTGAGTGCGATAATAAGGCCAGATCGTCCGCAAAGTCCAGGTCATCAAGTTGTTTCCATAGTGTCCACTGGATACCATTTCTCTTCTGCTCTGTAGACATTTTCATTATGCAGTCGATGGTTAGCAGAAATAAGAATGGTGAAAGCAGACACCCCTGTCTGACTCCGGTCTGTACCTCAAAAGCCGCTGTTGCTTGTTGGCCATGGACAATTCTACATGTAAGTCCTTCGTAGGAAGCCTTAATTATGTCAGTCAGTTTTTGTGGTATCCCGTAGTGTCTTAGTAACTTCCACAGGGTTGGCCTGTCAACACTATCGAAAGCCTTCTCATAGTCAATAAAGTTGATGTATAGTGGTGAGTTCCACTCCAGGGATTGTTCCAATATAATTCTCAGTGTGGCAATCTGGTCAGTGCATGATCTATCTTTTCTAAAACCTGCTTGTTGGTCTCTAAGATGGGTGTCTATTGCGTCCCTCATTCTGTTTAGCAGCACTCTGTTAAATACTTTGCTTGGTATGGATAGCAGAGTTATTCCTCTATAGTTGGAGCAAGAGCTAAGATCTCCTTTCTTTGGGAGCTTAATGAGATGTCCTTCTTTCCACTCCGTCGGAATCTGTTCTTCCTCCCATATTTTCTTGAAAAGAATGTGTAGCATTGCAGAGCTAGTCGTAATATCTGCTGTCAAGGCTTCTGCTGGTATTCTGTCTGGACCAGCTGCTTTGCCTTTCTTTAGTTGTTTAATTGCTCTGTTTATCTCTTGTTTTGTGGGTATGCTGCAGTCTATTTCTAGGTCTTGTTCCGCTGGCTCTATGTTGAGTTTGTATTGTGGGGCTGGTCGGTTGAGGAGTTCTTCAAAATGTTCTATCCATCTTTTTTTCTGACCCTCTTCATCAGGTATAGATTTGCCCATCTTTATTTTTAACAGGTCTCTCTGGATTTTTGAACTTTCCGGATAGCTTTTTTATTGTACTGAATAGTTCTCTTGTGTTTCCATGGTAAGCTGCCTCTTCTGCTTCAGTTGCTAGTCCTTCTATGTAGTTCTTTTTATCTGACCTTATACTACGTTTAACGTCTTTATAGGCTTCTGCGTATTCTGCTGATGCTCTAGCTTTTTCAGTTCTGGTGCGGCTGTTGTTGAGATTTGCCTTCTTCTTTTTCCTCTGTTAGATTTTCTCCATGGTTTCATTAGAGATCCATTCTTTATGCGTTTGTTGCCTTGGACCCAAAACTTCTTCACAGGTGATCGTAAGTATTTCTTTGAAGCTTTTCCAGTTTTGGTCAACTGCTTCTTCGTTGCCAAGTTCTTGTAAGATCTGGAATTTGTTTGTTAGCGTAAGTTTGAACTCATTAAGTTTTGGTCCCCCTTTCAAAAGAGTAGTGTTAAAACGTTGGCGCTTGGTTCCCTCACTTGTCCTATTCTTTTTCAATTTGAGCCTTAGTTGGGCAATCAGTAGATGATGGTCTGAGGCTACATCTGCCCCTCTTTTTACCCTTACATATTGGAGAGATCTTCTAAACTTTTTGCAGATACAGATATGGTCGATTTGGTTAGCCGTTGACATATCTGGTGATATCCATGTTGCCTTGTGGATATTTCTATGCATGAAGAGACTTCCACCAATGACCAGTCCATCTGCAGCACATAGATCTGCTAGCCTTTCACCATTATCGTTCATCTCTCCGAGGCCATGTGTTCCCATGCATTCTTCATATCCATTATTTTTGCTGCCTATTTTTGCATTTAGGTCGCCCATTAGAATAATCACATTGCTCCTAGGACACTTTTGGATAAGGGTTCTCAGTCTGTTGTAGAAGTCCTCTTTGTCCTCTTCTTTACTGTCGTTAGTAGGAGCGTATACCTGAAGAAGATCCATATTGACTTCTTGCTTTTTGGTCTTAAATCTTGCGGTGATTATTCAGGGACCATGGGCTTCCCACCCTAAAAGGGCATTCTGAGCAGTTTTGGAAATCATGAGTGCTACTCCTTGGGTGTTTGCTGCATTTTCTTCATCATGGCCTGAATATAGTAGCAGTTCTCCTGTGCTGAGCTTCATCTGGCCTGAGCCAGTCCATCGGGATTCACTTATCCCTAGGATGGCTAGGGATAAGTCCTGTCAGGCCTACTAATACCCTGTTTTTATATTATACATTTACCAGTGTAGTACTTAACAGTACTAGTATGGCTGGAAATTAAAATTATGTTAATTTCATTGTTTTTGGTCTGTTTTAAAAGTAATTTTACGCTCAGGGAGAAAAAATTGTATTTCAGCTATTACACTAAATTACAGCAATTTGTGAGTCTGGCTGGAATAGTATTCACCGTGAGTTTTTTTAATTTCTAAGGCATTTGTTCGGCACTATATAATACATAATATGGTCATGATACGCATATTTTGTTTACCTAGCACACTGTGCCAGATGTTTTTTTTATCTGGCACGACCCATGCTAAAATAAATTTACTGACTGAAAATGTTTTTTAAAAAGTATTTTTAAAAAATTGACGAAAACTAAATTTTACTATATAACATTTCATGGAGTCATTCATTCATTTATCTATATATATAAAAATCAAAGTATTTCTGTGTGTTTGTGTGTGTGCATGTCCTTTATAGCTGACTAAACCATTCACCTGATCGTAATGAAATTTTTGGAGACTGTTGAGTACCCACCTGGGATGGTAACTGGCAACTTTTTTTTCTAAATTTAACACTCATGGGGCACCGGGGGCCCATAATGTCATTTGTTGCTTAGGGGCCGTCCATAAAGTACGTCCCGCTATTTTGGTCCATTTTCAACTCCTCCCTCCCCCTGTCACAAATCTTGGAACCCCCCCCCTAAAATAAGTCACACTTTTGAACAAAATGTTGTTTTTTATTAACAAAATAATTAAAATTTAATATAAAACACCGTGACGTCAAACATGGCCAGACCCCCTCCCCCTGTCACAAACTGTCACACTTTCTTACACCCCCTCCCCCCCCCCTCTGGAGCGTGACGTACTTTATGGAGGCCATACTTTATATGAGCTATATATAAAATTAGTTTAAGCGCCAGCTACTATGTAAATTTTTGGATCTTAACCAAACTTTGTATATAACAACTTGATAGCAAATATTAAAATACTATAGGGCACTGAACTCCTAATAGTCATTCCTTTTGGGCTGGGGGCCCAAAAAGTCCCATTTCTTAAACGTTTAAGATTTTATTCACCATTCAGTTATTAACAATCTTGACAAATAATGACACATGTATCCATTATTGTACAAATTGAAATGAACAGGTGTTTTGAACTTTATATCTTGCCCTGAATTGGCCCTGGGGCCCTTAATGTAGTTTTTTGCTTATATGAGCTATTATATATAAAAATTAGTTTCTGCGTTAGCTACTTAGTAAATGAATAGATCTTCACCAAACTTTGTATACAAAAACTTGGTAGCCCATATTAAAATACCACAGGGCACTGAACTTCTAATGTCAATATCTTCGTGGCCGGGGGCCCCAAATGTCTTTTTTTCGAATATGTTTAATATATTTTTCCTATTCACTTTTTAAAGAACTTGAGAAATATATCCACAATAAAACTGAATTAAAATGAACATGTTTTTGAAATTGACCTCTTGCACCGAATGGGCCGGGAGCCCCTTAATGTCATTTTCCCCCTATATTAGCTATATACAAATGAGAAAATAACTGGATTTTGAAGTAGTATATAAAAACTTAAGAGCCTATATTACTATAGGGCACTGAACTCATAATGTCCATTCCCTCGGAGCTGGGGGCCCAAAATGTCTTTTTACTGAACTTTAAAAATTGTATTCCTTATTCAATTCTACACGATATTGAGGAATATTGCTTGAGTACAATGGCAATAACAAAATATATTATGACTCATTTTGGGGCCGGGGCCCTTAATATCGTTTATTCTTTTGTATGCTATTTAATTATTAATATATTTATCCGTTTACTGTGAAACTTGGATTTTTTTTTACACTTCCGCGAAGGTTTCTGCATAATTGTTTTTAAACACACCACTCATTAGTTTCTTTAAATTTATTCATTTTTAAATCCCTTATATTAACTTCGAAATCTTGTCTCTCTGTCTCTCTCTCTCTCTCTCTCTCTCTCTCTCTCTCTCTCTCTCTCTCTCTCTCTCTCTCTCTCTCTCTCTCTCTCTCTCTTTCTCTCTCTCTCTCTCTCTCTGTCTGTCGTCATCTCTTCGTACGTCGGGCGGAAAAACAAAAGTCAATAGTAAAACAACCCCGTAAAAACATAAAGTTTTTGACTATAAATCCCGTATATATGAGACATAATTAAAAGTATTGATCATGTTCAAACGCGACAAACATTTACAGACTTAATCTGCCTTAACTTTCCTTTGCTGTATAACTGTTATTTTAAGTGTTGCGCATGTTGATGTGACGTCAAATTTCTTAAAAACCACCCTTCCCCCTCTCATCACTAACATTTTTAACAAAGAGATCTTATAGCCACCCTGATTTGTATTTTATAGGCACAGCATGAAGAAAAATGTGGCAAGTTTGGGCTAAGTGGTGATGAGGATGATGATGAAGATTATGAACCTGATGAAGATACGAGCTTTTTTACTACATTAAGTCGGCCAGAATACGCCTACAGACCTGTCTGGCAGCAGAAACAAGAAGAGCTGCGGGAAAAGATCAGAAGAGACAAAATGCATTATCGAGAACAAACAGCATCTAATAAAGCTAGGGACTCAAGTTAGACAACCATTAGTCTGTTTAATATATACATGGCAAAAACTTTCATGCAAAAGTTTTGTCTTTATGAGTTTCAAAAATTATTTATGGTTTGAAATCAATATTTTAAATATTTTATTCTTAAATTAAATTTATTCAAAGCATAATTTAAGGTGGTTTTGCATAGTAAATTCCTTTTTAAAAACAGGATTAATATCTAAAACATAAAGATTGATTTCTCTTTTAGGAGTAAAATGTTTACTAAATAATACATGAAAATTTATAAGGTAAAACATTTTGTTATTTTTACTTTCTTTAGGTCTTATTAAATGTCCATACTGTGATGGAAACTTTAACTCTACTACTGCTGGAAAACATATCCCATGGTGCAAAGAATATGTCAGCAAGTATGGCATCCCCATGAACTTTAGATCTTCAAAACTAGGAGGTTACCATGAGACAAATGATGAGAATTTAGATTATACCACAAACTTGAAGACAGATGAAGTTAGTGGAGCCGGCAGGGAAAGAGCCAGAGAGGTAAGATAATAACACAACTTAAATACCGATTGGATTATATTTTTGTGGGGAGAACTTCTGCCAAAGGGCTTATGCATGCAAACGATTAATCTTGCAATAGTTGTTAAAAATCTGTTTTCACCTCTAATCACAATTTTGTTTTCTTAGTATTCCAAGAACATTAAAAAACCAAGCACTTCAAGAAAAGGTAATTCTTTTGTTGACAAAATAACAGCGCAGCATTTGCGATTCCATTTGAAGAGCTCAAGGGAAGAAACGGCTATGTCACATTTTTCTATTTTTGAGATATTAAAGTTTTAAAGTTCAAATTATACAGATTCTTATAAATTAACAAATTAGATTTGAATTTTTAATAGGGTCAGAGACATATTTTTTTTCATACAACCTCACTCAGAACATTCTATTTTTGACCCTCTATCAGATACAGGGGATAGCTAAAAACTTTCAAAAATTTCACTTGGCCGCTTCTTCCCTTGAGGTCTTCATTTATTTAGAAATATTTTTTACATTTCTACAGTTTGGTATGTAAATAAATGTAATTGGTATATAAAATAAATCGTTTAAAAAATGTAAATGTAATGTAAATATCATAAAACTCTATAAGTAAATAATCTGTTAAATGAGTTTAGCTTATTATATTACAATGTAATTCTTTCTTTCAATTATCTTGATCTTAGAGACAAGTGAGGAAGAAAAAACAGGAAATGATAACAAATTTCCATACACCAGGTAAAATTTAATTTATAACACAGATCATCAAAGACAAATCAAAATTTTCAGTTATTGTGTAAAATATTTCTAGTAATTGATCATTTATAAATTCATTTTTGTTAAAATAACTTCAAGAAATCTTTAATATTTTGTATCGTAGAAGATTTTGAAATTGGGAAAAATTGATTTTACATGAAGCACAAAGTAACATAACAATATTTTATTATTATTGCTTTTTCAAGACCAAGAATGCCAAGCGCTTTTGGTGTAGCTGGATCTAAATTTGCATGAGGTCGAACAGCTGGAGATCTCAGAGACATGGGTAACATACCATCTCCAACAAGAGGCCCAGATAAAACTAGGGCTAAGCCTTCAACAAGACGATCATCAATGCCTGGGAATTCTTCAGACTCGAAAACTAGGTCAGGTATTGGAAAAACAAGTACTCACAGTAGTAACTTTAAATAGAAATATTCCTAGCATTTAATCTTTATGCATTTATTTTTTCTAAATGTGCAGGGACTTTTTTGCAGATTTACTATTTCAGTTATTTGTGATAGTATCACTTGACAAACTATAATCAAGTTAATAAATGTTACTTTTCACATTTAATATTCTATCCAGTTCTTAAACTTTTAAAATATTGGTTAATTGAACATTCATGAAACATGTTTTACATTTGATTTTTTAGAATTATTTGGTTGTTGTCAGTTTATTTACTTAAAAGTTGTTTTTACCATACATTTTTAAAAACTTTTTCATTTCCAACCAGAAATAAATCAAAATATTGTAATACATTTTTAAAAAATAATACTAAAACTGATAAAAAATAGTACTTAAAAAACCTGGAAGCTTTGTAATAGATAGAAAAAACAACAACTTCATTTTAAACTATAGCTGAGCGTACAAAAAATTCTTAATTTTAACATTAAAGAAATGGGATATGTTAAAGTTAGGAATTGGTTAACTAAGCTATTTTAACTTTTTCAAGTTGTTGTCATTGAAATACCCAAATTTTGTATTTATCTATAAAGTCTATTACAAACCAAGTTATGCTTTGTTAATGAATTTGAAAGAAACCAATTTTGCTTTTTTTCAAAAATAATTTTGATTGATAACATGCTGTGATAATTTTCATTAATTTTACTTAATTTTTTTTGTAAATGTAAATAAAATGTCTTGGTTTACAAGACATAAAACATAATATTTAATAATATTTTTTATATTATTATATAATCTGTAAAATCATTTATGAAAATAAGCTGAGCAAATATTTTTTTTTGCCAGATCATATTTTGTATATGTAACTTGTTTTATTTATTATCTTAGTCTTTCATATCAGGGATTTATGTACAGTGTATATAATATTTGGAGCTGAAGAAAAATTAACTCTTCTGTGTAAATGTATGGAATTGTTTAATTCCATCTCACCAAAAAATAAATAATATATTTATTGAAAATGTTTGATGTTATTATTTGTGTCAAAGTTATTAAAATTAGATCACAGAAAATTGATAGTTAAATAATAAATTAACAAACTGGTTTACTTAAATGAAAGATTGAAAAAAAACAAAGTTTGGGTTTTCAAGTTTTATTTATAAAAACTGCAAAATTACAGTAACAAAATATGTAGGCCTATAAAGTGTGATGCTGAATCACAGCAATGATGTGGAATATAAAAATATGGCCCACATAATATACACATTCAGATAACACTGCATTATTAAACTTGCAACTTAAATTGAAAAATACTTCATACATTTCACGTCTTATCTCTCAGTTATTTTATGTTAGAAGATGCCTCATTGGTTAAAATATGATGAAATTTAATATTATTTAAATTTTAATATAAAATGGTTTTCAATTTTAAGGCTTTGAATGAAAAAAACAGCAACTGAAATGTTATTTTATACTTCAAATCGTCTTCAGTTTAGTATTTAATTAGTGATAAATATGTTTTCTATCAGATGGAATATTCGTTGGAGAAAGCTAAGCGATTTAATTTTTACGAAATGGTATGGAAAAAAAACTATAATGCTAACCAATAATCTATATGACTACAGATCAAAAGCAGCACTATTTTATATAACATCAATTTCATACCTGCACTATCTTTTCTTGTATTTCTAACATTGAAAGACTAAACACACAAAACTCTGGTTTGAGTCATATGTTATTGAAAAAAAATATTTTTGTTATCTTAGCAGATATACAAATTAAAAAAGTCTATTGAAAACACAAATATAAGTTACATTTCTGATTAAGTATATTTGGTTCTACATTTACCAACCAGTTCTTAGAAATAAATTTGTATTTTACCTGGAAGTTTGAAATGAACATGACGGGAAAGTCCTGTAAAATAATAACTACAAAGTTATTTCAATTATTTGTAACCAATTGTTCAACAAAAAATCAACCCTTGTAATATCTCTCTAAGTCATAATGATCTATTAAGAAATATGTTGGGAAGTTGATAACTGTTGTCATAAAAATTTTTATAAATATTTCGGTTGGCATTTTAGAAATTCAACATATTCCCAACATTCAGAAAGAAGGCTTTAATAATAATTTTCATACATCTCAAACTTTTAAAATTCATGTCAAACAAATATGTGTAGCAATAAATTTCAAGGTCAAGTTTATTGTGTCAGAAGAGTGGGTGTGCTAAACAGTTTACTAGAAACACATCTAGGTCATAGGTCATAGGTCTGTTCTGTTTCAGCCTTCAATTTTATTTTATAGGTTTTATCAGCCATCTTTGCTTTAAGTTTGTAGTGAATATGTTGAACACAATGGTTTTCTACGTTCTTTGACAATTAGTTTATTCTAAAAGTTTCAGAATTTCCTGTACAGAATGAAACAAAAAACAACAACATACCATTAACTTTTACTTAAATGATTTATCAGTAAATTAACATTTTTTAAAAGTATCAATATCAAAATTACAGTAAATAAACTTTTTTATAGTGATCATCATCAAAATGACTTGGAGCAATACCATCTTTTACTTCAAACTGTTTTTGGTTTTTATAATGTTTTTTAAAACCAGATTTTATTTTTTAATCATGCAGCTATTTTATTTCTTTACTTTTTGTGTGCTATTCCCACAATTTTGACAATAAGGATTTTGGTCTCTTGTTAGTTTTGTATTGGAAGGGGGGGGGGTGACAGTGAACTGCTACCACCTTAACATTTTTATCAATTACCAACTCTTGAAAAAAAAACCCAAACAAAATCAACAATTTTCTCTATTTAAAGTTTTCACTCTATATCTGTTTTTAAAATTTGGTCCACACACCTCATTCGTTTCCAAATTATAAATATTTTAGAGCATGTTTTCAATTTAAAAAAAAATTATTCATAAAAAAAAAGAATTAATAAATATTTAGAATTCGCTAAATTTTCCCTCCTTCCCAGCTTTTATGTTATGATAACAATAATTCAATTTATCTTTTATGTAAATCAACAAACTGTTTTCTTTAAGTAAAAACCAGAAACAAGTTTTCAGCAAACATCCTCATGTTAAACCATTCATTTGTTTACATTTTACAAAAATGCCTGAAACGACATTGAAATTCAAGAATCTCTTTTTTTGGAGACACTGATAGTTCTAAGCCCCTCCCCTACAACATCCATCTCGAGTGATTGGGTATTACCAGTGGAGTCACTCTTTGACATGTCGTGCTTCTGTCCATCTGGGGAGGGCACGCCTTGTAATTTGGTTTTGAGAAGAGCTCGAATTTGACTGCTGCACAGCATGTGACAAGTAAAAATAATCATGCCCTGAAAATTCATGGAGCATGTTTAGAAAGCATTTAACAGTAAAATTAAAGCAAGATTTGAATTACATGTATGTAAAAAATACTTATGAAGAAAACATTTTTAATGAATTAAAGCATTTCTTTGACACTATGATAACAAAATCTTTTAAGACAAAAACAAAAAATGATTTAATAATATTTTTTTATATTTAAAGCACTAGTACATCTTTGCATTACAGCTTTTAATAATTTTAATGAGCATTGTGGAATGAAGAATATCCCTGTTTCTTTACCATGGAAGGTCCTTGTTGAGTCAAAGGGAAACAATCACAGGATGGCATTTAATGTGGGGTTATTTATTAAAAAAGAAAGTCTAAAACAAAAACTCTCTCTTGTTCTGGTCAAAGGTGTGGAACTTTTAATTTGGATAAATACAAAATAAAATTCTTTGAGATTAAAAACTGCTTTAATTTACTTGTCCTTAGAGTTCAGTTAGTTGGTAGGTATTTTGGTGAGTCTTGCTAGTAGGGTTATTTTGTTAGTTGGAAGGTATTTTGTTAGTTCCAAGATGTTGATGGGGTGAGACTGCAATCAGGCTGGGTGGAAATAAATTAGTTCAAAGCTGTTTTTTATATGGTCAATATTTTGTTATTCTAATAGGTATTTTATTAGCTGATGAGTATTTTGTTAATTGGTCTGAGTTTTTCTGATGGGGGTATTTTGTTAGATATTGGGTATTATGTTAGTGGGTGGGTATTTTGTTAGTTGTTGAGTATTGTGTTAATTAGTGGGTATTCTGTTAGGTAAATTTATGATATAAAAACAGGGTATTAGTAGGCCTGACAAGACGTAACACAACAGCCAACGTTTCGGCAAAAAGCCTTCATCAACGGAAAAATTGTACACACATGAAACGAATAACACGAAATAATTCTGTTAGCGGGTATTTTCTTTTGTTAGTTAGTGGGTACCATTAAGTGTTTCTACAAACCTGGGAAGCATTCAGCAAGACAAACAAATACTGGAATCCAACATAACGACCAGGGACAAGTCCCAACAACCAGAAGGCATTGGTCACTGGCAGCTGTGTAATTATTGTGGACAGGAGATTCCTGAAAGATGAAATGTTGACAGATGACAGTTGACTGCTTTAGCTGAGTAGTCAGATTTTGTTTACTGGGGTTTTTGACTGGCTATATTCATAAGAAATAAGCTTTAAAAAAATAAATTAAACTAGCATGTGTAGAAAAGAAATGAGCCAATTGTGTTTATGTACAACAAAAATTGTTTGAGACAGCAGCCCAGTTGTAGATGATAGAAGGTTTATTTGAAATGCACCTAAATTGGAAATTAGCCTAATTATAATGAAATTTTTAAAAACGTATCCTTAAAAAATGAATAACATTTTCTGTCTCTAATAAGAAATGTTGTAATCTATGACAAACCCAACATTTACATAATGAAAAAAATATTTATACAAAAAAATTAATTCCCCTTTTACCTTTAGTTACCTCCTATGCAGAAAAGTCTTAACCTTAAAGGTCAGCTGTCACATAAAGTTAATAAGCTTTAGGTAGGAATAAGGCATTATTCCCCCTTCCTTCCTATCAAATCTTTGGTACTGCATGTGTACATAATTGATTATTTATGATTTATTCTGAATTGTGCAATGACAATAAAAAATTGCGATTATTTATTATTTGTTTGAGGATTTTCTATTTGCAACAAGACGTAAAAGAAATTAACACAGCCATTTATTCGCAAATCTTCAATAGTTTGTCTGATATAAGAAAAGAAGAATAAAAAAGAATTAGTTAAAATTTTGGCCTTCCAAATTTGAATTTGTATTTTAATAAAATAATCCTAAAGAAAGATTAATGTTAAATTGTTTTTAAATGAAATTTTACGTCAGATAAATAAAATGAATCTGATACCAAAGTTTTTGCTATGTGAAAATTTTTTTTAAAATAAAATCTTTATTGAATCACACCCCCCCCCAACCAGGGGCGGATTAAGAATGCTCGGGGCCCCTGGCTGAATTCAAACTTGGGCCCTATCCAGCCAGTGTACCTTTAGATAAAATGATTGCTAGCAGCTAATATAAGACTGTAACTTGTAAATATTCATCCAAAATGATTATTCATGAAAAAACCGAATTCGAAGAAATAACTTTTTGCCGGTATCCTAAAATTGAGTGTAAAAGACAATTTATAAAATTAAAAAACACATGAAAAAAATATCACACCCCACCCTGTGATCGATCCCGCCACCGCTTTCACCACAAGCCTTAGTACATCTCATTCAGCCACAAGAACTCAACTATGGTTGTCAATTTTAAATATATATATAATATTCTTTAATAATTTCTGTTAATGAGCCTATCAAATCAGGTTTTTTGACTGCTATGACTATCGTGTCGGAAAAGAGATCATTTTAATTATGAGATTTTATTAATTTATCATATTCTCAGCAATTCATGTATACATTTGTCCACATTTATTATAAAATATGCTAAGTTTGGGGGCCCTAAATCATCGGGGGCCCCTGGTTTTAGCCCGTTCAGCCCCCCCCCCTTAATCCGCCATAGCCCCCCCCCCTTTTTTCCCCATAAAGTTTAATTTAATTATTAAAATGCTCAAAACCGGGACTAAATGACAATACAGGATCTTCAATATGGCTAACGTCATTTATTAAATTATAACAACATCTGAAGCTACAAATTATGAAACTTTAGATTAATTGCTGAGTTTAGCACCATCTTCAGTCAGCCTCACCTGATCCTTATGAAGACAGATAGAGCTTTTTTAGTGTCATGTCTGTACTGGACCATAATAACCAGGAGAAGAACTAGGAGGTTGGTCTGCAACAGAAGTGGGGCAAGAAATGACAATATTGTCGTTAAAACATTTGGACATTCTTAGTTATAAACTTTTTAAAGTAAAACATAATATTACATGTAACATCCCTAATAAATTCGGTCAGAAAGATGAATAACATGACAAATAATTAATTATATCAAGTTTCTATTTTTATAAATATTTTGAAGACATAAAGCAAAGTGATCTAATTTCTTACAGAGCTAATAAAACAAACTGGTCCAACAAAAGCCCAGACTGATCCATTGTCCACACTCAGCCAGCACCTAAATAAAATGATAAGAAATTGTACTTAGAACAATGACATTTCTACTACATGGTTCGACTTGCAAGAAATAACTCAGTCGTTTAATTATAATTTATTCAATGTAAACATGGGGGCCGTCTATTGTTTATTACTTCATTACCCAACCTTAAGAATAATAATCTTTTAAAAAGTCCATGATAAGATCGTCATCCCTTCCCATACAACTGATAAAAAAAGGTTTGACATTTGTTTGAAACATTAGTCCTAAGATTTGATGGGGACAAAATATTATGGTTAATAAATTCATGTTTGCTGATGTTTGTCCGACGTGATCGACAAGGACCATTCTCATCACATTAGCCAGGGGCAGTCAGTTCTGTGTTGACTGATTCATTACTCAACCTCACACCAATAACTCTCAGCTCAAGCAGGAGTCGGGAAACCCCCATGGCATTCACAGGATAGACCAGCCCGAGGTAACCATGGCACTCACAGGATAGACCAGCCCGAGGTAACCATGGCACTCACAGGATAGACCAGCACGAGGTAACCATGGCACTCACAGGATAGACCAGCCCGAGGTAACCATGGCACTCACATGATAGACCAGCCCGAGGTAACCATGGCACTCACAGGCTAGACCAGCACGAGGTAACCATGACACTCACAGGTTAGACCAGCACGAGGTAACCATTCGATGTGTACAGTGGTCTACGTCAAAGTGTGAATACTATCTCATGTCCTTGGTCAACATCCCTTAATAACGTCACTGGTGTCGTCAACTTAGGACCCTAACTAATGGTAATTGGAAATGAACATGAGATTGGTCTCCCAACTGTCACAGCCCATAACTACGATGTACAGAGTCGTCTTCCTTGATCGCGACGGACAAACAACAAGTTCAAAAAGGCAATAACTTGTTTCGACAATGATTGAAGTTATTTCATATTTTTCGAAGTCCTTTTTTGCAGTGGCGTCACTAGGGGGTGCGAGGGGTGCGGACCGCACCGGGTGACACCAGCACACAGGTAGACACCAAAATGTAAAATTCTATATGTTCTCGTTATTTGGCACAGTGAGACTATGGGGTAAGTCGTGAAGGGTGGCACCTTGAGCTACCGCACTGGAATACACCATGAGCTACCACACTGGATGACACCTTGAGCTACCGCACTAGAATACACCATGAGCTACCGCACTGGATGGCACCATGAGCTAACGCAATAGGTGACACAATGAGCTAACGCAATGGGTGACACCATGAGCTACCGCACTGGATGACACAATGAGCTACCGCACTGGATGACACCATGAGCTAACGCACTGGATGACACCATGAGCTACCGCACTGGATGACACCTTGAGCTACCGCACTAGAATACACCATGAGCTACCGCACTGGATGACACCTTGAGCTACCGCACTGGATGACACCTTGAGCTACCGTACTGGATGACTCCTTGAGCTAACGCAATGGGTGACACCATGAGCTACCGCACTGGATGACACCATGAACTACCGCACTGGAATACACCATGAGCTACCACTCTGAATGACACCATGAGCTACCACACTGGATGACACCATGAGCTACCACACTGGATGACATAATAAGCTACCGCACTAGATGACACCATGAACTACCGCACTAGATGACACCATGAGCTACCACTCTGAATGACACCATGAGCTACCACACTGGATGACATAATAAGCTACCGCACTAGATGACACCATGAACTACCGCACTAGATGACACCATGAGCTACCACTCTGAATGACACCATGAGCTACCACACTGGATGACATAATAAGCTACCGCACTAGATGACACCATGAACTACCGCACTAGATGACACCATGAGCTACCACTCTGAATGACACCATGAGCTACCACACTGGATGACACCTTGCGCAACCACACTGGATGACACCATGAGCTAACGCAATAGGTGACACCATGAGCTAACGCAATGGTTGACACCATGAGCTACCACACTGGATGACACCATGAGCTACCGCACTGGATGACACCTTGAGCTACCGCACTAGAATACACCATGAGCTAACGCAATGAATGACACCATGAGCTAACGCACTGGATGACACCATGAGCTACCGCACTGGATGACACCAACCCTAGTGACGTCTCTGCTTTTTTTGTTTATATACAAGTTTTAAAAAAATGGTTTGAACAATTTCTTACAGTCGTTCATCCCCGTAGCCGTCTCCTGCTACCACAGCAGTTGTAGCCACAACAATCATAGGTAGCACCCAGCCGACAATCACTAAAATAAAACGTCGCTTTGTTCTCTTGCCGTGGAGAAACCTGAACAACTGTGACGCAATAAGGAGAATATTCATTCTATAAATGATATTTGCATGAAACAGAATTTAAAATTAAAAAAATAATAAACAAAAACAAAATTGTAAATATCATAAAATAAAAATCCAACCTGGCACATTACACTTAACCAACCTTTAGGAGTAAGTGCAGTGAAAAAGCAAGAGACCATGTGTGCATTGCCAGGAAGAGGTAGTGAAGAGAAGCTGTCGAAACTTTACACATTATCTGAAGATAAATAAACGTAGAAAACGTTTTTGTTATGTTGATTGTATGGCTGGTACTGATTAAAAAGAATTGTTAGATTAATCGTGAACAAAATTTAATCAATTAATTGATTAATTTCGATTCATTATATTTTTATAACGCATATATAGATCCTGTTTAGTCGCGATTCATGATCTCGCAAAATCGGTTAAGTCGGGGAAATTCCATGGCTCCCAAAATTTTGCAAGAGATAAGGAAGAAAAATATTTTTGTTTCCGTATGCACTTCTAAATAAATAATAATACGAGGGAAAAGTAGGCCTATGTAAGTAAAAAATATATTAATAGATTGACCAATTAGAAATATTTTCTTTAATTTGAATCGAATTTTGATCGATCAAATTAATTTTAATAGATTACATTTTTAACGATTAATCGATTAATTAATCGTTAATTTCAGCAGCCCTAATTCATACTCAAACCAGAAAAGCCTCAACAGCAATGTTCCCTCTAGGGCAGTGCTACTCAAAGTTGGGGTTTCACGGACCGGAGCCGGTCCGCGGACCATCAGCTGCCGGTCCGCAGAAATTATCAAGAAAAGGGAAGAAAAGAAAATCTTCCATATGCAGCCATTAATACTAACCCTACAAATACGTCAATTTTTCTACAATAAACACATAAAACAAATAAAATAAATTTTTAAAACTTCAAATAGAAACTCGATATAAAGAAACAAAATACCGGTTGAAAATAACAATGAAAATTATTCTGCATGCATTTCAATACGTTGTCATATTCGCAGATCATGGGGAATGGAAGAGATGCTTCAAATTTGGGTGATTAGTTCACTTTAATACACTCAATTCTACTCAAAAAAAAAGAGAGAAAAAAAAAGCAAGGTAAAAATAATATCACACAATTATTTTAGATATGTCCCCAACTAAAAAAAAATTGATTTGCCCTCCTGTGTGCTGTAAAATGTAAAAATTTAAATATAAAATTTGATTTATTTTTCTTCAAAACTTCAAAAATAATAGAAAGAAAGAAGTTAATATTTGATACCGAAAACAATTATTATATTAAACCCAATTTATATATGGAAAAGAGAGGAAATGTTTATAAAGAATAGAAAGAGGCCGTCCATAAATGACGTCACGTGATTTTGGCCGATTTTTACCCCCCCCCTTTTCCCCCTCGTCACACTTCGTCACAAAAACTTAGAGCCCCCCCCCTCTTCCAATATGACGTCACAAAGCTGTGAAACCCCCCAGCCCCCCTAAAATCGTAATTGTCTATTTGAAAATGAGTATGTTTCAAAACACTATATTGTTATTTTAGAATTTATTTAGTGTAAGGCTGCACTCTAATATCGAAACACGCGTGAATCCATGCAAAACGTCATTAAATAAATTTAAGAAATCAAATATTTAAGTGGAGCTTTGATTTAGAGTATCCTGTTTTGACATGACGTCACAGTTCTTAAAATTTCCCCTCCCCCTCGTCACACATCGTCACAAATGTGGGGACCCCCCTCCCCCTAGGTGCGTGACGTCATTTATGGACGGTCCCAAACATGAATGCTGAGCATTAAATAATTTCTGACTATTCTTCCCAATAAGTAGATGGAAACAGATGAAACCGAAGCTTCATTAGCGACACGAATTCGTTCTATAACCTCACTTGAAAATATCACTCTTCGTATATTCAATTCTGTTTTGTAAGTGTGGATGATGTTGGTATCCTAAAACATCACCGTGTTAGTTGTGGTGATGTTCTATTTCGAATGTCCTCAACATATTTTAATACGAAGTGATGACGATAGCTATCAATGCTTGAGATTAATCTTTTTAAAAATGTTGATGACATAATTGGTATCCAAATATTCATAAATAATACAATTATATTTTCAATTATATGGGTGTACATATAGGCACTATATTTTGTCAGTGAGAAAGAACGATTTATCTTAAAATAATTTTTTATTGTAACATCTGATATACCCGAAAACGTTGCACCAAAAAGCACCTTTACAAATATATTTTAATATTGCGTTGTTCTTGAGAAAATTCAGATGGCAAGATAAGAATTGTACATTTCTTCTAAACTATTTTGAAATTTAATTTACAATACTGTGAAACGAATTATTATTAACTTGCATTACTAAAAATATTCTTTTTTGTAACTTAAACCTATGTTTACAAAATATTTAAATCAGCTAAAAATACATTTTAAATATTGCATTCATTTATTCTTATAGAAGCTATTAAATTAATATATTAATGTTAATCTATATGTATCTTTAACTATTATAAGACAATACGAAACCGGCCATGTAATTTATATCTATTTATGAAAGTGGCACGCCACTTTACTCGATTCCTATATTTAGGGATATAATGAAATGCAATGTTTTTCGTACACTAAATAAAAAAAACCCGATATAAAAAACCCCGTTATAAACAAAAACCCGTAAAAAACCAAGTTTTTGACTATAAATCCTTTATGAACGAGACATAACTAAAAGAATGTTCATTATAATACGCAGCGCAAGATATCCAAAAATCCAAAATTTAACATGATACATAAGGATACATAAAATAATCTAAAAATTCAATAATTTAATTACAGTACATGTGATCGATCTGAAATTTTGATACATCGTTTTTATCATCGGCACGAAACTGCCTGCAAAATTTCAGCTCGCTAGCTTACGAAAAAGTGGGTTAAAATACGATCTAAAGTTTTGGCGACAAGCAAACAAACAAACAGACACCACGAGTTAATATAAAGGATTTAATAAAAACACATAACTTTTTTAAAAAATCAATGTTGTGCTATTTTTCAATTTCTAATCAATATACATAATTCCCGTTGTCTGTATGTATGAATGTAACTAGGTGGCGCTGCGAAATTTGTAATGCTGTTAGGTGGCGCTGCGATCAACATAATAAAATTACTGCACCAAAAATAACACTTTTCGAACGTTCGGCATAAAATTGTTCAATATGATATTAAATGGATCAAATAAAAATAAATAAAATAAATGAAAGTTCTGTATTACGTTATTTTGTATTCTGGTGTGTATTTATTTTGAAAACTTCCGTCATTTTTGACGGGAGATAAAATTCTAGTTTTTCATAAGATTGGTAACTTAAACGTTGAAACAAAATCAAAATAATAAACTTGAGTTTCTTACTCGCATAATCAGAGAGATAATCATTGACTATTATATCATTTTTTTGTCGTTAATAAAAATGAGGCCAAACATTTGACACATTTTATTCTCAAGCGACATTTTTAGAAAACAATTCATAGTTGCAGTTCTTGGCAATGAAGAACAAAGTTAGTTGATGGAAAGTAGTTACAGCCCACGACCATAAGACAAGTGAAAACAGGTGATTATTCTTTTCAAAATTGTTGGATGATATGTAGCATATAACTAACTGAATTCATGCCAAATGTTTTAGGGGTTTGGGCAATGTGGGGGCTTATGTTGCTACCACGTTTGTTCAGGGGAAAATAGTGCACCGGTCCCCGGAGCAATGGACACACTTCTGCCGGTCCGCCGTACTACAAAGTTTGAGAAGCAGTGCCCTAAGGTTCGTTGATCCGTGTGCAAATTAAAAGGCTCGTATGCAAAGTTGCACAACTTCCAGATTTGTGCAATATTTTACAAAATTTGCTGCCCAGTAATTCTAAACTTCTGCGCGGCGTCGGTCAGATATCTGCACGGCCACGCAGTTCCACGGTGCGGTACGCGGGGGATATCATAGCTTCTGTCATACATACGGCACACAACTTACATGACACAAGTGAAAGTCAGACCAGGACCACCTTACCGAGCTTACGTGGTTGATATTCTTGTCATTATGACAACAATAATAATCGCATTTCTAGGATCGCTAATGCGTACTGAAGTTTTGTGCCTAGTATGTACATGTTCAATGTACATTGGTTATCCCCGTTGTCTGCCGTTTGCTGATATGAAAGCTTGAATCGGATCCAACCGTCATGAAATGGGTGAAATGAGATATCTGGTCTTTTCAAGTGTCTTCACGAATCATTTTCAGATGCAGCAATACATTTGGAACGTCCAAATATATGAAATATTTGCTACGGTCAGTAATTCAACGAAAGACTCGTGGATCAGCAGATGTCAAGTGTCCGAAACGTCTCACCTTGGTGACCAATAACTGTTGATTGTAATGTTAGTTCATTTCTGACACCAATAACTGTTGATTGTAATGTTAGTTCATTACTGGCACGTTCCAGTTACTCACCTTTTGAGGGAAGGCATTCTCTGCCCCGGCAAACGCAAGCTGAGCACCAATCAGGGCGATGCACATGTTACACACAGAAAACAGGGCGTCACTGCGAATACTGTGGAAACAATGCCAATGCGTTACTCGGAAAATGTTTTTGTTTTTTACATTTTATTATACATTTTACTATAGTTACTAAACCTAAAATTAGTAAGCGTAGGACGCAATAATCTTCTGTATAGAAGGAGCGTCTGAAACAGATAAGATAAGATAATAATAGTGTCTCATCTCGTTATCTCTTTTAAATGTTTGTTAGTTTATATCCACACACTTGTTAAGGTAGAAGTAAAAATAAAGTTGATAAAAACTTATCGATTCGTGTAAGGTCTTTCTCTGAACTGTTTCATGATTTATGTAAACATCAATGTTGAAAATGATTGAATCAATATTCGAATAGATTGGTAATCGTATTTATTGCTGGATGTGTTTGAAATTTTTGAATAAATTGTTGAGTAAGTTTGTAAATTGTTGAATACTCACGGCACATAGCAGATAAGAAAGACTGACAGCAAACCGCCAACCACAGACAACCCGATGCCAACCAGTGTTATTCTCACTAGGATATACTCAATTGTGGCTGGAAACTGAAAAAATGATAATACATGAAGGCCTATATCAATATGTTCTATATTTATTACAGATTCAATTGTCAGCATGGTAATCCATTACATATTGAAACAGTTGTGTCCTTCTATTACTCTGATTAAATTCAGAGATTTATTTATTTCAATGTAACATTTTTTTTACAAATATTTTTAACGGACTAAATATTTACCTCGTAGAGTTGAGTCTGCATGAGAAATCCATAATTGGCGAGATCTGAGTCGTTGGACCACGGCTTGAGAAGAGTAGAAAACAAAACAAAACATGGTTACGCTGAAATATACCTTTGAAATGATGGGCACTACAATATATTTATCACACACAAACTCTCTATTTATAAGTTAGGTTCTTTCGGGAACTTAGATCTGTGACAAAATGACTTAATAAGGTATCTTCGTGTTGTCAGATGGTTTCGACTGCTGATGAATAACATTAGAAAAATAATAAAATAAAATATTTTTTAAAAAAACTATTTAAAAAAAAATCATTTATTTCTTCTATATGTGTATAAGACACGCACTTTTAACTTACCATTGTTAAAATTCAAAATTAAATTTTTGGATTAAATTAGAAGTTCAGTCAACACAAATTTAAAAAAAAAGTATTTAAATTCACACAATTAAACCACAGAACTTCTGTAATGAATGCACAAAAGAATAGTTTATTTTCTTGACATAACTCGGGGAAAACATTGGTAACTAACGAAGCACGTGCACGCGCATGGTGACTTTATAGAGAGGCTGCACGCGATACAGGGAGAATGTCATCCACACCCAGCCATTCCCTTTCATCGTTGTCTGTGGGGTGGGGTGGGTAATAGGTTTTATTTTATTACTTCTCCTTGTCACAAATAAATGACTGTTAGAGAGTATGTGTCTCGGTGTTTTGTTTAGTACACGATTGGGAAGTGCGAGTCTTTGTTCTAATAATAGTTAATGAGTAAACCATGACAACGGGAGGTGCATCACGGAATTCAGAACGCTGGAGTGCATGTTGCGGTAAGTGGTCAACACGCTTACGTCAGCTGCGCCACGCACGTGCCTTGGTACATCCATCAGTCCAAGGGTTTAATGGACATACGAAAAAACAAACAAACTTACGTGTTCATATAAAGATAGAGTTTCAGGGTAATTCTTTCAGTACAAGGATATAGAAATTCCCCATACGTTGAAACGTTCAGTGGCATTAAGTTAATTATCTGAAATAATAACCTCCTCTAACCCCCCTCCCGATAGTTGAAGCCACCATTAGGAGTCAGTAACACTATTGAAGTGAGCAAGGGTTATGAGTTCTGACTTTTAAAGATCTCATAACCTATTCACCTCAGATTCAGAAATGTAATAAATCTAAATTTAAAGGTTTGGATATTTTTATACCAAATAATACATATTTCATTTCCAACTTTTACCTTTTACACAATAAAAATAAACAATTTTACATGCCTTCTTACATGAAACCACGCTGATCTAACTGAAATGTTTATGGTACAATACGGAAAAAATAAATAAGTCGGGAGTCACGCCAAAAAGAGATTACTGAACTACTGGCTGATAGCCTAACTCATTTAAACTCGTGTTTACAAAATAGCTTTCTGGAAATCAACACATCTCTTGCACTGTGTGCTTCTCTAAGTCTCATATTCACTTCCAGATCTCTTCATTGCGCCATATGACGCGTTGTGCGTCCCCGAGTTTACACGAAGCTTAGGCTTATTAATTCCTATTGTAGTGAGACACGTTGTTCTTAATGTCACAGCTAGGGTCACGCCCATTTGTGTACATGGGTAAACTATTGCCACATTGAAACTTCTAATTTAAACATAAAATATATTTGGAAGAGGCGACAGTCATTTTTTGCCATTTTGAGTTACGTGAATAGTTTATGTTCTGCCATGATTCTATGAGAATTTGGCAGACACTTTATGTAAAAAAGAAAGTTATAGAAACCCCTCAAATTTAGAAGAAAATTTCTCACTTTGAAATGAAGACAAAACGTCCAACTGGGACGGACCGCCCTGGCCTCCGTACGTGTTTTGGTGCCCCTAAGCCCTACCCGTTTTATCCCCAAAGCGCACACATACCACTACATACATTAAAAATATGATTAACTCTTGAAATTTTTATCTTATCTTATCTGTTACAGACGCTCCTTCTATACAGAAGATTATTGCGTCCTACGCTTATCTATGGTTTGTGTTTAGTCCTGCATTTTTATTAGAGATTTAAATGTTGATAAAGTGTTGGTTTTCCTGGTTTCTTCAGACAACCCATTCCACTCCCGAATTCAGGACGGGAAGAACGAACATTTGTATGTGTTTGTTCTTGCATACGGAATAAAAGAAAGGTGTTTTTATCCTTATGTCTATCTGAGGGTTGTATTAAGTTATCTTTGTGTTGTATTTCTAAATTAGAATTAATTGCTGATTACTACTCTTGGTTCTTCTATCCTCTAGTGTTTCAAGGTTTAATGATTTAACTAATGGTGTTATCTTGTCAGTTTTGAATATTTTCCAGTAATGAATCTGGCAGCTCTTTTTAGAATTTGTTATTGTTTATCAATGTTTTCTTTGGTGGATGGGTCCCATACAGAAGATGCATATTATATTACAGGTCTCACCAAAGTGAGGTAGCATTTCAGTTTTATATCTCTATTACATTTGTAAAAGTTTCTTTTTATAAAGCCTAAGGTTTTGTTTGATTTTTTAACGTATTCTTTTATAAACGGACGGTTAAAAGTTTAATTATCTTGTCTTATTGAAAAGAACTCTCCATTACAAGTCTTAAAAAGAGCGTCATACACACACCATACACAGACACACATACACACACAGACACACACGCGCGTAGCCATTCGATTACGTTCAAATTTTATTTGAGGAAATGGTTTTTTTTTCCATATCCGAATTCCTCATTATAGTTATACCGCGGTAACGTTACATTCTGTTGCCATGTGCCACGTGTCTCGAAATCGAGGCTGACGTCGCGTGCCAAAAGATGAAAGCTGAGCCGCAATGACGGAATCATTCCCGGCAATCTCTACTTATGCTGGCTAAGAGCATTACATAAACAGTCGTAGAGAGTAGGGGAAAATATGATATTAGCTATCTGGGGGAATGGGATTTTGTTCGGGGTAACAAACTACGAGATATTGACGCAATTGTTATTGTTTGATGTGTACAAAGAAGTTTGGTTTACAATTCCCCATTCAGCACTCCAGTTAAATAGACGTTATTACTTTGTACTTAATTGGGGGAAGGGGGGGGGCAACCCAGAGCATGATTCAGTAAAAATGGCTTCCACAGAGTGTGTTTGATTGTGTAATGCAGTGTTTAATTTTATGCTATCGTGTAGTAAATAATGAATTATCTAATTGTGTGATACCCTGCTGTAAAAAGTGAATTGTTGCATGGTCAAATATTCATCCACAAAAATCTGGCCAGGTTACTCATCAGTTTGCCTGTTAGTCAGGACAGGCAATTTCATTTTAAAGGAATCACCTTAGCAGTTTAAAAACAAAAATGCTTTTGTTGATTATTTTATGTCATTTAAAATTATGGCAGTAGATGATCCCTGACTAAGATTGAAGTTAAAGAGAATTCAGACCAAAAAACAATAAAATGAAAGCCAAAGTTGTTTTAGCAGTACTCATAAATTTTTTATTGTTATAAATTAATTTTCGAAAACCCAATTTTATTTACACTGACAAACATAAACTATTCATCAAATACCATTGGTTGGGATTTCAACACATCATTGATTGGTTTTATCCACCGCCAGAAACAGAAACGTGTGTCATTGGTGC
The DNA here is from genome assembly GCA_944989445.1 of Ampullaceana balthica. Taxonomy (NCBI): domain Eukaryota; kingdom Metazoa; phylum Mollusca; class Gastropoda; family Lymnaeidae; genus Ampullaceana; species Ampullaceana balthica. Next base: position 196,246 of record CALYLW010000241.1, on the reverse strand, counting down.
TAACACATTTACACATCATTCAGTAGACACCCCCATGCACTGCCACATGATCAACCAATACTAAATTACTAACATGTTATCTTCACGTCTGGATGTTTAAGTTGACATTTAATCTCAGCACCTCCTTGACTCGTCTATACAGAGTTAAACATACGTTTTAGGAACATCATCACAAATCATGAGAACTTGTCAAATTTGAATTTGATGATTAAACATTACATTAATTACATTCGCTCATTTGCACAAATCTATAAATATTAGGGCTGCGGAAATTAACTATTAATTTCTCGATTAATCGTTTAAAATTTTTTTATCGATTAAAATTATTTTAATCGATAAAAATTCGATTAAAATTAAAGAAAATATTTATAATATTTTAAAAATATTTTATTAATAAATAATTAATTATTAATAATAATTTATATATTTTTTACGTACAAACTTCTCCCGCGTAATATTATAATTTATTTTATTAATTTATGTGGACCGGCAGACGTCAACTAAAAAATGGCTGACAGCATCAGCGCAGTTAAATTTAAACATATAACTGGAAAGTTGAGCAAAATAATTTTTTTAAAGTTAACTGCGGATGACAAAGTCGAAGATGGTGAAAAAGTTTACTGTGTTCACTGCCATAAACAATTCTCTTTTAAAGGATCAAATACATCGCTGAAGTCAATTACCTGTTTTTGTTACTTCCTTTGAAATGTTCAGTTTAATGACATCATAAATTTCTATTTTTGGCTGTAATCGAAATTAACGATTAATTAATCGTTAATTTTTCAAAAGTTAAGGATTTAATTTAAATTAATCGATAACAGCCCTAATAAATATATGATAGAAAAATAAAAGCATTCAAAGCAATGCACACTCATAGGAATGTATCTCAACAATGAATTTCACATACAAGTACACACACATCCACACAATTATGTTTTGAAATTTTCCAATCAAACAATAATCAAATTACTTGATATTGATAAAATATAGCACAAAAACAAATGACATAGAAAGACTGTTCAGCAGAGGCCTATGGGAATGATTGAACTATGGCACAGTTCTATTATAGTCTTAGCAGTAATTTTACCACACATACATAAAGACACACATAAAAATAAATTTTAAAAAATGGTCAATTTATTATGATAGAATACACAAAAAAATTAATTAGAAAATGTTTACAATCTCTGCCAATTGCGATTTCATATATACACATTTCAACCAACTACAGATTACCCCTCAAATATTACAGCATTAACCAACAAACCAAATAGTGTAACACCCTCACAATTAAACAAAAACAACAAATTGACATAAAGCCCTGAAATTAGAAAAGCCATAATATTCTCATTGGTATCAATCAAAAACAGTTAAAAAGTACAAGGAATGTTCAGCTATACAGTATTATTATATTCAAAAACATATTTTTTACACTTACCCAAATCTTCTATTTATTTTTTCACAACAAAATTTCAAAATTATGTAATACAAGATACTTGACATACTACACACACATACGACACTATCCTAAAATTCAGTCCTTTCAAACGACACATTATTTGTGTGCTACTGTAATGCTTCGATAGCTACTGTTGGTCATCGGTGGAATTTTTAAAACTCAGGTAAAACTATGAAGTAACAAACAGTACATTACAATTGCATAAAAATGAAATAGAATCAAAAATATATTTTAACTTAAAAAAACTACAATAAACAATTTGGAGAGATAATATTTTACAATTTTCCTTCTGCATATTCATTTTATTTAGAAAATATGACAAATTTCTCATAGATTTTTAAAAACTCATCATTTATACTACATGTACTAAGTATTATACCACCATCAAGTGACTAGTCGTAACCTTTGATTTGAGACTTGTTCCTCAACCAGTAAAATCAGAAAATATGCTCAACACATGGGAATGAAGGGTACTGAAGAAAGTTTATCGTCCAGTGTTGTAAAATGACATTTAGAGAAGAAGCTCCTCGAACTACAAGATATATGGGTTGTATGAACACTGCCCACTTTGTCAATGATTTTTAAAAAAGGCATACTGCAATGGAAGGTAATCTAGAAGTGAATGCCAACATGTAGAACAGTGAAGACAGCACACAGAACCAGACGTAAAAGGCTAAAAGGCTGAGTGAGGTTGAGAAAGACCTTCAGCTTCTGTTGGGGATCCAGGCATTGAGGTGAAAGGCCTCCAACGGTCAGAATGGAAAAGAGTAACTGGGCAGGCCAGGGCCCTACACGGGCTGTAGTGCCATAGATGATGATGATGTTAAAAAATGCCACTTTATTTACAGGACAGAAGTGTCACTCAGTTAAGTAATAGGATCAAGCAAAAAATCATTTAAATCAACTACAGTTCAGTAGCAACAAATGGATGCCAAATAAAAGGTTGGACAGAATCAGTCATGCCTTGAGTTTTAATACTGGCTGATAAATTTCTCTTTAACAGCTTGACAATTGATCTTTTAACAAGATTTTAGTTAGTGTTTCAACAATTTAAAAAAAAAGCACTGGCCTGTAGTTTAATACAGCAGAAAATCTCAAATAAATGAAGAAATAACAATTGAAGCTGAAATAAATTTTAACTTGGTAATAAGTTTTGGTCCCTAATAATATATTTTTTAAAATGTTAAAATTTCTTATATTTGAATGCTATGTGCTTATCTTGAGTCAGTTGTGTTTCAATAATGATTTAACTGAGCATACAATGTTGACACAGGGAATTCCTTTCTAAAACTTTCAAAACCAGACCATTATGCCCATAATACTTCCAGCATGCTGTATGTCATTTTACTCAAACAAATAAAGGGGCTGGGTATAAATAAAATCATGTGTAGGTAATACCTAACCAAATGGCTAACCGAATGGTTAAACAAATGGCTAACCGAATGGTTAAACAAATGGCTAACCAAATGGTTAGACAAATGGCTAACCGAATGGTTAAACAAATGGCTAACCGAATGGTTAAACAAATGGCTAACCGAATGGTTAAACAAATGGCTAACCGAATGGTTAAACAAATGGTTAACCAAATGGTTAAACAAATGGCTAACCGAATGGTTAAACAAATGGCTAACCAAATGGTTAGACAAATGGCTAACCGAATGGTTAAACAAATGGCTAACCGAATGGTTAACCGAATGGTTAAACAAATGGCTAACCGAATGGTTAAACAAATGGCTAACCGAATGGTTAAACAAATGGTTAACCGAATGGTTAAACAAATGGCTAACCGAATGGTTAAAAAATGGCTAACCGAATGGTTAAACAAATGGCTAACCAGATGGTTAAACAAATGGCTAAGCTCTGGGCTGACCACCAGCTTTATTGCTGCTGTTTGGGGATGTCTGTAACTCTCAATTGTTTGTTTCAGTTCTGTAAAAGTTGCCACATTTTTTAAACAAAAATCAACGTCAACATCCAAAACACTGACAATGCATTAAAAAAAAATTCGTATACTTTAATGATTCTAATTAAATTTAATAGATGAAAACAGCTCATGTATTCAATCAAAGATATAATGAACATTCACTCATTGGGGTCAAACTGCTTTCTATTCTTGCACACAGAAGAGAAGGCAATTATTTATTATTGAGTTTCTATTCTTGCACACAGATGACAAGGCAATCATTTGTTATTGAGCAATATCATAAGGTTAATGTGTCCCTAGTGTGGTGCCTTGACACAGACATTAGTGATATATTATGGTGTTGGCACAAATCTATGATTTTACAGCTTAACAGGACATGGCATGATATTATAGATGAAAACAACATTCAAGGTACTAAGTAATCAAAATGAAAGAATTACATGGTAAATCCAAGCTTAAGGTGTAGGCATCATGTGAATGACATCAATTGTATTGCATCAACATTAGAAGTGTGTGACATCACATGTAAGGCATCACATGTAAGGCATCACATGCAAGGCATCACATGTATGGTATCACTAAAATTTGACTTTTAAGCAGTTTGAGTACATGACAAGAGTTTAGCCACTGATGGTGATAGCAGTGTGGCAACATGACAAGAGTTTAGCCACTGATGGTGATAGCAGTGTGGCAATACTCTCTCTAACATACCATAGCCAGGAATCTTTCATCCACTAAGACATTACTGGGGTATTTTAGTTAACGATTTTTAAGGTGTATGTAGTATAGTATTAAGGATTGGGTAAATAGTAATAGACTGGTCTAACGTAGATATGTTGAACATTAGAGATTGATGGCAATTCAAAAAAGGATTATATCCCTGGTAATGGACTGGTCTAACATAGATATGTTGAACATTAGAGATTGATGGCAATACAAAAAAGGATTATATCCCTGGTAATGGACTGGTCTAACATAGATATGTTGAACATTAGAGATTGATGGCAATACAAAAAAGGATTATATCCCTGGTAATGGACTGGTCTAACGTAGATAAGTTGAACATTAGAGATTGATGGCAATACACTGATATACGAGTCTTGAGTTTAGTTCAATGTTTCCTCAGGTGCTGGATAAAGGGGAGTTACAACACAAGTTGAGGAACTTGACATATCTATTTATATACAGATCTACCTTGACTTCATATTAAAGACCACCTAAGATCTTTTTTTAAAAAAAGTTGAACTTAACTGTATTAAAATTACCTGTACATAAATAAAGGCAATGCTGATTAAACAATAACAACATAACCATCAGTATGTTATATGTTAAAATTAAAATGTATGGCATTGTCGTACTGTGATACAATTTATCATGTTTATAAAATTTCATTAGAGTAATTTCAGATAAACACAAATAATGAGGATTGGCTTATTGCACACATCTACACATTTTATATTCAATTGTTTTTTTTATAAATATCAAAGTTGGGTTCAAATAGTTGATGCAAACATATTGGTTGAAGATTGGCCCAAAGATGGCATAAAAATTTAAAACTAAAAAATTTGAAAGGAAAGTATTTTAAAAAATTGACTGTGATTGCAATCAGTTCTTGAGTCAATACTCAGTATGAAAAAAGTTTGCATAATGTAGGATTTCCCTTATTTTGAAATTCTTATCTTTAGGTTATTAGGCACTGTGTCAAATATTAGCTTTTAAAAATATAGAAATACATCACTATTACTATTACCAAGGCAAATGGAAAAACAAATACATTGTATTCTTTTACAATTTTTGTTTACAACAATTAGGAGGCAAATTTCATAGATTCCATACATGAAATGACTAAATAATAATCTATCAACTATGTATTGCAGACATGATCTAACTATAATACACTTAAATCCAAAAGTTAACATGTTCTCTTGGGGATGTATTGGCTTAAGTGATTTTTGGTATCTTAGTGAATCTGACAATAATTGTTTTCCAATTAAGATTTATTTTATAAAACATAAAATAACAAAACAAACATGTTGTAAATAAGAAATTTCTATAATTGTTGAATTTTAAAAATGTATTTAAATTATGTTTGATATTGCATCTATATTTACATTTAAATCATGTTTGTTATTGCATCTACATTTGCCAATCTATTTATTTCTATAAATCTACTTAGATATATTATAATAAATCTAAGGGACTGAGATGGGTGGCTGGGGGACAGGAAATTGTGGGTGTATGTAATATATGGGAGAGCCATTGTCAATTACGTGGATGCAAATAAATAACATGAAAAAGCACAATATTTAACGAACTTATTAAAAAAAAACATTTAAAAACAGCAACTAGTACATGTCAATGTTTTCTTGATGCAACATCCTATCAGGTTTTATTTGAGCAGCCAACCCATTGAATTACACACAGTGGCAGAGGATGGTCTAAAGGTCTTATCCCCCCACACTGTCTATGTGACAGCACTCTCCCCCCACACTGTCCATGTGACAACACTATCCCCCCACACTGTCTATGTGACAGCACTATCCCCCACACTGTCTATGTGACAGCACTCTCCCCCCACTCTGTCCATGTGACAGCACTCTCCCCCCACTGTCTATGTGACAGCACTATCCCCCACACTGTCTATGTGACAGCACTATCCCCCACACTGTCTATGTGACAGCACTATCCCCCCACACTGTCTATGTGACAGCACTATCCCCCCACACTGTCTATGTGACAGCACTATCCCCCCACACTGTCTATGTGACAGCACTATTCCCCCACACTATGTGACAGCACTATCCCCCACACTGTCCATGTGACCGCACTATCCCCCCACACTGTCTATGTGACAGCACTATTCCCCCACAATGTCCATGTGACAGCACTATCCCCCACAATGTCCATGTGACAGCACTATCCCCCACACTGTCTATGTGACAGCACTATCACCCACACTGTCTATGTGAGAGCACTATCCCCCCACACTGTCTATGTGACAGCACTATCACCCACACTGTCTATGTGACAGCACTATCCCCCCACACTGTCTATGTGACATCACTATTCCCCCACACTATGTGACAGCACTATCCCCCACACTGTCCATGTGACCGCACTATCCCCCCACACTATATGACAGCACTATCACCCACACTGTCTATGTGAGAGCACTATCCCCCCACACTGTCTATGTGACAGCACTATCCCTCCACACTGTCTATGTGACAGCACTATCCCCCACACTGTCTATGTGACAGCACTATTCCCCCACACTATGTGACAGCACTATCCCCCACACTGTCCATGTGACCGCACTATCCCCCCCACACTATATGACAGCACTATCCCCCACACTGTCCATGTGACAGCACTATCCCCCCACACTGTCTATGTGACAGCACTATCCCCCACACTGTCCATGTGACCGCACTATCCCCCCACACTATATGACAGCACTATCCCCCACACTGTCCATGTGACAGCACTATCCCCCCACACTGTCCCTGTGACAGCACTATCCCCCCACTGTCCCTGTGACAGCACTATCCCCCCACACTGTCTATGTGACATCACTATCATATGTAAGTACAGTAGTCATTGAGTATTACATCATCTTTACTTAGTGTGGCTATAAATAAAAGGTTAAAATCACATCACCGGAGGATGACCTTTTGTATAATATCATGAATGTTTAAAAAAAGAAAAAGATAAAATCTGGCAAATGATAAGGCGCTTCAAATGATCAGCAGATTTAATCGAAACAAATCTTCACATTAAAAATATAATTACATCAAATTAAATTTCACTTTATCTCTCTAGTTAACTGCTAATTACAACTAATTCATAATGGAACACTTTAAATTATTTTAAAGACATCATGATAATGATAGTGGCCAATCTCAACCTTACCATTGGTAATAAGACATTAATTAGATGTGAAATCAACAAAATGTCATTTATTCATGTTATGTTAAAAGGTAAATAAAATAGCTACAAAAATTAAAAGGCATTTTACCCTTCTTCCCACAATACCAGGAAAATAATATTTAATAAGTAGATAGAGGACAACTAAGAGCAGAGTTTTTGTATTGAATCTCCTTGATGTTTGCATTAGTAGAGAAATTGGTAGTAGAGTCTTTGATACTAGAGTCATTAATAGTAGAGTCATGAATAGTAGAGTCATGAATAGCAGAGTCATTAATAGTAGAGTCATTAATAGTAGAGTCATTAATAGTAGAGTCATTAATAGTAGAGTCATTAATAGTAGAGTCATTAATAGTAGAGTCATTAATAGTAGAGTCATTAATAGTAGAGTCATTAATAGCAGAGTCATTAATAGTAGAGTCATTAATAGTAAAGTCATTAATAGTAGAGTCATTAATAGTAGAGTCATTAATAGTAGAGTCATTAATAGTAGAGTCATTAATAGTAAAGTCATTAATAGTAGAGTCATTAATAGTAAAGTCATTAATAGTAGAGTCATTAATAGTAGAGTCATTAATAGTAAAGTCATTAATAGTAGAGTCATTAATAGTAGAGTCATTAATAGTAGAGTCATTAATAGTAAAGTCATTAATAGTAAAGTCATTAATAGTAAAGTCATTAATAGTAAAGTCATTAATAGTAGAGTCATTAATAGTAGAGTCATTAATAGTAGAGTCATTATAGTAGAGTCATTAATAGTAAAGTCATTAATAGTAAAGTCATTAATAGTAAAGTCATTAATAGTAGAGTCATTTATAGTAGAGTCATTAATAGTAGAGTCATTAATAGTAGAGTCATTAGTACAGCAGTGAATGAAAGCCGCTTTAGCCGAGTGAGTTCTTATAATAAAAAGGAATCAAAGAAAATGTTGATATAGAATCCATTAAAAAAATAGAGTTTCCCTCACATGCACCGCAAAGGTAATGAATTGCTTTGGTATTATTAATTCTTTTATTTATCAGTGTTTCTCAAACCAGGTTAGTCAGATCCATTGCAAATAAAACTACTTTCCAAATTGAAATTTTTCAAAATGTAAATATATAATTGTTCTTGGTATCTTTTATAAAATATAACTAAATATAATGAGATGGGTTGCAAAATAACGGTGTGTGGAAAAAGGTGAAAATTGGGGCCAAAGTAGTTTTTTTAAATTTCAGGGGTTCCAAATTGTGAATGCTTTGGGAAACACTGAGTTATTTACACACAGATACATGGAAAATAATTGTGCAGTATGAATATTTAAAGCAACTAAACTGCAAGTCTTAAAGTAAAAGAGAAAAAAAAACAACCAGTAAATAAGGATTTTAATGTTGGAAGTATTAATTCTACTCAAAGACTAAAATAAGTTTTTTTAAAAAGTATTATGTTGCATAATGTACAAGAAACAAATAAGATTAACAGTTGAAATTAAGTACACTAAAATAACTCATCATTTAAATTTTCCTTAACATCAATTCTAAAACAAAACATTAAAATATGTTCACTTAAGGTGCAGTTGTGCACATTCCCAAGCCCACATTATATAAGCAGCTGTCTACAAGAATTGATTTGTTAATGATCAGAAAAAATACATTTTTTTTGTATGCTGACAAGCTGGTAAAAATATACCAGCTGAATCAAGGCTATAACAGGGTCCATTGAACTTCTCCTTATCTTGCCAGGTGAAAGTGAAAATGTATTTGGTGTCTGATTAATAATTTTTATGTTTATGATGGCATCTCAATGGCTTGGGGGCTAAGGGATAGTTTAATTTAGGTTCAGGGTATAATCACACACACATTTATCTGTGAAAGTTTCATTGGGTGAATTCAGATTAAAAGTGCAGAAATTAAAAATTACATCTTACAAGCTTAGGATTACTTCCCCTTTTCTCAGATTACTTCCCTTTGATCAGATCTACAGCAAGCTACTAGCATTGTCCTTTAAGATTATTTAATGCAAAGAAAAATTAGAAAAATAAGCTGATCAGTATAAATGTATGGCAGTTATGAAAGCACAAGATTATGGGACCTCATTGGGCCAAGTCAGAACTTGAACAATGTAAAAAAATATGAACAAAATGAAAAGAGATAGATGGAAACACCCACTAATACATTATATTGAAATGTTCAGACAGATCTCTTCTCCAGCCAAAAGGCCAGTAATAACAAACATAACAAACCCAAACTTACAGTTCTAAACTTGGTCACTAGAGGGAGTCAGAAACAGAAAGGTCAAGGTTAATCCAATGATTCTATGTGATCATCTTTATAAATTAATTTAAAGTTTACTCAATCTCAACACAGCATTTCAATGTGCAGAATCCACATGAGGGAATTTGAAATTCATCTAGAAGAAAGCTCAGTTTATATAGAGGAAAATATTTCTTACATTTTAAATTGCAAAGCTTTAAACTAGATTTTAAATATTATTATGAGGATTAAAAGGTGCTTCATTACAATGTAAAACAAACAGTCTTTTACAGTCAAATCATATTTTAATCATTTATTTTAAAACATTTGAATAATTTGATCATTTATTTAAAAGCTAAAATATTTTGATCATTTATTTAAAAGCTAAAATATTTTGATCATTTACTTACAAATTAAAATATTTTGATCATTTATTTAAAACTTATAATAATTTGATCATTTACTTTAAAAAATATCATATTATTAAATTTGTTCTGGATTAGATAAAAGGTTAAAAGTGTTAAATAATTGACCCTTTCTCAAACCCTTTAATGTAATTAAAAGTTAATTCTTCATAGTACTATACATCCCATTTAAACTGTGTCCACATAACTACTTCTGACAAGAGTTTATCAAATGGGGAACTAGGCACCCACATTTGTTATATTTTGACTGGCAACCATATCCTTAAATTCAACATTTGCTCTATTTTGACTGGCTACATGGTGCATAAGTTCAACTTTTGTTCTATTTCGACTGGCTACCTAAGGCATTAGTTCAACATTTGTTCTATTTTGACTGGCTACCTGGTGCATGAGTTCAACATTTGTTCTATTTCGACTGGCTACTTGGTGCATGAGTTCAACATTTGTTCTAATTTTACTGGCAACCCTATACATAAGTACAACACCTATTCTACTTTGTCTTACTACCTGGTGCATAAGTTTAATGGGGGATGTGTATTATCACTCCACATGGTCAGGGCTTGTACACTCACATATCTCACTCACACATTCATCCCTCAAGCTGGTCATTCACTCACTCCCCCACCAAATGACCTCAGTCCAGCCCCCCCTTGGAGTCAACATTACATTTTGGCACAATGATCAGGACGCTGTCCATCTCTCCCCGTAGCTTGGCCTGGATTTCCCTGATGACCACACGCGTCAAAAACTGAAAGGAAACAAACAGAAGTTGGCCAGGACATGTTGAGAAAACACCTTCACACATTCTTTACAATATTCACGTGTTTGAGCTTTCAATAGTTTTTATGAAAGATTAAAGATAGTTATTGTTTGTGAATAAAATGTTGAAATATTTTCTGTCTTCTACTTCTAATGAATTTTTTGGCAATGGATTTTGGGGAATTTATTTTTTCTATTTCAATAAATGTGTGGCTAGAGGGAATTAAAGTTAAAAATGTCATCGAAGAACATGGGGCTAATGAAGGCTGCTATAAAATCAGATGCTATCAACATCTAAAAGACAGTCTGAACATCTAAAAGACAGTCTGAACATCAGACTTACCAGTGCTGCTATAAAATCTGATGCTATCAACATCTAAAAGACAGTCTGAACATCTAAAAGACAGTCTGAACATCGGACTTACCAGTGCTGCTATAAAATCTGATGCTATCAACATCTAAAAGACAGTCTGAACATCTAAAAGACAGTCTGAACATCGGACTTACCAGTGCTGCTATAAAATCTGATGCTATCAACATCTAAAAGACAGTCTGAACATCTAAAAGACAGTCTGAACATCGGACTTACCAGTGCTGCTATAAAATCTGATGCTATCAACATCTAAAAGACAGTCTGAACATCTAAAAAGACAGTCTGAACATCGGACTTACCAGTGCTGCTATAAAATCTGATGCTATCAACATCTAAAAGACAGTCTGAACATCTAAAAGACAGTCTGAACATCGGACTTACCAGTGCTGCTATAAAATCTGATGCTATCAACATCTAAAAGACAGTCTGAACATCTAAAAGACAGTCTGAACATCGGACTTACCAGTGCTGCTATAAAATCTGATGCTATCAACATCTAAAAGACAGTCTGAACATCGGACTTACCAGTGCTGCTATAAAATCTGATGCTATCAACATCTAAAAGACAGTCTGAACATCTAAAAGACAGTCTGAACATCGGACTTACCAGTGCTGCTATAAAATCTGATGCTATCAACATCTAAAAGACAGTCTGAACATCTAAAAGACAGTCTGAACATCGGACTTACCAGTGCTGCTATAAAATCTGATGCTATCAACATCTAAAAGACAGTCTGAACATCGGACTTACCAGTGCTGCTATAAAATCTGATGCTATCAACATAAAAAAGACATTCTCCCAACTGGTGGAGGAAACAAAACCAGTTAACATAGGACCTATGGCGGCACCTGGTGGAAAGGTAAGTAAACAAAAAATTATCAAGTGTTAAAAATTAATTAAATACGTAACTGTTTTTTTGTATCAGTCTACTATTTAGAATTAAACTTTGCAATTTTCTAAATTTTAGTCAATCTTTTAATGTGGCACAGTCAGAAAAATGAAAACTGCATCTTGGGCCAGACCTTATTTCAGATCCTATACTACCTGTCTCAGTCAGTACTCACCTATACTACCTGTGCCATCTATAACAGCTGTCACTATACCCAGGGCCTTGGAGTTGTCACGTATACTCTTATGTGTGCCAAGGTCAGCACTGACTGCCGTCGTGATGAGGGCGTACGGCCCATTGACCCCCAGCCCACATAGAGCCAGCATGACTGAAAGTAGGCCAACAACAGTTCAAGTAAACTAGTTCACACATTAAGTAGGTCAGTAGTAGACCAACAACAGTTCAAGTAAACAAGTTCACACATTAAGTAGGTCAGTAGTAGACCAACAACAGTTCAAGTAAACAAGTTCACACATTAAGTAGGTCAGTCGCAACAACATAGATGCAAGTATAGAGTTAACATCGATTGAATGATCAGCTACAAATAGGGTGAAGGAATCCATACCAGAGTGAAGATAATTATATGTCAGTGGTTGCAACTTAAACTTCTTATTTCATAGGTAACTTAAGTTAAAATATTGACAACATTTTACCACAGTTACTTAATTAATGCACAGGAAAGTGACTGCTGATGTGCATCTACAAAATAAAGCAAATGAAAACTTACGACAATTGGCATAAAATGGAACCATGCTGCCAAACTGGTTATAGATGAACAACTGTTGAATATATAATGCAACATTAATTTAAAAAAGATTAACAACTGCTGAATTTATAATGCAAACGTTAATAATAAAATATTAACAACTGTTGAATATATAATCCAACATTTTAAAAAATATTAACAACAGTTGAGTATATAAACCAAAAATTGACATTAGCAACTGTTGAGAGTATGATACAACATTCATCAAAATATTAACTGATGAGTAAATGCTAAAACTTTAATCAATATATATGCAATTTTTAAGTAAAACATGAAAGCATTCATCGATATAGAAAATTAAAAAAATAAACCTTATACAACACTTTTTAACACAAGAACTATGTTCCCTACATACTCTCCAAATGCTATAAATTATGTAGTATTTCCCCATCACGAGACAACCAATGACTAAAAGATATGTGTGATATTCACTTACCATAGGAGCAGCAAAGACTAGAAATATGACACAAGTAACACCTCTCATGCGATATCTGTCAGACAGGTATCCAGCTATTATACCACCTGTGCACAAATACATTTTGAATTAAATTTAGAATAAAAGTTCTAAGTGTATTTCTTCAATTTGAATTTATTCATTCTTTGTACAGATCTCGTATTACAGAAAAAAGTCGTCTGTCCGGCCATACAGAATGAGGCATTCAACTGATTTTAAATGACTGAAGAAGACAAGTGATTTATCAGATATTACAAAACAATTCATTAATTTGATAATATAATCATTTTATTTCTAGATAAGCTCGACCTCTCATTTGATCTCACCTTTCTTCACACAGTCCCTTAAGTAGAAGTTCCTTCATAACAAAAATAACTCCTGCATAATAAAATCTAGGTCCTACCAATACCAGCCCAAAATAAAACCATACACAAGATGAACAGGGCTGTAACAATAAGCCACACAAGATGAACAGGGCTGTAACAATAAGCCACACAAGATGAACAGGGATGTAACAATAAGCCACACAAGATGAACAGGGATGTAACAATAAGCCACACAAGATGAACAGGGATGTAACAATAAGCCACACAAGATGAACAGGGATGTAACAATAAGCCACACAAGATGAACAGGGATGTAACAATAAGCCACACAAGATGAACAGGGATGTAACAATAAGCCACACAAGATGAACAGGGATGTAACAATAAGCCACACAAGATGAACAGGGATGTAACAATAAGCCACACAAGATGAACAGGGATGTAACAATAAGCCACACAAGATGAACAGGGATGTAACAAAAAACACATTTCTGTAACACTAAGACAGGCTGTACCTAATATGCCACCAGCATCAAATATTGTTGAGGTGTAGGCAGCATCAGAAGGTGAGACTGTGGCTGAAACAATGAGAATGTTAACATCATAAGACATATCAGAGAAAACAAAAGATTTATAATAGGAGGCAAGTGACTTTATGACTCGATTTCATTTAAATCTGAAATAAGTTTTTTATCAAACAATCAAGGAACCGTAGTAAATTTTAAAGACAACAAATATATAATACTTATATTTAAATCTCAAAAACCAAATCAAAGAGACTTTTGGGAACAGTGCATTATAGAGTAAAACCTAATTTATCCTAAGTACAAGATAACAGTAAAATAATATGATAGTATAAGCAAGCCTGCCAATGAGTGGGGATTTGAGGGGGGCATGACTCTGGTATGAGGCTTTACGAGCAGAAGCGCAACCGGGGTTTCCACGCCCTTGCCTAATTAATTTTTGGCGCCCTTGAGAAATAGGGAAAATGCTAAATTATACCGAATAAATTGATTATTGAAGGATTAGAAGGCACACATACATGCTCATCTAGAAGGCACACATACATACTCATCTAGAAGGCACACATACATACTCATCTAGAAGGCACAAATACATACTCATCTAGAAGGCACACATACACGCACATCTAGAAGGCACACATACACACTAATCTAGAAGGCACACATACACGCTCATCTAGAAGGCACACATACACGCTCATCTAGAAGGCAAACATACACGCTCATCTAGAAGGCACACATACATGCTCATCTAGAAGGCACACATACATGCTCATCTAGAAGGCACACATACACGCTCATCTAGAAGGCACACATACACGCTCATCTAGAAGGCACACATACACACCCATCTGTCTGGAGCCCAAATATTTTTAGTGGGGGTGGGGGTGGTGGTGTATGAATAAATTGAATCATATTTTTTCAAATTGCTTTAGTAGATAGCTGTATTTCTAGCTGCATCTGTTTGTTGGGTAACATCTAATTAGAATTTAATTAAGAAAGAAATAATAAATGGATATGATGACTAAACAAAAGACTCAGATAATTAAACAGGTCACATGACTCAAGTCAAACAGAAAAGTCCAAGCAGAACTTACTTTTTTCTGAGATGTAGTTTGGCAGCCAGTAGAGAAATGTGTAGGAGTTGAGCTTAGCGAAAAATAAACATAGAGAAAACTCTATGACACCCTGTCAATAAATCAAGGAATAAATCATAAATAAACACAGAGAAAACTCTATGACACCCTGTCAATAAATCAAGGAATAAATCATAAATAAACACAGAGAAAACTCTATGACACCCTGTCAATAAATCAAGGAATAAATCATAAATAAACACAGAGAAAACTCTATGACACCCTGTCAATAAATCAAGGAATAAATCATAAATAAACACAGAGAAAACTCTATGACACCCTGTCAATAAATCAAGGAATAAATCATAAATAAACACAGAGAAAACTATATGACACCCTGTCAATAAATCAAGACATGCAACATAACACACAGAAAGACCCTTCCATTTATTAGATTAATGCCATTTTATAGAAAAAAATTTCATTTAAAAGTTTAAAGTAAAAAAATGGAACAAGACTTTGTAAATATAAGCTTTATTTCATGATTGCTGACTATTAGAGACAATAAAATTTCTTTCTACAATCTCTGGATATTTGTACAGTTGAGTGTCTGACAAGAAGAGATGGTGAAATATTTCTGTTCATTCTTGGAATATAATGCCAATGAACAGCTCTGATAGTTACATATGTTACTGAAGCATAACTGAAAGTTTTGAAATAGCTTCAACTTTCACACTCATGAGGCTCAAGATATTTGACTATTTTGGAGATCTTTAAATGGGTTAAATATGATCTCTCAATAGATTTAATTGGTTTAACAAGTGGGGACCTCATCCAAACAATCATCGAAACAATGCACAGGTATTTGAAACAAATTATTTACTGGTTAAATTTGATTGGTTTTCCCTACATGATTACTTCTCTCTTTGATCAATAGTTTTTGCATTGAGAAATGAAGGACACAAAGGGCGATGAAAACTTACAGGTATTGAAAGCGCCTTGAGTATAGAGATGGGTTGTTCAGATGACTTCCTGCTAGAGATGAGAGACTGTGGAAGATAAATTTAGACTTGGTGAGAGATGGACAATAAATTTAGCCTTGGTGAGAGATGGACAATAAATTTAGCCTTGGTGAGAGATGGACAATAAATTTAGCCTTGGTGAGAGATGGACAATAAATTTAGCCTTGGTGAGAGATGGACAATAAATTTAGCCTTGGTGAGAGATGGACAATAAATTTAGACTTGGTGAGAGATAGAAAATAAATTAAGACTTGTTGAGAGATGGACAATAAATTTAGACTTGGTGAGAGATGGACAATAAATTTAGACTTGGTGAGAGATGGACAATAAATTTAGACTTGGTGAGAGATGAACAATAAATTTAGAATTGGTGAGAGATGAACAATAAATTTAGACTTGGTGAGAGATGAACAATAAATTTAGACTTAGTGAGAGATGAACAATAAATTTAGACTTGGTGAGTGATGAACAATAAATTTAGAATTGGTGAGAGATGAACAATAAATTTAGACTTGGTGAGAGATGAACAATAAATTTAGACTTAGTGAGAGATGAACAATAAATTTAGACTTGGTGAGAGATGAACAAAAAATTTAGAATTGGTGAGAGATGAACAATAAATTTAGACTTGGTGAGAGATGAACAATAAATTTAGACTTGGTGAGAGATGGACAATAAATTTAGACTTGGTGAGAGATGGATAATGAATAGAAACAGAGAGTCAATAAATTCATCACATTCTGTTTCAACCAGTATAACTTCGGTACTTTGCAATAAAATTTGTTTAATTACAATTAAAAATAATAATGTATTGAAACTCTATGAACTTATAGGCACAGATAAAAAAAAATAATAATTTGGGTCAATACAAAAAGAGATTTAGAATATCTAAATAGTTTAACAAATTGCCTCAAAATCTGTTTGTGTTAAGTTGTACAAAGAAGAGTAAATTACTGACACTCTTAAATGTCTTGTGAGGCAGATCTAGATAACAAATATGATTTTTTCCAGTATCTTCTGCTTTTCTCACTCCTTCATACACTGCTGTTTGCCAGCTAAACTTAGTGTGTATGTAACCCACACAATGTAATATTGTTACTTCCATCAGTTCCAATCTATGGTTGGTATGTATGTAACCTACACAATGTAATAATATTTGCTTACGGCTGTTTCACTGTCTCTCCCATTCCTTCCATCAGCTCCATAAACTTCTGTGTCAATGTTCCTAGACCCAACCTTGACCTTGGTCTGAAACATGAATGGGCACATATTATTTGTGTTATCAAGAGATACTTAACATATCAAGTGATGTTCATTAAACATATCAAGTGATGTTCATTAAACATATCAAGTGATGTTCATTAAACATATCAAGTGATGCTCATTAAATGTATCAAGTGATGTTCATTAAACATATCAAGTGGTGTTCATTAAACATATCAAGTGGTGTTCATTAAACATATCAAGTGGTGTTCATTAAACGTATCAAGTGATGTTCATTAAACGTAGTGATGTTCATTAAATGTATCAAGTGATGTTCATTAAACATATCAAGTGATTTTCATTAAACATATCAAGTGATGTTCATTAAATTTAAATGTATCAAGTGATGTTCATTAAATGTATCAAGTGATATTCATTAAACATATCAAGTGATTTTCATTAAACATATCAAGCGGTGTTCATTAAACATATCAAGTGGTGTTCATTAAACGTATCAAGTGGTATTCATTAAACATATCAAGTGGTGTTCATTAAACGTATCAAGCGGTGTTCATTTAAAATATTTCCACTGTTTCTGCAAGACGACACTGATATCAAGTTGTGGAATTTACAAAGTTATAATTATTCCTCAATTCATATGTGATTATAAACATAATCAAATTGATGTTATCTCTTTAAAAATAACACATTGATATATTATTATTGTGTTATGTTTGTACTAGGTTGTGCTGCTGCGCCGTGGCGCTTGCGGCGCCCAACTTTTTCAAAAGCACAACTAACGTGTCCTTGTATGATAAATACGTAACATTAAACTTCCTTTAATGTAAACAAAGTATTTTATAATAGGGGTTGTAGGGCGCCTACGGCGTCCACTTTTTTTTGGGTCAAAAGCCCTAGTAACTTATCATTGTATGATAAATTTGAAATATTTCTATTTATATAATTTTTTTTTACAGTGCTAATCCCATCACGATTTTTAAAGTAATTTTAGAAAGCAGCACACCAAATTACTGCACCAAAAAATAACTCTTTGAGTCAGTCAGCACTGTTTACAACACAAATGCTAACGCCAAAGGTTCGTGCGTTGTTTGGTTAATGTTAATCTGGAAACCAAAATGATTATGATTTTAAGTCTTCATTTTCAATTTTTAAAAAAAGCAGAGTGATGTCCCTTAGCGTTAGGCCCCAGTCATACATAATTGAGGGTAAATATATATATGATATATTATTAATAAAAGGTTAACAATTATTTTAAGTGTTTTTGTGAACCATTTGTGTAGACAGGACGTTGCCATGTGAACAGTGCACAAGTGAAGCATGCAATTCCACAGCCTGTTACCTTGATTAAATGTGGATAACTGCAGCTGCTGCTCTCAGTAGTTAAACAATATGTTACAACAAACACAGTCATCTCATTGGCATAGCGCGTAGGATAACAGACCACACGCCATATTTAGATGCAGAATTCTTTCATAACCAAATCTCTTTCACCATGACTAATTGTACGTTATACAACAGAACTGCTTTAGAGTTATGTGTCAGCCAAACTCCTCAACCGACTGAGCTAAGTTGTGCCCCTTTGTGTGTTTTTGAATTTTTATTATTCAATCAGTAAAATTGAACTTATATTCGTTTGTTTATGTTTTATTGCAAACATGAGATTAAAACCAGAGTTAGAGTTAAGAAATGATGTGTAAGTTTACACATCCACAATTGAAATCTGTTTATATATCTGTGTTAAAAAATTATTGAAAAGATGATTTAACTCAAGTAAAACAAGCTGAAAATTAAAAAAAAATGCAATGTAAAGATGCTAAGATGCCATGCATGGTAAAATGTTAGAAATTTGTGGCAGTAACGGGGGTTGGGGCGGTGGTGGGAGAAGGTAATTGATGTGATCATCCAGCACATAATTTTTGGGTGTCTGTAAATCAATCAATTCTGGTAGGGACACTCCACAATTATTAGTTTTAGTTGAAAAAAAAATGTGTCCTTAATTAACAGCCTGAATAACAAAGAATGACGCCTTAAGGAAATAATTGCCTTAAAATCCACCTGAAAATGAATTAATCCTGAAACAAATTTTTTTAAAAAGCCCTTCACAGATGAAATATTAACCTGACTTTTAGTTCAAATTTGGCCTAAAATTGAACTTAGCAGAAAAATAATTAGCTTAAAAAAAATAAAGAACAATAGGCAAAAAGAGAAAAAAACGTTAAAGCAGAGAAACTGAAAAATATTTCAAATGGATATAAACTGTGAACCTATTCAAACACAAGTGCTTCCACCACCTGTGAATGTACCTCTACTGTTGTTAGAGACAAACTCTCTGTGCTTGGACAGGAGCTGACGCACTCTTTATCATCTGCCACGGGCATGGGAGAGTCAATGCCCTGCAGGTCGGCCTGTGGCACCAAGACAATAACCTATTATAAGGGGGGCATTATTTCATTCTGTTTACATGACAGTAACCTATTTTAAGGGGGATTATTCCATCAATCATTCTGCTTGCATGATGTTGTCTCCCCACTGTATTTTAAAAGCCCCAGACAATTCTGCCACACAACATTACTTTCTACATGTCTGATAAACTCAAAGTACACACACGCCTGCCTAAAAGCTGTGACAGCCACACAAAATTACTTTCTACATGTCTGATAAACTCCAAGTATACACACGCCTGCCTAAAAGCTGTGACAGCCACACAAAATTACTTTCTACATGTCTGATAAACTCAAAGTACACACACGCCTGCTTACAAGCTGTGACAGCCTTGATAGCTGCAACGCCTGTCCTCTGACTATGTTTTTACCAAACTTATAATCCTTTTGATGTATAAGTTGTGCATGTTGTAAAATCTTTTTTGGATTTTAAAATCTATTTATTTATGTTCTGAAATAAATGTGCAAAACTTTTATTTAAAAAAAACAAACTCTTAATTTAAAAAAAAATCAATAATTAAATCCTGTCTTACATAAACTGAAACAAATCAGGTCATTGCATTCAGTTGACTTCTTCCACTAGTGTACCTACTGATATCCACTAATGTACCTACTGGTATCCACTAGTGGGATATTTTCAGCTGAATAAATATCCATAGTTATAGAGAGATTGAAGAGAATTTATTGTTTCTTTATTAGTTCTAATGATCAGAGCCATTTAGTAACCTCCTTAGTTTACTAGAAATTACAAATAGTGACACTTGGACATCTTTTTAACTCCCTTGCTTTCTAAATCAATACATGATCAATAAATGATCAATATATGATCAATACATAATCAATACATGATCAATACATGATCAATACATGATCAATACTTGATCAATACATGATGACCCAGATTTACATTTATGGCCTCCTAGCCAAAGATTTTATTTTTTTTAAATCTGGGTAGCAATAGAAATTTTTTTTGGACACTAAACGTGATTAATACGTTTGTACGTTTGTTTACAATCTGATTTTAAAAAAAAGAAAAAGAGCATTAATTGCAGTTAGCAAAAGCTCTCATACAAAGTGCGGCACATATGTACGCTAATGAGCTATTGATGTTTAAAGCAGGTATTGACCAGTCAGGCATGTGTTTACAACAACTTGATACCATCAACAAGAACTAATTAATGAGTCATGGATTGTTGGTGAAGTTCTTGTTATCAAACATGAACAGTGTGATAAGATAATAAATAATTAGATGTAAGAGACTAATTTTTAACAGTGAAAACTTATACCAGGTTGAAAGTAAGAGGTTTATATGTCATGTAATGTCATTCTATGTACCAGAAAGCACATGTGAAGTGAATATTCCTCTTTGATAAAGAAAATAAATTGATTGAGTGACTACAAACTTGATGTCTGAATGACCTGGGTGGATAAATCCACAGATCTGAGTTTTATGTCTTTGTCAAAGGTAGAAATAATACAGATGATGGGGAAAAATTATGGTAATAAATTATGTGAGAGAAAAATAAAGAAACTATAAGGTTATGGGGAAAAATAGGGATATTTAAACATGTGGGAGAAAAGGAAATATGAGTTATATTAAATTCCTATGAACGCCTTGATTTCATCTAACAAAAATAAATCATCTATTGAGGTAATAAAAAGGAGGTTAGATGAGGATGATAAAAAAAACAAAATATAGTCCTGAGCAAGGATACTAGTGATGATAACAAATGAGAAGTCACAGTTAGGAAAAGTTCTAATAGTAGTGTTGAGACGACATGAAGTGGTGTTATCACGGAACATCAATTGAAGTCTGGCTCAACACTTTATTAGCCACGACAAACAAACAATAATTATTAACTCTTTCAATAACTGACTGAGACTTACACTATCTGAATGGTTTGGCAGTTCACAGTTGACATCTTTGGGATCTGCAAAACATTTAGACTATTAGAAAATTTGAATAAAACAAAACTAGAAAGAAGTTTTATGTCCACATCAATCAAGACCCCATGTAGTTATCAAAAGATAAAACTAGTGGATAGAAAAACAATGAGCAAAGTAAAAAAAATATTGCATTAAATTCTAACAACACAACAACATTTTAATACAACACTCAGACATAGGAATAAAAACACTTTTCTTTTTCCAAATGCAAGAAAAAACACATAAAAATTCTCCTTCCCGTTTGGAATTAGGGGCGTGGAATGGGCTGGCTGAACAAACCAGGAAAACCGACACTCTATCAACATTAAAAAATTTAACGAAAATGCAAGACTAGACATAAAACATGGATAAGAGTAGGATGCAATAATCTTCAGTAAAGAAGGAGAATCTATAATATCTAAGAGAATGTAAGAGAATATAAGGAAGTATCAATCACACATCCATAAAGTAACTAATACTTGTCTGTGGACAAATCAGTACACTAATTCCAGGGCTTACAAGTACACTAAATCTCTGGTCTTAACAGTACACTAAATCTCTGGTCTTATCAGTAAACTTAATCTCTGGTCTTATCAGTACACTTAATCTCTGGTCTTATCAGTACACTTAATCTCTGGTCTTATCAGTAAACTTAATCTCTGGTCTTATCAGTAAACTTAATCTCTGGTCTTATCAGTAAACTTAATCTCTGGTCTTATCAGTACACTAAATCTCTGGTCTTATCAGTACACTAAATCTCTGGTCTTATCAGTAAACTTAATCTCTGGTCTTATCAGTACACTAAATCTCTGGTCTTATCAGTACACATAATGTCTGTGCTTATCAGTACACTTAATCTCTGGTCTTATCAGTAAACTTAATCTCTGGTCTTATCAGTAAACTTAATCTCTGGTCTTATCAGTACACTAAATCTCTGGTCTTATCAGTACACTAAATCTCTGGTCTTATCAGTACACATAATGTCTGTGCTTATCAGTACACTTAATCTCTGGTCTTATCAGTAAACTTAATCTCTGGTCTTATCAGTAAACTTAATCTCTGGTCTTATCAGTAAACTTAATCTCTGGTCTTATCAGTACACTAAATCTCTGGTCTTATCAGTACACATAATGTCTGTGCTTATCAGTACACTTAATCTCTGGTCTTATCAGTACACATAATCTCTGGTCTTATCAGTACACTAAATCTCTGGTCTTATCAGTAAACTTAATCTCTGGTCTTATCAGTACACTAAATCTCTGGTCTTATCAGTAAACTTAATCTCTGGGCTTATCAGTACACTTAATCTCTGGTCTTATCAGTACACTTAATCTCTGGTCTTATCAGTACACTTAATCTCTGGTCTTATCAGTACACTTAATCTCTGGTCTTATCAGTACACTTAATCTCTGGTCTTATCAGTACACATAATGTCTGTGCTTATCAGTACACTTAATCTCTGGTCTTATCAGTACACTTAATCTCTGGTCTTATAAGTACACTTAATCTCTGTGCTTAGCAGTACACTTAATCTCTATGCTTAATCAGTAGACTTAATCTCGTGATCAGTACACTTAATCTCTGGTCTTATCAGTACACTTCATCTCTGGTCTTATCAGTACACATAATGTCTGTGCTTATCAGTACACTTAATCTCTGGTCTTATAAGTACACTTAATCTCTGTGCTTAGCAGTACACTTAATCTCTGTGCTTAGCAGTACACTTAATCTCTGGTCTTATCAGTACACATATCCTCTGGGCTTAGCAGTACACTTAATCTCTGGTCTTATTAGTACGCATTATCTCTGGGCTTAGCAGTACACTTAATCAAGGTAAAAATCAATACAGTTATTTATGATCACAGCAATAACCTTGCATGTACTTACGAGGAACCAGAAAGAGGAAGACAAGGATCCCCACGCCAGTGATGATGAGCCCCGGGATCACAAACGACAGACCCCAGCTGGTCTCTACAAAAGCCCCAGCTACAATGGAGCCAATGATGTTGCCAACACTTGTGTGGGCATTCCAGATGCCCATGATGAGGCCACGCCTGGACAAACAAAACATCATGATGTTGTTCATCTTAAACATTCAACAAATGCACTAATATTGGTTGCCATAGTATCAAGCATATCAAGATTCACTTATGCTAATATTACAAATATTTTTGTTTTGTTTCATTAAATAATAAATGTTCCTGTTAAAAATTTTTCAAACATATGTTGTTCATCAAAATTTGATAAAACAAATATCAAATAGGACACAGCCAATGTTCCCTTTAAGCTGCGGGGCTGCACACATATCTGACCAATGCCCCTGCTAGAATTACTGCACAGCAAATTTTTTAAAATATTGCACACAAAAATGGATGCTGTGCAACTTTGCTCACAAGTTTTTTTTACTTTGCACATGGACTAACGAACCTTAGAGGGGACATTGGACACAGGTTGCCCACACTGTCTGTTACGACAACTCAAGTTTGTACTTACTTCCCTTTCCCGAACCAGTTGCCCACACAGGCCACCACACCTGGCCAGCCCGTGGCCTGGAACACTCCGCCAATCACCTGATGAGGACAAGAACACAATGAGACCGAGACGGCAGGACTTTTATACAGGGTTAAAACAGACGGAGCTGAGACATTTCAGTTTTAATGAAGCCCCACATTTCATGACATGACAACTGTCAGAGAAGATAAGCTCATCAGGTTTGGATACTAGGTGAAGATTATTTAGGATCCAGCATTACAAGCTGGTCTGTGAGATTAAAGGTAATTGACTGGTGCTGTTTCAAATCTGATGTGTGGTATCTGAGGATGGGTTTATGATATATCTTCTCTGAATGGCAGCCACTAATATGATCTGTCTGTAATGGCAGCCACTAATATGATCTGTCTGTAATGGCAGCCACTAATATGATCTGTCTGTAATGGCAGCCACTAATATGATCTGTCTGTAATGGCAGCCACTAATATGATCTGTCTGTAATGGCAGCCACTAATATGATCTGTCTGTAATGGCAGCCACTAATATGATCTGTCTGTAATGGCAGCCACTAATATGATCTGTCTGTAATGGCAGCCACTAATATGATCTGTCTGTAATGGCAGCCACTAATATGATCTGTCTGTAACCCAAAGGTTCTGAGGATAGGTTTATGTTATATCATCTCTTAATGGCAGCCACTAATATGATCTGTCTGTAATGGCAGCCACTAATATGATCTGTCTGTAATGGCAGCCACTAATATGATCTGTCTGTAATGGCAGCCACTAATATGATCTGTCTGTAATGGCAGCCACTAATATGATCTGTCTGTAATGGCAGCCACTAATATGATCTGTCTGTAATGGCAGCCACTAATATGATCTGTCTGTAATGGCAGCCACTAATATGATCTGTCTGTAACCCAAAGGTTCTGAGGATAGGTTTATGTTATATCATCTCTTAATGGCAGCCACTAATATGATCTGTCTGTAATGGCAGCCACTAATATGACATGTCTGTAACCCAAAGGTTCTCAAGTGGACAAGAACACACCCCAACACTGTAATGATACCTGGGTAGTGATAACAAATTTGAATAACAAAGGGACCATCTATTTAGTTAATGGCCCATACTTATCAATTTAATACAAAATTTGTTTATTTAATTTCGTGCATCAGTTGTTATAATTTGCCCACAAACTGAAATATAGTAGAGTGCAAAGAAACTATGTATTATTCCCATGTAGGACCTTAGCAGCTTCAGAGGGATAGTGAACTGTCCCATTGTTTGAGGACCCCTGTTTTTAAGCACCTGAAATTAGTCAATAATGGTTGAATATCCGAGAAGTGAGCTAGTCCTTTAATTTCACTGTAATTTTAGATATGTTACAGTATTTTATATGTGCATTGCTTGAAGCAATTCTTGAAAAAGTTATTACCCAGCTTAACAGAAATAAATACCTAAATATTTCAGAGGTTACTAACTCATATAAATATCTCAATATTTCAAAAGTTACCAACTGGTATAATATTGCCATTATTTCAAACGATACCAACTGAAATAAATATCTCAATATTTCAAAAGTTACCAATTGGTATAATTTGCCATTATTTCAAAGGTTACCAACTGGTATAATATTGCCACAATTTCCAACTATGCTCTGACCTGCATTGCTATGTAGAAGGTGAAGGAATGAATGTTGTAGAAGTATCCCAGGCCAAATGCTATAGTGAACATTCCACTCATGATCATGCCGCCAGACAGGTAGTAGCGGAGGTTCATTCGGTCCGCTATGTGTCCGCTGGAACAAAAAAAAAGGATTTGAACAAATAAGGTTTTATGAGATGAAGAGCTCCAATAAGGGAAATAATTTCAAGGTGTCAATTTATTATTTTCCAGGTGACAGGACAGGTAAGGCAGGGGGATTAACCAGATACGTCTTGTCATGGGATTATCTGGCTAATGGGGACATTAACAAGACAGCTGGATTAGGGGCCATAAGGAGAGCTAAAAGAATCAAAGCTGTCAGAAGGCTGTAATTGGTTGGCCAGGAAACATCTTATCTTATCTGTTACAGACGCTTTTTCTATACAGAAAATTATTGCGTCCCTACGCTTATCTATGGTTTGTGTTTAGTCCTGCATTTTCATTAGAGATTTAAATGTTGATAAAGTGTTGGTTTTCCTGGTTTCTTCAGGCAACCCATTCCACGCCCGAATTCCGGACGGGAAGAACGAAAATTTGTATGTGTTTGTTTTTGCATACGGAATAAGGAAGGTGTTTTTTATCCTTATGTCTATCTGAGGGTTGTATTAAGTTACCTTTGTGTTGTATTTCTAAATTAGAATTAATTGCTTTATGTATGATTACTACTTTACTCTAACTACTTTACATGATGGGAATGTGTGTAGTTAGAGGAGATGATGTAGAATAGATCTCTAACATGACAGAGGTGTCAAGTAATTAAAAATAGATGTAGAAAATATATAAAGGTTTTCAATCATTCTGACCATTTTTTAATGGGCAGAGGCATATAACCATATTAATTTCTAAGAGTAAGACTAAAATCAAATTATTTTATCTAAGACTAATTTCAAACTAAAATTTCTCCCTATGGCTTATTTCAAAATAAATTTCCTCTATTTCTAATAACGCCAACGGGATGCAGGAAAAAAATCGGCTTAGAATCACTGGCACAAAATAAATGATGTGTAGTTGTGGACTGAAAAGTTGATTAGAAAATTTGTATTTGTGGGGTGAAAAGTTGACCATAAAATGTGTATTTGTGGAGTGATATGTACAAGTGAGAACCTATAAGAATAGCCAATATGTCAAGGTCATTAAAATGGTTTCAGCTCACCTGAGAAACATGGCCACTGCGTAGGCAATCAGGTAACAGAGGTCCAGGGTCCCCAGTAGGTCCTTGTAGTTGGCCTTGTCTGGACACAACATCACAAGGGAACACAAATAATGGTGGATGTGGATAAAATACACGTAATCTTTAATATGGATTTAACACACCCCATAATAGTTATGGATAAAATACACATAAACTTTAATGTGAATTGACCACACATCATGGTGGTATGGATAAACACACATGCTGAAAGTGGATATGGTAGATTTACGTGGAGCTGGTTGGATTCACCAGAAAATGCTGTCACATGAGAACAGAAAGACATCTCATTATTGCGTAAAATTGAATTGTTTTTGAAAGGCATTTTTGTCACAGTCAGGGAACTATGGCAAGACTTAGATGCTAAGTCCCGAAGACAAACAAGACTTACTGAATGGAGCCCAGTCGCACCAGTATGGATCAGATAAGTTGATTGTGCTCCCATGTGGGATTGTGGAGCAGTTTTTGTGGTGGAGCACACTCTGTGGATGACATGGAACATTAGTTGTTACACATGACATGTATCACTAACTAAACTTGGGATAATACAAGGCAAATATTGACATATAACATTAGTTGTTACACATGACATGTATCACTAACTAAACTTGGGATAATACAAGGCAAATATTGACATATAACATTAGTTGTTACACATGACATGTATCACTAACTAAACTTGGGATAATACAAGGCAAATATTGACATACTAGGGGCAAGTACCCGGCTTCGCCCGGGTTTAACAACAACAGCAACAACAAAAACAACAACAGCAACAACGACAAAAACAACAACAGAAACAGCAACAAAACAACAAAAACAAAACAACAACAAAAACAACAACAAAACAACAACTACAACAACAACAGCAACAACAACAAAGCAACAACAACAAAACAACAACTACAACAGCAACAACAACAAAGCAACAACAACATGAAGGACATTGACGTCGCAGGGCAAGGGATGTGGACAACAACAACAACAGCAAAAACAACACAAAAGCAACAACAGCAACAACAACAAAAACAACACAAAATCAACAACAGCAACAACAACAGCAACAACAACAAAAACAACAACAGCAACAACAACAAAAACAAAACAACAACAAAAACATCAACAACAAAACAATAACAAAGCAACCACAAAACAACAACTACAACAACAACAACAAAGCAACAACAACAAAACAACAACAAAAGCAACAACAACAAAAAAAATATTTTATGGCGATAATCGCCTTCTTGTTAATCTCGACACCAAAATGTTTATTAATTTGCGTCATTATTTTACGTCTTAATTTTCAATAATTTTTATTTTATATAGCTCATATAGGGAAAAACTACATTTTGGGCCCCCGGCCCCAGTATCTTATATATAAGGAACGAAACCTGTTTAATAACCTTTCCGGTATAATTTTTTGTACGTGTACCAAATTTCACGTTATTTGGTTGTATGGATCTTGAGTTATTAGGGAACAGACAGACAGACAGACAACAAATGCGGCTTATATATATAGAGAGATATATATATATATACTAGGGGCAAGTACCCGGCTACTCCCGGGTTTAACAACAACAGCAACAACAAAAACAACAACAGCAACAAAACAACAAAAACAAACAACAAAAACAAAACAACAACAAACAACAACTACAACAGCAACAACAACAAAACAACTACAACAACAACAGCAACAACAACAGCAACAACGACAAAAACAACAACAGAAACAGCAACAAAACAACAAAAACAAAACAACAACAAAAACAACAAAACAACAACAAAACAACTACAACAACAACAGCAACAACAACAAAGCAACAACAACAAAACAACAACAACAAAACAACAACTACAACAGCAACAACAACAAAGCAACAACAACATGAAGGGCATTGTCGTCGCAGGGCAAGCGATGTGGACAACAACAACAACAGCAAAAACAACACAAAAGCAACAACAGCAAAAGCAACAACAACAACAGAAACAACAACATCAACAACAACATCAACAACAACAAAAACAAAACAACAACAAAAACATCAACAACAAAACAACAACAAAGCAACAACTACAACAACAACAACAAAGCAACAACAACAAAACAACAACTACAACAACAAAAGCAACAAAAAAAGCAACAACAACAAAAAAAAATTATTTTATTGCGATAATCGCCTTCTTGTTAATCTCGACACCAAAATGTTTATTAATTTGCGTCATTATTTTACGTCTTAATTTTCAATAATTTTTATTTTATATAGCTCATATAGGGAAAAACTACATTTTGGGCCCCCGGCCCCCAGTATCTTATATATATGGAACGAAACCTGTTTAATAACCTTTCCGGTATAATTTTGTGTACGTGTACCAAATTTCACGTTATTTGGTTGTCTGGATCTTGAGTTATTAGGGAACAGACAGACAGACAGCAAATGCGGCTTATATATATAGAGATAACATTAGTTGTTACACATGTTATGTATCACTAACTAAACTTGGGATAATACAAGGCAAATATTGACATATAACATTAAAGAATGGGATTACATATAACCTGATACATCTACTGTAGTCAGACGCAAAATTGGTCATAATCAATGTTCTCTTTAAGCAGCCTGGCTGCGTAGATATCTGACAGACGCTGTGCAGCAAAGTTGGTAAAACATTGCACAGAAAATAGTTCCTGAGCAACTTTGCACAAGAGTTTTTTTTACTTTGCACACGGACCAACAAAACTTATAGGGAACATTGGTCACAATGATGCATATCACTATTATAGTGAATCAGGATTTTGGGTAACAAACATTACAATCACATATTAATTTGAGGTCGGTTGTCCTACTATCAATATACTAGTTTGTGCTACGGCGCAGTGGCGCCTGCGGCGCCCCCCTTTTTTTAAGGGCGCCTACAGCGCCCACCTTTTTCAAAAGCCCAACTAACTTGTCCTTGTATGATAAGTACGTAATATTAAACACATAGCTCGTATTGTTATATCAGCTATAACAATTAAAATAATTTAATGACATGAGTAAATAAAATAGTAACAATCTTCAAATCCTCTTTTTACATCGTTCCCTTTTCCAAAATTAAAATATGAGCGAAATCAATGACGTCATATAATATCTTTTTAGGCGAGAAATTTTAGAAAGCAGCGCACCAAATAATAAGCCTTTTCGAACGTCCGCATGAAATTGTTCAATTATCATATATATATTTATGCTCAATTATCGCTGATACCTAACGCTGAGGGACATCACTCTGCTTTTTTTTAAATTTTGCGTTGTAAGCAGTGCTGATTGACTCAAATAGTTATTTTTTGGTGCAGTAATTTGGTGCGCTGCTTTCTAAAATTTCTCGCCGTAAAAAGATATATAACGTCTATATTTGAGCTCATATTTTAATTTTGGAAAATGGAATGACATAAAAAGAGGATTTGAGGATTGTTAATAATAAAATACGTTGTGTACATTTCAGGAAGTTTAATATTTCGTATTTATCAAACAAGGATAAGTTACTTGGGCTTTTGACAAAAAAAAAGTGGGCGCCGTAGGCGCCCTAAAAACAAGTGGGCGCCGCAGGCGCCACAGCACAACCTAGTTAATTATAGTGTGGAGGGTGTTTAATGTTAATCTGGAAACCAAAATGATTATCCAATTTTTTAAAAAAAGGCAGAGTGATGTCCCTTAGCGTTGGGCGTCAGACATAATTTAGCTTAAATATATATAAATGATGATGATGGCAATGGGAAATATCTTAACTGAACTTCAGATGACTTTGAAACTAACCGTGAATGAGGTGAACAATTGGACAACTGTAATATTTATTTTGCGATGTATAAAACCTATAACCATTAAATCTATCTTGACCACAATAGCGCTGATCTTGATATATTTTAACCTTACTAAAATCCTTGATACCTTTTTAGCTGACCACAATTACAAACCAGACCATAATGGTGCCCACCTTGACCACAGTGATAGCACTGACCATACCAGTTGGTATAAGACAACCTGGGGACAAGACCATACTGAAAAACATGGTACATTCCCTGAATAAGTTCATTACCTTGACCTACATTGACACAACCTATTGGTATCCATGTTGACCTGATGGTCACTACCTACCTACCTACCTTCCTTAACCTAAACAAGGATAAATATTCTGACAACCCTCTTAATCAATATTAATCATAAAAAAAATATTGACACAACTGACAACCCAAAATCCAATTGGTACCCACCCACCTTGACCACAGAGATATCCCCAACCAATTGGTACCCACCCACCTTGACCACAGAGATATCCCAAACCAATTGGTACCCACCCACCTTGACCACAGAGATATCCCCAACCAATTGGTACCCACCTTGACCACACTGATGGGTTTCCTGGACAAGTGGTAGCTGGCATAGCAAACAAATGTGAAGAACAGGATGCACCATCTGTACCTGTAGGGCAAAGTAACATTAACGATAAGTGCCAGTGACAATAATAAGACTGCATCAGTAATAGGTCTAGCCCCCCCTCCCTCACCATCTGTACCTGGAGGACAAAGTAACATTAACGATAAGTGCCAGTGACAATAATAAGACTGCATCAGTAATAGGTCTAGCCCCCCCCCTCCCTCACCATCTGTACCTGGAGGACAAAGTAACATTAACGATAAGTGCCAGTGAAAATAATAAGACTGCATCAGTAATAGGTCTAGCCCCCCCCCTCCCTCACCATCTGTACCTGGAGGACAAAGTAACATTAACGATAAAGTGCCAGTGAAAATAATAAGACTGCATCAGTAATAGGTCTAGCCCCCCCCCCTCACCATCTGTACCTGGAGGACAAAGTAACATTAACGATATAAGTGCCAGTGACAATAATAAGACTGCATCAGTAATAGGTCTAGCCCCCCTCCCTCACCATCTGTACCTGGAGGACAAAGTAACATTAACGATATAAGTGCCAGTGACAATAATAAGACTGCATCAGTAATAGGTCTAGCCCCCCTCCCTCACCAGCTGTACCTGGAGGACAAAGTAACATTAACGATAAGTGCCAGTGAAAATAGTAAGACTGCAACAGCACTAGAGATGAGATGTTTCAGAAAGATATTGAACATCTACACAGCGCACATCACAAACGAAGCGGTCCGCAACACAATAAGTACTGTCTTTTTGCCCCTACGAGGAACTACTCACATCAATTAAGAAGAGGAAATTACGATGGTACGGACACATGACAAGAACTGGAGGTCTCGCAAAAACTATATTGCAAGGCACAGTCCAGGGAGGAAGGAAAAGAGGCAGACAAAAGAAGAGATGGGAGGACGATATCAAAGAGTGGACCGGCCTGTCATTCAACGACTCTCAAAGGGCAGCTCAGGACCGGGACAAATGGCGTGTGTTAGTGAGCAGTTCACGATGGTGCCCCAACGACCCAACAACGGGTTAAGGGATAGTTCAAGTTCAACAGTAGTAGGTCTAGCCCCCCCCTCCCTCACCATCTGTACCTGTAGGGCAAAGTGACATTAATATATAAGTGCCAGTAACAAAAGTCTAACTATACAGTAGTAGGTCTAGCCCCCCTCCCCCTACGACCTGTACCTGTAGGGAGAAGTGACATTAACGATATAAGTGCCAGTAACAATAGTCAGTAGGACACCCCCCCCACACACACACAATTTGTACCTGCAGGGCAAAGTGACATTACAACACAAGCGCTAGTAACTAATGGCGGACTGTATACAATTGTAGGTCTAACTACCCCCCCACCACACCCAAGAATTCGTGCCTTGTTCCACCAACAACAATGCGTGTCTCTCCCACCGTGTCTGGAGTCCAACCAATTGGTGTCAAGTGTAATGAAACTTGCTTACATCACGTGATCCCGCCTTTCGTGTCACAAGACCACTTGAGCCGTGGACTGTAATCAACCTGTCATCACAATCATTGTCACACTAGAACCACGACACCATGAGGTGATGTCACACCCACGCGCTCTTTAGGTTTTGTTAAACGGCCAGGGGTCCATCAGTAGCCCAAATGACGTCACTCTGT
This sequence comes from Ampullaceana balthica, assembly GCA_944989445.1. NCBI lineage: Eukaryota > Metazoa > Mollusca > Gastropoda > Lymnaeidae > Ampullaceana > Ampullaceana balthica. Next base: position 163,051 of record CALYLW010000241.1, on the reverse strand, counting down.
AGGGTGGAGCTGGGGTTAATATCGCCAGGAATAAGTCAAACATGTTGCACCACGCCTTAAAAAAGAAACACATCTTGGTCAAAATTCCTCCCCTCTCAGGGTGTCCACCCAAATCTGGTCCAAAAAAATCCTACCAGCCACCAAAAAATCCTACCATCCAACCGACAAGTAAAAGTTATTATTCGGACAAGTAAAAGTATATATTCGAGACAAGTTAAAATTTAACTTTCGGTATTGTATGTTAACATATGCTACCACGATGACTTGCACTGGCCCGCATGTGCTTTTGTGAAGACATATGGGTGTTCAAGGTCAAGGCTTTTATGCCTGACGATCCTATTAGGTAAGCTTGACCACAGTACTTGCACTTGAACTTTTCACGATTTTCACTTAGTTGTTCAAGCCACTCGGAGTAAGAAGTGTCTTTTAACCAGTCGGAATTAAAATAACATTTCCCCATGTTGATGGGATTGATAGTGTTTTTTGTAATAGTATACAAATCGTCAATATCTGGATAGTGAAGTAAGGAACAAAATTAAACTGACAAAAAGTAAACTAGTCTTAAGACTTTATAGTCAAGAATTTGCCTACTGCAGCCTACCCTAAAAATTTTCAGTTAACACACTTTAAATTGTAACCATTTAACTAGACTAGAATCTAGATTTCTATATGTTTAGCACATAATTTTCAACACTAAACAGGACTGATTTTTAATCTATTTAATCATAAAAAATAAGCTTTGATTTGAAACAGAATCTAGATCTCAACCTATTTAAATAGTTGCTTTAATAGTTGTGACTTTGGCATACCGTGACTGTTTAAGTATTTTAAAAGAAATTAACTGAACTAGATCTAGATTTTAGACGTGGCTAGGCTAAGCCTAAGGTTTTTTTTCGTTTTTAATTTTCACAAAATACTAGATTAGAGAGATCTATTGACTTCAAGCAGACAAAATGGCGACTGCTGCTAAAGCAGCTAAACAATAAGCACAAAAATCGTAGTTAACACTGCTCCCATAAATTTTTTGGAGATATAACAAAATGAAATTAATAACTGGAATGAATATTCATACTTTTCTTGACGTTTTATGACCGTTTTTAAGAAAATATGTTGATTTATAAAGATACAGGGCCTTGTCAAAGTTTTGAATCGAATGGTCATTTTTTTTCTCTCTTCCCCTTACTTAGAATCTAGACTAGCTATTTTGCTGTCAAACATAGATCTATATCTGCCTTAACTTAAAAGTATCCCCCATTAAAAACTTTTACAATACTTTAATAGTTGGGGATATATATCTATTATTTACTCAGATCATGATATATGTTTAACCAAAATCCTAATATGAATATCTAGATCTAGTATAATAATAATACACTAATTACTATTACGGCAATTACGCGACTAGATCTATACTATGGCTAAGCGTAAGTAATTTCACAATTTCTATCTGTTTCAATCACAGTGCACTTAATGTTTACAATGCCGTCTGTAACGAGAATTATTTTGTTTAATATCTGTAATTTGTTTGTATAAGTTTAGTTTTCGACTTTTGTTTTAAAACACACATTTAAAAAAAAATAAAACTATAGATATATACGATATGATATCGATATGCACAGGGGACTCACTCTGTCATAGGTAAACAACAGTTTTTTATACCTCTGCGAACTATTGGTATTTCCAAACCAAAACAATGTGCAACGTGAGCTTCGTCATTCATTTATTTATATCTTTTATCCGACCGAGGAACGTTTATCCTACTGAGATTTTGTTTATCCGACCGAGAATCGTTTATCCGACCAAAATCCGACCACAAAATTTTTATCCGACTAAAATCCGACTTTCCGACTTCGGTGGACACCCTGCCTCTGTGTGAATTAATTAGTGCCGCCCAGGGTGGTTTCAATATCCTATCCTGCGCCTTCTATTATAAGTTATAAGTTCAAATTATTATCTGAACGTGTGAGCAAGATGATATAGATCAGGTATCGTCGATACGGTAGTCTGGTTACAGTTGACAACATATCAGTGATGACAACAAAAGATAAAGTCGTGTTGGTTGGCGAGGTATTGATTTGAAACGTTTTTGGTGTTGTTATATAGTGGTGAGAAAATAAGGGAGGAATCTATATTTTGTGTATTGCATGGTAAGACAATTTAAATTATTGTCTACATTTTAGTATGTAATGTCCTTGTTTACAATTTGTTTGACGGCTATTGAACAACAATTACATTGTGGACTGGTGAACACTAGCATAGAAGTTAGGTTGTGATCAGTACGACCGCAAACATCGGCCTGATTAATTCAGAAGTTTGTAACGTATTTATACAACGACCCATCTCAATCTCAAATCAGTCTTGATACCAACCGCACGTGTACAAATTATGTTATCAAATAAAAAAATTAAAAAAAAACAATAAAATAAAAAACAAAACAACGCATTATACAAATATGGAGAAATGAAAATAATTATAAACAAAAATGCTTATGTTTTAAAAAATGGGAAGTAACCCGAATCTGATTTCTAAATCTTCACACAACACATGACATTAGCCAACACATCTCAACCACACAACACACTCCAAGGGATATTGAAACTACCCTTTACTCCTGGAGTGGGAAAACTACTGCCCGAGGGCCGCATGCGGGCCGACAGAGTATATTATGCGGCCCATGGGCATGTACATGTTGCGATCTTATGTCGATGTTAATTTTCTTAGTTTAGAATTTTCGCTATATGTTTCAAAAACTATTTTACTAGTCATTTAATTCCAATCTAGGGATATTAAATCGATGTCATGTCCCCAGAATCGATTAGGGGCCGTCCATAAAGTACGTCACGTTCCAGAGGGGGAAGGGGGTGTAAGAAAGTGTGACAGTTTGGAACATGGGGGAGGGGGGGGTCTGGCCATGTGTGACGTCACACTGTTTTATATTAAATTTTGATTATTTTGTTAATAAAAAACGACATTTTTGTTCGAAAGTGTGACGTACTTTGGGGGGGGGGCGGGGGTCTGAGATTTGTGACAGTTTGTGACAGGGGGAGGGGGGAAGTTAAAAATGGTCAAAAATAGCGTGACGTACTTTATGGACGGCCCCTTAGTGCTCATTAGTCATAATTGTTGACATCCTTATTCGAAACATGGAAAAGTTGAATGAAATGTATGTCAAACTTCAGGGCAACATGTTGTTTGCACATGAAATACATGTATATGTGCACGTTAAAACTCTCCCTGTTCTCCTGGCAAGCAGGGGAAAACAGGTTTTTAAAAATTTCCCTTTGCTGAGAAAGAAATCCATTTCTGGTGAAATGGCTGACAATACAAGCCTCGGTTTTATGCCTTCTATGGAATCTGAAAGGAGGTTCCAAGACTTCATAAACCTGGAACTACTCCTCAACATCCTCAGTTCGCCATTTTGTGCAGAAGCTGATTTAGCCCCAGCAGATTTACAGTTAGAGCTGCTTGACCTACAAGCAGATTATGAACTGAAAGAAGGAGAAGTTCAAGTCAGTTATTTCCGCTGGAGTTTTAATGATGTTTGCCACCAGTGGCATTTCAACACTTAAAAAACTTTGCTGCTGTGAATCACAACTAGTAAACTGGTTCTAAGGTTCAAGAGCTTTATCTAAAATGGTGAACAGTTACATGCTTCTCATTAATTATAATTGTACTCTGTGGTCAGCTTGTATGTAAATTAAGTTCCTTCTTCTTCATAGCTATTATGACAGGTAACAATAAACTTTGTTAAAATAATTATGAATAGAAAAATCTTATTATCAAACTGTTTCAGTTCGAATTTTAAAATGTAATGCGCATGTGTAATAGAGTGTGAGTGTGAAATAAATTGACAAATACATGGTTAATATCCTTAATTCAATATTTTTATGCGTCGTTAATTGAAATTGAAGTAGACAAAATATATGTGTGGTCCTCCTCTAACAAAATATATGTGTGGTCCTCCTATAACAAAATATATGTGTGGTCCTCCTATATCAAAATATATGTTTGGTCCTCCTATAACAAAATATGTGCGGTCCTCCTCTAACAAAATATATGTGCGGTCCTCCTCTAACAAAATATATGTGTGGTCCTTCTATATCAAAATATATGTTTGGTCCTCCTATAACAAAATATGTGCGGTCCTCCTCTAACAAAATATGTGCAGTCCTCCTCTAACAAAATATATGTTTGGTCCTCCTATAACAAAATATATGTGCGGTCCTCCTATAACAAAATATATGTGTGGTCCTCCTATAACAAAATATATGTGTGGTCCTCCTATAACAAAATATATATGCGGTCCTCCTATAACAAAATATATGTGTGGTCCTCCTATAACAAAATATATGTTTGGTCCTCCTATAACAAAATATATGTGTGGTCCTCCTATAACAAAATATATGTGTGGTCCTCCTATAACAAAATATATGTGCGGTCCTCCTATAACAAAATATATGTGTGGTCCTCCTATAACAAAATATATGTGCGGTCCTCCTATAACAAAATATATGTGTGGTCCTCCTATAACAAAATATGTGCGGTCCTCCTCTAACAAAATATATGTGTGGTCCTCCTATAACAAAATATATGTGCGGTCCTCCTATAACAAAATATATGTGCGGTCCTCCTATAACAAAATATATGTGCGGTCCTCCTATAACAAAATATATGTGCGGTCCTCCTATAACAAAATATATGTTTGGTCCTCCTATAACAAAATATATGTGCGGTCCTCCTATAACAAAATATATGTGTGGTCCTCCTATAACAAAATATATGTGCGGTCCTCCTATAACAAAATATATGTGTGGTCCTCCTATAACAAAATATATGTGCGGTCCTCCTATAACAAAATATATGTTTGGTCCTCCTATAACAAAATATATGTGCGGTCCTCCTATAACAAAATATATGTGTGGTCCTCCTATGACAAAATATATGTGCGGTCCTCCTATAACAAAATATATGTGTGGTCCTCCTATAACAAAATATATGTGTGGTCCTCCTATAACAAAATATATGTGTGGTCCTCCTATAACAAAATATATGTTTGGTCCTCCTATAACAAAATATATGTTTGGTCCTCCTATAACAAAATATATGTGCGGTCCTCCTATAACAAAATATATGTGCGGTCCTCCTATAACAAAATATATGTGTGGTCCTCCTATAACAAAATATATGTGTGGTCCTCCTATAACAAAATATATGTTTGGTCCTCCTATAACAAAATATATGTGCGGTCCTCCTATAACAAAATATATGTGCGGTCCTCCTATAACAAAATATATGTGTCGTCCTCCTATAACAAAATATATGTGTGGTCCTCCTATAACAAAATATATGTGCGGTCCTCCTATAACAAAATATATGTGTGGTCCTCCTATAACAAAATATATGTGCGGTCCTCCTATAACAAAATATATGTGCGGTCCTCCTATAACAAAATATATGTGTGGTCCTCCTATAACAAAATATATGTATGGTCCTCCTATAACAAAATATATGTGCGGTCCTCCTCTAACAAAATATATGTGCGGTCCTCCTCTAACAAAATATATGTGTGGTCCTCCTATAACAAAATATATGTTTGGTCCTCCTATAACAAAATATATGTGTGGTCCTCCTATAACAAAATATATGTGCGGTCCTCCTATAACAAAATATATGTGTGGTCCTCCTATAACAAAATATATGTGTGGTCCTCCTATAACAAAATATATGTGCGGTCCTCCTATAACAAAATATATGCGTGGTCCTCCTATAACAAAATATATGTGCGGTCCTCCTCTAACAAAATATATGTGTGGTCCTCCTATAACAAAATATATGTTTGGTCCTCCTATAACAAAATATATGTGCGGTCCTCCTATAACAAAATACATGTGTGGTCCTCCTATAACAATAAACTTTTCAATGTGGCCCTCCGTAGAAAAAGTTTGCCCGCCCCTACTTTACTCAACCCTCTAGGGCAGGGGTCGGGAAACTTTTTGACTGTGAGAGCCATAAACACCACATATTTTATCTGAGAGAGCCATTAACACCACACATTTTGTCTGAGAGAGCCATAAACACCACATACCTTGTCTGAGAGAGCCATAAACACCACATACCTTGTCTGAGAGAGACATAAACCCACTTATTTTGTCTGAGAGAGCCATAAACACCACATATTTCGTCTGAGAGAGCCATAAACACCACATATTTTAAAAAGTAATTCTGTGAGAGCCAGACATTATGTTTAAAACTAACAATTCATGTAAATGTGAGCATTTTGTGTATTTCAACACTAAAAGTGAAATAATTATGTCTCTGAATTCTTTTTAATAACATTTTAACGCTGTGTTTATATGCAATTAATATGTAGATCAAAGGAGTCTGAATAAACGTTTTTTAAAAAAAAATAATCGAACATTTGTCTGAGAGCCAGATGCAGCCATCAATAGAGCCACCCACATATGGCTCGCGAGCCATGGTTTCCCAACCCCTGCTCTAGGGATATGGACACCCTTACACAAAGAACAAACTATTGTATCCGACCATTGAACTTTGACCTATCTCAGTGTTGGGGCGCCAAGTGCTATGAGTGGGGTGGGACATGAGAAACTGTTCTCTCGCCTCGCGGGCTTCTGTCGTGCCAGTCTTGCCACAATGGTTTCTCCCGTGGCTTTGTGATATATTGATTGTCAACATCGTTACGTACTAACGAGTCTTGTATTTGTTGAACAAGGTCCGAAGTTCTTCGTGTCCTTGTGACAATACACATTTAGGTTCGCCGGTCTCAATAATGTCAATAAATGAATTGTAAAATTGGGGGAGGGGGGGGGGCGGTCAAACTCAGGTGGAGCGAGTTTCCCAAAGAATTGAAGGTGGTGCGAAACTAGTCTTACTATTGAAACCAGTCTTATTATTGAAACCAGTCTTATTATTGAAACCAGTCTTATTATTGAAACCAGTCTTATTATTGAAACCAGTCTTATTATTGAAACCAGTCTTATTATTGAAACCAGTCTTATTATTGAAACCAGTCTTATTATTGAAACTAGTCTTATTTTTGAAACTAGTCTTATTATTGAAACTAGTCTTATTATTGACACAAGCTGTAGAAGAGAGATTAAATTGTAGAAGCCACACATGTTTGTGTTAAGTTTTGCCAGTAAGCCAACGAACATTCAAAACTTCAACCAATTTCTTGTTAATAGAAATGTGGCTGGTCTTCAATATCAGACATATGACGCCCCGTACCTACGCTTATCTACAACTTTTCTCCAAAAAGTTAAGCCACGTCACACCTAGATACCACCAAAACGATAAATGAGACCAAGACCAATTACCGACACCAACCAATTTGTTGTCTGCTGTGACAAAGCTGCTGTACACTGAGGACCGTGTCGGCACGCGGAGGTCACGTGCAAAGATAAACTCGTGGGTCTCCGTGTGATAAGATCACAAATTCAACAAGAATATCGCTGGAGTGCACGCGAAGATCCTACTCCACAGGGATGATAATGGTCAGATAACTCGAGTCCGGAAGGGGTCTGAAGTCACTATCTCCCCTTGACACGCGTCCGTGTCAACAAGGTGTTAACTTCCTGGACCGAGATTGTGAGACTCCGTCATGACGACATGTATGACGTCCGTGTCAACTCAAGTGTGACGTCGTGTTTCCCAACCCAGCTCATGTTTATTGGCAGATAACATTAATGTTACAATGTACCTGCCGGCGCAAGTGGTCAGAGAGTGTAGAAAACTGATTCATAACTTAACAGATGTAAACAGATCGAGCAAAAGATACGTTAAAAAGCGGATCAGTTAAGATTAGGAGAATCTTACTGTTTACTACTCCCTGAGATTAAGTGAGACTAGCTGGCCCGGGACGACGAGATTCTAACTACAACACTCCCTTTTAAAGAACTAACAATTGTATGTATAAGGGCGGCTACTCTCGCCAAGAGCATCCACCGTGATGTCCTGCACGACTGAACCACCTTGGATGGTTTGTCCGCAAAAATCACCTACCGTGATGTCATATCCTAAGAGACCACCCAGCATGTTGTCGCGTCCAGAAAGATCCCCCATCAACATACACCGTCCGATGTGACCACCACCATACTGTACGAACCGTTGGCCTAGCCACCAGCACAGCGCCATTAGTCCAGGCCCTAAACTTACGGTAACAATGAGCACAGACCAACAACAACATACCTGATATTCAACATGATCTACCAAGAAAAGAGTTGAAACACAAGCCAACACGGACTCGGGACTCAATGTTACAGATGAAAGGAATAGACTCACCTTATTGTCCTAGCAAGGATGTAGTTTATTGCCTATAAATCATATCACAGTTTGGCTAGTGATAAAACTCGGCGTTTGTTCTTGTGTTGAGGTTATTTATCAGATTTCTCACTTTCTCATTTTAAACATCAGCAGAAATAAACAACAGCAACACATATAACAGCATCAACTCAAGGCAACTATACTATAGATGAAGAATGGAAGGAACAAATTCAAATGGCGAAAAGATGACGTCAAATTATGAAAAGTTTTGGCGAAGGTACAATGTTCTCAATGTACTCTCGATACCCTGTCCATTGGAGTAGGTACAATGTGCTCTCGATACCCTGTCCATTGGAGTAGGTACAATGTACTCTCGATACCCTGTCCATTGGAGTAGGTACAATGTACTCTCGATACCCTGTCCATTGGAGTAGGTACAATGTACTCTCGATACCCTGTTCCCTGAGACTCATCTCCCATAGACTTGATGAAGTGGCCAAAAGGGTTCAGGTGTGCATTCTGCCCAGTGCCATAGGAAGGGGGTATGTCCCATCATGACTTCCTTGACTTGCACATTGGCATTTTAGGTCACCTGTACAGTTTTCGGTCACCTGTACAGTTTTCGGTCACCTGTACAGTTTTCGGTCACCTGTACAGTTTTCGGTCACCTGTACAGTTTTCGGTCACCTGTACAGTTTTAGGTCACCTGTACATTTTTAGGTCAGCTTTACAGCGTTAGGTCACCTGTACAGTTTTAGGTCACCTGTACAGTTTTAGGTCAGCTTTACAGCGTTAGGTCACCTGTACAGTTTTAGGTCAGCTGTACAGTTTTTATTGGAAGGTCAAGGACGGCAAAAAATCTTCCAGACTTCCCCCGCCGGCGTGATGTCTAGTTGTGCCAACAAGTTTGGTTGTAGATATAACCATCTACACACAAAGACACATCCATAATACGCGTCTATATCACATCACATCTATTGTATACATCTACATCATCCACAACTGTACAGTGTATCATATCTAACTTTGTCGTATGCAACCCTATCATGCACATCATACGCAACCCTATCATGTACATCATACGCAACCCTATCATGCACATTATACGCAACCCTACCATGTACATCATACGCAACCCTATCATGCACATCATACGCAACCCTATCATGTACATCATACGCAACCCGTATCATGCACATCATATGCAACCGTATCATGTACATCATATGCAACCCTATCACTATCATGCACATCATACGCAACCCTATCATGTACATCATACGCAACCCTATCATGTACATCATACGCAACCCTATCATGCACATCATATGCAACCCTATTATGTACATCATATGCAACAAGTACAATGTACTGCAATACAAAAAGAAGTTGTTATCTCTGGTGTAGTGAATACCATCCTCCCACTGCCACCCTTCAACCCATACACAGACACATCACGTGACTGAAGCAAACGATGGGAAGTGCACACGATAACATTATACACTAATGGATCTTCTAATCTTTATTTGGGATTATTACTTTCTATCGATGCCTATTCTAATGGCCATTCAGTGGGCGGTGAGGTGAACTGATCCAACACTGTTCAACTTGTAACACTTGTGTTTACCCGGTACACCGTGGTCTCTGAACTGCACGTCACACATAACTTCTCTGATATATAAATAAACATTGATCTAGATGGCAAGCCACATTCAGACAAACGTTAGAAGGAGATGGGAGTATTTCATTTGTTGAATTACTGGAACGACAATTAAATCAGGAGGTAACAGGTAACTATATAGTAGAAAGAAATATAGACGAAAACTGGGAGCAAATGCTCATGTATCAAAAGAAAGCGGGATAAGATATAGATAGATATTTTAGATATACAGACATATGGAGAATGAGATAGTTTATTGAAAATGTGCGACAACGTTTCCTCACCGAGTATCACCAGCCAAACTCAAGATAATACATCAATCTATCGATAAGTTTCCATGGGGTTCTTGTGCACCCAGGTGAGAACCCTTGCCCCTGTCAACGTTTGAGTAGGACACCGTGTTAAAATTGAAGTCTCCAACCACTCATTATTTCATGAGGTCACGTGGGGAGGTCGGCGGCGTTGACCTTTAATGACGTGTACATCACAGGATAAAGTTCAAAGACGAACATAAACACAACACTGACTAGGGAGCTCTTTGTATCTTGTATTAAACCTGGTTTATGTGCACGGGTCTATGCGGACAAGATTGACACGGAGACAACGCACGGTGGTCAGCTTTTGTGACAGGATACTAGACCAATGGCCTCGGCCAGAGTCCTGGGGCTCACCAGAAGGGTCAACAATGAACCCCTGTAACAAGCACACCCATTGAACATATGTAACGAGGGCCCCCAATTAATACCTCTTACAAGGGTCCCCAATGAGCAACTGTAACGCGGTGACCAATAGAGAACGAGGGATATGCGTAAGACGCTGAATCAACAGTTAACTTCTAGTGACGTCATCGGATATAGTATAACACCAGCCAGTCAAACATCGGGCACAGGAAGGCGTAGAGTGGGGGCTAGGGAGGTTGACGACAAAAAGTTAGCTGATCTGTGATATGTGAATCTATTTTCATCTCTTTACCACAGGCAATATATATATATATATATATATATATATATATATATATATATATATATATATATAATATATATATATAAAATATATACAGCAGTGGAAGAATCAAGGGGTGTACAACATAATGAAATTAATTCAGTCTTAGAGAAACAAAAATTAAAGCAATTAACAACAAAGATTTAGGTGATTAGAATCTATATATATAATTCTCTACCTCTCCCAACCAAGCGGGACACCACGTACGCACGCCGACTCTCTAACCCTCCTCCCGCCCCTTCACCAAAGTGAGTATGTGCAAACGAGCATGACGAGTGACCCTCGCTGGAGTCGACAATTGTCTCGATCGAGACCAACAATGGTCCTTGCGTTCACTTACATTGTTCCTTCACAGAATAACGAGATTCGTAGTGTAATTGCTATCACGTCCGCCTTATACGGGGAAGGTCCTGGGTTCAAGCCCCAGCGAAAACATTGTTTTTTTTAAAAATCCCTTATATTAACTTCACCACCGTCTCTGTTGTTCTGTCGTCATCTCTCTCTGTCCGTCTCTCTGTCTTGGGCGGGCGGAAAAACAAAAGTAAAAAATGACCCACTTCCCGTGATCCGATCGAGCTGAAATTTGGCACACGGACCCGTCTCACCTAACAATGCATCGTATCAAAATTTCAGATCGATTGAACGTACCGTAATTAAATTAATGCATTTTAGTTTATCCTTATATAACGTATGTAATTCAAATTCACGGTTTTTTTTTCTTCCCACGTGAGAGTTTGAGTTGACGCGACCCATCGAAGTACCGGCGTGCTTTTGTTTACATTTTACGTGTCACGCTGAGCTCGGTCAAGCGATCGGTGACCAGACTTTTACCCTCTCCCAGCCCCCCCCCCTCCCCGAGTTATGAAGCAAAGTTGAGTTAAGACAGATTCAGTCTGTAAATGTTTGTCGCGTTTGAAAATAATCAATACTGTTAGTTATGTCTCATATGTAAGGGATTTATAGTAAAAAAACTTTTGTTTTTACGGGTTTGTTTCATTTAATTTTAAAAATGTCTGTTTGTGCCCGTTCTTTTACCCCTTTATTGCCAACATGGCTGACCGTCGCTAGGGTCCGTCAAGCACAGTTTATGGTTGGCAAGCTAATGTGGTAAAGGGTGGTGGGCAGGTAGATAACCACAGTGCGAATGTCTTGAAAACAACAATGAGTCGACAGTCCGTCCCCCCCCCTCAACCGACGTTCACTCGCGTTGTTTTGATTTCTTCGTGCTGTAGTTTGTGCCCGTTCTTTCTCCACTTTCTTTGCACTCTCAATGAGCAAGTCTGCGGCGCATGCTACGCCGCGGGGCGTCTAGTTATTAATTAAAAGCTTTTAAAAAACGCACGTTGGACCAAATGTTGCATAAATCAATATTGATACATCAGTTGAGTTGTTGCCAAACTGAAAGCGTCGTGTTGCTACCGCCGTGGCATAACCCGATTAGAGGCCGACGTATAGGATACAGATCGAGACGTGTGTGCAGTTAGTCGGACAGCGTTGCCGGTGAAGTCACTGACGTTTCTTACTGAAGCATTTTGAAAGTATCCCTCCACCTCCCCTCCATATTCGTGTTTACAAAGATCCAAATACCAAAGACGGCCTGCTTCACTATAGACATGAGATGTAACAACAACTGTTCAACAGTGTAGATGTCCACATGGCGCGTCTCTACTTTGTGATATCGACCGATCGGCGTCAACCGATGGAAGAGTCATGTGACAAAACACTTTAAGTTTTAAAAGTAAATCGTGCTATAACCTATAACCTATGGTCATGGTCTTTCACACAGTTGGACTGGATGGGTACAGACATCTCGTATGCACAAAGTGTCAGGAGGAAACAACCCGTCTGTCTCACCACCCTCTCCCCCGACCTTGTTCATCTCATGTATTGGTATTTAAATGAGGTTCACCATAAATAGTTTTAAACATGATAGACTAGGGGCCACGACAAAAGAGTGTGGCAAAAATCCAACCCTATGGTCACGGTATCAATAAAATATTTAGTTAAACTTTCAAGGGAGAGAAAAATGACATTTAAGGAAGACAAGAAAATTAATATTTAGTGATAGAAACAATGCAAAAAAAATTTCAGTTTTGAACTTAGATTGACATTTGCTTGGACCAGACATTTAATAAATATATTTTATATAGTTGAGGGTTACAGAACAGATACAAATTCTTTAATATAAAGTGTATCCCCTCCGCCCCAACCCCCTCTCCTTTATTCACATGCTGGCTGTCACATCTGGTCACATGACGATCAAGCCATTGAAATATTCAACACACCATCATTTGACAATAATAGGACCTATATAAAAGGGGCGGGTGAATTTGATTATAAGATCCATCAAGTCTGACATTTTATTCAGCCTTATACATAGGCTGCTCTGCAATAGCTTAACTGAATTTATCACTCTATTTAGAGGAGAAAACCTCAATATAAGTTATACAGTTTGCTTACTAAGTCAACCAAGATTTGGGTATATATGTGTGTGTGTATGTGTGTGTGTGTATGTGTGTATGTATGTGTATGTATGTATGTGTGTATGTATGTGTATGTATGTATGTGTGTATGTATGTGTGTATGTATGTGTGTATGTATGTATGTATGTGTGTATGTATGTATGTATGTATGTATGTATGTATGTATGTATGTATGTGTGTATGTATGTATGTATGTATGTATGTATTTATGTATGTATTTATGTATGTATGTATGCAGATTTTAAACCCAACACAAAGTTTCAGGGAAGACTCTGGGAGATGACAAACAACAAAGGTTGACATTTATGGACCATCAAAGCAACTTATTGCAGCTCCCTGGTTTATTACACTGTATGACAACAGAGCCAATGGAAGGCCTGATGCACCAGGTTTATGAACAGGCCATAACTATATTGGGGAAACACATTAATGGGGAAACAGCTGCATAAAAATGACTTATTAATTCTTTTTATTATATCTTTCTGCAAGATAATTTAATAAAATTTAAGCTCAAATTTTTTACAGACTAAATTCTCTGAGATTCCATTTTTGTTTGGTTTTTGAGAGTAAGGAAGATTGAAGCTCGATTTCTTATAGTTATAGATATTTAAATGCTTTACAAATGCATTTTTCAATACTAAAATATAATAACACTGCCTCCAATACAGAAATGCTGTTTACAAATTTAACTGAGTATACTTACGCAAAGTCACGGTGCCGATATCCAACAACATTGGGAAGGATCTTGATCAGAATTGGAACTGTCATTTTTAGATGTCCTGTATTCAACTGTTGAAAAACCAAAAAGCACAAACTTAAAACATTTGTATAAAGTGATGCTTAAAACCTGTTGTTATAGCCGTCACCTAACAAATTATACGAAATCCTAATTAACACATGGAAACCTTTTATTCAAATAGTATATTTCATGATCACTAGAGCCCTTGATCAATGATGCTTTAGTTATAATTTTTGTACACTCCTGAACTACAGACTACGGCTTTAAATGGTACCAAATATTTTAAAATAGATACTCTAATTTGCTAACAATAAATCTTTAACTTACAGATATTCTTTACAGTTATCTAAAAAATGTCTAAATTTAAGCATAAAAATTGTATTAAGTCTGGTAGTCAGTTGCAAAGGGATAAAATAAAAATTACTTTACAAACCAAAAGAAACACCTAACCTGTAGGTCATATATTCGAGACAAAATATTATGGACTATAGTGAGTCTTGTCAATATGTTTGTTGGTACTTTCTATTACTAGTTTTAATGGTATCTTATTTGATTGCATTATAACACCACTACCCTAACGCAGATCACAATTCTTAAGAGAAAAGGGCAATTAAATAATGCAAGCATTGTAGGGCTTTTCTGTATACTCCGGATAACAATGATTCCTAACCTTTTACTCTTAGACTCAAAGACACAATAGCTATAAAGTTTGTTACTGCTCCCAGTATGAACACAGAACAGAAACTGTTCATGCAAGCCCAAGAGAATCAGCACTAGAAACAAGCTTCTGAAAGCTGATTAATTACAACTTTATTTCACTTTTTTATGTTCAGGGCACCTGATTGATGCAGCACTCATTCTCTTTTATTTCATTCAAGAATTTCTCATCGTGTCAATGTCATACAGCCTATTCTATAGTCTATAGGACACTGTAAATGGGATTGAATTTATTTAGAGCAGTGTGTCTTGGGTGAACTTTTGTCTATAGTTGACATTGATAGTACCCATCCACTGGTGATGTTCTGTGGTTACTTGGCTTTAGCCTTTAGCATGGAATTACACAGCTACCCAGATCCAGCACATATTTGTCAAGGCCCCAGCTCCAATGGCCAATCCCATTTCAATATGAGTTAGAAAATTGACTATCACTATGATCAGTGATCAGCAACAGTAATACAAGTATTAATAGCCGATAATCAATAACAATGACCTACTGAATTAATATTAAACATTTTAATATTTTATTATATTTTATTCTGACACTGTCACTGTTAGTACTGTTAGGCCCTATTTGCTGTTTGAAGTGTTTGTACTTTTTTTGTATTGTATATTATAGAAGATGGGCTAATTCAAATTTAATTGAATAGAGAAAACAAGTTTTGAAAAAAAATGTTTAATTTTAATAAAAATTAAACCTTAATTTGGACTAAATTTGGATTGGGAACTTAGAAGTACTTAGAACTACTACACTGGAAAGTGTTAAAAAAATTTACTTAAAACTTAATGAAGCCAAATATTGCTATACTATAATTAACTACTGCTACTACTACTACTAATAATAACTGAATTACTTCTATTAAGTCACATTTCATTAAGTCAAGTAGTGATAAGTTTTAAAATTAATAACATAACTTATAATATTATAATTAGAAAAAAAGGCCAAGCAAAAGTAAACAAATACATTGAATTAAAGAAAAAGGCCTACTTACCAAAAGTGGACTACATTAAGCCCTTGCCAGCATCACGCTACACTGACTCCTTCAAGCCGACACGCAGGAATGAACTGTTTCGGCTATTTGTTTAATATTTACATACCTCATAGCGTAACAACCGACATCTGGCTTCCGCTACACTATCGAGTAGGATGTGTACGTACAAAGTATTACCTATGCGAAATTTATATTCCGAGTCACTGTATCATCGGAAATGACCCTTGAACCCTTCATAGGATCCAACAGTCATGGGTACGGCGACTTGCTATTTTTTGGGACAATAATCTATATACACTTCATTGCTCTCTAATTTCACAGGTTTGATGTTCAAGTAATTAAACTTAAAGGGCCATCCATAAATCATGTCACTTCTTGAGGAGGGGGTGTGGAGAGAATTTACATATTTATGACAATTCAGATGAGGCTCAAAGGTGATGTTTAAATCAATTTAAGCAAGGTGAATTTATATTAATAAGTGAGTATTATTTTTAAAAATTGCACAGTGTGGTAAATTTTTTTGTAGATATGTAATCTTGCAGTTATGGAACTGTAATAAATAATTAGAGGAGGTTTGTTTCGATTTTGACTACTAATTCTTTCTTTTTTTAAAATCACTCGTGACTGGTGGCAGTTATGAGAGTGTGTGATTAAGGATCATTCTCTTCCATTTTGATGGACTAACAACCGAGGATAATTTGCTTATTCTTTTCATGGAAGAATTCCCTATAACAGGCAAGAGAAGTATTAACAAGCCTTTTAAATCAAAGGTATCGTTAAATGCCAGAATTATAGAACAATCAGCCTTATCAGCCACCCTAGCAAAGTAATGCTAAAAATTATCCTCGGCCGGCTAAAGCCAATATCCGAGGAATTACTGGCAGAAGAACAAGCAGGTTTCAGACTAGGCAGAAGCACAATCGAGCAGATCTTCAACTGTCGCTTGCTCATAGAAAAACATATCCATCACAACTTCATAGACTTCAAGAAAGCCTTTGACCAAGTATGGCACGAGGAACTTTGGCAAGTGGTGAGAAGTTACAACATTGAAGAAGAGCTGGTAAAGGTGATCGTAGAACGCTACAATCAGGCAAGCAGTGCAGTTTTATTTAAAGGATGTGTAGGGGATTTCTTCAAAACGACGATCGGAGTCCGCCAGGGCTGCATTCTCTCACCTGTCCTGTTCAATATCTTCCTTGAAAAAATCATGCAAGAAACTCAGTGATCACAACACATCCATCTCTATAGGCGGAAGACCCTTATGCAACCTACAATTTGCTGATGACATAGATCTTTTTGCTGGGAGCAGTAAAGAACTACAGGAGCTCACTGACAAACTTGAAGACAGATCAGGTGCATATGGGATGGAAATTAGCTCAGAGAAAAGCAAGATATTGGTTAATACCTCAGCTGCCAGTATGGTCAACATCGTAATGAACCAACAAAAGCTGGAGGAGATACATAACTTTAAATATCTAAGAGCAAATATATTCAGAGATGGCACATGTGAAGCTGAAATTCGAGCTAGAATTGGGTCCGCAATGACGAAGTTAACCAAAATATGGAACAGCAAAAACATTAGCCTGCCAAAAAAGCTCAGGCTTTACAGAGCTCTCGTTAAAACCGTTGTCCTTTATGGATGTGAGACTTGGACACTAATGGCAGCCACTGAAAGCAAGCTGCAGGCATTTGAAAACAAATGTATGAGGAAAATTCTCCAGATCTCTTAATTAGAACATAAGACCAATGAATATGTCTGGGACAGAATAAACTCTATTGCAGGTCATCAAGAAACCATCATAACAACAATTAAGAGATGCAAGATGGCATGGTTCGGTCATGTACATGATACCTTGACAAAACTATCCTTCAAAGCACTGTTGAAAGGTGCCGGCGAAGAGGTTGACAACGGAAAAGCTGGCTGGACAACATAAAGGAATGGACAGGGATGAAATTGCATGAATTATTGGCCGCCGCTCAAAATAGGCATATGTGGAGATCGTTATCTGTTGATGTGTCCATGCACTCCCCCCAACGAACGCAACGGTCAAGGGACTGATGATGATGAACATTAAATGTTACGGCTATTGTAACCTTTTTGAATAGCAAATTAAGCAAATGGATCCAAGAGCAATTCTCTAGAGGAGAACGCCTTGACCATTTCTTTTGTTTTCAGCCATTGTTAAACTAACTCATGTTCTTTATCGCTTGTTGTATTTCATTTTAAAATTTCTAATTGTGTTAAATATTTAATGGTTAACTCATTAATGTCAGCAGGTGATGGATGCCTTGCAGGTGAAGTCTGTTGTGAGACAAGGATGCTTGCTGTTGGCTTTCGTGTTCTTGTTGGCCATTGACTGAGTGATGAAATTATCTACACAGCAAAAAGGGAATGGCATTCAATGGACCTTGTGGCATCAACTTGATGATCTTGAATTTGCTGATGATCTTGCCCTTCTTGCACATACCCAAGGGAAGAGTAAAGTCCTCAAGGTTTAATGCCACCAGTACATTACCCATCATGCTTGAAGGAGAAGCACTTGAGGAGGTGGACAGTTTTGTTTACCTTGACCGCGTGGTAGATAAGCAAGGTGGAATGGATGCTGATGTCAAAATAAGGATTGGGAAAGCAAGAGCAGCCTTCCAACAACTCAAGAATATTTGGGTCTCCAAAACCCTAAGCAGCAAGTTAAAAATAAGGATCTTCAATGCCATGGTGAAGCCTATGCTGCTATATGGAGCCAAGACGTGGAGAACAACGGCCGTAAACCTGACCAGAATCCAGTCCTTTATCAACTGTCTAAGAAGGATTCTCAGAATTCACCGGACAAAATCAGCAACCGGGAACTGTGGCAGCGGACAAAGCAGAAGCCAATTGAGAAAGCGATTCTCCAGAAGTGGTGGAGGTGGATTGGTCATACACTAAGAATACCTGCCTCAAATACAACAAGGCAAGCCCTGAAATGGAACCCCCTGGGAAAGTAAAAAAGAGGCTGTCCAAGAAACACTTGGCGCCGAGAATTGGAGGCAGACATCAACAAAATTGGCCATGACTGGAAGATCCTGGAGAGGCTGGCCCAGGATAGGGTTGCCTGGAGGCCTCTGTTAGGTGGCCCATGCCCTTGGAGGAATTGCAGATGCCGACAATGATCGGAAGACGCCCCTCAAGGGCGAGAAAGCTCAACAACAACATTAAAGTTTTTAACAATGTGTTATCAATTTTTAAATTTTTTACTTAGCCCTGCATTGTTCTGTCCATTTTTCAATTACTTCACAGGTAATGTCCAAGCCTTTACAATTACTGTCATTCATATAAGGACACACATTTTTGTTCCATACTATATGCATAAACATGGGACGCAATAATCTTCTGTATAGAGGGAGCGTCCGTAACAGATAAGATAACATAAACATCACTTCATCCCACATCAATTCATAGCTGGCAATTTCCACTGTTTTCAAAGTCCTCAGATATACTGAAGTTAATGCAATTTTTAAAAAAATGTAACTTTTTGAAAAAAATAAAATGAGCTTATTAACTTTTAGAGGTGTACTTGTTATAATCTGTCCGTATATAATTGTTATAATCTACAGTAAATTGTATCCTGCCGTTTTAATATTTAAAAATAATTAATTGGATATTTAGCCATTAATTACTTGTTATAATTTAATTTTAGTTGACATGAGAAAAGAGATCAATTTTGATTTATTGCTATTATAAGTTATAAGGTTTTCTGCAAAAACCAACTTGTCATAAATGTTTGTCTAGTGACACAAATTTATGAGGTTATCCAGTTTCATAAGATAAAATATATTCAGATGATAGAAAATATAATCAAATGTTTTATAACCTTTGTGGTTGTGCATTTTTAAAGATTATTTAATAATGACTCGATAATTAAATAACTAACGATTTTGTATAGTTAAGCAGAAAAAAAAATCCTACCATTTGTGTGTTAAAAAAATTAATGTTAAAGTAGAAATTGGTTTTTCCCTTTCAACTCTTTAAGTAAAGCAATCTATACCCACATCTTTAATTTGAATACTTAGGCCAGCTTAATTAAATTAACGTACAAACATGTAAAAAAACATTTAAAAAAAACAAAATAAGATTACACTGCACATTACAAGTTTATTTTAAATACATAATGTATACAATTATTATTACACTTTAAGATCTTTAAAAAAACTAATTAAAATTTAAAGAAAAGAAGATCACTAATTAATTTGCAATGAAAAGAATTTGATTGGCAACAAGCTATTTTTAACATAAAAACTAAATACATCTTTGTATTTTTAACATTCATATTTAAATACAAAAGACACTACAACTGGTGGCATATTTATTTAAAATAGATAAAGGTATTTAATTTTGAAAATAGCTTTAAATTTAAAAAAAATTAATAGGTATTTTTTGTGGACCAATCAAATACATAATATTTTAGTTATAGTGACTAACTAATAGTCGAGAAGTTATCAACAGTATACATATATCCATAATAAAATACTATTGTACCACATTAGCATAGGAATTTTTTAATAATCAAGGGGTAGACAAGTGGAAGAACAAAAAGTCATTTGGTTCTTTAGGCTGTGAACTTTAACTTAAATTTTGATTTCACCCTGAATGAAGTACGCGGGGGACGCGGTGGTCGAGTGGCAGCGCACTTGACTGTCGTACCGATGGTCACGGGTTCGAATCCGTGTGAAGGCAAGGGTCCCTGAGTCACCCCGCTCCGAATGGGTACCTAACACTACATGTAGTTAGGCGGCTGGGTAATGCGTGGAACCCACAAAGCCGTGGCCTGTGAATGCTGCATCACTTGCCAACAGATCATCTGTCATGGTCTGTGGACGCAACTATCTTCTGCATAGAAGGAGCGTCTGTATAGATAAGATAAGATAAATAAACCATGAACAAACAAATAACCTAAACAATTACAGAGCACTGTTGTAAGCTGTCAGAAATCACTTCAAGTAGGCTAGTAATAGGTAGCTAATCTGCAGTTATAAATACAATTTGGACATCTATTATTTGAATGATGCTACATTCAGAATACTTACAATCCAACATCTTTTTCTTAATAAATACTAAATATTGGAGTTTCATTTTTTATGAAAATATACAGAATAATGTTGAAAGGATATCCCATTATTATTTGAAGAGGATATCAGGACGGACAATTAATGATACCAAATATAATTACATGGGTAATTAAATAGTTTTGCAGATTACAAGATCACAGATAGCTTTGAGCTCCTTTAAAAATAGACCAAGGCTGTGTGAATACCAGCCAATGTTGTTTAGGTAAATTTTGTGTCAACTGGAAATTGATGTTATTTTGTGAAGGGATATATACTGGAAGTTCAGAGTTAACATATAGAATATATTCATGGATATATTCATGGCTTTCCAAATGATGTCAGGTTTGAGGTTAATGACACAAGAGGCAATATTAACTTAAAAATGAGGTGTATGGTCAATAATTGTTGGTTAAAAAGTTTTGGACATAGCAGGATGACAAGAATTGTAGAAATGAATAAAAGTTGGATTGATGAGGATATTTGAGGGAGTTGCTGAGATGATGATTTGACTGGTTGAGGCGATTTAGTTGTGCAGATTAGACAGTCAAGTCTAAGTAGGAGAAATATAAAGAGAGGACTTGAGAAGAACTAACAAATTGGAATCCATCTTTGTTATTTATGCCTCTGTCAACATATGAAACTTAAGTAAAAAATAAATATGTCAGAAAAAGCTTTTTGGGATTAATTTTTGTCTTTGTTAAAAACAACATTTTAAATGACAGAAATGAGTGGTCCAATACTGACCCCATTGTGTGACGATACTTTGTGATGAGCCAGTGCTGAAGGCCTTCATACAACACATACTGGAACATCTCTCTTGAAACTAATTGCATGACATTAAGTCATGAAGGTTATTTGTAGGATTGATGAGTAAATGAAATGTGATAGTGGTGGTAAGAAAGTGATTCAGCCAAAATAATTTTATGGAGATAAAAACATTTTTTTAAATGAGTTTATCAAGTAAATGTAATAAAACAGAAGACACATGCCAGATCATGCCTTCCAGTAGGTTAAACAGACTGATGCAGTTTTTGTTTAAAACTTAAAAAATAATATTATGTAATCATTGATAAAAACAGTTCATAAAATAAATCACATAATTTCCCTTAGCCAGATATTTTAATAGTTTAAAAAAAAAGTTTTAGTCAAAACATTTGGGCAAAAAATAAAGTTGCAGAACATTATATCAAAATCATTAAGTTAATTTTTAATGCACTAAATGTGGAGAAAATAATTTTTTTTAAGCATAATATTTTGAAATCCAATTTAAATATTTTAAAATGAACCTAGTACATCAATTGGTGAAGTTCAAAGAGTTAGTTCAAGTCTCAGGAGCAATAATTTATTTTGCTTTATTTGCCTATAACATCAGCAGTTTAGTATTTTTAAATAAAATTATTAAAAGATTATACTTGACACACCTAAATTAACATATGTACATGTAACCAGTTACTTCGAACAAATTTAATTAGCATAACTTAAAAAATTCACAAGAGCTCCAATGAGTAAAACATTTTTTTATCCAATGGGAGACTTAAGAAGAAGATTGACTATTAATAGATATGACATTATGTGTTTGGTCTGGTATAGAAACCTCTTGCAGATTGGATGCTGTCATTGAGCTTAGATTTCCAGACACTTCAGACAACTCGGTTGTGTTGCCAGACTTGTCGCCAAACACCGCCTGCGACTGTAACTGAAGGCGTGACAACAATTCCTGGTCAAACGTCTGGGCTTGCTGTAAGACATCAGAGATTTTCTTAGTCTCTTCACATCCCATGACTTCACGGCCCCTTTGTTTGATATCAGCCGCAGCCGTGCTTGAATCGGGTGTTGATGTATCGATCACCTCCTTTTGGTTAACATAATCACTGTAGCCTGTTATATTAAGGCTGGACGTTGCTCCATCACTTGTACCCGAAACCTCCCTCTGGCCAGATCTGACCTCTGTGGGGTTATCCCCCTTGTCCTGACCCCAGGGTTTGATGGGAGTTAGGTCCACGAGAGCAGGCATTTTGATGGATGACAAATCTTCTTCCTCTTCGATCAAATGATCAAAATTCTGCGGTGGCTTTTCACTGGGGTCCTCTGAAAAATCCAATGTTCGCTTGGCCCCCATTCTGGACACTAAAGGTTTGGGTTCTCCAGGAATGTCCCGGAACAGTCCTGTGGAGTCTTGGTCCTCTGATGTGCTAGAGATGTCCTGCTCATCAACATCCTCCGTGTCCTGAAGTCGTTGACCTGTGGCCAGGTTGAATGCTGACCTGTGAGGACCAGAAGTGGACACGGGAGGGAAGGTGTACGGGTCTCTCAGGACGTCAATTTTAACCCCGGGACCGAGTCGGTAGGACTGTAGGCCGGATGAAGTTATTATTGAAGATACATTCCTGGTGTTGACAATGGACGCCACTGGGATGACCGGCAGTTTCCTGGCAGGTGTCTTAGATGATGCTGACATAGGTGTGTCCACCTCTAGTATGGTGCTCAACTCGTGTGGGTGGCGGTCAGACAAGCCTGGACTGGGCAGCATGGAATCTGAGAGAGAATTAGACACGGACTCTATTGTGTGCTCCAGGGCAGACCGGTCAAGACTGGGTTTTGAAATGTTAGAAGACCTGCAAGCAATAGATTTTGAATCTGAAAATTGAATGGAATCATCAAACCTTGAGTAGTCCCTTGGCTGTGGTTCTGTGGGCTGAAATTGTGAGAAAGGCTTTTGCTGTATGAAATAAGGTTGTTGCAAAGTTGTATTCCCTAGAGGTCGGCCATCATATTTTTGATGGTGTGCATTGCCAGTTTGTTGTTTACTGTTGGAGGCTGACATCAGTAGAGAAGCCCAGGTTGGTTGCTGTGTGCCGCCGTAGCTCTGAGTGGCCACTGAGGCGGTGGAGGAATACATGGGCTCGGGTGCTTTGAAAGCGGAAGTAGGGACGCCATCTTCAGCAACACCTGATTTGATTTTATGATAAGAAATATCAGCCAGGTAAGAATCTGCTGATAGATTGCCAGGCGTGCTTAAACTCTGTCTGCCGCTGGTAAACTCGCTCTCCCTGCTGTCGTCAAGACATTCACTTGACCTAGATTTAATAGCTCTAAACCCTTTAGGGAATTCCCTTTCTTCACCTGGGACAGACGCCACATCCCAGCTAATCCGCAAGTCAGAGCCTCCTCTCGGCTGTGTATCCATCTTTGGTGTCATCCCTTCAAACTTCTCTTGAATTTGAGAGTTATCCTTGTAGCCAGTAGTGTTACTCTCCCCTGCCATGTCCTGTGTGGGCTGGGGCTTCACTGCCATCAGCTGTTTCTGCTGCAGTGCCAAGCGGCCAGCGTTGTACCTCTGTAATATGAGGTCCTTCTGCCTCTGTATCTCCACCAGCTGGGCCTGGATCTCCTGCTGCCTCTGTTGGAACTCTCTTTTGTTGGCCTCGGCTCTCTCAACTAGAGCTGTGGAGAAACTGTCAGAGCTTGGGGCTCGGTCTGTGTTGCCCATGGGCAGGACCGGACTTCCTCTTTCTTCTTCACTTGATGTCAGACGGGAGCTTTCACTTGCCCCTTGAGACTCCCTGGACACCGGAGTGTCATTCCAAGAAATACAACTGATGTTCGGGGATTCCCCTAAATCATGGAATGACAAAGATTTCCTTATCTTGTCCATTCTATTTTCTTCCATGGTAAAATTTTCCCTATTGCCAGATTTCTGGGGCTCTTTAAAACCAGCGCTTGACCCAAAGTGACCTGTCTCGGTGCCGAAATTAGAGAAATCTCTATGACTTTTACCCTCAGTGGGGTTAGACCTTCTCCAAGGTTCAGCTATGAAAGGTTTTATTGTCTGCCACTGTTTAGCCTGCACAACTTCACTGCCTGTTTCCTTGCCGCCTCCAGCATCAGCCCCTAGTTTTGATGTGACGTCCACTCTCTGTGTACTAAAGTTTTGATAAGATGATAACTTGAGCTCATTGCGTCGACGCTCTATGTCTGCCTGGACATCTGACAAAAGTTTCTTGCGTTGTGCGTGGGTCTCGAGCATCTTGCTCTGGTACTCTCTGACCCTCTTCATGGTGTCCTCATCCATTGAGGCCAATCTTTCCACCGCCCCCTGCGAGTAGTCTTTCAACTTCTGCGATACGTCCCAAGCCCCGACACTGGCATCACTCAAGTGACCCAGTGACCTATCTTTTGTATTATTGTAGTGGCCGCCCAGATGCCCTGCGACTCCATCAGTCTGGAGTAATCTGCCGACCCCATAATCCACTTTGCTTTGACTGGTCAGTGAACTCTGCTGGCCAACAAGTGGATGGCCAGCTATTGGTACAGTAAAAGGTGGTTGAAATCTGAGGTTAACCTCGTCCAGCAATGGCCTACTGGCCAAAGCCTCACTTCCCCCGAAGTTGACCTCCCTTCTGGTATGTACTCCAAGACTCGGGACGGAATGACCTGACCACAGTTGTGGGGCCTGATGTCCACAGACTTCATCTATTACATCTTTGTGTTTTGTTTCTTTAAGAATCCCTGAAAACTGTTTCAAGTTTTGACTTTTCCCTTCAAGATACATTTTGGAAGAGTAATCCCTTGGCTGGTTGAGTTTCTCTGACACTAGCTGGAACTCTTCGATGTCCACCTCCTGTAACGTTGACCCCTCGTCTTCATCAGCCAACTCCTCGGCAGTGATGAGGTGGCGGTGGAAACTTGCCTGGGCTAAGAACTGTTCTGACAGTTGCTTTTTCTGGCTTCTGAAATTGTTGAGATGGGGGCAACAAGTTAAAATACAGTTGACAAAGACAGGAATGACAAATTCATTTGTAAAATACTTTGAAACATCTTAGATGTTATTGAAGTTTCCTGTGTACAAGCAATTTTGTTTTTGAAAAGCTAGAAGACCTCTTAACTTTGTATAAACTAACTTGTTGAGAGTTGAACATGTTACATTGAAATAATTGTTTGGAGATGCAAAAATTATTGATGGAGAACATATTTTTAAATAACGAAAGTACCTTACTGCAAGCAAGGTAATTTAAATATATGAAGTATTCCTGTCGTGATTTTAAAATTATAAACCTTTGAATGAATTTGAACATAATATTAGCAGGACAAGCTTGGCTGGCAATTAATATTACTGCCATCAAAGAGTAGAACTGACTTATAACAAATCATAACACTTACTGCAGGACAAGCTTGGCTGGCAATTAATATTACTGCTATCAAAGAGTAGAACTGACTTATAACAAATCATAACACTTACTGCAGGACAAGCTTGGCTGGCAATTAATATTACTGCCACCAAAGAGTAGAACTGACTTATAACAAATCATAACACTTACTGCAGGACAAGCTTGGCTGGCAATTAATATTACTGCCATCAAAGAGTAGAACTGACTTATAACAAATCATAACACTTACTGCAGGACAAGCTTGGCTGGCAATTAATATTACTGCCACCAAAGAGTAGAACTGACTTATAACAAATCATAACACTTACTGCAGGACAAGCTTGGCTGGCAATTAATATTACTGCTATCAAAGAGTAGAACTGACTTATAACAAATCATAACACTTACTGCAGGACAAGCTTGGCTGGCAATTAATATTACTGCCACCAAAGAGTAGAACTGACTTATAACAAATCATAACACTTACTCTATCAACTCAATCCTCTTTCGTAAATCTTCAATCATTATATCTTTAAGGTCCACTTCTACAAGTTCATCCGTAGACATGACAGAATGATCTGTTGTTGACTTGGAGGCAAGCTTGTCTC
Source organism: Ampullaceana balthica (assembly GCA_944989445.1). Taxonomy (NCBI): domain Eukaryota; kingdom Metazoa; phylum Mollusca; class Gastropoda; family Lymnaeidae; genus Ampullaceana; species Ampullaceana balthica. The sequence goes on along the minus strand of CALYLW010000241.1, from coordinate 136,335 downwards.
CCTTTGAAGGGTCTGAGTGGTAGAGAAATAAATTAACAGTTTTACATAATTCAAATGTTTATAAACTTGCAATGCTATTTCTTTAAGGCCTTTTAATTTGAAAGTAAGTGCTACCCAAAAGAAGCATTAACCTTATCCAGTATAAAACTGACATTTCACCAAGAGCTACAGCAAACTTATCCAGTATAAAACTGACATTTCACCAAGAGCTACAGTAAACTTATCCAGTATAAAACTGACATTTCACCAAGAGCTACAGTAAACTTATCCAGTATAAAACTGACATTTCACCAAGAGCTACAGTAAAGTTATCCAGTATAAAACTGACATTTCACCAAGAGCTACAGTAAACTTATCCAGTATAAAACTGACATTTCACCAAGAGCTACAGTAAAAATTATGTCAGAAAAAAAATTTAAACCTTTAGTCATGGATATGGAGTCAAAGAGTGATGAAAATAATCTTTTTGTTTTATTAACATTGCATTACAGGTATTAAATGATGTAGAATTCCAAACACTTATACTCAGTGGTTCTTAACAATAAGTTTATCACCACCACCTCGATTCTTAGTGGTTCTTAAAGTTAACATTACCACCCCACCCACCATGGGTGGAATTTTTGGAGGATTTGGGAAATTAGACAAGGGCATGGTGGTATTAAAAATTTAAGAAATTTCTGTTTACACTGAAAAATAGGCCATTAGAGGATTCCACTTAAACTGTGTGAAGAAAATTGATCTTTCAAAACAATTCAGTTGATAATTATCAAGAAAACATTTTTAAATGATAATTTGAACACTTCTGGATATTTCCAATGTTCATTTGAGAGGCAATAATATACATTTATTCAATCAACCATAACAAACAGAGTCTTGTTTGAACAATGCCCAGATTCTCTTGATAAACATTACTTAAATCAATACATCTCAAAAATGACTTCTGCTCTGCCGTAAGGTCTGCCTCTTAAGTTCTGGGCATGCTGATTATTATTTCCTTTACCGTGTAAATCAATATGTTTGGATTCCTAGAATAACATCAAAATTACTATTTAATACCTATATATATCTTACAGTAACCATCTGCTTCTTTCTCTGCAATCAGTTTTTCTGCTTTATTTTCTCCCAGCATGCTGTCGTTTTCGTCTGCTTGAAAATCTGGTTTGCTAACATCAAGCACATCCGTAGGTTCACCCGCCTCCAGTCCAGTTTTGTCATCTTGACTTTCTTTTGTGGTGTCCCTTTGTTCCTTGATTCTATTCAAGAGATCTCGTAACACCGAGGCTATGGGGAGACAATTATTGACTCAAGTCACGAACCTTAAACTGTGGGTTGCAAACAGTCTCTGACATGAAAAGTTTATTTGCTATATTTGGACATGAACAATAACATTAGCTAAAACCTGCCATGTAAGTAAGCTCACAGTAAATGCCTGCTCAGTGAGTATTAAATAAAGTGCAGAAATCTCAGAGAAAATGATTTTCAGTGTTTATGGTTAATTGTTGTTCTTCAAAATTAAAAAAAAACAAAACAACCCAATAAAAAAAATATTTTAAAAAGTCAAAATATAATTTTCTCCAAACTGCAGTGTTGCAAATAATTCTCATCCCTAAATATAGTAAATAACTAAAAATTAGTATTTGGATGGTACATTGAAAAAAATAAATTAACTTACTCAATGTCTCCTTTAATGAAGATGTGTAACTCCATACTATTAAGTTAAGAAGACCATTGAAATTTAACTTAAAATAATGAGAGCATTAAGTTACCAGGTTTTTTCATCTGAGTAGGATTACTTGGGCGTGACACATTTGTGAGGTCACGGAGTGCTGGATTTATCCGGGACAGAGGAATGGAGATGTCCGGTGTGGCGTCCAGGTCAGGAAGGTAAGAATCTGTTGAGTCTCGAATGGTTGGGTGGTCGGAGACATCAGAGCCAGGCAGGTATTCAGCTGCATCCACTTCTGGTGTGGATAACAATAAATAAACTTGACTGAAGTACATTTACTGCAAGTCTTGTACATGTTGTGTACAGAAATTGTCCACCAAAGAAGATGGAATGAATATTTACAATTTCAACCACAATATTTTGTGTGTGTGTGTACTTAATAAAATAGAAGGAGAAGTAATCTTTTGGTAAATTTTTTTTAATTTAAAACAAACTTTTGATAGATTTGGCTATTGGACTTCACATTGTATACAATATAAAACTAAAACATCTGACAACTGTAAAAATAAACTATATAAACACCAGCTAGATGAACTCACTGCAATGTTGTACGTAAAGCTCATTAAATTTCCTCTCCATCTCAATCTGTTTCTCTTTTCTCTCTTCAAGACATTTCTCTGGTGGGACAAAGACTTGTTTCTGGTGAAAGTAAAATTATCCTTAAAGTCAAGTCAAGTAATAATCAATTCTTAGATAAAGAAAAGCCTCTCTTTCATTTCTTCATACAAAACAAATAAATAAAAAAATATGACACTGACATAAATCAAATATATATATATTTTTTTTACATCTGATCGACACTTAGAAAGTAACAAATACTCATTTCACTGAAATTTGTCAACAAGAAATAATGTGGGTAAAAAGCAACTAAAATAAATTATATTAAATGTTCTAATTTCTCACTCACAATTTCATTTAAAACATTAAAAAAGTTACTCTCACTTAAAAATCACTGTGACAGAACAACCTACAGCCATGAAGGCGTCATTGCAAACATCAAACCAAATCATGAGACAGAAAGTAGCTGCAACACATGTTGTTGTTACGATGTCGATAAAATGTTACAGACACACAAAAACCAATATCTACTCACAGGTAGGTCTGACACTATGGCTTGTCTTCGTCTCCTGTCTTTCTTCTGTAGCAGACTCAAATCTTTCATCATGTCCCCAAGATCCTGAAGTCAGAATAACCAGGTCAACGACGTGAAATGTTAAGTCAAACTCTCTCTCACACAAAAATAATTTGTTTACATAAATTTTAAAATCATTGATAAATTGAAAAATTCTGTCCAAAATTTTAAATCTTTAAGTCTCCAACTTTGATAATTAAAAAACAAACTTGTCCAATGAACTAAATAAATAACATTCATTTTTGGGGTCGAGCTCTACATTCTTAGTAGGGACCAACCGGGTAGACATTTTCTACCAGGCACCAAAGCCGAATAGTTAGATGTACTATTTGCCGGATCCGGGTACAAATCTGAGTACTAGGGTTGTTAAACGAAAATCGGAAATCCGAATTAATTTGGGTTTTGAAAACAATTAGTGATTGCTATATTTCGCAAAACCATAACCGCCTTGTATTTAGTTTTCACATTTTCTACCAATAAAATGTAATTTCAGGCATTCAATTTGGTTTATAAATTATTATAAACTGTATTTTTTATTCTTTACTTTACCACCGTCTACAGTCTACACTCTTCATGCAATGATGTTATGGTCAGAAGAATGGATTATTAATTTATTAAGATTTAAATCAATAAATTCATTATATATTACATGTAAATTTGGTTTCTCTTGTTAATATGTTACTTACTTACTTTGTAACTGTTAGTCGCTGCTAATTTTAGTTAATATATTTACTTTAATTTGAATTTATTTTATTATTTTATTCCATAGTTTAATTTTTTTTATATTAGGGCTGCGGAAATTATCGATTAATCTCTAGATTAATCGTTAAAAATTTTATCGATTAAAATAATTTTAATCGATAAAAATTCGATTAAAATTTAAGAAAATATTTATAATATTGAAAAAAAATTTTTTGTAATAAATAATAAATTATTAATAATTAATAATAATTTATATATATTTTTTTTACGTACAAACATCTCCCGCGTAATATTAAAATTAATTTTATTAATTTATGTTGACCGGCAGACGTCAATTATAAAATTTCTGACAGCCAGAGCCGTCTTTACACTATTTTGGGCCCCTGGGCAAAAAAATAGTGTTGGGCCCTTCCCCCGCAGGAATAAAAAATGAATATATATAAATAAACATATTCCCATGGGGCCCATATGCTCGTGGGCCCCGGGCAAATGCCCAACGGGCCTATGCGTTAAGACGGCCCTTCTGACAGCATCAAAGCAGTTAAATTTAAACATATAACTAGAAAGTTGAGCAAATATGTTGTTTTTAAGTTAACTGCAGATGGCAAAGTCGAAGATGGTAAAAACATTTTCTGTGTCCACTGCCATAAACAATTCTCTTTTAAAGGATCAAATACATCGCTGACGTACCACCTTCAGCACAAATCAAGTATCAAAACATTGTCCTGAAATTTAGTTCAAAATATTCTTAATTTTCAATGTCCTTGAGAAATGTTCAGTTTAATGATGTCATAAATTTCTATTTTAGGTTTTAATCGAAATTATCGATTAATTAATCGATAATTTTTCAAAAGTTAATGATTAAATTTAAATTAATCGATAACAGCCCTATTTTATAGTAAATATGGCGGCGTGGCGCTAGTCGCTAGACGTAAACACAAAATTGTCTGAGACAATTAGTTAAATTAAATTAAATTTATATCTTTATAACTTCAAATTATTGATTTATATAATTATGTTACATTTTTTATATTTTTAACAATTTGTAAGTATACTAATCTTGATATTTATCGAATTCCAAAATTGTATTTTTAAAGGTATTTTTATATATTTGATTTGTTTTTGTGGTTCAGAAAAACCCGATATCCGGCCGGGGCGAATGCCCAGAGCGGTTTCCGGTTGGTCCTTAATTTTTAGCACCCGGCTCAATTTATCACTGGCAAGCCTCATCAAGCAGGCATAGGTACTAGGGTTTCTCTATCCAAATCCCGGCAAGCATGAGGCACTCTATCAGTAGAATGAACTCAATAGTTTTATTCTTGTTAAGCTCTTTTCACACAGTTTAGGTTTCAGCTAAAATTGTAGACTTGTTATAATGATATTTTTAAAAGCCATTAAACATCATTTACAAAGTTCTTGTGTTAGCTAATCTTACATGCTTCAACATTTCTTTTTGCAGCGCCTCGTTACCACGGATACGGGCTCGTTCAATCTGTTCATGCCTTGAACGTTTTGTCTCAACCAAGTCCTGTCTCAGCTTCAAGTCTGCCTCTTCTGCTTGTGTCTTGGCATCATAGAGAAGCTAGAGAGAAAACAATGTAATGTAAAAAAAAAGGAATTTTATGTTAACTCTTTTTCTCCGGAATTATTTTCCTCATTCTGACGGAATTATATATTCTGGAAATTTGTCGCGGGCTACCATGCTAACTTAAAATGTTAATAACTTTTTTATTATTTAGCAGATAATGATATATTTGGTATTGAATTAAAGGCAAAAGAATGAAGTTTTCAGGCATCACAGACTCATGACTTTATTTTAATAAAATAATATGATTTTGTTTTAGTGAAAATAAAAATAAAATTAAAAAAACACCACATTTGTTTTACAAAACCTCTTTCAAAGTCACAAAAATTTAGATTTTTATCCAAAATGTAATAAAATGGTGTTTTATCTGAACTATATTCATATTTACACCAAACATAATTAATTTCACATTAAAAAAAACAAACAAATAAAAAATTAGAGCTCAATATCCATGGTCACCCACACAGGAAAATAATTGGAAAATTGAAATGTTTACAATGGAACTGGAAGCTATACTGTGTGTTGCAACTAGAAATTATTTAAATTCTATTTAAAATCGCACTTAATTTTAGTGAAAAAGTTTAGCAGCTTTCAAATTAGACTCTACATTGTCTATGTTATTATTTGTAGTAGAAATATTATCAGTTCATCAAGGCATTTGAGAGGGGGCAGGGCTTGTTGTTTATCACCAGATGACTTGTCAACTTCATTGTCAATTTCACTACAACTACTAGTACTAAGCGTATGATTCATCGGAAATTTAAAATTACCATGTAAATCATAATTAAAAAGAATACCTTTTTCTTGTTCATCATGGTAGTATTTAAAATAATATTAGATCGATTACCAGATGCATTGGTTGAATATCCACGTTTGTAAACAAACGTAAAAACGAAAATAAAAACAAGCCTTTCAAACGCTTCTTTTGTGGCGAAAATACATTCAAACAAAGAAATTCCGACTTTTTTATTCAAGGGAAATCATCCTAGATTACATTAAAACTAATTTTCGTTTAATAGTTAAGGAAAGAAACGAAACAATTCAGTTTTAATAAATCAACGCTGGCATCGTTGCTACGTCCAAAACGTCCTTTTAAAATCAACGATGGTAGCGTTGTTCCGGAGAAAAAGTGTTAATTCATATTTCAAGATGAAATCAATAAAAATAAATTTGTCAATAAAACATGGCTGACTTACCTTCTCTTCAGTCCCGGCTCGGATAACTTGATAGTCAGGAATGTGGTAGTGAGTAGTGGCAAAGGCCTTCATATCAGTCATTGGGATGGACTTCTCTATATAGTGGACAAACATAATGGTTAGGTGGGTTGTATTACTCTAGATCAGGGGTCTCCAAACTACGGCCCGCGGGACGGATGCAGCCCGCGAGGCCCTCTTATCCGGCCCCTATAGTTTCAACTCATTAACATAGTCCTGCTCTACTGACCATATTCCTATAGTTTCAATTCATTAACATAGTCCTGCTCTACTGACCATATTCCTATAGTTTCAACTCATTAACATAGTCCTGCTCTACTGACCATATTCCTATAGTTTCAACTCATTAACATAGTCCTGCTCTACTGACCATATTCCTATAGTTTCAACTCATTAACATAGTCCTGCTCTACTGACCATATTCCTATAGCTTCAATTCATTAACATAGTCCTGCTCTACTGACCATATTCCTATAGTTTCAACTCATTAAACAAAACATATCTTTAAACCTTAGTCACATTTCAGAATTCCGTAGTGGATACATTTCTTTCTATTCAGGATGTATTTTACTTACTCTTTATCCTTTCCAGCTCCACCGAAACATCAGGAGGAGGTGGTGGAAGGGAGGCTACTTGTGCAGCTCTTTCCTTTTCTACCTCAAGAGCTGCTTTCCTAAAGATTATATACGTTTATTCATGTCAATACACCAGGTAAATCCACCACATTACTGTATGGGACATGTAAGTAACAGAGCCCTCCACTCTAGGATAGGTCACTACAGCCACAGCAACAACTACAAACTTAGAAGGTAAATACATCCATTTTAGCAGACGGGAGGATGGCACACAAACCAGGGAAGGAGATATAGATAGACACCAAAGCATCTTTGGTTTAGAACATTTCTAACATCTCACTCATAAATAGATATCAAAGCATCTTTGGTTTAGAACATTTCTAACATCTCACTCATAAATAGATATCAAAGCATCTTTGGTTTAGAACATTTCTAACATCTCACTCATAAATACATATCAAAACATCTTTGGTTTACCACATTTCTAACATCTCACTCATAAATACATATCAAAACATCTTTGGTTTACCACATTTCTAACATCTCACTCATAAATAGATATCAAAGCATCTTTGGTTTACCACATTTCTAACATCTCACTCATAAATAGATATCAAAGCATCTTTGGTTTACATTTCTAACATCTCACTCATAAATACATATCAAAGCATCTTTGGTTGACCACATTTCTAACATCTCACTCATAAATAGATATCAAAGCATCTTTGGTTTACCACATTTCTAACATCTCACTCATAAATACATATCAAAACATCTTTGGTTTACCACATTTCTAACATCTCACTCATAAATAGATATCAAAACATCTTTGGTTTACCACATTTCTAACATCTCACTCATAAATAGATATCAAAGCATCTTTGGTTTACCATATTTCTAACATCTCACTCATAAATAGACATCAAAGCATCTTTGGTTTACCACATTTCTAACATCTCACTCATAAATAGATATCAAAGCATCTTTGGTTTACCATATTTCTAACATCTCACTCATAAATAGACATCAAAGCATCTTTGGTTTACCACATTTCTAACATCTCACTCATAAATAGACATCAAAGCATCTTTGGTTTACCACATTTCTAACATCTCACTCATAAATAGACATCAAAGCATCTTTGGTTTACCACATTTCTAACATCTCACTCATAAATAGATATCAAAGCATCTTTGGTTTACCATATTTCTAACATCTCACTCATAAATAGACATCAAAGCATCTTTGGTTTACCACATTTCTAACATCTCACTCATAAATAGACATCAAAGCATCTTTGGTTTACCACATTTCTAACATCTCACTCATAAATAGACATCAAAGCATCTTTGGTTTACCACATTTCTAACATCTCACTCATAAATAGACATCAAAGCATCTTTGGTTTACCACATTTCTAACATCTCATTCATAAATAGACATCAAAGCATCTTTGGTTTACCACATTTCTAACATCTCACTCATAAATAGACATCAAAGCATCTTTGGTTTACCACATTTCTAACATCTCACTCATAAATTGACATCAAAGCATCTTTGGTTTACCACATTTCTAACATCTCACTCATAAATTGACATCAAAGCATCTTTGGTTTACCACATTTCTAACATCTCACTCATAAATAGATATCAAAGCATCTTTGGTTTACCACATTTCTAACATCTCACTCATAAATAGATCTCAAAACATCTTTGGTTTAGAACATTTCTAACATCTCACTCATAAATAGATATCAAAGCATCTTTGGTTTACCACATTTCTAACATCTCACTCATAAATAGATATCAAAGCATCTTTGGTTTACCACATTTCTAACATCTCACTCATAAATAGATATCAAAGCATCTTTGGTTTACCACATTTCTAACATCTCACTCATAAATAGACATCAAAGCATCTTTGGTTTACCACATTTCTAACATCTCACTCATAAATAGATATCAAAGCATCTTTGGTTTACCACATTTCTAACATCTCACTCATAAATAGACATCAAAGCATCTTTATTTGACCACATTTCTAACATCTCACTCATAAATAGACATCAAAGCATCTTTGGTTTACCACATTTCTAACATCTCATTCATAAATAGATATCAAAGCATCTTTGGTTTACCACATTTCTAACATCTCACTCATAAATAGACATCAAAGCATCTTTGGTTTACCACATTTCTAACATCTCACTCATAAATAGATATCAAAGCATCTTTGGTTTACCACATTTCTAACATCTCACTCATAAATAGACATCAAAGCATCTTTATTTGACCACATTTTAAAAATCTCACTCATAAATAGACATCAAAGCATCTTTGGTTTACCACATTTCTAACATCTCACTCATAAATAGACATCAAAGCATCTTTGGTTTACCACATTTCTAACATCTCACTCATAAATAGATATCAAAGCATCTTTGGTTTACCACATTTCTAACATCTCACTCATAAATAGACATCAAAGCATCTTTGGTTTACCACATTTCTAACATCTCACTCATAAATAGACATCAAAGCATCTTTATTTGACCACATTTTAAAAATCTCACTCATAAATAGACATCAAAGCATCTTTGGTTTACCACATTTCTAACATCTCACTCATAAATAGACATCAAAGCATCTTTGGTTTACCACATTTCTAACATCTCACTCATAAATAGATATCAAAGCATCTTTGGTTTACCACATTTCTAACATCTCACTCATAAATAGACATCAAAGCATCTTTATTTGACCACATTTCTAACATCTCACTCATAAATAGACATCAAAGCATCTTTGGTTTACCACATTTCTAACATCTCACTCATAAATAGACATCAAAGCATCTTTGGTTTACCACATTTCTAACATCTCACTCATAAATAGACATCAAAGCATCTTTGGTTTACCACATTTCTAACATCTCACTCATAAATAGACATCAAAGCATCTTTGGTTTACCACATTTCTAACATCTCACTCATAAATAGACATCAAAGCATCTTTATTTGACCACATTTTAAAAATCTCACTCATAAATAGACATCAAAGCATCTTTGGTTTACCACATTTCTAACATCTCACTCATAAATAGACATCAAAGCATCTTTGGTTTACCACATTTCTAACATCTCACTCATAAATAGATATCAAAGCATCTTTGGTTTACCACATTTCTAACATCTCACTCATAAATAGACATCAAAGCATCTTTGGTTTACCACATTTCTAACATCTCACTCATAAATAGACATCAAAGCATCTTTGGTTTACCACATTTCTAACATCTCACTCATAAATAGATATCAAAGCATCTTTGGTTTACCACATTTCTAACATCTCACTCATAAATAGACATCAAAGCATCTTTATTTGACCACATTTCTAACATCTCACTCATAAATAGACATCAAAGCATCTTTGGTTTACCACATTTCTAACATCTCACTCATAAATAGACATCAAAGCATCTTTGGTTTACCACATTTCTAACATCTCACTCATAAATAGACATCAAAGCATCTTTATTTGACCACATTTTAAAAATCTCACTCACTCTTAAATTATTGACCAACATTGTTGGACATAGCTGAGTGGATACTATTTATAAACAATCAATAACAGAGGCGATTGGTCAATTTACCTTCTACTAAGGTTATTAGACAAAACATGCATTCAAAGAAATCACTTTATAAGAATCACAATTAATGTAAACTCCCCCCCCCCTTCTTCACTATCAAGGCGCACAGCATCACGTTAATTTTCACAGCTCCCCGAATAAATATTCTAATGCCCCATTTCCTTCTGGACCAGTGCTTCTCTCAAAGTGGTGGTCCACGGACCGGTGCCGGTCCGCAGATGTTCTCAAAAAAAGGACAGAAAAAATTGTCAATGCAGGGAAAATAGTGCACCGGTCCCTGGTGCAATGGAAAAAAATTCCTGCCAGTCTGCAATAATAAAAAGTTTGAGAAGCACTGTTCTAGACCACAGATTTATTACATAATGATAATAATAAATTGGTAATTTTTATAGCGCTGTTTCCCAGCAAGGAGCCGGGCTCACAGCGCCATACATGGAGATAATAACATACATATAATAATTTAAATATACATTCTCTACATAATAGCCACATAAATAACGGTACAATACACATAAGCAACGTTAATCATTAAAACAAAATGGTGTTTCTTTAATTTTGAAAATAAATTTTGAAAAGATGTGTCTTAAGTGCAGTCTTGAAGGAGTTGGTAAATGAAATACTCCGGATGTGCAATGGTAGAGAATTCCATTGTTTGGCTGCACAAACAGAGAATGACCTTTCGCCAAATGTTTTAGTTCGTGTCTTAGGAACATTATATTGAAGTTGTGACTGTATTCATAAAAATGGTAATCAGTACACACCAAACACAACGGCTATATTTTAAGTTAGTTAAGGGTACCTGGCTATGATGTGCTTGTTCTTTTTATATTCCTCCTCGTTATCTTCTCTTTTTTTCAGCTCCAGGGCTTGTCTGTACCTCTCATGGGCAGCTAACTCATCCTCTTTCAACTGATGTAACCTTTTAGCTCTGTCTACCCCATCTCCCTGATCAAATAGAATTTAAAAAGTCAATGAATATTTTATGCTAAGTAGAAACAGTGGCAAATATTGTTTATTTTTCCAACGATCATCTTTTTAAAATTTAGAAATCCAATATTTTTTATTTAATTTTATTTCTTAACTCTCAATCATGATTGAATATTTATTAATAAGCTTCCTATTGATAGAACTAAGTGATTTTAAAAAATAAAAGATTGAAAGTTGAAAAATAAATAAATTGTAACATTAACAATTCAACCAGTAAAATGTGAATGAAGCCGTTTAATGGAAACCACCCATGAGCAACAGTTTGTAATTATAATAAAATGTATTTTATTACATTTTGTAAGCAGCTAGCAGAGAATACATTACAACATTCTCTAATTTTGAAGAGCTTTACTACATTTGCAGCAAAATCCTGCTTATTACTTAAATTAAAAAAAACAATTATATATTTATTGTACTTTCATTAGTTTGAAAGGCTTAATGCCTTTTGGTGACTTTTATTTTGTACAGGTGCCCATTTGTGTCTGTTTCATACAGTATTATTGAATGGTTTTGCCATGGAGTTATACACTGTAAAAGAAGGCTTTATATAATGATTAGCAAAATCCCCGCGCTCCGCTGCGGAAGTTAGAATTTTAGTAAGCGTTGAAAACCTGTTTCACACCAATTCAAAACACCAATAGATTTCAGTCTGAATCATGATTGATATACTTGTTTGTCAATATTTGTCAAGGTCGTGTAAAATGTAATCAATATTAGGAGAGGCAGATATTTTTATAATTGCAACAGTAGTGTTAAATAAAGGGATACATTGAATATTGAGAACTGTTAAATGATAATTGAAGAAAAAATTTATATACCAGCTCTTAAAAATTGTGATTGTTGTAACAAAAAATTTAAACATGTTTGTTATGTAAAATTAATTATTTAAATGGAAGAATTAGAAGCAACTCTTTTCCCTAAGATTGTTGCTGTTCTAGTGGTCATCAATACAAACAAGAAGAAAACTAAAGTAACTTACATGCAAATGAGCTTCCCTGTGACCTTGGCCTATGGCTCGCAGAGTATTATCATACTTTTGTCCAAGTTTTCTGATTTGTTCCTCCTTTTCTGCTTCAAGCTGTTCCTAAATTTAGAGCAATAATTAGATAACAGTCATAATAGATATTTCTTTGGAGGTATTTTACATTTCAACAAATATCTTAGGGCTTACAGTATAGAGAATACCATCAGCGATGAAATTAAATTTTTTTTATATTCCTTATACTGTAACCAATAATGCAGTAAACTCAGTTTTATGGCATAAATTACATGGAAGTGAAAAAAAACCCCTAAGATACAATACCATACAAATGCATTTGTTGTTCAATTCAATTTTTTATTCCAAAATACATCACATAAAAATTGGTAAGTGTTTTAATACAATATTTTAATAGCATATTAAATACTGACCTTGATTTCAGCTGCCAGGTTATTGAGCAATTTGTCTTTGGCTCTGCGAACATCATTTCTAATTGTTGAGGCATTAATTTTAGCTTGCTCCCTCACCTAAAAATATTGGCAAGTATTATTATCATAACAATTTATTAGAATATATGTTAACTGAATGAAACTATTATCAAGCTTTTGAAAAGTTGACATGATTAATCATAGATTGCTAAATTGCTGGTAAATTTATCTTAAAAGATAACAAACTTAATGAATTGTAGTTTTTGAATTTTTATTAACTTTGAGAAGATAAATAATCCACTAATTGAATATTACTATTACTACTACATTTATTACATGCAGCCAGCATTTCAATAAGAAATTTCTGATTTCTAAAAACTGTTTTAATTATTTGTCGTTCTCAATCAGCAATGTTGCATAAAAGGTATGTACAGTTCTTTTGTCAGTAATTACAATAAAAATGTACTTAAAATTGGGAAGCTGGTGGTTCATCATTGGTCTCCATAAATGTAAGCAACATTATAATATATATTTCAGTAAAATTTTCACTAACATTTTCCTTACATCATTGGCCATTTATTTTTCAATCATAAAGTATTTCAAATTCTAAGAAAATATCACCTTATTGAAATATTATGCAGTTCTAAAATAGAGTGTGTGAAATTTTTTGTTATTCTTAAAATTCATCCAAAAAGAATGGATCAGCATTTAAAACTTATCTCATAGGTAATTTTATTTAAAACTGAGTTTCCCCAATGTTTCGTGACGGTAAACTTAAAATAGTTTACCTGTAAAATGCGCAATTTTCTTCTTCGTTCTCTCTCTTCTTTAACGATGTGTTCAATTTCATTGGGGCTCAGACGATATTTGGGTCCTCTCATCTTGAAAACCTTATGTCCACAGTACAAATTTTACGGATTAAAATTTAAAAAAATAAATAAATATATTTAAAAAAATATTGTTTACAAAGAGTCATATATTTTTAAAAAATCAGGTTAAATTTCCATTTCAATTTCACATTGAGTAGTTGAAAGGATGCGGTAAAAAGATTCAGGAGAACTGTAATTGAGAATATATAGTATGTCACTGCATCTTACACCATGAATTGCTGTGTGGTTAATAAAAGCCTCAATATGAAAGGTGTTATGGCAAAGTAACAGAAAACAACACAATATGGAAGACAAAAGTTAATTGTTAATTTCAGCCTTTTCTTGCAGGAAAAAGACAACGTTCTTTGAAATGTAGTTGATAATTTGGGAAAAAGTTCTGAGTACTTTTTTTCTTCTTTTCTTGTTAATTAACTAAATCTTTTGATTCCTGGTCAACAGAGGAAAAGACTTCACAGTTTTTCAGGATAGAAATTGGAAATAAAGACACAGTTTTTCTTTCTTGACATAGCCAGTAATCTCCACAACTTGAAACAGCAGCTCAGGGATGTGGTATAAAAATGTGTACAGATAGCAATTAGGCCTAGTTTATTTTTTTGTCTAATAATTGCATTTGATGATTGCATGTAAATGTCATGACATGACAGCTGAAAATGATGGTTAGAAGGAGAAAGAAACACTCTAAAAATATGTTGGGAAGAGCAAAACGTATTAATTAAGCCATTAAATTAATTATTGTTTTGTGGTTAATGTAGGCAGAGCATCTTCATTGTCTTTTGCTGTGACTGTTCCCAATTAGTTTGTTAGTCTAGTTCATCATTGTTATTAATGAGTAAGCAGATTATGATTAATAATATTAATAAATTTTAGACTGGTTTACAAATGATTAAGTTCATTTAGTTAGTGACTCAGAGTCTTAACATTCTCACTCTACTAATTGGAACTTTGAATAGTTACACTCATTTTAGGCTGGTTTAATTAAATACAAAAACTTATTTAATTAAGGGTAATCCTGCAGTTTTTACACGTATATTATTTCACAGCGAAATTTAACTTTCTCATGAGAACTTACGTTTTTAATTTATTAAATGCATCATTATATGTTGTATTTTAGCTACAGTCGAAACCGGTTAAGTCGACGGCGTTGGGGTATGAAAAATGGCATCGAGATATCCGATGCTCGAGTTAAAACGAAAACCAATATGGCGGCAAAATATTAAACATGCGCTTGAAATTTCTTTATATACGTGTTGTGCGTTAATTAGTGATGGGACGATTAATCAGAATCGTATCGGAATATACGAAATATCAATATAATGTTAAATTATGTGATATATTATATTATGCGAAATGGAATGTCCTTGCGAGTATGATTTATGTAAATGAATTAGTGACTCGGCTCTGACTGAGGCTCTCCCCCTCTAGTTCTAGTTCATTTGCTCGTTCGTCCTTGAACTTTATTATTTCATGCTATTTAATACTAATACTAATGATGTAATTATAATTAAAGTCATAATCTTAGTGTAAGTTTATTACTAATAAATACCAAGGCATTTATTTGTATAAGGACCAAGGAAAACAATCAATATTCAAATAAATATATAATTGTTAATAAATGACTACTATTACGCTAGGACTAGTGAGTCTAGTGTTTACCGTAGTTACGACTAGCGAACGACCGGTTACACTCATCTTTAAAAATGTTTAGGCTTATTTATTTAAATTTTAAGTCTTCGGAATTTAAATAATTTATTTAGCTGCAACTTCAATAAGCCCGTAATAGCTTTTTACCCCGGAGTTCGTTTTTGTTGTGTTGAGCGACGGTGACTTCAAATCGCTTTCTCTCTATTCCGGTATCTAAATAATATACACGTCATCACTATTAGTCTACTTCGCCTACGGCTAAGGAATGTAATTTTAATTTGCTTAGTTGTCGAGGCACTATACGAGCTTCATTGAACCACGGTCAAAGGTCACGGATTTTACTACAGTCGGTCCGCTCTAAGTGAACTCAAAGGGACGAGGGGGGGGGGCAAGTTACTGAGTTTTCCAGTTAGGGATAATGAGGGTGGTGGGGGGAGGCTAGAAGGCTTGACAGGTCTTTGATGTTTATATAAAAGGAAGCCTCTTGCTTTGACATACCAATACAAGACAGCGAGAAGAGACACCTTCCCTCCCCTCCCCCACTGTTATACATCTACAGTGGGTTGGGGGAAGGAAAATTTTCCTTTTTAAATTGAGTCAGAGCAGGCCTTGGTAAGTGTAGCTCAACCCCACCTAATCGTTGTGTGCTCGGCGAAATTCACTAATTCTGGCAAGTTGACGAGTGAAACATAATATGGTATTTAAATAAATTCCATCTTATTATGACTGTTTACTCCGTTTTATCAGGACTTAGTCGATATATTAGCTTATTACCCGGAGTTAATTTTTTGTTGTGTTACGGCAGAATACCAGAGCCAACACGCAAGCAAACATTACATCAAAATCAAAGCGTTTTCTTAATAATAATAATATTCTGGTCTATAAATATAAAAATACACGTCATCACTGTTTGTGAAGTTCGCTAGTGACCGATTTTTAAAAAAAAATGTATTCGCTTAGTTACCGAAGCAGAGTACCAGAAGTAACAGCGCTGAGCAAGCGGGCTGTGACGTCACCAGCAGACCCTGGTGAGGCAGAAAATTGGTCCCTTCCCTTGGTTATAAAAAATCATAGCTAACATTTTCAAAAGCTGGCGATTGGTCATGGGGATCGAGATAACCAACGTTAGGTGACCCCTTTTTGTGCTTGCGTTATGAGGTTTCGGCGACTTTAAAAAATCGAATTAAACTACGAGAAAATGCTAAGACAAAGAGAGAATTTGGCGGTTCCAATAACAAACGTCGACATAATGGGATGGGCGAGTTAACCGAGCTCGAGGTAAGTGGGTTCGACTGTATTACTGTGCTAATTTGAAAGTCTTATTAATTTCTAAGGCTTTTTTTTTGGCCCTTGAAGCTACATAATCGGAGGAGGACACATCCATTTTGTTTATCTAGCACCCTACTTGCCGGGTTGTCACAGTAGGATGCCAAATGAAATTTTCTCACTTAAAAACAAACAATATAAGAATCAAACATCTAGTAGCGAAATAAAAAATGAAATTGTCTTTAAAATGTTTATTTATCTTCTAAGAACATTAAAATAGATGAATAATACTTTTTAAAAACATCTTCAGTCAGTAAATTTATTTTAGTATGGGTCGTTCCAGGTACAAAAATATCTGGCAAGCAGGTAGCTAAATAAACAAAATGGATGTATCGTGACCAGATTATGTATTATATAGAGCCGAAAAATTGCCTGGGAAATTAATAAGACTTACACGATAAAATTAAATTTCGCTGTGAAATAACATACGTGTAAAATCTGCAGGATTACCGAACATTAAAATAGATTAATAATACTTTTAAAAAAACATCTTCAGTCAGTAAATTTATTTTAGCAAGGGTCGTTCCAGGTAAAAAATATCTGGCAAGCAGGGTGGTAGATAAACAAAATGGCTGTATCGTCACCAGATTAAGTATCAAAGTTAAAGAGTGCAAAAAAATGACTTAGAAATTAATAAGACTTACTAATTTAACTAATTAGCTATGTAATAGCTAAGATACAACATATAATAATTTTAATAGTAATGCATTTTTTCATTTAAATTTAATAAATTGAATTAAAAACGTAAGTTCTCACGAGAAAATTAAATTTGCTGTGAAATAATATATGAAATATATGTAGAAACTGCAGGATTACCTAATGCCTAATTAAGCCATTAAATTAATATTATTTTGTGGTTAACTTAGACATAATTATATCAACTTCATTGAATTAAATTGTCTTTCACTGTGTTAACCAGTGTAGTGACAGTATTGAGTAGTGTGAAGTAAATGTAAGTATTGTAAAGTAAATGAAAATGTAAGCTGGGTAGTCCGTAGCCGTAGCAATATTATAATTATAACGGATAATAACGCATACTGTCTTATTTTGCTCTCCTCCAAAAATAACAAGTTGTGGTCATAGCTTGCATATTCTGTACCTGTTAAGATTTTTTTCCAATCAAACAGCTACATCAATATTGATTGAAGTTAAATCCTGAATACACTGCAAATTTGACAATTTTTGTTTACAAACATGTCTAGACTGATTTTTTTGAACTCCTAACATATCGGCGGAAGTGCTAATAAACATTCGCAAAATTGACATTTTTAAAGAGTGATATTTAAATGAACTTTTATTTCCATAAAAAACAGTTTATAAATTATTCATTTCATAAAATTTCAAATTAAAATATAAAATAAAATTAAAATAAAGACAGATAGAAAGAGTAGCTGTTTTTCTTATTAAGTAATTAACCTATTAGTAATTAACTTATAAACTAATTTCATTTCATGTCAAATCATGGTGCTTGTGACTTAGTAACTAGGTACTTCGTTATGCGCATGTCTAAAATTTACGGAAAAACTGTCATGGCGAAATTGACTCGACTCTTACGGTTTATCGTTTTTTTGCGTTTTACGTCACATTTATTCAAATAAAACGTACTTCGTCATCGGTGACGTGTGCAACGGAAATTTTCGAACACGACGATATCCATTGTGAAGGGATTACTATTGTGTTTCAAGCAGGAATTTACTTCTTTGACAGGTATGTCAGAACAATATAATTTAAAAAATAACCTTTATGGCTACAAGTTTTATATTGAAACATAATGTAGGTTATATATTTTCCACTCAGAATAACTTTATTTCATCAAAAATGGACTTGACCCAAAAAAGTTTCAAAATTCCCCGTAATGTGGAATTTTAAATGTCCATTAAGTCCTTCAAAAATAAGACGGGTTGTCGGAAATGGCTTAAGACTTATTAATTTTATCCCTCTTACATAGTCATGCATATATATAATTAAATAATTAAATGAAAAGATTTAGTTAAAGTTATCACATGTAATATTTGAATATATTATAATGAAAACACACAAAATAATAATACTAAAACGTTAATAAAACATTAAAAATTATTCAATTTCAAAATTAATTAGCCTATTCTCCTACTACTATTACTTATTAGTATTACAGTATTAGTAATTAGTAGTATTACTCTATTACTATTAGTTTATAGTATGGTATAGTTATAGTCTATACATAATATTAATATACTATTAGGGGCCGTCCATAAATGACGTCACGCTCCTAGGGGGGGAGGGGGGTCACACTTTTGTGACGATGCGTGACGAGGGGGAGGGAGGGGGGTTGAAGAAATGTGACGTCACATCAAAAGGGTAACTTTAAATAAAACTTCCACTGAAATATTTGGTGGCTTACAATTTATTTAATGAATTTTTTTATATTTATTTTTTTTAAATCAGGGCTTCTCAATGTGCCGGTCGGTAGGCCATCAGATGCTGGTTGGCGTAAGCTATCAAGAGACGAAAATGAAATCTAATTATAATCCTTAAGTTTGAGAACTCACAAGATAACGAATAAAATTGTTACACTGTGTCGTTTGATGTTGACATCAAAGCATTTGTGATGTAACCGCAGCTCCGTCGGCGAACTTTTTTGCCCGTTATCCCAAATAATACAAGTTTATGTGTGCGTTACCCCCCCCCCACCCCCAGACTCTAGGTACTGCTCACATGACTCGGGGATATGGGGGATCGTTGTTAGCCAAAAAAATGCAATCGGTGAGTTTTACAAGCATGACAAGTGTCTAAAAATGATCAGAATAGGATTATGTGTAGATATTTTAAGTCAAAACGTCACGGAATATCCTTTTTCTTAAAAAAAATGGGGGGGGGGTGGAATCTATTTGATAGAATTATAAACGTTTTAAGTTTGATATAATTGTTCGGTTGGTTTTTGGTCAAACACCCCTGGCCATTCTAGATATAATGATAAATGAGCCCATTTTAAAGTTGTCAAGTATTCATTAACTTTATTTAATGCATCAAATTCTTGACATTGCAATTCGAGATGAGCACAAAACAACTTTTCTTCTTAGCTCAGTTTTGAAGGCATTAATTTTAAATATCACAGAAAGGATACTTGATACAGTCAAGTCACGTGGATTAAGATTATTGTCACTCGTGTCAATATAAATGAAAGTAGGGTGGATTTAGGTGTCTTCCTATAGTACGTAGGTAAGAAATCTACATAGTTGTCATATTTTTAAAAAAATGCATTTTCTGGAAGGAACCGGTTCAATAATGGGCATATGTTCCAAGCGTTCACGTACACATGACGTATTTTAATATATGTAGTGGATTGTAGTGGATGTTATGTGTCCCAAATGAGTCTGCATTACCCCCAAGAATTCCTTTTTGACCCCAGATGAGTTTATTTACCCCTGTTCGCCGACCTCTTTCTTACGGGATGCCCGTCAGTCAATTGAGGGATTTTAAAAAAAATACATTTTAAAAATATTATTTTAAAATATTTTTTTTCTAAACAAAGACGTTAACCGTGATGATTAATAGTCAATGTTTAATTTGTATTCATTAAAATAAAATATAATCTAAGGATGTTAACACAGTTCGTTTTTTGAAGGCCGGTTAAACGTTTTGAAAAAAATGCTTCACGCGGGTTACGATATTACAATGTAGATCTTCACTAAATAAATAATAAATACTTAAATGACAATAAAAGTGATTTGAAACATACTTATTTTCAAATAGAAAATAAGGTTGTGTTTTTTTTTGAAAGGGGGGGTGGGGGGGTCAAAGCTTTGTGACGTATTTTTAGAGGGGGGGGGTCTAACTTTTTGTGACGACGCGTGACGAGGGGGAGGGAGGGGGTCAAAAATCGGCCAAAATCGTGACGTCATTTATGGACGACCCCTTACATAATTATAATATTATAACTAATTTTACTATCACAAAGTATTACTGCAAGTACAAGTATTCTTATATATATATATTATATATATAGAGAGAGATAGACTTCTTATGGCTATGGCATTTTTCTTTCCTTTTCATATAAAATTTTCAAAGATACCAACGAAGTCAAAGACAACATCTTAGAATTAGAATCTTAGAGTCTTTAGTGTGACCAAGGTAAGAATGTCTGCTAATGATGAATATAAGAATTTTTTGGAAAGTTTTGCCCTAGATGCCGACAGCAAGCAGATTCGAAATGGATATGCTATCTATCTGTGTACCAAAGGAGCCACACGGAAGGCTGGCTTGAACTATGCAGCATCTGCTCTTGGAAAGTGCTTGATGCAGGATAGCAGATACACAACTAACAAGTCTTACAGGCTTTCTCAACTTTCTGTTTATTCCAATCTGAAAATTTTGGAAAACAAGATCTTCAACTTAAAAAAGAAAATTAAGGTAAATTGGAGTAATAATAAAATTCAAACTTTATTATTACAGCCTTTTAATGTAGCATGGATGGAGAAGATCAAGCCATTGCCTTGTACTAGTACAAGCACATATAATGAGAGTATTTTTCCACAGGAAGGAACACAAGATGTATCACTTTCTCAGGTAACCCAACAGTCAGATGCTCCACTACCGGTAAAAAAGTTGCGCACTGATTGCACTCAATGCAACTTGATAAGACAAAGGTATATGACAAAGTGTAAGACCTTAGAGGACAAGGTTAGGAGATTGAAATCACATTCTAAGTTTCTTAGTAAGTCTTCACAGGTAAAAGTCTTGACGCAGACCATCAAGCGAAAGACAGCAAGGGTGGAGACACTCAAGAGGGAGAAGACTATGCTGAAGAAAAAGGTACTTACCTAAGTGATTAATATTGTAAATAATAGTATGAATTAATTAAAATGAAATTTTTCTCCCTCCAACACAGAACATAACAGTTATTCTCATAAAATTAACAGGTATTGCTCCTAGAGCGACAACTTGGGGTATCAACATCCAAGATGGAGAAGCGCAGCCTTTTGAGCCGTAGGAACTATGTGCTCCAGAAGAGAGTTGACAGAATGCATCAGGAGGTTTTGGATATGAAGGCGACGTTGAAGGCTACGGTAGAGGAGAGAAGCACCTAGAAGCGATAGGTTTTGTTTCATCACTATATAATATATAATTTATAGAGAATTTAAAAAAAAAGAAATGTCAGCGGAATTAAACAAAAATGTTTAAGTCGCTGTCAAAGGCAAAAGTAGAGGATCACAAATGACAGTAGAATTGAGCAGAAGAATGATAACGATGTGGTCTAGAGTCGAGTCTAGTCTCATAGACTTATCAACATTTAAAATTGTAATTGAAATTGTAATAAAAATGCAAGACTTAACAAAACATAACCTTATAAACCATGGATAAAGCACGGGACTTTATAATCCTGTGTATAGTAGGAGCGTCTCTTATACTTATAGACAGTGCTTTTTTCTAGCGACAAATGTTTGGGAACTCATTTCACATCTGTTTTTTAACTTATGTCAGAAAATACTATAATAGTCTATAATTGAATTTTCCACTGAACACAAATTTTATTGTACGGATATTTAAAGAAATAAACGTTTTTATAAGAAAATGAGAGACTCAAAGAGTTTATTTATAATAAAAACCGACCTGACTATATAGTTTATGTGGAAAAATGTATTCTACTGTATTATAATACTGGTACCGTATTAGGCTTTAAAACAACTTCCAGAGTTTTCTCATGTTTTCATCTAAAAAATCATCTGGCCAAAAAAGGTATGGGAACTCAGTTCCCATGAGTTCCCACTGAAAAAAAGCACTGCTTATAGATACGATAAGTGTATCAAACTCAAGACAAAACAAAAATAAATAAATAAATTTGCTATTTTATAAGACACTCCAGATTATAAGACGCACCCAGATATAAATTTAAAGGATGAAAATCAATAAATTAAACAACCCCGTAAAAACAAAGTTTTTGACCATAAATCCCTTATATATGAGACATAACTAAAAGTATTGATTAAGTTCAATATGATATGCATCTCACGACAAACATTTACAGACTGAAACTGGCTGAACTCCCCTGGCTTTAAAACCCGAGGGGGGGGGGAGGGGGTGTGGAAGAAAAAGTGCATCTTAAACGGCGCAACATACGGTAAATAAAAAAACGCAGCTGGAAAGGATGGAAATGAAAGTAAAAGGAAGATGTACTTTTAACTCCAATTAATCACCTAAAATGTCACCATTTTCTTTTTGTGTTGTCATTCTGAATTACCTTATGCCTTCTCTCTTACTCTTACATACGCCCAAGAAGCCATTTGTCAGTGAATATCAGTTCAATAATATAGGGACAATCTTCCAGGAATTTCCTTGCATGCATTCGCTAACAGTGATTTCAATTTATTACCACATAAAAGTTGCATATTCTAAAGGTGCCTCAAAATCCATTTAATAACCTTTCCTTATGTAAATTTATAATAAATATTCATTTTTTACACACACACACACACACATCACCCTCTTAACTTTTCTTAGAAATTTAACCAAAAAAAACTTGACTTGGAGGAAAAAAATAATTATTAATAAAATTCAAACTTGTAATAATAATAAGAGGCATATGTATTTTGTTGTATGAGTATTATTCTATGTTATTTACCACCATGGATTAGTTGTTACGCAGCTATTTTTATTTGGGTAAAAAAATAGAGACTAACATATATTCTGTTGTTTAAGTCAGTGGCAAATAGAAAAAGCGTTAGCATTAAAGCTGCCTTTGTTTTAAGTATGCAAGATATAGAGTCAAGACTGGTAACAAAATTGCTAATACGTAATAACTAGTAAAATAAAACAAATGTCACAGCAAGTTAACAATGCTTGGCATGAAAAATAAAAACAAAGGCACATCATATTCTTCCAGCTCTGCCCCTTGACACTCATCACCCAGGGAGCACCATTGTCAATCTGCCACTTCAGAAAATACAAACTGTGCTGATATAACCACTAAATAATATAATTATAAACCAAGAGTTCTATGATTATAACAATTTTTATTTGTTAAATACTTTTTAATGTACAGGCAATTCATGTTTCAAAAATATTACATACATGCATTGCAATATAAATAACTGTATTTCAGTTTGGTAATATTTGAACAACCTAATCATGGCAACAATGCTGTAATAAAAATAAAATAATTTAAAAAAAAATTCAATGAAATATAACCGTAAAACACTTATTTAAAGCAATACAATTACTTCATTAAAAGATTTATCAAAATAGAAGCCTTATTAAAATTTTGCAGATTGCAACATACTGTATTTTATATATGATACCTCTCAAAAATAAAATTTTGGCATGAGCAATTCATATTTGATTGAAAAACATTATGTCAACATTATGTATAGCAGTTTAGTAGAATTAAAAAAAAATTAAATTGATAAAATTATCTTGATTGATCTCAATAAGAATTTACTTGGAACAAAATGCTGAAAAATAGTTTTAAAAAAGAAACAAAACATGTGTCAAGATAAGCTTTATTTTTAATAATACTTCCTTAATCAGCAATCCTTTCATAATTTGTATTAAGAAAATGAATAACTCTATTTTTCTAATGTGAACATGTCAGAGAAAACTGAGCATTTTGTTAGAAAAACTCTTGACTTGTTTGTAAAAAAAAAGTAAAGTTCCCCTGTCAGACCATGCTGGCCTATGTGTCAGTTGAAGCAGCGTTCACAAGTTTTTATAGCCACGGCATATGAGGGGATTGTGAGGCTAGCACGATGCCCAGCCACCTTCCCCAACTGATGTCGGATACCCACTAGGAGCTGGGTGGACTCAGGGACGCCCTTGGCCATGAGAACAAGACCTAGCTTTCACCAAGACTTGAACCCGTGACTCTCGGTACGCCAGCCAAGCGCGCTTCCGCTTGACCACTGCGCCCCTTGACTTGTTTGTATCTGACAATATTTTCATTGATCCAAATGTTTCTTAGCTGTCTCAGTCTTTTCTCTTTAGTTTTTGCATAAATAGCTAACCCTTTTGTGTTCAAATATTTTCAACACTAGAAATATTTACAGAAAAGTTATTACTCAAATAGCTTTACAGCAAAGGATGAACTTTCAAGATTTAAAATTAAAACATTTTTGCTAATGAAAAATATGTATACTTAAGATCAACATAAATTTATGCCATATGAGATATTCAAAATTTGCCCTTATTTATATTACAAAAGATCTATAAAATTTCTTTTGCGTTCTCGTCAAAGTCATTTCAATTTTAAAAAAGGTTAATATAAATTCACTTTAAGGCTAATGGCAAATTTATGATCCCCATTTCCTTTTTAGTTTTGAATTAAAGTATCTCTTCACAAAGACAGAATAAAAAACTGAGAATCCATAGTAAAGCAAAACCCTAAAACCTAAAAAATTTGAGAAGGCTTCACAAAAAATTAGGGAAAGACTTTAAAATATTTATAATTATAAGAATAAACAAAGATTAGTTTTATCTAAAATTGCTACACACCAAATAAAAGGATGTGAGAAGAAAAATTGACGACCAGCAGCCTGAATGAATATTTAAAATCTGAAATACAAATAAAACTGTAACATATCAAGTTATAAAAGAATAAATTAAATAAGACATTGAAATGTGGAAGCTATTTTCATAAACTTGTTTGTGACTAGTCAGAAAAATAAAAAAAAATGTCATAGTTTCATCATCAATATTTGAAAAAAACAAACTTATCAGATCATTTGGATGCTAAATTAAAATTTAGTAACAAGTTTTCAGCAAATGGTCAGGCCAAGAAGATGAAACGATGGTAAAAAAGATCAAATCAGATAGGGAAACATGGAAATTGTGGAGTGAATTTAAAAGTGTCATGAAATTATATTTTATGTTTTGCATAGTCTCTGAGCAAATGACAAATTCAAAACTACAGATGTAAAGCATTTAAATGTGGAAATTTGTTTTTAGTGTCAACAATTGTATCCAAAAAGTGAATGGTACTTTGTAAAAAAAAAGTTGGAAAATATAATTTTCTTTTAGCTGTCCTGACACTTAGAGATTTTTTTCAAATGTCAATTTTAAAATGTAATACAAAATATGAAAATAAAACTAAAGCTATAGGCATAGGTTTAATTCACAAATAGAGGTATTTAATTTTTGGCATTAGCTAGGAAACAATAAATTATTACCAAAAGATTCCATGTTGTGCTAAAATAAAATTCATTCAAATTTCTGTTTGTAGACACTTCTAATTATTTTAATAATTTTTTAAAATTTGAAATGTAACATGTACATTGAAAACCATGCCATGAATAATGTTTAGAATATTTCCTTAATCTTTTATTTTGGAAACCTTATAAGAGTCAATAAAAATCAAATGTTAAGTGTTACTGGTGTATTTATAAAATTAAAATTATTGTTAGATAGCTCCAATAAAGCACTTTCCAAAATGAAGATAATATTTTGATTTTATTTAAAAATATACTTAAGTTTGTCTAACAATTTAGATGGAAAGTAACAACCTTTTCTTTAACTTTAATGGGAAAAATATTTAGCTGTGTCACTTTTCATTACAGACATAATGACATGACCCATATTTTATTGTTAAAAATAAATTGAAATATTGCTACTAAAGTCATAAAAATATTTGTTATCATGTAACATTTAATATTATATTTTAGTTATTTATATCACACGCTGCCTCTTATTTACAATGTAACATGAACTGTGACACATGGTGGTTGTGTATTAACAATGATATTATTCTCTTTACACAGTAGTAATGCTAGTAATTATTTGTCAGTGCAAAATAAATTATTTGCATATGCCCTTAACCATTGACGTAAAATTGCATTTTTTTATCAGAAAAATGCTTTAAACTTACACTTTAGTCACGAAATATCGCTGTACTGTTACTCCAGATATACATCAGAAAGTTTGCTCTATGCATATAACCCAATAGCAGCTACCAACACAACAACAGCACTAATGGCTAATACTAATAACTTTGCATCCCTTTGACCCCTTTCTTGGAATTTTCGCCTGTAATACATTACATCATTTGTCCAAGTCTTCCTGAAACAAGAAAATATTCTGTTTGAATGGCTATTGATTATAAAAAAAAATTTGTCTATAAACTTCATTGCACATAATTATTTATTGCTATGCATACTATATCAACAGGCATCATACTTTTTTAGGTGACAAATCGTGATCACACAACATTCTAGAATTCCAGTTATCTTATTATCAAAATATGACTTTGGTCCTTATTTTTATATATTTTTTTACATGTAATATTAAAAGGGACGTCTTAAGTAAAAAAATTTGCAGGTTGATTCTCTTGTTTCTTAAAGGAATGATTAAATTGCTATTAAAGGCTCACCGTTTCTCCACTAACTTGATTTTATGTCCACGAGTGAGATCATGAAAGTAGGAGTCCAGTATTCTATCATCTTCCATTTTGATCTCTTCCTCACTTTCATCCCTACCAATAACCAAGTAGAGATCTATATATTCAGGAGCTTTTTCTTTCATTACAGATGTAGGGAGTAGTTGCTTCATCTGAAATTCAAAATCATTAAAAGCTTTAAATAATTCCATAGAATAGTGTTTTTTATTTTAAAAATATTTTTTAGCATTTAAGACGTTCCTTCTTTGCAGCAGATTCTTGCATCCTATGTACTTATAAGAATACAGTGACACCGCATTTGAATGCCACTTCTATGAGGGGATAGTGTGGCACAATTCCAAGCCGCTTCTGTTTTCCTTACTCATAATGTAAGTCCCATAACCGATGGTCTTAGGGGGTCCCTTAAGTTTCTATTAGAGCTTACTAGGGGCTTGATATACCTGGTGGGTGCCCCCAATTCCCTTCCAGGTCAGTGGAGGACTTTCTTAGCGTTAGTCATTTTTCAATCTTATTGTGGCTTTGCGTGGTTTCGATCCCACGCCCCTCATTTTATGAGGCGAGCGCACTATTGACTTCACTATCCAGCCGCCGCTAGTGTCAGGTATTCACTCAGAGCTGGGTGGACTCTGGGACACCCTTAGCCATGGGAACATATTCCTGCCTTCATGGAGATTTAAAGCCATGATTCTTGGTATGTCAGCCAAATATCTTATCTGTTACAGACGCTCCTTCTATACATAAGATTATTGCATCCTACGCTTATCTATGGTTTGTGTCTAGTCCTGCATTCTTATTAGAGTTTTAAATGTTGATAAAGTGTTGGCTTTCCTGGTTTCTTCAGGCAACCCATATCACGCCCGAATTCTGGACGGGAAAAACGAGAACTTGTATGTGTTTGTTCTTGCATACGGAATAAGAAAGGTGTTTTTATCCTTATGTCTATCTGAGGGTGGTATTAAGTTATCATGTATTGTATTTCTAAATTAGAATTAATTGCTTTATGTATGATTACTACTTTACTCTTGGTTCTTCTATCCTCTAGTGTTTCAAGGTTTAATGATTTAACTAATGGTGTTATTCTTGTCAGTTTTGAATATTCCCCAGTAATGAATCTGGCAGCTCATTTTTTAATTTGTTCTAGTTTATCATTGTTTTCTTTGGTGGATGGGTCCCATATAGAAGATGCATATTCTAGTAGAGGTCTTACCAAAGTGAGGTAGCATTTTAGTTTTATATTTTTAATACATCTGTAAAAAAATTATTTTTTTTATAAAGCCTAAGCTTTTGTTTGATTTTTTAAGAACTTCATTAGTATTTTGCATCTTTAGTTTGGGTCAGTTCTTTTCCATGAACGAAATATGATGAATTTATTTGTTTCTTTTTCTTTGTTACTCTTAACAGTTGATACTTTTCTGGATGGAAAGACATACTCCAGTTAGTTTCCCATTTTATAAATTCATCTAATTTGCTATCTTGTTCTGATTTAATTGTTCTGCAGATTATACAATCATCAGCAAATAACCTAAATGTGCATGTCATTATCAATAGACCTCTGTGGTCAGATATAGTTAATCTAGTAGGTCATTGTAGAAAAATTCCTACAAATCAGGTAACTTTGTGTGCTAAGGAAGGCACAATAAATTAAGTACGCTATTTCAGCTTAATAAACACATGGAATACCCTGCCTTAAGTCTAAAAATAACATATGAATTTAGCCTCTTAAAGAAAACTGGGATAAACAGAATTGGACTGAAATATTGCATTGATGATTTAATTTGTCATTTTGATGAAATCCACTTTTTGGCGACGAAGGAAAAATTAAAATCATATAATATAATGTTTCTTTATTTCTGAGTTGCTCTACAAAACCATAAATATAAATTCAGTTATTTGCAAAAGCCTATAAGTTATAATATATTCTTGTTGTTTCTAAAAAAAAATCATTATTGTAAGTTTAACTTAACCTGAATAACTGCTTCTACTTAAGTTAATATGCTGTTTGACAATAAAGAAAATATTGTCCCCTATTTTCTCTCAATTTAAGCATCTCCTAATTTAATATATATTTTTCAGAGGTTTATCGTAAGATTATAATACATGTAACTCTATATTATAGAAGTAATAATTTTAAACTCCTGCTATTTATAATATAAATAGCAGGAGTTTAAAATTAGAAGTTAGTAGGATGGTTTTTATGTTTAACATTTATAATAATTTACTTATTGAAAACATCTACTCTGTTTATACTTGTTATTAAAAAAAAAGGGTGAGATTCATTTCACTTCCTTCAATCAATATACTTAAAATAATAAAAAAATCATACTAAAGCAAAATAATAATAACATTTTTTAAATATAATTTTTGTAAAGCAAGTCTGAATTTTATATCAATATTGATGACAGCTCAAAGTCTCTGACATGTGTGCTAGCTCATCATTCAGTTATGGTGTTTATTGAGAGGAAAAATAAATCCGTGCATGAATCAAAATAAATACTGACCTGGAAACCTTTGTAGTCAAACAAAGCTTTCAATGGATATCAGGAAATGAAAGAGGAGATAAGCTAGCTATAAAGGTTTTCAAATAATTGAAGTGCAATTGTTGTTTTGTGCTCCTCTCCATTGGCAAGAAATTGATGTATTCAATAAAAGCTAACGAATACTTTTATAAGGTTAATTTAAAATTGGAAGACTATATTGTTGTGTCTTTTGTTGGAGCTCCATCAATGTTGGGTCCTGTACGTTGTGTTTCCGCTTTCGCAGGAGAGATGAATCCCAAAATTGAAATTAACCACTGTATGATCAATCTTCAAGCTCTGCTTGTGAAACATTTCGAATGTGAACTGGAGGTCATCATGCATGATATTATCCAGATTGTAAATTTAATTAAATGACACGCACTTCAAACGCTACTGTTTTGTGATTTATGTAATGATGGTGAGGCCGAATATATAGAGCCTACAGACCTACTTTATCACACAGAGGTACGGTGGCTTTCACATGGCAATGTTCTGAACAGAGTGTAGGTTCTGCATGCGGAACTTCAAACATTTCTGTCTGGTCAAAAGCATGCTCTAGCAGAGAAGTTTACAAGCTATTATTGAGTTGCCCATCTCCCATACTTAACTGATATTTTTGAGCACGTGAATGCGTTGAAAAAAGAATTGCAGGGAAAATATATCAGTATAATCTCAGCCAGAGAAAAGATTGCAGCATTTAGATTAAAGGTTTAATATTTGAAACAAATTAGTTGCGTTTTCAAAGTTGGCCTTGTACCTGGAAGATTGGGGAAATATAACTTTTGACCTCATGAAATATATAGTTATTAGACATCTTACCAAGCTCAAAGAGCGGTTCACTGTTTACTTTCCAGTTATTGATTCACACAATGTCACTTGGATTGTATCCCTTTTGATGTGACATTACGGATGTACCAGTACCAGATGAGCCTCAAGAGTTGGCAGAGGCACTTCTTGAACTTCAATCTACTAATAAGGTACATATTGAATTTGCAAACAAAGCAGATCTGACACTAACACATTTTGGATTTCAAATGCTGCAAATGCTTTCAGCATTGTACATGAGGAGGCCATCAAAACGTTGTTGCCTTTGGAAATTACGTACTTTTCTCAACAAGGATTTTCCACTCTAGCATACAAAACAAAGCTGCAAAATCGATTGGACCCTGAAGATAGCATCAAACTTGTCAGAAATCAAAGGCCCAAATTTCGATGTAATTGTCTAAAAAATGTAGCAACATCTTTTTTCACAGAACTAAACAGTAAAGAGATTTAAAGAAGAAATTTATGTGTTTTATAATAATAATTGATGATTTTATTTTAAATTAAATATATAATTTCAGTTAGTTTTTAAAGTAACTTTGTGTTTATCCGACTTAATTGCATTATGTCAGATTTATCATTATAATAGAATTGTCAGTGTCGTTAGGCGTATAACCGTTATAACCATTATATTTGACTGTTAACTTTTATAATTGTATCAAATAAATTCCCCCTGAAATATGGATCCTTGGTGTTGTTTTCATTTAAAGTATATACTCATAATCCTTTTCAGATTCATTTTTTGACACTTGTCAGTCTTCTAAAATTCACCGGATTCATTTTCGGCTGGTGTTTAGCCCCAAACCCTTGGGGAGGGGGGTGTTAAAACGCTCACCCAAACCCTTAGTCGTGTGGGCAGGACTTGCGCCTTCTGGGTTAAAATTAACGTCACCATAAACTTTTATATTTTGGGGTAACGGACAAAAACGTCCATTGACCCCTGGACTAGACCAACCAGCATCCTAAATATCAACAAAGAGCAGCTGCAGAGAGTGTTAGAAGCCATAGAAATTAAAAATGACTGAATTTAAAAAAAAATTTTCAATTAAGTTTTTATGTACACTATGTATTGTGTTTCTTTATGACTAATGTTCCTGCAAGCCATTCTAAGATACATTTTTAGAAGAAACAGCTGAGTAAATATCGTATATGAGATCATTAAAAAATCACGAATACCTTAAAAACAGTTATCCCAAGATCTTCTTTATTGATGGGAATATCATGATTATTTTTGTCCAGGTCTTGGATATTTATTTTTATGACTTCATTTGCAAACACTGCTTCTGTGAAATAAAATGATATATTTTATTATATTAAATAATATAGTCATCAGAAGAGCACTTAAAATGTTGAAGATATATTCAACATATAAAATAATATTAAATATTGTATATTAACAATTACCAGGGTGTATGTCAAAATAAATAAACACTAGCATTTGATTCTTCATGATTTAAATATTAATATTTCAATTAAATGTTACCAAATATTCCCTCTGCTTTTGTCATTTTAGGTCCACTTAAATTTGGCTCTTCCTCTTGGGAGAAAACCTATAAATAGTAGTCATAAAATTAAAAAATATTTAGAAGATAATTGGCCTGAGATTAAGTTATGTGGAATATGTTTTAATCCACTTTCAAAGTAAATGCAGTTGTAGAAAATAAAATATCTAAAATAGGCTAATGATAATGATTAAGTAAAGGGGATAAAATAATATTCAGATACATTGTAGTGATAGCAGGCTTTTGGTGCATTCAGGGGAGATCATTTCTATAAAGATTTATAAAATTCTTTAACAAACTTAATTATCATACACCTGTTTTTTGTGTGTTTTTTTAGTGTAAAAGTTGGATCAGGCCTTAATTAACTTTTTCTTGACTAATCTGTCAGATAATCACATGTTGGAAGTGAGGTTTTTTACGATGTATGATTGCTGAATTTTGTACTTGAGCCTGAGCTATTTTTGAAGGGTCTATGAAAAGATTAGATTTTACGCCTTAAAAAAAATTAATTAATAAGTCATATTTGAGGCGTAAGAGTAAGAGGAGGCTTAATACTGAGTCTTAGGCTTAGGCTTTTAGTTTTGGAGTTATTATGACAGTCTTAGTCTTAGTCATGGTTATAGCTACAGAAAAACTTAAGCAACTTAGTAACTTAGACTTAGACCAACTAGTAAGTATAACAGTTATACTACATGTATAACAATGAACATTTTTAGTATTGGCTTAGAAAAACTAGTACTATTACTAAGACAATAATACATTATAATCGAAATTATAAATAAAAGTCACTTTAAAACTTATTTTTAAAAAAAAACAGAAATGGTGCATTGTCAAAAACCTGTTAACAATTTACATTTTAAGAAATTTATATCAACTAGTCAAGGACAACTCAAAGGTAGATAGATTTAAGGAATGCTTCCATTTCAACTTTAGAATTCACATTACCTAAATTTATTAAATACGTTTACTTAGACTTAGGCCTGTGCCCTGTGTTACTTATACTTATAAATTAATTTCATGTTCATGTGGCAGTTTCAGTTGGCAGTTGGATTTTTCAAACTAATAACACTACTCTCTACCTTATAATACTTATATTAGTATTACTTATACTACTTAGACTTATACTATACTTATTTAATAATTATGGTCATTGAGTTCATTGACTTTTTGATCACTAAAGACTAAAATTAAAGTTACAAATAAAGACAATAAATTATTAAAGTCACATTAACTTAAATAATAACTGAAGTCTCATACACTTTATTTTATAGCATAGATCATAGATAAATATTAAGTCTAACAGTAGATTATAATGCAACACTTACTATGTTACAGCTACACCTGTAGTTATTGTTCAGCGACAAGTTAAACTTTTTTTTAACTACAAGTTTTAGTTTTAGTAAACGCAAAGGAAATATTTATATTTTTTTCTAAGGAAAAGAAAATGGGAATTCCCCAATGGGATTTTTAAGCAAGTCATCCCAACCGGCAACCCGATGTCTACTTCTTTAAATTATACGCTCACAGTACTGTTATATTTCAGAGATCCAGTATACGACATTTGAACCAGCATTTCTTTTCATATGTACGACATTTGGTAGTCCACGCCTTTTAATGCGTTCGGGGACATGGAAATATCTTATTTTTTATGGGACAGGGCGCCGCAGTGTTATCTGGTACAGGGCGCCGCAGTGTTATCTGGTACAGGGCGCCGCAGTGTTATCTGGTACTCTGGTACATGGAGAAAATGAGAATATATTTGCATTTGAATTAAGGGGATTGTATGGGCAACATGTCCTTCCACAAAGTCCCACCACCATATGAACAACTCTCATCTTACTTACCTATTTCAGACATTCCTTCCATATAGAAGATTATTGCGTCCTCCTCTTATCCATTGTTTATGTCTAGTCTTGCATTTTAAAAAATTAAACATTTAAATGTTGATAGTGACCATGGGCCATGGCCGTACGCAAAGGGGTTCGTGCGTTCGAACGAACCACCTCCTGCGAATGTGTGCTCTTTTGTTGTAAAAAATAGATCTTGCCATTATTGAGAGATTTGGGGATCTCACTACAGAATATGAGGGGCCACTGTTATGATGGCGCTGCATCTATGTCGGGCGCTGTCTCAGGAGTTCAAGCGCGTATTCTGTGAGAGAGGACACTTTGGCGGTATACACACACTGCAGCAATCACGCTTTAAACCTAGTGATCGCGTATACGTGTGGACTTCCCGATGTACGTAAAGTGATTGACAAATTAAAAGAAACCTGCATGTTTTTTTAACAGCAGCTCAAAGCGTGAAGCCTTGTTGAAAAACGTCATAGAAAACAAAGTCTTACATTTGACAGTGCTAAACGGAAGACACTTACAGATTTGTGCAAAATAAGATGGGCTGAGCGCCACGAGTATAAAAACACTTATATCAATCGTATGTTTACATTTTTCACACTATTGAGATAATTTCACTGCCACGTGGAAAACACAACGACCAAGGATTTGATCCAAGTTTGACTACAAATGGTGATTGGGACACGGACAGTAAGTCTCGAGCAACGTCACTTCTTCATTCCTTGTGTAACTTCACATTTATTGTGACGTTTGTTGTAACGTACAAACTGTTATCTAGGCTGGAAGGTATAACAATTTCAGAAAGAAGTTATGGACATAATTCAGGCTGTGTCATTTATCGAAAACGTCAAGCAACTTTTTAGAGAAATTAGAACAAATGTAAATTCTTCTTTTCAAAACACTTATGATCATATCATTATCATGGCGCAGTCTGTAGGAGCTGAAGCTTCAATGCCCAGAATTTCTAAGCGGCAAATCTACCGAAGCAATGTGTTCGTTGAAACGCC
The DNA here is from genome assembly GCA_944989445.1 of Ampullaceana balthica. NCBI lineage: Eukaryota > Metazoa > Mollusca > Gastropoda > Lymnaeidae > Ampullaceana > Ampullaceana balthica. The sequence goes on along the minus strand of CALYLW010000241.1, from coordinate 101,438 downwards.
AATGCAACACTATCTGCGGAACTTAATTAAACCATTTCTGGAGCACATCATTGCTGAACTAGACATGCGGTTCTCTTGCTTAACCAGGACATCTCACAACTGTTAGCTCTTGTGCCAAGTACTGTTAGAAATTGTACGTATGAAAATCTGAAAGCCGCTGTGGATTTATATGAGCAAGATATGTCTTCACCAGAGGAGCTGCCCGAAAAGTTTAGCAGGTGGAAATTTAGATTCAGCCAATGGGAAAAGTCAAAGCTATCAAAAAATTGCACGGAAGCTAAAAAAACATTGCAATGAATCGATGTATCCGAATATTTATTGCTTACTGAAAATCGCGGGTGTGATTCCTGTGACTTATTGTGCGTGTGAGCGAAGTTTCAGTGCACTGCGACGTTTGTACAATTACATGAGATGTTCAATGGGATAGGAAAGACTTACCGAACTTGCATTGATGCATCACTACGCTTTCAATATCAACAAAAACAGTGTTTTATTGATATTTAATAACGAAAACCCATGAAGGGTTTACATCGAAGATGTTCTAAAATAAACCTCATAGCATCGTGGTCTTCCGTCTTGTCTTCTATACCATAATGTATGTAATTCAAATTCTTTAAAGCTTGCATCTACAGATTTCATTATTAACACACAAAAATAATAAATACATAAATAAATTAAATGAATGATCGAGTACTTGCATTTTTAAATAAAATACTATTTTGTAAATTTTTATTTATAGTGTTAATTATTTATTGCGTGAAAAACTACTTTTTTGGTCACTGTACGCACTGAAAACATTTTTTTTTCAAAACGAGGAAAAAAGACGAGAAGTTTAATCAATTCCCTCAATAAATCATAGGTACAGAATTATTGATTAAAGATTCTCATCCAAATTTGAAGTCATAGCACCATGTATTGTAGGTACAGTCAAACTTCTCATAACAAGATTAATTCGTTCCAGAGTCTTACTCTTTATGCGAAACACTCGTTATACGAAATAATTTTTCCCATACAAAGTTAAATCAATGTAAAATACGATAATCCGTTACATGCTGAAAAAATACTAATTAAAAAAAATGTTTATTAACATTTATTCAAATAAAATTACTTATGAATTGTTAAAGAGTGAAACAACTAGAATACAAATTAGGCTTGAAACAACAAAAATATGAATTTATGACAAACAATTATTGCTTTTTAACTAGAAAACTGTTATAGACATTTGTTTTTGCCGACTCTTCAAAATTGGACGAAAATGTGTTATAACCATTTCGTAGACAATCTTGATACTCAATTTGAAGCATCAATCTCCTTAATTGTTCTTGAGAATAGTGCAGATCGTTGATGTTATCCAATTGTAGTTGCGCGCTAGATTAGCTACCTTGTTCTCGCTTTTCAATGTTTTTTCGTTTCATTTCAACAGTTTTTTTTCCTCTCATGATTGTCTTCTTGTGGTTTTTTTCCAAGATAATTTAGCACAGGTTATTAAACTTTTCACATAAAAAATTTACGAATACTGTCTGAATACAAAATTTGTAAAAACGGTTGATCACACACGAAAACAATACGCTAAGAGGCCGAGTGCTTAACACAGAATAATACATCAGGGTGGAAGTGCCGGCTCACTAATGAATTTCCAGGAAAAAGGGAGTTTTCCTTTCTGCGTCACTCGTTATGCGAATCTACGCTCGTTAAGGGAGCAACTTTTTCCATAAAAAGTTTGCTCGTTATGCGAAAACTCGTTATGAGAGGTGCTCGTAATGAGAGGTTTAGCTGTATCTTAAAATGAAATGCATAAGCGACAAGTTTGCGACCCCCCCCCTCCCCCGTTAAAAAAGTCTGGGTACGGCCTTGCTTAGTGTGATGGTTTTCCTGGTTTAATCGGTCCCATAAAGAATATGCATAATCATAATGCATATTCTAGTACAGGTCTCACTAAGTAAGGTAGCATTTTAATTTGCTATTTTTATTACACATGTAAAAGATTTTCTATATAAAGCCTAAGGTTTTTTTTTCTTTTTAAAAATTTACTTAATTTAAAATGGTATCAAGTCAAAAGGGCGAAACAATAAGAGCGAAAACAAAAAAGGCGAAACAATGTGAACAAAAATGAAAAAGGCGAAAGCCAAAAAAGGCAAAAGATAAAAACGGCGAAAACAAAAAAGACAAAACAATTAAGGCGAAAATAAAATGCGAAATTATGTCAGGGTTAAGGTTAGAATTTCCTGAGCGGCATCGCTCATAAGTCTCATAAGGGACCGTCCATAAAGTACGTCACGCTCCAGAGGGGGTGTAAGAAAGTGTGACAGTTTGTGACAGGGGGAGGGGGGGTCCGGCCAAGTGTGAAGTCACGCTGTTTTATATTAAATTTTGATTATTTTGTTAATAAAAAACGACATTTTTGTTCGAAAGTGTGACGTACTTTAGGAGGGGGGGGGGTTCGAGATGTGTGACAGGGGGAGGGGGGAGTTATAAATGGTCAAAAATAGAGTGACGTACTTTATGGACGGCCCCTAACTTTAAACTTCAAGTTTAGTATAGTCATAGATATTACACTACATTATCATATTTAAATATTGTCAATACATTAGTATTATTATGTGAACATTTGATTGAACATTTTTAATAAATTTGAATTTAATCTCAGGTGCAATTAGTTCACTTAGTTTTACTTTCGTCCTTTTTAATACACCTTTTTTGTTTTCACCTTTTTATTGTTGCCTTTTTTTTACCTCGCTATTTTTGTTTTCGCCCTTTTGACCACGCTCTTTTTGTTTTCGCCCTTTTTGTTTTCGCCTTTTTGACATGTAACCATTTAAAATGGGGCTTCCGTGATGATTTCTCATTTATTATTACTCCTAAGTAATTTTTCCCATTATTCCACGACACGATCCTATACTCCAATGGAATCCCATATCCTAATGTGACCCTGTTTCACAAAGGCATTCAAATTCAATTCTCGGTAGAATCACGTTCCCCGATAAGACCTTATATTTTGTAACCCACACCTCCTAATGTTTGTTTCTGGATAATTCAAAACAAAAATGTGTAGTGAGTGCTGAGTTTTGTCTAAATAGTTCAACCAGTTTAAAAAAGAATGTGATATAATGATAAAAAAAATGTGCGAAAAAATTGCTTTGGACCCTCATCAATAAAGGAGTGAACATTATTAGTATTAGGGCTACGATTCCATATGGTATTTTAGGTTCCATGACAAAGCGGCAAAAAGGCTAAAAGTCAAGTGAATATATATTTTTTATGTTTATATTTAAAATGTCTTAAAATACTAGGTACCACAAAATCACCATAAACTATATTATAAATTTTTATACATGTAATGAAGCTTTAAAAAGAATTGTAGCAAACTCACGGAGCTGTAGAATGCATACACGAAATTATCCGCACCGTAATCGACAATAAAGGTTTAGAAGCGCAGTGCACTACAGAAGAACTGTGAAGAGAAATAGTCCACCAGAAATAACTCCTTTTGAACCTCCCTTTAATTCATTTGGTTTAGTATATAAGTTATATATTATACTATACTTTATTGCATTTGTAAGGTTTATGAATTAGTTTTTATTACATGTTTTGTTGTTGTAGAGATAATGTATGAAATTTGTTTGTGATGGCGAAGCCTTCTAGAAGTTTATTAGAAAGCGCTCTTATTCACTATATTTCTAAATTAATCAAGGATTTTATTTATATCGTATATTCTTTGGCTAATAGTTCTCTTATTAATTTGAAATGGTTGTGTCACTTTTTCCTGAACTGCAACTGCTTGTTTTACATTTGTATTTTCAACTATTTCTTCTATGTCTTCTGTCGAGGAAGGATATAATTTGTTCAATATGGAAATAGCATATTGCCCCCCCCCCTCTTTGTCTCAACATTTTAGGATTTGTAAATGTACAACTTTCTGTTTGAAGTCACAAAAACACTACTAAAACATCTGTGCGTCAGAATAGACGCACCTGTCAAATTCGCTTGCGGTCTATTCTGTGGATTTCCCTTACACAATAATACAAAAATACATTTATTTTGTTATTTCATATTTTTAAAAGTAAATAAACTGTTATTAACTTTCATACGCTCTGGACTGTTTATTTCCAGTTGAGCCGTTTTAAAGTTTCTCTCTAGCATATTGGTCCACAACGAGCCCTTAAAACAATTGAAATATATTATATCTCTTAGAGCAGTGCTTCTCAAGCTTTTTAGTATTGCGGACCAGCAGGAATTTTTTCCATTGCACCAGGGACCGGTGCACTATTTTCCCTGCACTGACAATTTTTTTGTGTCATTTTTTGAGAACATCTGCGGACCGGCAGCGGATGGCCCACGGACCGGCACCGGTCCGCGGACCACCACTTTGAGAAGCACTATCTTAGAGGATTATGTAACAATCCCGAAGAATTATAGGTTGTTTTGCGTCTTTTGTGCTGAAAATGCCCACCCCACTCTATGCTGATAGTGATAGAAAAATCTGAATATTTGACGGCAAAGAGGTCGTCAGCGGATTGACAACATAAACGATAGGTCAGGGATGAGATTGAATGAATTGTTTTCCGCCGCTCAAGATAGTTTAGATAGGCAAATGTGGAGATCGTTGTCTGTTGATGAGTCCATGCTCTCCCGCCAACGACCACAACTGTCACGGGACTGATGATGATTAAATACTTGATATAATGAAACGCACAATCTCAAGCAGCTTAAAATGGGAAAATTATTTGATGATAATGATATGTGACGCGGGTTGGGCGTGAAACAAGCATCACTCCTTGTCTTGATTATTAGCAAGTTAACACTTGCGGAAAAACCCGTTATTATTTTTCAAAAAAATGTTCACTTAAACAACACAACAAAAGAACGACTTTACATTATGCCGATCTTGTCTATATATTCATAAGGCAGGTCAGTGATATTAATTGGAGTTCATTTCGTGAGGAATGAAGAATGAAGCTGTAAAGAAATTATTATTAAAAAGTCAAGAGCAATCATTAGTAGATTCATATTCCTAAGAATAATATAGTTATAAAAATAAAAGTAAAATTGTTTCATTTTCACTTTAAAATATGGGGTAAGCTAAATAGCTAAAAATAATCTTTTAGCAAGAATGAGGAATGTTAATGTAAACAATATTTATAATAATGCCTTAAATATAATAATAATAATATAACTTCAAAATGTGCATTCTGTCATTATTTTAAATTATAATTTCGTATAATTTCCACACATAACAATTATTTGAAGTTTCAGCTTTGAAAAAAAGTCAGCCGTCCACACCGTCTTAATTAATAGTAAGTGAAAGTGTAAAAAATGTGAAATAAAAACATATGACTGTTAAAAAACTTCAAAATTTTTTTTAATAATTGTGTTACGTAAAATAAGAAACTACCTTAATTGTAATATATTTATTTGCAGTATGATATATTAATGATATATATTATATATATTATATATGAAAATAAGGGCCGCAGAAATGAGCGATAATCGATTAAACGTTAAACAATTTTAATAGACTAAAATTGATTTGATTGATTAAAATTTAAGAAAATTTTTCCAATATTTTTTTTCCCAATTTATTAATTATTTTATAATTTTTTTTTCTTACATACTATTCTCTCATATAAATATTTATTTAGACGTGCATAAGTAAACAAAAAGGTTTTTCTTTCTTATTTCTTGCATAACATAAGAAATTTGCTGTCATAAAATTTGGGAGCCATGGAATTACCGTGACTGATTTCGCGAAGTAATGAATGGCGACTTAACGGGATCTATATATGGCATGGGTTATAATAAATATAATTAATCAAAATCAATGATTAATTTTTCTGATTATTCGGGAATATATTATTATATACTTATATATATATATATATATATATATACATATATATATATATGTATATATATATATATATATATATATATATATATATATATATATATATATATATATATATATATATATATATATATATATATATACATATATGTAAACGTGATAATGTTCTGCTGACATTTGTATTTTTTTTCTTTTCCACAACAGACATGAAAGACACGGATCCTGAAATACTCTCAGAAAATGACAGATTGACAGCATGTAAAAAGAATCCAGGTCATCGTGGATTCATCCCTGTCAATAATTTTTTTATTCATCATCTGCCTTCCCCTCACAGAACTGCAGAAGTTTTTCAATCTATAAAGACTTTGGCAGATCTGACAGTAAGAATAGTTGTAAACAGTAAAATGACTACTCATTATGGAACTGGTGTCATTTGGCAGATTGCAAATCACGGTTCAAGGAAGAAATGTCTATGTTTGTATTGCCAAAGTTCTGATCGACATTATAAAAGCGTTTGGTTTGTAATTGTAACAACAGCAGCGCATCTCATTAGCGATGACCAGGAGGCGTCTAAGATACGAGCTGACGCTTTCTATGATAATCAGTTTGAAAAACATAAAATTAGAACGATGTATGGCCACAGTATAATTGAAAAATGTGATGAGACTGATGTGTGCAAGATCATGTTTGCAACACACGATGAGGCACTAGCTGATAAATTAAATCACCACGTTCAGAATTTTAGAAATTGTATATGGAATTACAAATACCATAGCAATAAAAGTTTTGCTGTTGTAGTCTCACATCCTCATGGCAGTTCAAAGAAAATCAGCATTGGTACATTCTCAAAATCTAATAGTTATTTTTGTGCAAGCGGTGGTGAGGAGAAATCAAGAGTTTTTGAGTCCCAACTTGTGAATGTTGAGGTAGAAGTACACTTTCCAGATGGGGAGTGCTCCAAACAAATGATCTGGATGCTCGATAGGAAAGTGAAAGATGTAAGTTAAAAAAATTATGTTATAAAGATATTCAGTTTTGTTAAATTGAAAAATACAAATATAACTGGTTTAAGAAATTTTAATTTACATGTCATTGATAAAAAATTATAAATTTGAAAAAAAAATTCAGTTTTGAATTTAGGTCTGCATACATTGTACTTAATAACTGATTTAACTGATTTAAGCTTTTTAATTTGAAACAAAAATGTTTAATTTTTAAGTATAATGTACTTAAAGCAATAGATATTGAAAATCAGACTTACATATATAATTCATTTAAAAGTATCCTGTTAGGGGCAATCCATATATATAAAATCGATACAAGGGTCATATTGGTAAGAAATGCAGCCATTGAAAAAAAATAATTAAAACAATGTTTTAAAAAATTCTCCACGATTGTCCGGACATTTTAGAAGTCTCTAAATAGCCTATCACTAATATCCATACTTCTCTAAAATATTTTTTTAATATTCAGTATACCGTTGATTTGTTTCTTGGGAAGTTAACATGATAGACCTGATACCCTTATACCTGTAAAACTTATAAAGAATAATATATTATATTTAGTCTATTATCCACGTTAAATTCGTCATAAATGGAATAACATTTTTTAAGGAATGTGTGATTTGCTATGATATTTTTGGGGAATATCTAATTACGTTTGTTTTCAATCTTTTTCATTGCTGGTGGTCTTTACATGATTAGTTTTTCTACTGACGCACTGCATAGAATATTTAATAAATACACTTTTCTGAGATATAATTTTTTATTAAAGTAAGAGTGGCTATTTTAATTTTTTTCTGCCAAGGGGCAACTACTGGGTCCATCAAAATTAAACTGGTTTAAATCCTGATTTATCAGATAAGTTCACATCATTATTGTTTATAAATTAACTTGTTTGTTTGCAGTTATTGGGTATAGGTTAAAAGCTCACAGTGCATATATAAATGAAGGGACTAAAAAATTATGCATTTAGTGAAGAAATAAAATAAATAAAATAACATAAATAAATAAGAAATAAAATTTTGACGTTTATAGCAATGTCCTAATTATTCCCTATAATTCATCAAAATTCTACAACAGTAAGATATTATTTAAATTCTACAACAGTAAGATATTATTTAAATTCTACAACAGTAAGATATTATTTAAATTCTACAACAGTAAGATATTATTTAAATTCTACAACAGTAAGATATTATTTAAATTCTACAACAGTAAGATATTATTTAAATTCTACAACAGTAAGATATTATTTAAATTCTACAACAGTAAGATATTATTTAAATTCTACAACAGTAAGATATTATTTAAATTCTACAACAGTAAGATATTATTTAAATTCTCCAACAGTAAGATATTATTTAAATTCTACAACAGTAAGTTATTATTTAAATTCTACAACAGTAAGATATTATTTAAATTCTACAACAGTAAGATATTATTTAAATTCTACAACAGTAAGATATTATTACAATTCTACAACAGTAAGATATTATTTAAATTCTACAACAGTAAGTTATTATTTAAATTCTACAACAGTAAGTTATTATTTAAATTCTACAACAGTAAGATATTATTTAAATTCTCCAACAGTAAGATATTATTTAAATTCTACAACAGTAAGTTATTATTTAAATTCTACAACAGTAAGATATTATTTAAATTCTACAACAGTAAGATATTATTTAAATTCTACAACAGTAAGATATTATTTAAATTCTACAACAGTAAGATATTATTACAATTCTACAACAGTAAGATATTATTTAAATATTATAGAATAGTTTTGTAAGAAAATATCCATTCAGATAGATGAATTATAATAATAATAAAAAAACTTAAATTGTAATTATCATTTTTTGTTTATTAGATTCACATTTTTTAAAGACTTTCTGAATGGTCACATTCTTTATTATTTTCTCTAAAAGTTGTATATTACCTGGAACACATACCATTTCGTTGTGGTGCAGCAAATAAAAAACCCAATTAAAATAACTTTACATGCAGAAAAGATATTGAAAATAATGATCAAATTCGAGTATCACACAATATTTGTAAATTATTCCATCTATGATGTGTTACTGACTCATCTGAGGAAATGATATTAATTATTGTACACCATTTCAACTAAACATTTTCAGACTAAAGAATTCCTATTGAAAGGAGCTGGTATAAAAGATGACCCTGAGCGATGGAGTCTCGTGATGCACAATTTTTATGATGGGATCACAGTTATGGATGATGATGTGATAACAAGAGACTACATCGATGATCTTACAGAAGTTAAATATGTAGAATTTCAAGAATCCAAAACATAAGAAACTTGGAGATCTGATGAAACGATTATGCCTTTAGAATACTTTGTACAATTAATACATGTTGAAATATACACAATATTTCAGGTATTTTTTATTTGGTTTTAAAATGAAGTCTTGCTGCTTTATAATTAGTTTTATTTTAATAACTAGGACATTTTTAGAACAAAAGAATGCTGTAATTTTATGCATAAATTTTAGATTTTCCATTGTTTCAATTTTTTTATGCTATAAAAAACAAAACATGATGATTATGGGAAGTCCAAAGGGGTTCTTATTGTACATCAAATAATGGAGTAGGAAGTAGTTAAAAAAGGTCTGGGTGGAGGGAGCTAGCACTTTAAATCTCTACTACTGTATTAACCGCATGGCTTACAATCAATGACCATTCTGTATATTTGTTGCTTTGTCATATAGAGATATCAGATTTTTTTGTAAACAGAATTGAGTTTGCAAGTGAAAACTGTACAATCTAAAATGTCTTATTTAAATTACCTAAATTAGATTCTATGCCCTCTCTATATATAATATTAAGATAAATAGACATACTGTAGCTGTAAAAATCATAAATAACTTTGCTGTCTACACTAAATGTTAGCTGATGTCAGTTGTTCATTATCTTAATTTAAAGATTAGTTAGTTGTAAATTTACTCAAATGTAAAATATTATTAAAAATCAGATTATTTAAAGCATTTTGAAATCCTTTAAACCAATAAATGTAAATTATAATGATCATTGAAGTTTTAAATAATCCTTAAAAGATTTATACAACCAGAAACTGTTTTTAAAAATATATTTTTTTAATGACTTTGAGAAATAATTTTATTCAAACTTATAATTTTTGTTTTAAAAAAAATAATAATGATTAATGGAACTCAATTTGAGGTGTTTTTAAGTGTTGTTGATGTAGGACCTTTAAAACTCTTAAATAAAAAATATAACAAATGAAAACACAGTATAAATAACAATAGGTTTATTGTTCAGAGATATGTGAAAATAATAATCATAAAATACAGTAATAGTTCTTTGACTCAACATTTGTAAACCTGTCTATAGTACAAGATTTTCAAGCCTTTTTAATGTCTAAAAAGTGAATTTATTATCTAGACTGATTCTTTATATCCATATTTAATTCTTTTTGATTATTAGTTTATGCATCTTCTTTTATTCCAAATCGTTGTCAAGATTAAGGTAATAATAGACAATAAATTATAAAAAGTGGGGTTGGGTAGGGTTGTTTGTAGATTTTATGTCTCTTTTAGATTTAAAAAATCTCTTCAAATCTAATTCAATTATCTTTGTAGTGACAACTTTTACAATTATGTACGTATTTTAATTTTTAAACTTAGAACTCTGTATCCAGGCCTACAATCATTTCCATACCAGAAACTGAGGTTCTGCCCAACTCTTGTTTATGTTTGTGTTGACAGAATCAGTTGATATCAAATTTCAATTCTCAATAATAAGCAGAGCTTGTTAAAATTGATTATTATTGAAAGAAAGAAAATTAACCACAATATTTAAAAGTTAATTAAGCATTTAGTAAGTAAGGCTCATGTGAAGAATTATTAAAGGAATGACTAATCTATTATTGTGTTCTACTGTAATTAAATTACAAGTGTTTAAAAAAAAATTTAACCTAATAACTTTTGCACTCATGATTATATTTTGACTCAATAAAATTAAACTTTGTAATGCAAAAATTTGATAATGCATTGCTTGTTACTTGTAAAGTATTAACTTAAGCGGCCTATTTGGCATTTTAAAAAAGGGAATGTTTTTTCTTTAAAAAAAAATCTCAGAAAGTCTAAAAAAAGTTTAAAAAAATCTTAGATGATGTTTTAAATAGTGTAAAAAGCAAAGAACATGTTATATTACACAATCTTACATTTAAAAAGAATATTCAGTTACATTGTTGGTTTTTAGTTTTAAAATGAATGAATGATATTATATTAGAATAAAGTTGTTTCTTTGTTTGCAACTTTAATACAGTATCTGTATTTTATAAGTTGTAAGTCATAAGTTTATTGCAAGTCTTTATGGAGAATTATATTCATTTTTAGAATAAGTTTAGATATTTTGAGTCCTAGGTATTTATCGTTCTCAAAGCAAAGTTTACTATTTAGTTCACACTATCCTGTGAGGTTTTGCAACTAGTACTGCATCTGGATTTTAGGCTATGTGGAACTTTCAAATGAACAGAACCAATATTGTTTATTATATATGTCATGTCATTTGTGTAATATATAAATATAAGGTTCAATATTAGTTAAGTACATGTAGTAGTGAAATGGTTTCACTTATCACTGACTTATCCACCAAAGAAAACATTGATAAACTAGAACAAATTCAAAAAAGAGCTGCCAGATTCATTACTGGAGAATATTCAAAACTGACAAGAATAACACCATTAGTTAAATCATTAAACCTTGAAACACTAGAGGATAGAAGAACCAAGAGTAAGGTACATGTAGTAATCATACATAGAGCAATTAATTCTAATTTAGAAATACAACACAAAGATAACTTAATACAACCCTCAGATAGACATAAGGATAAAAACACCTTTCTTATTCCGTATGCAAGAACAAACACATACAAATTTTCGTTCTTCCCGTCCTGAATTCGGGCGTGGAATGGTTTGCCTGGAGAAACCAGGAAAACCAACAGTTTATCAACATTTAAATCTCTAATAAAACTGCAGGACTAAACACAAACCATAGATAAGCGTAGGGCGCAATAATCTTCTGTATAGAAGGAGCGTCTAACAGATAAGAAGATAAGAAGAAGACTTCACCATGCAGCAGTATGCGACGGTCTAGACAAATGACAAATGCATATTATTAATGGCATATTATAAATAATAATATTATGATTTTGAAAATAATAATAATAAAACACACACACACAAACACCCCCCGCCCAAAAAAAATAATAAAATAAATAAAATTAGAACCTTTTAAAAATATTTTTAAAAAAAGAAATTCTTTCAAAGATTTTCGGTTACAGGATGTTTGCGAAAATAAGCATTCATTTATGAAAAAAAGCAAGTCAAGTACCAAATAAACATAAAAATAGCAGAGTTAAAACGCAATAAATGACGGGACGCAGCTAGGAAGTTGTTTTTTTTCATGACGCATTAAAACTAATTTAGGAGATTCCCGTAATTACTATGCTTGAAATACTTGGATAAAAGTTTTAAAAGTAAGTCAATAAATTATTTGAAAGTTGTATTTGATTTATTTTATATGAATTTACTCAATGATTTATTAGAACTTGCAACCAGCCCCGAATTGTTGACCAACTATGTACAGTGTACATGGACCAACATGACTAAAGAATTAGAGAATATCAGTAGTGTGCCAGTGTACACAGTGGACTGTTTCAGTTACGCTTAGCTAACTTATATTAATAGTAATAATATTACTATTATTATTATTGCATTCATTCCAATGTTTAAGTTTATAGAATATTTTGAGATTCACTCCAATATATATATATTTAATATATATAGGGCTGAGGAAATTAACGATTAATTTTCGATTAATCGTTAAAAATCGTTTAAATTAGTTTTTATCGTTTAATCGACCCATCACTTACAAATTATTGGAAATAAAAATAAAATAAAATAAAATAGCGGCCGATAAATAATAATTTTCCCGACGATTACACGCACATTTTTGTTTTAAACTATTGACTGACGGGAAAGTTCAAAATATTAATAAAGTTTGCCTACCATGGTTCTAACACGGACTAACACTTCGCCTACTTATCAAACCAAATGAAAAGCGTATTAATGCTTAATGGCAGTAATGGAGCCTGACTCAGAGACAGAAAATGACGACATCTCTTCTGATGAATTACTTCGTTGCAACATGGAGATGAAAGTTCCTGAATCCATTAACCCTCTACAATGGTGGAAACTTAATGAACACCGATATCCGATAATGTCATTCCTTGCCAAGACTGTTTTGTGCATACCAGTGATCTCAGTTCAATGTGTTCCAATTATTTTTGAGCTCGGCTGGTTATATTGTCAATTAGACCTGCTCATCACTTGAACCAAATAATGTCAACACACTTGTCTTTTTGCGTAGTTGGTAAAAGATGACATGTAATGGAGACATTCCAGTGTTATTTAGATTTTCAACAAGAACGTTTAATAAGTGTTGCTTATGAAATCATAAACTTTAATTTTTGTCTTTAATCGAAATTAACGATTAATTAATCGTACATTTATATAAATAAATGTTTTGGCATTTACTCAAATTGATGCAGAAAATCATAATCATAAAGTATGATGGAGTTCATTTCAAAATGGGCTTATTATTATTCATATACCCATGCCCATAATTATGTATTTCTTTTCCTGGCTATTGCTATTACTATTAGACGATTAATTGTTTCTTTTTTTATAAAGCAGTGCGACCCTATACAAAGTAAATGAAATGTAGAGATGCAAAACCCGGTTAAAAGTAAGTTATATTTTAAGAAAATTAAATTTCAAAGAATACTATGTCGGTCTATTATGCGTATGTCAATTGTTTTTTAAAATTATAATAATGGTATTAAAAAATAAATAAGAGAAGTGTAGTTGACTTTCATTTTAAATTAATTAAGGGAGGGAAGCAGGACACTGACTAACTGATTAATTTATAATTTTGTTAGTTATATAACCATAATAAATAAAGGTAAAAAAAGGATTTTTAAAAACCAAGTTTTTATAAGTGGACTAAAAAGAAGAAAATAATTTAAAACTTATAAGTTCAAGTACTTTGATTTAATATGACTAAAAACGTGGGGCGGGCGCTTATGAGGTTTAACATATGCAGCTCACTCATTCTCTCACTTATAGATTTCTCTTTTGCCTTCTAAATTATAAACCATTTATTTTTATACCAAACACATACATATTTAAGAATTATGTTTAGTGAAGTAACATTCCATGACAACAAATATCCTCAGGTACACGTTTCTATGGGAAATAATTTCTCAAAGACTTCAAGCCACCACCAAGATACAACACAAAGTACAACCGTAGCTATAACTTCTATAAAGCTTCTATATAACTTTAATATAACTTCTATAAAGCCTCTATATAACTTTAATATAACTTCTATAAAGCTTCTATATAACTTTAATATAACTTATATAATGCTTCTATATAACTTTAATATAACTTCTATAAAGCTTCAATATAACTTTAATATAACTTTTATAAAGCTTCAATATAACTTTAATATAACTTCTATAAAGCTTCAATATAACCTTAATATAACTTTAATATAGCTTCAATATAACTTATACAAAGGTTCTATACCTGTTTCAATTAAATGTTACTTGTAGAATTTAGGCGTAATTTTCTACATGTTTGGTTAAAAGCACTGATGCTTGTTTCATTCAATATTTTTTTACTGTTTAGTTCGTGAAATAACTTATAAACATGATAAATTTTTAGAAAATAATGCTTAAATCATGCATGATGTGAAAACTGCAACGAATGCTCTGCCAATATTATGTTAATTTGGGAATTGAGCGAATTTTGCAACAAAGCGTTAAATATTTTCACGTATTTTTTGTAGATCCTGTTGACGTCATTCAAGAACACACACTCAGCACAACGTGGGGAACATTTAGGTGGAAAGGCTGCAAGGAAAACCCAGGACACAAGGAATTCATACCAATAAAAGAGTTTCAGCTTGAGCATCTTCCTAAAGGCTACAGAACAGATAAGATTTTCAGAAGTATACAACTGCTGGCAGACTTGACATGTCGAATAACTGCTAGAGATATCAGTGAGAAGAGACCGAACAACTCACTATTTAATCAAGCTGGCAGAGTGCGCATGGGCACAGGAACAGTGTTTGAGGTGATCAAAGACACGGAAGAAACGGAGTCTAAAAAATGTGTATTGTGTGATAGCGTTCACGAAAAAGAAGGTTTCTATATTATAAGAGTTATCACCGCTTGCCACGTAGTGTTTGACTGTTGTGAGGCAAGGCAGACAACCATAGATTTATTTTACGACGATGAAGTCAACAAGGAAGACATTCGTACTCTAGAAGGATGCTGTGCCTTTGGCAGAGATGTGGCAGAAGACTGGTGTGTTATTGAATGCCAAACACAAGACTCTAATTTGGCAGAGAGGTTACAAGAAAAGTTACACGATTTTAAAAAATTAATTCTCAACCGAAAGCGTGACATTTCAGTTCCATGGGTAATAGTGGCGTCACATCCGCACGGTCTTGCCAAACACATAACTGTTGGTGAATGGAAAAAATATGATGGAGCCGAAACAACGAAACAATCAGTCAATGTTTACAAGAGGAATTACATGAAATTTTATGAAGATAGTGTTGAGTACAGTTTATTTCCGTCCTTTCAACCACTAATCGTCTCAAATACTAAAAGTAAGTCACACAGATTGAATTATTTACATAAAAGGTTTCTTCTAGTGCAGGGGTCGGAAATTTTTTTGCCTGAGAGAGCCATAAATACCACATATTTTGAAAATTTATTCTGTGAGAGCCATACATTATGTTTAATTAATAAAATAATGTTTCTTTATATTCAGTTAATATGTAGATAAAGAGTCTGAAGCAATTTAAAAAAAAATAATTTAACACTTGTCTGCGAGCCAGATTCAGTCATCAATAGAGCCATATCTGGCTCGCGAGCCATGGTTACCCGACCCCCTGTTCTAGTGTATGCACGTTTTATTATTCCATTAATTAAAAAAATGGGATTAAAATTTTTTCTAGCAAACGCTACACACATTAAAAGGTTGACAGTCACATCCCAGAGTTGTCAGTCACATTCCATGGTTGTCAGTCACATTCCAGGGTTGAATGTCACATTTCAGGGTTGAATGTCACATTCCAGGGTTGAATGTCACATTCCAGGGTTGAAATTCACATTCCAGGGTTGTCAGCTACATTCCAGGGTTCCCAGTCACAGTCTAGGGTTGACCGTCACGTCCCAGGAAATGTTATGAGTATGATTAAATTTATCATACAAGTGTGTTTAAAGTGTGTTTCAATTGTTTTTAAAATGTGTATAGAGTGTGTTTAAAATGTGTTTAAATTATGTGTAAATGGTTTTTAAAATGTGTGTAAAGTGTGTTTAAAATGTGTTTAAAGTGTGGATAAAGAACAGCAATAAATACATTTTCTCTTTTTACAGCTTCTGAAATGGTAGGTGTTGAGTGCAAAGTGTTTCTACCCGATGGGAGGGATATGTTATGTCAAATCTGGCAGCTCGATTGTCCTGTTGAAAAGGCAATATAATATTTTTATTGTATTTTAGTACACGTTAAATTATTGAACACTCTGTCGAGTTTTTTTTACTTACTTCCAAAGGTTATTGTGTCAGACTATCATGGTAAAATATTCTTGGTCTGTTTACGAAAATTTAACGCTCTTGAAAGAAATTTAACAATTCCTCTGGTCAAAGTAAAAAATAACCGGTAGCTTAGAGTTGAGTAATAATTTAGCACATACGTAAACAAAACACAATTTATTTATTTCTGTATTTAAATTAAAACTAAATATTTAGTTTAGAGATAAGTAAACGCTTAGCTCACTATTAAACTAAATATTAGTTTTTTAAAATAAGAATCCTTTGTTTCAGACCAAGGAAAGTCTTATAAATGAAGCTGGTCTAATAGGTGACCCAAAGGACTTTTACCTGGAGTTGCTATTACCCGATGAGGAACGGCAAGTCATGGATGAGGATAAAGAATTAAACTACTATATGGACGATCTAACAAGTGCTTACTCTATCTACATACTAGGAAGAAATCCAGGCGAAACAAACTTTTGTTAGATTAGTTTTTGTTAACGAAAACACTAATAAAAAAACCTCGTAAAAAACAAGTTTTCGACTATAAATCCTTTATGTACGAGAAGTAACTAAAAGAATGTTCATTATAATACGCAGCGCAAGACCATCCAAAAATACAAAATTGAAGTTGTGTCGTAAAACAAGTTTAATATAATGCGCACCGATCAGGAATATGTTTATAAAAAGTGTTGTCAATACAATACGCACCTTATAGTGCGACAGAAAGGTTGTTCAATATAATGCGCACCCTTAAACTCTATCTCAAAAAATAACACGATACATAGGAATAAATTAAATAACCTAAAAATCAATAATTCAATTACGATACATGTGATCGATCTGAAATTTTGATACATTGTTTTTATCATCGGTATGAAACTGCCTACAAAATTGAACTCGCTAGCTTACGAGGAAGTGTGTTAAAAATTGATCCAAAAATTTAGCGACAAGGGTGCAAGGGTTCAAGGGTGCAAGCAAGCAGCCACCACAAGTTAATATAAAGGATTTAAAAAGTAACTGACATTATAATCTTATCTTATCTATTACATACGCTCCTTCTATACATACGATTAAAGCCCTATATAAAATTTTCGGATTTTCCCAGCCAATAATTAACCTTTAAAATGAATATGCCATAAAAATTGAACATATTGTTTTTTTAATATACAAATATTTAAATAAATTTTTTTAACGCTTTGATATTTGGAAGGAAATTTTAGAATTTTTTTAGTCTTTCTAAAATCATACATATTACATTTTCATCTGATTTATAGATTAATTGGGTGATTTATTGTTAATTCTACTTCACATTCCTTTGATTAATAAATGATTTCTTTTCGAAAAAAACAACATCAATATAAACCATAATTTCTATGAACTCTCATTTTGATGACTAAAGCTCATGTCACACCAGTTCGATCAGTAGATAATGACGTCCTACGCTTATACATGGTTTTTGTCAATACATATCTGTAAATAACCAAATACTTCACATGCCAGAATCACTTAGTCGTACCCCTCCCCACCCTTCGCTATATGTAGTACCAGAGCTGGACTAAGCCTTGGAACCACTCCGTGCAAAAGTGAAAAATGGCGTCCCTATGTATTTACATATTCAATATTCTAAAAAATGGTATATGACTTTTTATATCTTTTAGTGAACCTCCCCAAAAATGACTTTAACTTAAACTTTGACACAGTAATTAACACAAATATTTGTAATTATATTTGACTAAAAATGTTTCATTAAAAAAACATTTAACATGAGTTTATACTCAGACATTTTTAAAGGAACGTTTAGTTCAGAGACTTCTCTAATTAATTTATAAATATTTAAGCTGTTCATACTCAACTGCTAATATAACGAGGTTTGACAATCTTGTTTGAGATGTTTTTCCAAAATAGTTCTTGATTAGATTTAGTTTGGAAAAATTACTTTCCCCGGATCGGAAGGTACTAAAATTTCTAGAGCAACGCTCAAGTTTGGAGCACATTTAATTTTTGTTATGAATTCCGAAACTTCCAAAGTTGCTAAATATTTTTTCAATAGACACTACACCCCTGATATTTCATTAGAAATTGTACATCCACACATTTTCATATCGGTTAAAGGGCTTTCCAAATCTTTGCCATTTGCCAAAATCACAGAAGAACTAATATCTTTCATATTATATTTTTGATATTAGAAACTAAAGTAACTATTGTGATGCTGCAGCTGAGAAAATATTGGTTCTAAAGATTTTGGTGCAGTGTCAACAAGGTGGTAAAAGAATTCAATAAGTATCTTTCCAGTGGATCCATTTTGGGCTCGACCAGATTTTCATCAAATTGACTTTTTCTCCGACGAACTTGATATCCTTGTATTGAGTCAAACTTTTATCTGCGTCTATTGCGGATGCCATTTGGCATCATCAACAAGGTTGGCATTAAAGTGATTGTCTGATCTCAGATTCTTAAAAATAATTGGAACTTCTCAAAAGTTTTATTGCCATTGCAATATCATAACTTTTGCCCTACATGAGTTTACTAATGAGATTGACATGAGTTAATATCTCATACCATATCACAAAAGAACAATACGAAATTTGAATAGTTGTGTTACGTAACTAGTCCAGGTGTTTCATCTCTTATTTAACTATCTATATCTTTGTTCTCGTAAATGTAAGCAATGCATCATGTATTTAACCGATTTCAAATCTCAAAGACTTTCCCACCTGGTGTCACTGCCAGGTTTTAAGGTTAGTTCTTTAACGTTCTTCAAAAGAATAGGTCGTCTGAAAGTCAATGAAAAAAAAATAAGTACAATTTTTAGACAATATCAAAGAAGGTCGCTCCTTCAAATAATGATTTGACCATATCATTTATTACCAGGTTACGTGAGTGGCTACCACATGGTATTAAAAAAATGCACAAGGAATCATGTTTCTAATCTTTGATTGAACCACTACATTTCCTCCTTTCATGTTCGCCGCATTATCATATCCTTTGATCCTCAGTTTTTATAAAAGCAATCTTTCAATCGAAAGAAAGTCCCAAAAATGGTCACGAATGTTCAATCGACACATACCATTTGTTATGTTTTATTTAAGTTGGGTGACACCAACCCTAGTGACGCCTCTGATCATGTTCAGATAAATTTTCTTTGCTATCCGTAAATGCAAAGCAGCTATCGCAAAAGTTTGACGATCGAAAATATCCGTTGAAAAACAGCGTCATATGATGGGTTTCTACATTCCAAAATCTTTGAGAAGTAGCACGCTCAATTCAGACAGTACTTTAGGCTTTAAAATCTTTTTAGTAGTTTCATGATTTTTTAAAAGGATTTTACTATATGCTGGCAGTCTACATAGCCATCATTGGCTAACAAAGATGTAGCCTTTGCAAAATATTTGTACTGTGCCACGGTTCAAGTCGTAATATTGTGGGGCAGTGAGGTAAATATGTTCGCAGGCTCCAAGGGACAGGGGCGCAAATATGAGGCTTGCAAAGTTATATAATAATAAAAATTGATGAATCAGAAATGGTCGGAAGCGCCAGTTTGATTCTTTAATAATTTTCCCTGGGCGCAAAATATACTAATTAAACCGTTTGCGACGTAGGAAGAACGATATAACCTCACGTCAGGAAACTCACTGCAGCCCTGGTTAAAATCGAATTTTTGCTTTATAATATAATAGTTATAAATCGTATCTTATTTAAAAGGATAATTTTATACGCCATACTTATAAAAATGAAGATATGGACTCATTTTCAGACTTGTTTTAAAAAAAAATATTTTTCGGATCGCTCCTTGGCATTTCCATAAATGAATTTTGCGCCCCTCAATTTTTTTTTACTCTGTGCATTTGCACGGAAAGACGGAGTGTTAGTCCGGCCCTGGTAATACTTAATCATCCTACCAACATCTCATATCGTGAACAAATTTCAAAAACATATTTGACATCAATAATTCTCATACTCCTGTAAATTAATTTTTTTAATAATAAATTATTATATTTTAAATAATTTTGCTATAATTAAATTGTTAAATTAATAGTTAGCCTGCTTGCATTTCGACCCCATTTTTGAGGAACATTTTTACTCATCTAAAGACCTCAATAAAAAAATTATGAATTATTTCATGATGTATTTGTCTTATTTGTGTTATGAGCCAAAATAAATGAAACTGATTGTTGATGAACTGATTGTTGATGAAACTGATTGTTGATGAACTGATTGTTGATGAAACTGATTGTTGATGAAACTGATTGTTGATGAACTGATTATTTATGAACTGATTGTTGATGAACTGATTGTTGATGAACTGATTGTTGATGAACTGATTGTTGATGAACTGATTGTTGATGAATGGTTTTAGAAAATTGTATCTTAAACATTTAACCGGGGCGGGGCTAAGCCGGTGTCAACTGTGCCCCTGCACACGGCCGACAAAGCTCAGGGGCAGCAAAGCCAAAAGGAATTGAACATGGACATGTTACGCCATCGTGGTTGTAAAACATCGTGTTTCTTGCAAATCAGTCTTTGGAGTTGAGGCTGCTTATTTGTAAAGTTCTTCCTTGATGGTAACACCACCTTGATTTCAAGTTAGAACATGTGTGTGTAGACGCAAAGCGATGAGGGCAGTCTCACAATTTAAACGTTTCTCATAGTCCTAAAACATTATGAGTGGGAGCATGAGATACTATATTAACATTGGTGGGAAGTGGGGCCACTGATTCTTTGTCTGCACAGGGTCACCAGGAGCCTTAAGCTGATACTGATCTTAACAAGTTTGTTTTGTCGTGATATTTAATAACATCAAATTCAAAACGCTACTTTAACTTAAACAAAAAAAAATGATTTCTATTTGAGTTGTTGTTTTTTGTTGTATATAATATAACAAATAATTAATTTGAAAACATTGCAGAAAACATTTAGATTGGGTGTGCAGAATGTCGTGTTGATTGGGTGTGCAGAATGTCGTGTTGATTGGGTGTGCAGAATGTCGTGTAGATTGGGTGTGCAGAATGTCGTGTTGATTGGGTGTGCAGAATGTCGTGTAGATTGGGTGTGCAGAATGTCGTGTTGATTGGGTGTGCAGAATGTCACGTTGATTGGCTATGCATAATGTCGTGTTGATTGGGTGTGCAGAATGTCGTGTTGATAATGAATGACTATAAGCTGACGAAGTATCCCCCAATAGTAAACGTTAGTGTAAGAAGCGGTGTAATTTATTTGGTTAAGTCATGTCTCTAAATGTAAGTTTTGAATAACGTATAATAATATTTTTACTAAAAGAGTGAAATTTTGCTTTATTTTTTAGTGAATATTTAGGGTTGGTAACGATTAATTTAAATTTAATCGTTAATTTCGATTAAAGCCAAAAAAAATTAAAATGTATGACGTCATTGAACTGAACTTCTCAAGGGAAGTAACAAAAACAGGTAATGACATTTAAAAAAAATTATTTTGAACTAAATTTTATTTTATTAAATCCACGTATACATAAATTAATAAATTATAATAATACGCGGGAGAAGTTTGTACGTTAAAAATATATAACTTATTATTAAGAATTAATTAATTTTTAATAAATTGAAAAAAAAATATTATACATATTTTCTTAAATTTTAATCGAATTTTTATCGATTAAAATCATTTAATATATAGTGAACATAAATAATTGATTTTTATAAATTTTTATTGTTTATTTTTCATATAACAAAAATCTTTACTGTTGCAACAGCAACGCCTACAGCCATTGACACAGCCAGGAGGTGGGGGGGGTTTGGACTACAGCTGATGTAACATTCCTAGCTGAGCAACTGTTAACTCTTGTACAAATAAAGTTACGTGTACAACAGAACCTAAGTTACTGAGCAACCTTCCGACAGGAAAGAGCTGCTCACCAAGGCACGAGAAAAGCGCTAGAAAGTTTCCTTACAATTGCCATCTCAAATCTACTTAGCCGCTGGCGGTGATCCTCATTCTGCGGAAAACATACACAATGTTCCAAGAAGAAACTGTGGATTATTCCTATCACTCCTGCATGTCATGGGCATACACTAAAGTCACTAAAGGATGAAGTTAAGGGGGGGGACTGGTAGTCAAAATGTTAAATTTTAAAATCCTGCACTTTGACTGAATTATTTTTGCTCATCACATAGGAGAAGCTATGAAAACACATTAAAAAATTAAATGGGGCAAAAAAAATAATTTTTTTATGCTTTTGATGGGAAAATGAGGGCAAAAAAGGGCAATTTCATATATTCAGAAGTGCAGAAATTTCTCAAAAACCATCTATTTGATTTCAATGAAACTTGGTATAAGTTTTATACATGGGACATTGTACAACCTTATAAAAGGAAATTTTGATAGCTTTGAAATTAAATGCTTTATGAATTTTTAAAAATTGCGCTGATAATTTATCAGTTGTTTATGAAAACAGTTTTGACTAAAAATTGAATAGTTTTTTTGCCTCTTATAATAGAAAGAAAAGCTTCTATAAGGTTGTACATAATTATGTCACAAACTGATGATGTGAATTCAGTTTCATTTGTATAGGCCGTTTCTGAAATAACCAAGCACCAGTAACCCCACACTCGTAAAATTGACAAAACTGAGAAAACGCAAAAAGAAATATTATTTTTGAAATATTTTATTTTTTAACCATTTAAAGTGGCATACATATATATTATTTTAACACCTATGCCTCTAGTGAATAAGATAAATAAAAAAGCAAATTGAAAAGACCATTTATAATAAAAATATAACTGTTCATTTACCCCCAACCCCAAAGGACAAAAATATAATAATTTGGCAATTGCTCTTCTGAGATAAATTGCTGCTGTCCTTATATGTCTAGTGGGGATTATTTCTAAGTAATAACTGTCAGTGTCAACCACCAGTGGCACGATGTCTTTCTATTAGGGCAGTCATGATGTTTAGGGTGCTCAATCATAGGGCGAAGCATGGGTCTCGTTGAACTGCTGGAAAATGTGATTCGGTTTTGCACGAGGAAGATTAACGAAGAATAAAAACTGATGAAATTCATGATCACCACTTTGGCAAAGCGAATTCAAAACGGACTCATTTCGTGGACGGGAAATATGGTCACGAAAATTATTGTGGGAAGAAGTAAAATCAGCTAAATACTTTTCAGCAATACTTGATTGCACACCGGACCAAAGTCACAAAGAACATATTTTACTGAGAATCCGCTATGTAAGCCGAGAAGGTGGATATTCTGAAGTAACTCTTGAGCACTTCATACGTTTTTTTTAAAAGCAGAAGAAAGTACTGGTCAAAAACTGCTTGATGTATTACTATTGAAACTGACAAAATTGGGCTTAGATGTTTCTGATATCTGCGGTCAAGTGTCACACATCTCTTTCAAGTGTGTTTGTAGGCGTTATCAAGTAATAACATCTCTCGTACAATAATTCCTTGAAACACTTGATGTTAAGAAAATGAACTTTAATAATGAAATATCCGATGATTATAAAAATCACTATGTACAACAATAAACTTCAGGATTCATATGGTGGAGACTAGGGCTGTCAATATTGTTGAAAAAAGCTGCCCGGGTACCCTTCCAAATTTCGAACGGATACCCGGGTTACCCGGTCGAAACGTCGACTAATTTGTCCCCACCATGATAGCTATACAATGCAACCTAGCCACCATTCTTGCACCTTATTTCACATAGTAGCCAACGGGAGGGTTACAGTAATACACTACTCGCTACAGTATACTCTCACCTATTTGCTGTTCCTTATTCGCAACCCCACATAATAGTGGCTTAGGCTCTTAACCTTATCGCATTGGACGTACTGTATTATTATTACCTGAACGATGTGTACTGTTTTTAAAGAATGTAACTTTCCACGAACACCGAGGAAATAGTGTATTGTGAACTTTGATGCACCAAAACGGTCACAACAATGGGTAGAGCTGTAGTTGGTTTATCAACATTCACTTTATGTATAGCGGCCTGAAGTTATTTGATCGCGCTGATGTTGCCGCCCTTCGCCGACGAAAGTTACCACAAATATTTTATTTTGCCGTGTCTCGGTGAACCCGCTTGGTGTGATTCCACACGGCCGACGTCTTACAAATTTTAAGCTGTCAGTATCTATTTAATTTATTAAATTTAAAAGCTGACAACTTTGGGTGTATTATTAAAATCAGTTTTTGTTCTAGTCAAACACGTGTTAATGAACACAATAAAGAAAAGAAAAGGGTGCGGGGTTATAGGAGTGGGGGGAGGAGAGGTGGGTAGATAAACTACATTGAATAATAGTATCATCGGTCGGCGAATTTAAAAGCTTAGTTAGTACGGAAAATAAGGATGGACTGCATTGAGATTAAAGAGGCTGTATTTCTTGTTGTGCTTAATTTTCGGCAGAGGAGTTTTGTTTTCCTGTTATGATTTACTCAAAATAAATACAGATATTTCCCATTGACAGATATTTCTCCTTAGATGTACTTCACACTAAATATTTTAAACAAAAATTTTCATTTGTTAAATTGTTACGCGAGCCGCAATGTAAACACAAAAAAGCCGCATGCGAACCGAAGTTTGGCCTCCGTTAAATATACACATACTTTGAAACCACATTTCACGGGTACCCGGTGGGGAATTTTCCTAACCGGGTAATCGCACGGCAACGGGTTCCCGGGTACCTAGTGGAGACACATACTAACACTTTTTCAGCCATCTTGCCTCTCTCTCTCTCTCTCCAGAACCTTCTACCACGCATCTTTCACGTGATCTTTTTCTCTGCTATCAATCTCGTGATTCTCACGTGACATTCACCCCCATCCTTAAAAAATGTTTTTGACATAAAATTTTTTTAGTCTTAATACAACAAAAATAATCTATATTCAAATATTCATCATCGATGGACAAATCACTGCTTTACACACTATATCCCGACATAGATATTAAGAAAATTCTGCAGGACTTCACCAGTCTGCTTGTACTGAAAAGAATGAAACTGAAATTTGATAACACACCTGTAGTTTTGTGAAATTAAAATAACCTTTAACAATCATAATACATGAAATTACATATATTATCTAGTAGAATTCAGTTTCTGGTTTCCTTATTTATGCATTTACAAAGTGTCTGTGTTTATGATCATTCTACTGAGTATGTCTGCAACAACATTCTCCTTTTCTTTAACAGGTTTATTGTCAAACATGTAGTCTGCTAATAACATAGCCCATCGATTGATTTTTGCGTTGCTGATTTTGTTTTTGTTAAATGCCACAAGTGATTTGTGGTCTGTCAGGAGAGTGAATGTTCTACCTAGTAGGTATTTTTTCAGCTTTTGTCGAACCCACACTATAGCCAAACATTCTCTCTCTATAGTGCTGTAGTTACGTTCTGTTTTTGTTAAATTCCTGCTAAGATACTGTATAGGGTCTGTCATTTCTAAGACCGGAAAACCACATAACTCATTCGGTCATTGGGCTATTTTTAGATTCACGTCAAACATTTCTGAAACGTCCATTACAACAGTGTATTTTGATACACTGATCTCACTAAAAACAATCTTCTAGGTGCATTTTTTTGTGCAAAAAATATTTCTTTACCCTTAGTTTTGCAGCTGAATAAATTATTAAAATTTCGAAGACTTAAAACTTAAATAAATAAGCCTAAACATATTTTAAATTATTTAAAGATGAGTGTAAGTGGTCGTTCGATAGTAGTAACTACGGTAAGCACTATTCCTAACGTAATAGTTGTCAATTATTAGCATATATTTATTTTAATATTGATTGTTTTCCTTGGTCCTTATAAAAATATATGCCTTGGTCTTGGTATTTATTAGTAATAAACTTACACTAAGATTATGACTTTAATTATAATTACATCATAGTATGAAAGAGTAGAGATCACGGACGAACGAGCAACTAGAACTAGAGCTTCGGTCAGAGCAGATGCAGAGTCACTAATTCATTTACATAATTCATGCTTGCAAGTACGTTCCATTTCGCATAATATAATATTACATAATATAACCATATATTGATATTTTAATTAAAAAATTTAAATAAATAGGCCTAAGCATTTTTTAAGATGAGTGTTAGCGGTCGTTCAATACTCGTAACCGACAACCACTAGTTATTCTACACAAGCACTAGTGCTAGTCTTAGTAAACTTATATTTAATTTAATATAAATTGTTTTAATTGGTTCATATAAATTGTATATGCCTTAGTATTTATTAGTAATAAACTTACACTAAGATTATGACTTTAATTATAATTACATCATTAGTTTTAGAAGTAAAAGTATAAATGAATAAAATTCACGGATGAACTAGCGGATGAACTAAAAAAGTATAGTATAGTCATAGTCACTGATCCATTTACATATTATATTAAATTCACTCTCGCAAGGACGTTCTATTTCACATTATATATTAGATCAAATAATATAACCTTACATTCTTCTTTAAAATTCTATAAAATCAAGGTTTTGAAAAAGTTTTAGTCAATTTCAATGAGCCCATTCTCTCTAATAGTAATAAATAAATATTAACTACTTGTCTTTACGTATTATTAGACTTCCGGTTAATAATGACAACCCCTATTGTACTAATGAAGGCATTAGCCGAAACGTCTATTGACGTGTTAGTTTAAAATAAAGCTTAAATTTATTGTTTTCATTGCACAATTTGTTTATGTACATCATCTCTAGCTCTTCTTTCCACCGAACGTGTACTTAGGGGCTGTCCATAAATTACGTCAACAAATTTCTGGCGATTTTTACCCCCCCCCCTCCCCCTTGTCAACAACTTGTAAAACTTCCAGAGACCCCCCCCCTATAAAATTACGTCAACATTTGATTACCCCCCTCAAAAAATAAACATAAATAATAATAATAAAATCGAACAAAAAAAAACCCACCATATTTTAAATAGAGTAGTTTACAACTACAAAATAAAAGTGAATAAAAGTAAAATGTTTAGAAAAACAAACTTTAATAAACTTTTAACTTATGAACATATTTCCAATTTATAACTAAAAAGCCTTACTCTAAATAGAAAAGAGAATATAGGGTTTACACAAATGTATACACATTAAACCTTTAAATTATGCACATAAATCAAATAAATATAACACTTTAAAGACTCTTTAAATATTTACAAAGACTTGTTCTAACATCAAGCAGAAACGAGATTAAACAGTTAAACTATAAATACACTTTTAATTTATATATTATACATATTTTTTAAAAACAAATCCAAATCTTATATCCTAGCCTTTATAGCTTCCCATGGTGATATCAAATGTACCACGATTGATATTATAATCTTATCTGTTTACGCTCCTTCTTTACAGGAGGTTATTGGTATAGGTTCTGGCTGAATAATTTCTTGTGGAACCGAACCACCAGACAAGTCAACGTTTTCTTCATCTAGCCATTATCACTTAGCATCTCCCCATGAGCAATAATTGCCTTGAGCTCTCTCTGTATTTTGGCTGCCACTTGCATTGGAAGAATTCTTTGCTGTTGGGTTGCATGGCATGTAGTATTTGACTGGGCCCAGGCATACATTGTTGGTGCTGTTGAACGTGCTTCTTTAACATGGCTTGCGAAGCAACATAAAGGTGACAGATTTTACAGATCCGTTCAAATAATAGCAACTGAATAGATGAACAATATATATATATATCATATGGAATAATTTTGAATGCCTTTGCTGAGCGAGATAGTATGTTTTCAACTTTCACAGACTGATTGAAGAAACGATATGAAAATCTATGTGATTTATATCAGATATTTCTGGTGCTTTAAGGCCCTCATTAGTTTGGCTGACTGGAATTGGTGGGGGGATAAATCTATCAGCAATAATATCAAATTACGAGCTTCTAATTGGTTGGCAACAAGTTAAATCACACCATTTGACAATTTGTAGAAATTACTGACTGTTGGAAAGTTGTCTATGCTTACTTGCTTCCATATTTCTGACAATGTTTCGCGAGCATATTTTAAATTTATTTTTTCCAACTCTTCATCAATTGTTTGACCTTGTGTGTCAAGGTGGCTTCGAAAATGTTAATGTGGCAAATTTAGTCCCGACAGTTCTCGACTAAGAGGAGCCATTCGCCTTTCTACTCGAATAAACGCACTTCTACCAGGCACATTCGTTGCTATAAACATTGCATCAATGTTCCACTTTACAAAATGATGTATGGCCACATCAACAACTTTTTGATTCCTTGGATTTTCATCAGGTCAACCATCCACAGACATAATAAGAATCGGTTTGATCATCTTTTTGCTTGGATCCTTTTGCAACGTTTGCCTGCTCTTATTACTATGTAAGTTGGGCCTGCATCACATATGTTACAGCTTCGGGTTAACCTATACCGTCTTTTTGGATTTCAATGCCAGCATAAACAGATGGTATGAGTTTGTGTCTAGATGCTACTACCCAGTCGTGATCAGGCAATGCAATGCAGTATTCGACATGTATTAGAAGTGGTGTTTGCTTATTACCTGCTGTCAATCCAGTGGGGACTCTGGCTTTGTGATATTGACTGATGAAACATACTTGTTTAGGTCCCAACAAAGAAGCCACTTCCTCTAGGTGATTCAAAATAGCTGTACAAAATTTACCATCAATGTGTTTTGAGTGTAAATCATTTTGTGCTCGAATTGATTTCACTGGTATAGTTGTTACAAGGCGTTTGCCTTCCGATGATAAACTTCGTTTTGGCAAGAGCTGAGTATAAACAGCACTTCTACTTATTTGTAAACCTTAAATCTTTAAATGTTCTGTCAAATCATCGAGAATTCTAACTCGATGATACATATAACTCTGTCTTTTGTCGTAATCAGCGGACCTATACAATGCAATGTCAACAATGGTTTTTAAAACGAGCGGCTGATCTTCTTCAATTGCTGGTCGACCAGCTTTCTGTCGGATCTTCAATTTACTGCTGACGTCAGGATTTTCAGCACAAATTTGAGCTAAAGTTAATTTTTATTATTTTGGTAAATCTTCTGTTTTTCTTGTTCATATTTCTTTCTTTTCAGTTTCTTTTCTAGCTCATCAACCTCTTTTTTTTTCTTTCAGTTCATTTTCATGATCTGAACTTAAAACACCACTTACTTTTCGTTTATACAAGCCAATCAAATCGCTCTTGAAGATGCTTATCTGACTCTGTAATTCATCTCGTATTTGCGCTTTGTATTTTCCAGATTTTGCATCACAAGTAGTATTGGAAGGTCCAGATTCTAAATCGATTTCTATGTGGTCTTTTTGAATGGTTTGTGTTTGATGTTTCACAACTACATTTGTGGCTTCTTTTTTTAGGAAAAGTATCTACACTCTTCATGGACTGGTCTGACCAGAAGCTCATTAATGTTGCCTTATTTTTCTGTGCTAAGGTGGCATTACTATTCAATAACGAATCTACTTTTGTTGGTAAATCGTCCTCTTTTTAAATCCCTTATATTAACTTCACAGCCGTCTCTCTCTGTCGTTCTGTCGTCATCTCTCTCTGTCTTGGGCAGGCGGAAAAACAAAAGTAAAAAATGACCCATTTCCCGTGATTCGATCGAGATTAAATTTAGCACACGGACCCGTCTCATCTAACAATGCATCGTATCAAAATTTCAGATCGATCGAACGTACCGTAATTAAATTAATACATTTTTAGTTTATCTATTTAAAACTATATGTCGAAGTCGCTATTGCTTACATTTTACGGGTCACTTGACTTCACGCCAGCCATCGGTGAACACATCTCGTGTTTTAACTTTTAACCAGGTGGAATTGACTCAGTTTTAGGCTGTAAATGTTTGTCGCGTTGGAACATAATCAATACTTTAAGTTCTGTCTCATATATAAAGGATTTATAGTCAAAAACATTGTTTTTACGGGGCTTTTTTTATTTCAATTTATCCCAGATTTCAGTTACCTCTCTTTGACAGTCTGGCCTACGATTGTTAGGGTGTGCCATTACATATTCTTCCTACAACAAATTCTGAAAGTTTTTATTTCACCCTTGTAATTCTAAAGTTTTAAAAATTGTTTTGAAACAAATATTAATAAATTTTTTTATAACAAAAAAAAATAGGATTAGGTCTATATAACAATATTTAATAATTCTGAACATTCTAGACATGTAATGTATTTGTAAGATTTTAAATAAGGGCTAGTGTAATCCTGCAGTTTTGGCACGTATATTATTTCACTGCGAATTTAAATTTTCTCGTGAGAAAAATAAAATAGATGAATTCTTTCTGGATACTTTTTAAAAAAACTTCTTCAGTAAGTAAATTTATTTTAGCATGGGTCAAAAATCTGGCTGGCAAGGCGCTAGATAAATAAAATGAATGTATTTTAATTATGTATCGTCAAGAGCCGAAAAAATGCCTTAGACATATAAAAAACTAAAAAATGAGCGCTGCAATAGCTAAAATATAACATACTAGGTTGTGCTGAGGCGCCGTGATGCTTACGGCGCCCGCTTTTTTAGGGCGCCTATGGCGCCCATTTTTTAAAAAGCCCCAACTAACTTGTGAATGATACCAAGCATAATGTGCAGAGGATAATCAATTCCTAAGCAAAATTGTTCGGAGAGATGAGGTTAAAAGGTTTCAATTAATCGTACAAATTGCGGATACTGGGAAAAAGACAATAAGGGTTTCAACATTGTTGTAAAAAGCTACCCGGGTACCCGTTCAAAACCCGCATAATTTTTGCCGTCATGACCACTATACAATGAAACCTAGCCACCATCCATGCAGCCATTTTAAACAGTAGCCAACCGCAAGTTTTAAATAACATACTATTGTGAACTTTAATACTCAACAAACTTTTATTTATTTCATTTATTTTTGTTATTGCATTGAAAATCGTTGACACACTGAAATTAAAATATATTAAAAGATAATAATACAAGGTGAGGTGCTTTTTAAGTACGGTGGGATATGAGTGGAGGGAGGAGTGAGGGGTGGGGTTATATGAACAACTTATGATTGTCTCAGCCGGAAACTCAATGTTGTCTGTGTATTTCAAAGACACGTTAGCGTCATGTCATTAATTCCCTCAAAGTACCGAAATCTTTTGTGTGAAACAATAAATTGTTAAATTTTCTGAGAAAAAGGTATATTAAAATACTTTGTAGTTTGTTGGGACCGTTTTTTATTTCCCGTTGACAGATAACTTCTTAAGCGTTTTTGTGTTTTAAGCGTATTTTACAGCAGATATTTCAAAAGAAATTTTTAAATTTAATTAATTGTTCGGGAGCCGCAATGTGAAAACAAAAGAGCCACACTTAGGCCACCGTTGGTATAGGTACAGACATTACAGTGACATTTTCACGGGTACCCGGGTGCAACTTCAATACCCGGTTAAATGCCTAGCTAAAAATCCTTATGTGACATTGGGACACCATGTAAACCTCCCAGGAGTGATGTGGCTTGTCAGCATTTGATTTAATTGGACCTTAATTTTTTGATGATACTGTGAATGGTGCAAGTTACCTGAACTTTCTACAAGAATTCGATTTGTCACGCATCCAAGAGGTTTTAAGGAAATCAGAATGATACTTCCAACAGGATGGATCACCTCCCCAAGACCATTGGGACGTAGAGCCTATCTTGATGGCCACCCGCGAAACAGATGGGTAGGACGAAGAGGAAGTGTCGAGTACCCTACACACTCACCGGTTTGAACCCCCACCCCCATGTATTT
Organism: Ampullaceana balthica; assembly: GCA_944989445.1. Classification (NCBI taxonomy): domain Eukaryota; kingdom Metazoa; phylum Mollusca; class Gastropoda; family Lymnaeidae; genus Ampullaceana; species Ampullaceana balthica. The sequence goes on along the minus strand of CALYLW010000241.1, from coordinate 69,232 downwards.
TTCTGTGTGTGTGGGGGCTTGTTAAAAACAATACTTACACCACAATACAAGCAACATTCAACGAGTTTTGATCAAGAGAATGTGCAGGCATACCAATTGAAATAATTAGGAACGTTTTGAATCAATCAGTAAGCGTTGTCAGCTGTGCATTGACCACAATGGCAGCCATTTTGAACACTTGCGATAATTGGCTGGTTTCTACATTTGTTCACAGTATTTTAATTTATGAAAATTTGCTGTCTAATTATTGATGTTGGTGTTATGGTCATTTAAAGAGTGTATACATTTATGAGACACCCTTTACATAACGGGACGGCGATTTCACTGCTAAAACTGTTCTATTTATCAGTTATTTTGATGCAGTGTTCAAGACGATAAAACTTGAATGTTCTATTGTATTTCTTTAATAATTTTGACATGAAATACACGATAAGAGCATTCTCTACACCATTTTGGGCCCCCGGGCAAAGTAATACTGTTGGGCCCCTGGGCAAAGAAAGATTGCTGCCCCCCCGCTGGAATAAAAAAATAAATGGTTGACCGGGATGCCCAGAGAGCCTTTGTTTGTGGCCTATGCCCCAGATGGGACGACAGACATTGATGATGATGATGATGATTTATGGTATTACTTATGATATTTACAAAACAAAATAAAATTACACACAAAACCAGATATTTACATACGTTTTTTAAATTATAAGCAACATAACATATTTAATCTATTACACAAGGTCAAACAAAGGTATTAAAATTTGTAATGGAAAAAAATACTTAGATTATAAAAAAAATTCAGGATGGTACTTTATTATAACAAGCGTTTGCGACATTTCTCTTCAGAAAATTGTTTTATTATCGGCTTGAAGTCAATGGTCTTCAGGATGTCATTCTCTCTGCTCGTGAGTGAAAGTCAGTTCAAGCGATGCTGTCCCATTGGACAGGGAAAGCCAGTTCAAGCGATGCTGTCCCAATGGACAGTGAAAGTCAGTTCATCCGATGCTGTCCCATTGGACAGTGAAAGCCAGTTCAAGCGATGTTTTCCCATGGGACAGTGAAAGCCAGTTCAAACAATGCTGTCCCATTGGACTACGAAGCTGATTTTTGAGACGTTAAAATCTTGAAAAAGAACGTTCTTCTGTACAGTTGCTTACCATCATGCACATGAACACTCTGAGTGGAATTTCAATGTTCGGAAAAACAGATTTTAAAATGTCCGAAATTATTTTTCTGTACAGTGCACGGAGAGTCTCGCAATTTTCACCAATAGCCATGTAATGCTTGAAATGCTCAAATTAATTTAAAAGGTCTTCATAACTCAAGTCCTTGAGGTACGTATTGGCAAGATGTTCGCATTTTTTCTTGAGTGCATCAGAAGTAATGGTTTCTAATTCACTCAAGAAAGAAAACAATATTTCCAATTTGTGAATACGCCTCTGATCGTCTTGTTAGTTCAACGATTAAAGTGTCCAGAATAGGGAGGAAAGTTTCTACTGTGAACTTTTCGGGATTATTTAGAAGTAACTCTTCTCCTGGCCTATCATACCTACTAAAATGCACACTTCGGGTTCGTTCCCGTTTTTTTTCATAACAGTAACCGGCATTTGGACACACACTCCTGGATTTGAATTCATATTCAGTGAATTTGTCTCTAGTTTCCTGAAGATAGCTTTTCGGCGACTCAAGAAGATTTGTGGCAACTAGGATGTTCACATCCTTTGATTGTCAAAACTTTGCTTGTTGTATTCATCCTTTCTAGAATGTCCTTCTAAAGAATTGTAAGAAAGATTGTTTAAAGGTGTTCCATTTTTTTGCTCAAACTTCCGCCTCATGCCTTGTGGTCACTTGTTGTTCATTGTCACCTGATATAGAATCCAGTGCATGTTTTATTTTGTCGAAACCCCTACACAAAGCATGAACAGCATCAAAATGTGCTGACCAACGTGTGTAAGACATACGCTTGAACACATCTTTTTTTCTAAATATGATGTCAATACATTCCAGCGATGAGTAGAACCAGAAAAAAATGAATGCAGGTGCTGAACAAAGTCAAATAATTTTGTAGACTGTAGACAACACTCTGCAGATTTTTACTCCCACCAAATTCAGGCTGTGTCCTGCACAGGGGACATAGATGGCAAACTCATTTAGTTCATGAATACGTGCCTGCAATCCAGTGTATCGTCCAGACATATTTTACGCATTATCGTATGATTGGCCACGGCAGTTTGATAGTGGAATGTTGTTCTCTTTAAGAAAATTAAATTGGAACCAACGCATAGTGTTACAGTATTCCTATATATCTATACTGTATTGTGCGCATGCTCACGGGACCTCCATTTTTAAACCCGGCGCTAGAGAGCTTTCACTTCGTCCAATTTATAAAAAAAAAGGTTCAAGGTTGGGAGTAATTGATAAACTTAAAAGGCCTGTTCGCATATAAACACAAAATTATGAGATTTTTATAAAATTATACTAACTTTTATAAAGATTTTCCAAAACCCTACAACATATTCGCATGGGGCCCCCATGCTCGTGGGCCACCAGACAAATGCCCAACGGGCCTATGCGTTAAGACGGCCCTGGCAACATGCGGGAAGGGGGTACAAAAGAATGTATTTTTGTGAATATGTAATATATGGATGGCCCCTAAAAGGTTTCGTCTAATTTTTCAATTGAAAAATGGAATTAAACAATATTTTTAAACCAATGTTACACACATTAAAAGGTTGTCAGTCATATTTCAGATGGCCAGTCACATCACAAGGTTGACAGTTACATGATCAAATTTTAGATAAAAGTATTTTTAAAGTGTGGATGAAAGTGTGGATCAAGACCTACTTTTTTTTCTCTCTGTTCACAGGTTCTGATTTCGCAGGTGTTGAGTGCAAAGTTTTTCTGCCCGATGGAACAGATATGGTATGTCAAATCTGGCAGCTCGATTCTCCTGTTGAAAAGGTAAAATATATATATATATATATATATATATATATATATATATATATATATATATATATATATATATATATATATATATATATATATATATATATATATATATATATATATATATATATATATATATATATATATACACACACTAGAAATGTACCCGCGCTTTTGCAGCTGGAGTGTACTACCCTCAAAAGTTTTATTACGTAGTTGAAAATATGCCAAGAATTATTTGTTAAGTATGTATGTGTATGCGAAGATTTAAGTTGGGCCTTCTGGTTATAATATAACCAAATTTTGTGCTGAACTTACTTTTGAGAATACAACTTTCAGTTGGTCAGAAATATACATATGAAAAATGAAATTATCTAATTCTAAGACAATTTTACGTAATATAAAGAACTCTAAGAATCTAAATAAACAATTTAATAGGGTATTAATTTAATTTAAAATCCTGCATTAAAATATTTCTCTTAGGTATAGATCCAACGTAGCGAAGGATTGCATTCGGAATAAAATAAATGTCTTTAGTTCGCTGATAGAACTTACAGGAAGAAAGTCTAAAAAATTAATTACAAAAAAATTTAAAATACATCAAAACTATTTTGATAAATATTTTGATAAATATTTTGTTCCCTTTTGTCCACTTCATCATAACGTTCCTTTTTACTGATGGATACCCATATCTAATATGTTGCTGTTTTAATAAGAGATGCAATTCTTTGATTATTTACGTTTTCCGATCAGACATTATATTTTGTAAATTATATCATTAAGCCTATTGTTTTCTATCTCCATCCCGTTTTCTTCCAGTTTTTGTTTCTTGAAGTTATATACTTTATTTGCCAAGTATATTTAAGATTGATCTATGCGCTTAAAAACATATGTGAAACATAGATATAGATTTTAAGGGAAAAAATATTTTTGTATCGTGGACAGAAAGGAGTAGACATATTAAGTTGAAATTGATGTAAAATTCAAATGAGTTATCAGGTTCATGTGAACGATGTTTGGCCGAGATATATCCATCAGCCCAGAAGCCAATGATTAGATAGTATTATTTTAGCTAATATAAGAGAAAGCGGTTTTACTCAATTTTACTTTTAGTTCAGTCGTGCTTAATTTTATTAAGTTAAGTAGAAAGAATGAATCTTAAACACTAAAGAGAGGTCTTAGGGTTTTGTTAGTACAGAAAAGGGACACTTAATTAAGTGAATCAAGAATTATAAATATATATATATATATTTATTAAGGAAGTATAACAATCTATATAAACCTGAAACACACTTTGTTTAGATTTTATATATTTTTATAATTATATATATATATCTGATATATATATCGGAAAATTTAAAAAATATATTTTATTTATTAAAAAAAAATAGTTAACTTCTAATTTTTTTTACACATGAGTTGTTTTCACTTAGAGAATTGCTTTCCTCATATATTCACTCACTATTTTAATGGTTCTAAAACAATTTAACATAACTTTTAAAACAAATTTGCCGACAACCATCGTCAGGTAAAAGACTTACACATTTACAACCCAACATTGTTAAACTATTTAAAGTAATGAAATATTAGTCACATCAGCTATAACACCGGTAACCTACGCTCCCCCTTCTCAAAAAAGACAACAGCTACTTATCTCAAAGCGCCAATAAACTAAATGATAAATGTTGTAAATGTAATGTAATCTCCAAAAGAATTCATAGAAACTAACACAGTCTTATTTAAAAGCGTACAATAAAATTTGAGCAATATTTTTAGACAATAAAAGATTTTTAATTTAAAGTATAGTCAATATACATAATTCCCGTCGTCTGTATGTATGTATGTATGTATGGATGTAATGCTGTTAGGTGGCGCTGCGATTGATTTTGTATAAAAATATTATATGACGTCATTGTTTTATGCTTATATTTTAATTTTTGAAAAGGGAACGATGTAAAAATAGGATTTGAGGATTTATAATTATTGTGAAATACTTTGGGTACATTTCAGCAAGTTTAATATTTCGTATTTATGAAACACGGATAAGTTACTTATGTTAATTATGTATATTGATTGCCGTTGTTTGTATGGATGTAAGTTAGGTGGCGCTGCGATCGATTTTGTATAAAAATATTATATGACGTCATTGTTTTATGCTTATATTTTAATTTTTGAAAAGGGAACGATGTAAAAATAGGATTGAGGATTTATAATTATAATGAAATACTTTGTGTGCATTATTCCATACATACATACACACAACGGGAATCAATATACATAATTCCCGCCGTCTGTATGTATGTATGTAATAATGCTGTTAGGTGGCGCTGCGATCGATTTTGTTTTATAGTGCGCACCAAATTACTGCACCAAAAATAACACTTTTCGAACGTTCCGCATAAAATTGTTCAATATGATAATAAATGAATCAAATAAAAATAAATAAAATAAATGAAAGTTCTGTATTACGTTATTTTTTAAATCTGATGTGTATTTATTTTGAAAACTTCCGTCATTTTTTGAGGGGTGATACGCCGCGGGTCTCTCCAGAGTTCCTTCTTTTCATTCACTCACAGTCGTTTGCCCAAACCAACCCCATTTAGACAACTGCGTCTTTCAGGAAGTCTTCACCCGTCACTAAATCATTAGCGGCGTATGCTAAGTTGCGGGTCAGCTAGTAATAAAATAATTCCCCAAAATCACTTATTTTGAATGTGCCTCTAGGTAGTTTAATATGGAAATTACATTTGATTTTTTTTATCTTTGTCTAACGATATTTAAATTTACGAATAGCAGGCAAAAATTGTAATTTTTAAATGAGGATGCAATTTTTTGTTGGATACCGTTTCGCCATAATGCATTATATTTTAATAATTATACTCCATCCCACCACTAAGTAATTGTTTCTAGATAATGAAAGTATTATAAGCCGTATTTGGCAACGTTTGGCAGTTCCCTTTCATAAGGGAAATAGCTACTTATCCCATAGGGCTAATAAACTAAAATATAAATGCTAAAAATGAAATGTACTTTCGAAAAGACTTCAAAGAAACAAAAGCAGTCGTATTAAAAAGGATTCAAGAAATCTGCGCACCGTATTTAGACAATAAGAGGTCTTGTAATAAAGTATTGCTAAAAAAAACACGAAAAAAACAAACAAAACAAAATCTATATTTTGACCGTCTTTGTAGATGTTTCAAAATGAAAATGATGTTTACATTTTCATATATTTTTCTCTATATTATACGATACAAATTTAACGCTTTTATGCAATTGGTATAATTTCAAAAAGGAATGCATATCTGTTTTTGATCCCGTTTCCCATAAGGCATCACATTTTGTAAATTATATTCCAACCCCCACACCATATTTTGTTTATGGAAAAAAACGAATTTCATAAAAAATAAAAAAATAAAAATCATCCGTCTGAGTTGTTCAATTCACATCACAAAATAAATACGGATTTTTAGGTTCATTTGTGTTAAGTTTAATATACTTTCTTAATAAGTCCGGTAGCTAAAGTTTAAATTGTTAATTTGTTTAGCTTATGTAAACATAAATGACAACATTGGTCCTAGGCCTTTATATACATGTCAATATCATTGATGCTTAACTTTAATAAGTAAGTTTATAGGAATGAGCAGGTAAAATTTAATTTGGAGAAATCTTGGTTAGTGATTTATGGATAAGGCAATTATTGGTATGGAAAAAATGTAATTTATTAATTTTCATTAAAATATAAATATGGAGGATGTATCCAACATTAGTTAAACATTAAACAACATCGGTTTAATACAACCACAGGAGTAGTATTAAATTGTATTTTATATATATAGATATTAAAAAATTAAATCTATAATAGGAATTTTAAAAAAAAACCCACAAATTAAAAAAAAACAACTTTTGAGTGCTATACTGTGGAAAACGATGCCCAAGTCAAATAAACTTACACTTAAAGTAGACTTGGCCCATCGCTTTCCACATAAAATTAACTCAATAATTATATAATTATTTTTAAAAAAATTAAATTTTGAGCTATTATTAACAACATAACACAATTGTCAATTTCATAACCTCATGTTAAAAAATAAATACCATACATCGTGTGACAAATTTAATGAAATAGTTTTAACTTTAACCCATCTATAATATAAAGAAAGTATTCGTATAAAAGGCCCCTGCTTTGTACCGCAAGGCCAATCAAATATGAATATTATTATAATAAAATTACACAGCTCAATTTAAGATGCGTACACGAAAATGTGCGTACCGTAATTTGATAATAAAAGATTTTTGAAAGCGCACAGCTCAAAATAAAGTATTGGAAAAGAAGACCGCACCAAAATGAACTCGTTTTGAATCTCCGCATGAAGCTGTTCAATATGGAAATGAAATTTAATACTTCTCTCTTTGTCTCTATATTTTCTGAGTTTTTAATTTACGGCTTTCGGGCACAAGGGACAATTACAAAAACTATACTAAAACGATTTGCAGCTTAAAAGGAACCGTCCTGCCAAATTTGGTCCACATCCGTCATTTGGTTTTTCCGTGACTGTGTAACAGAAAGTCGAAAAGTGAAACATACAAACATACAAACAGACAAACAGACATTAGACAAACAGACAAACATACAAACAACAACTGAGCTCTATATATTAGATATATAAAAAAAACTTGGACATAGTTTCTGACTCACTTCCAAAGGTTATAGAATCAGACTATCATGGTGAAATATTCTTGGACTGTTAGCGAAAATTTAACGGTCTTGAAATAAATTTAACAATTAAATTAGCTTAGCGTTTAGTTATAACTTAGCACATGCTTAAACAAAACACAATTTATTTATTTCTCCATTTAAACTATAACTAAACATTTAGTTAGAGATAAATAAACGCTTAGTTCATTATTAAATTAAATATTAGTTTATCAAACTTTATTAAAACAAGAATCTTTTGTTTCCGACAAAGGAAAGCCTTATAAATGAAGCTGGTCTAATGGGGGACTCAGAGGACTTTTACCTTGAGTTGCTATTGCCTGATGAGGAACGGAAAGTCATGGATGATAATAAAGAATTGAACTATTATATTGAAGATCTAACAAGTGCTTACTCTATCTACTTACGAAGAATAAATGCAGGCGCAACAAACCATTCTTAAATTACAAGCAAAGTTTAAAAAAAAAGAAAAAAAAACCACTACAAAATAACTGACCTTATAATCTTATCTTATCTATTACATACGCCCCTTCTATACAGCAGATTAAAGCCTTATACATAATTTTTGGATTTTCCCAGCCAATTATTAACCTTTTAAATGAGTGCGCCGCCCTCCTCCCCCCCTCCACGCTACATGTAGTCCCTCATCATTACACGAACATCTCATATCGTGAACATATTTTTAAAGAACAATTTCGACATTGGCGATTCTCATACTCTTGAAAATTTAAAAAAAAACATTATAAAATTATTCTATTTTATATAATTTTGTTGTACATGTAATAATAATGTTAAAAAAATAATTAGTTTGCTTAATTGCTTTCGGGCGCTTTTTTTTTGGGGGGGGGGACGACGTTTTTTTTTACACATTAAAGAACTCAATAAAAAATGAATGAGTTGATTTTCATGACGTATTTGTCTTATTTGTGTTATGAGCCAAAACAAATGAAACTGATTGTTGATGAATGGTTTTAGAAAATTGTATCTTAAACATTTAACCGGGGCGGGGCTAAGCCGGTGTCAACTGTGCCCCTGCACACGGCCGACAAAGCTCAGGGGCCGCAAAGCCAATATGAATTAAACATGAACATCTTACGCCATCGTGGTTGTAAAACATCGTGTTTCTTGCCAATCAGTATTTGTAGTCAAAGCTGCTTATTTGTAAAGTTCTTCCTCGATGATAACACCACTTTAATTTCAAGTTAGGACATGTGTGTGTGTAGAAGCAAAGTTATTGAAGCAGTCTCATAAATTAAACGTTTCTCATAGTCTTAAAACATTATGAGTGGGAGCATGAGATACTATATTAACATTGGTGGGAAGTGGGGCCACTGATTCTTTGTCTGCACAGGGTCACCAGGAGCCTTGAGCTGATACTGATCTTAACACGTTTGTTTTGTCGTGATATTTAATAACATCAAATTCAAAACGCTACTTTAACTTAAACACACAAAAATAAAATAAATTTATTTTCGACTTCTTTATTTTTTATAATTAATATAACAAAAAATTAATTTGAACATCTAGCAGAATGTCGTGTAGATTGGGTATGCACAATGTCGTGTTGATTGGGTATGCACAATGTCGTGTAGATTTGGTGTGCAGAATGTCGTGTAGATTGGGTGTGCAGAATGTCGTGTAGATTGGGTGTGCAGAATGTCGTGTTGATTGGGTGTGGAGAATGTCGTGTAGATTTGGTGTACACAATGTCGTGTAGATTGGGTGTGCAGAATGTCGTGTTGATTGGGTGTGGAGAATGTCGTGTAGATTTGGTGTGCAGAATGTTGTGTAGATTTGGTGTGCAGAATGTCGTGTAGATTGGGTGTGCAGAATGTCGTGTAGATTTGGTGTGCAGAATGTTGTGTAGATTTGGTGTGCAGAATGTCGTGTAGATTGGGTGTGCAGAATGTCGTGTAGATTTGGTGTGCAGAATGTCGTGCAGATTTGGTGTGCAGAATGTTGTGTAGATTTGGTGTGCAGATTGTCGTGTAGATTGGGTGTGCAGAATGTTGTGTAGATTGGGTGTGCAGAATGTCGTGTAGATAATCAATAGCGTTAAGCTGACGAAGAATCCCTAAACAAAACAACAACATGTTACTGTAAGAAACGTTATAATTTATTTGGTGAGTCATGTCTCTAAATGTAAGTTTTGAATAACCTAAAAAGTTTTTTTGTTTAAAAAAGGGAACGTTTGCGTTATTTTTGAGTGAACATGAATAATTAAATTTAAAAAATATTTTTTAAAATTTTCTCATATAACAAAAACCTTTACCTTAACATGAGCCTCGCCTACAACTAGTGACCCAGTCAGGAGGTGCGGGGGTTTGACCACAGCTGATGTAACATTCCTAGCTACGCAGCTGTTAACTCATGTACCAATAAAGATACGTATACAAAAGAAGCTAAGTTACCGAGAAGCCTTCCAAAGGGAAGCGCTGATCATCATGGCACAAGGAAGGCGCTAGAAAGTTTCCATAACATTGCCTGCTAAGATCTCCCTAACCGCTAAGGGGGACCCTCGTTCTGCGTTAAACATACAAGAAGAAACTGTGGATTAATCCTATCACTTCTGGATGACATGTGCATACACTGATGGATAAAGATGCAGCCCAAAGACTTCAAAAGTACGTCCACATATTTCTCAGTGCAGATGGGAAAACATATTCTATCACGCAGCAAAGCTCTGGGTTCAGACTTCATTCTAGCTCAATAGTACAATGAAGAGGGCGTGACACCTTTTCGAAGACTCCATGAAATCTTTTTTTATTGATGTAACAGCAAGATTACACACCCCATGAATTTAAAGACACCTCTGTAGTTTACGAGTAAAAGTGGCAAAAGAACCGTCCAGCTCGTGATAACAAACGTTGGTCTGTCCTTACTATAGATTACAGGAAAAATACTTGTCAGAATTATTCTGAAAAGGCCTCACTGGGCATCTTGACAAAAGGGACAACTGCAAAAAGCCAGTGCGGATTCCAATAAGAACGTAAGAACATCAACATGGTGTTTGCAGCAAGGGCAACTGCAAAAAAATTGCCAAGAACACAACACAGATCATGCATATTTACTCCACAAAATCATTTGACAGCCTGCTGTGTATTTTTAGATATCTTTCTTTAAAATTTCTTGACGATTCCGAATGTATTATATTTTTATAATACAAAAATACAGACACACAAATAGGGATGTAAATATTGTTGAAAATAGCTGTCCTTGTACCCATCCATCAATATACCTGGGTACGCCTTCAAAAGGGTGCATAATTTAGCCGTCATGACTGCTATACAATGCAATCTAGCCACTGAGTCACCATCTATGCCCCTCATTTCACACAGTAGCCAACGTCACGCTTCTAATAACATACTATTGTGAACTGCAATGCTCTACAAACTTTTATTCCTGCTGTAAATGCTTTGGCCGTCCAAAAATGACGTCACGCACCTGTGAAGGGGGAGGGAATCACACATTTGTGACGATGTGTGACGAAGGGAGAGGAATGTTTAAAAACCGTGTCGTCACATCAAAACGCGCAAGTTTAAATAAAAGTTCCACTTAACTATTTGATTTATTGCAATTTATTTTTATGACGTTTTACAAGGCTTCACGCATGTTACACTAAATACATACTTATATGGAAAAAAATGTGATTTGAAACCTGGTCATTTTCAAATAGAAAAAACTTTTTTGTGACGTCATATTGTAGGGGGTCAGAGTAAAGTAGTACTTATACATAAACAAAAATTTTAATTTAGAAATACAACACAAAGATAACATAAAACAAACCTCAGATAGACATAAGGATAAAAACACCTTTTTTATTACATAAGCAAGAAACAAAAACATACAAATTCTCGTTCTTCCCGTCCGGAATTCGTGCGCGGAATTGGTTGCCTGAAGAAACCAGCAAAACCAACACTTAATCAACATTTAAAACTCTAATAAGAATGCAGGAGTAGACACAAACCACAGATAAGCGTAGGACGCAATAAACGTCTAAAAAAGTTTAATCAACCGCTGTAAATATTTGTAAATATAAATATATTTATATGCATAAAATGTTAAGGCATGAACAACTCCGGACAGTGTCTACGCTAAGAAATTCGCTCTTTCCTTTCAGAGAGGAAACTGCAGAATCAAAGGAAGCAGGCACGGAGAAGTCTACTGGAGGAACAGCCATCACCCATGTTTTCTTTGTTTATTATTTGCACATTTTGTTTCACACCATTTCACTTACCGTCCCATTCATACTCATATTTCATTCCACGGGGCTTGTCACTCACATCATCATGCTGTTCTAGTTTACATGTTTTTTAAATGTTTTTTTTGTTGTTTTTTTGTCTGTAACAATGTTTTGTTTTGTATCACCAAAAATTTGACCAAAATTTGTAAGGCAAATTAAAAAATTAAAATGTAAATTTTGAAAAAATAAAAATTAAACGCTATGTTCGAAAAAGGGACTGCAGCGGAGATCGATGATAGTAATTTGAGGTTTCCGCCGCAACACCCTTTTTCTTTAAAATTAAAAGCAATAAACGTCTACATATAAGGAGCGTCTGTAAGAGATAAGATAAGGGTCTGATTTTTCTGTGACGACGTGTGACGAGGTGGGGGGATGAAAATTGGGAGACGTCATACTCATAAAATAAAACTACAGTACACTGAAAATTCAAACAAAATGTCAACAAAAATGACGTAACGTTCAGTCAGGTCATACGGGCCCAGCAGTTTGAATGTTATTGTCCGCTCGGTTGTGGTATTAACTAATTAAATTCAATAACTTTAAATAATGACAACTATTTACGTCTCATAAAAAAAGTGTTTCGGCTAGGGCTACACGTGTTAATAAACACAAGAAACACAAGTGAATGGAAAGGGCGCGGGTTCGTATATGGTTTCATTTGCTGCGAGGTTTGTTATTCAGCATGCCAACAGCTTTAAAAAAAACAAAACAACTTTCATTTATTTTTGTTATTACAGTTAAAATATTTGAACGAATAAAATATATATTTAAAAAAACAACAACAAATAAATGAGGTCCTTTTTAAGTGTGTTTGTGATAGGAGTGGAGGTAGAAGTGGTCGTGGGAGGGGGAGGGTTAGGAAACATTTTATCGTCTTAACCGGTAACGCAATGTTGTCGGTGCATTTCAAAGACAAGTTAGCTTCCTGTCATTGATTCATTCAAAGAACCAACGCGTTTTTGTGTTAAATATTTTTTTATTTCATGTTTAGAGATAAAGGTGTATCAAAATATATTTAAGTTCGTCGGGACCGTGTTTTATTTCCCGTTGACAGATATTTCTTCAAAAGCGTTTGGGGTTAAACATACTTCACAGCATATATTTCAAACGAAAAGTTTTAATTTGAAAAAAAAATGTGCGCGGGCCACAATGTGTTCAAAGAAGAGTCGCAGTTAGGCCACCGTTGGTATAGACATTGCAGCCACATTTTCACTGGTGCCCGGGTGCAATTTTACTACCCGGGTAATTGCATGGCAACGGGTAACAGTTGACAGGCCTACGCACACATGAAATTGAATGCTTATATAACGCAATTAATTTTAAGTAAATTTGCTAAACATACTCTTCATAACACACCTGATCTTTCTGGTAATGAGTACAAAAGCAATGAGATATGACCGGAAAAGATGGTCTAACCAGAAATGTAGTGTCACCTGGAAAAGAACCAACAAGACAACGACATTCCGATGAAAAGGATGCCACTGATACGGGATCCCAGCAGCCACTGAGAATTCTTTAGAGAAAAGATCCCATAACGAAGCAAGATCATAGCGGGGGTGAAGATGTCATTGGGAATGGGAGCTCATTTGTCTATACGTAGTATCTATTGGGTGTCCAAAGTTCAGCCCACGGGCCACATACGGCTCGCGTTTAAATTTCAACTTGCCTGCAGCCTCATCTTAAACACTTATTTGACTCGTGAATTTTCTCTGATGATATGAAATCATTTTAATAACAAAAACCGAATTTATGTACTATTTTCAGTACAAAATACGATTAATGAAATGATGGCAAAAAATCTATGACATTTTTTTCCCACCAAGGTTGGAATTGATTACAATAGCCGATGACGTTATGTGCATTTATTTAAAAGAAATTCGATGGCAAAAATCGATGAATTTATATTATTTATTTTTGGCTAACTGGGAAAAGGACATTCATAATGCAACAGTGTACATACAATTTTAAGACAGTTTTATGCCTGAATTTTTGACACACCATGTTCGGCACTTAAAGTATTTCTGCATATTTTAATAAAAGTTAGACTTGTATGAAATATACATCTTTATTCTATAATTTGGCTATTATTCATCCAATTTTAGTAATTTCTAGCAATGGAATAAGATATTTAAAAAGTCTAGAAAATTGCAGTTCTATTTTCCTCATTCTTCCTTCAACAATTATAACTACGGTAACTACTAAGTCTTACAAGGTAAAAACAAATGACATCCAATTCATTTACATCACAGTAAGCCAGTCTCAAATTATGCCATATTTGTGTAATATCTTAATCTTTTCTCCGCATATTTTTAAACGCTTTTATTTAAGTCACAATGTTTGTATGTTGTATCCATCCACCCTTCCTTCCATCCTTCCTTCAAAACTTGAAAAGTAAAATTATACCACTTTTAATGGTCCTAGAGATCTAAAATTTTTACCACAGATAGATCTTGGATGACAATGCATTGTATTAAAATTTCAGATCGATCGAATGTACCGTATTTAAATTATAGCACTTTTAGATTTTAGTTTTTGTCTATATAAAATTTTATCACTTGCGTCAATGAACCATGCCTCAATTCGCCCTAGAGGGATACAATTATTATAACTTTAAAAAGTACTATCAACATCAAGTCTTGCTGGCCGAAATATAAGCGTGATCGATTGCCGACATGGGGGTACGAGGTTCAATTTTCAGTTAGGGGAAAATGTTTTTTTTATATTATACATATTTAGTGCAATTTCTATATGTAAATAAAAGCGTGTCCTTTTTAAAAAAAGATTTTTTTACACTTAACTTATTACTTCATGGGACACGAGACACTTGTCTATGCCCTGTCAGTTTTGGACAGCCCTTAATTAAAACAATGATTATCTCGAGAAAGTGGGGGACGGGATTTGATCCACGAAATTACGCTCCAAATTTTTTGGGGTTTTCCAGGTCCATATTTAGTTTATCGGTATTTCCCCAATTGATTTATGACATATATAGTTTTATAGGCCTACTAGTCTACTAGCCTACTGAAATGTCAGTAATGATTAACTTTGACAGATAATAAGAAAGTAGGTACAGCCACTAAGAGGCCAGTATAGGCAAGAGAAGACATAGGTATTTATGTGAAAACAATTTAATTCTAGTTTTAATAATATATTTGAACATAACGGGGGAGAGAAAAAAGTCTATAAATACAATAATTATTGATTTTCATGCAAATTATCTTTTCATTCTTACTAAACTGAAACAAATTCAATTACAAGTTTAGTAGGAAATAGATTACACCATTATTTTGTGATATCAAACATACAGTTGTTACTGGGGGTCCCTAATGTCTTTTTTGGGTAATATAAGCCAAACGATATTTTAGCAATTTATCGCTTGTAGGCCAAGATGGCGGATCAAGACGACGGTTGCGTCCAGTGCTGGATTTACCTATAAGCTAAACAAGCTATAGCCTAGGGCCCCCGCTTTCTTGGGGGCAACAAAACAATTTTTTGAGCGAGCAATTGTCTAAAACACTTAAATATTTTGTGATTGCCGCAACACCTGTTTAGTTCAAAGTCATGAAAACTCTTTACTTTATAGAACAGCTTCGGTAACACATCGTACATGCAAATGTGGCTCAACCATTGACTGCTAAAGAGGCCTATCAGAACAGATAAATAATAAACAGCATTCCTTGATGTAGAAGGAATCTTGAGATTGTTTCTTAGTATGGTGTTTGAAAATCACTCTGGAGAAATATCTTTTTCTGAGCTGAAGAAGATAAAAAATGAATTTTAAACAACAATCCCTGAAGATAAATTATGTTCCCCCAGTCTATTGTGCATAGAAAGTGACAAACTACGCGGTTTATCACACCCTAGATAGGTCATTGATGATCCCCCGCTTAGCGGCGGTCCTAACCATGGAGACTCGTGTGATTTGCCGGGGTGGCGCCAAAGTGGTAGCGGGTCGCAGTAGGGAATTCCACACATTGGCGTAGCAACGGGTTGGCATCGGGGCAGTTGCCAAGGGCGCCAGCTTAAAAGGGCGCCACTAAATCTCTAATTTTTAAATTTGTATTTCAATAAATACAGTTGGACCTCTCTAAGTCGAAATCAAAAGGACTCGGAAAAAATCGGAGTTTTTGAGTTAGGGAAAATGGCGAAATAGGCGCCGATTAATCAAGGACAATGTAGATGTTGAGAGGTGGGGGGAACAGCCATACCGGCTAGTAGGCTTGACATGTAAGAGAGCCGGTCCGGTGTCTGATGTTTCATATGAAAGGAGCCAACTTGCTTTGACATACCGACACAAGCCTGTGAGAGGAGACACCTTCCCTCCCCTCCCCCTATTTACTCCCTCGTCAGTGTGATTGGGGGAGTAAAATTATCCTTTTTTAAAAAGAGTCACATCATGCAGCAAAGGGACGCAAATTATATGTAGTTACCACTCTTTTTTCTTGTCCTTGTCATTTTTCGTACTTGCAAGGGTCACTTAATCCCTCGTGGAATGCACTAAAATAATAATTTACATCCATTTACGTGGCTCTACGGAACACGTGTTCTGAAATGTCACTCCAGAATAATAACCCAAACGCCTTGGAAGATTGGAATAAGAGAGGTTGAAAGCCAAAAATCTTCGAGTTAAGGAGATCTAAAATACATTAATTTCGCCGGGACCTAACAATTAATTCGATATAGGGAGGTTTTCGACATAAGGAAGTTCGACTTAGCCAGGTCAGACTATATTTCACTTTTATTCTCGATAACAAAAAAAGTGAATAATTAATTACATTTAAATATATTTAATTTAAACCATTATAATATTTTTTATTATGTTTATGGCCTTTGCGGGGCATCTTATCATACAAATGTCAATATGATTTTACAGTCTTTCTTTTAATTAAAAAGAAAAATCTTACTATCCCCATCCCACTGTCTAGGGAGTAAAGTGGGGGAGGGGAGGAAATGTGTCTCCTCTCTAGTTGGCTCCTTCAAATGAAACACCAGACAAGGCCTCTTTTCCTGTCAAGCCCTCTAGCCGCTATGGATGTTCCCCTCCCCCTTTCTCAAAGTCAACATTATCTTTGATTAATCTGCGCCTATTACAACAGTTTCCCTAACTCGAAAACTGAAATAAATAAAGAGCAATTTATAATTGAAATAAAAACCTTTAAACGCCAAATGATTGAATTATTGCACACGCAAAAAAAAATCACGATGACATGTTTCATTTAGATCTTCTAAATGTTCTGGCTGCATGGGAATTGTAAGAATCGTACCCGAATATCAAAATAGCACTGAAGACATTTCTTACAATGCCAACCATAGTAGCCAATGCCGAAAGGAGTTTCAGCAAACTTAAAATTATCAAAAATTACTTGAGATCGACTTCAGGTCAACTACGCACATCATCTCTAGCTCTTGTTTCCATCGAAAGTGAACTTACCAGTCAAATAAACTTCAATGAAATAATCACTAATTTTGCAAATATTAAAAAGCAAGAAAAGTTAAGCTTTGAACCTTTGATATAAAACATAGGAGTGGTATCGGTGCGGAGTGTTACTTAAATTTACTTTTAATTATGAGCTTCTATCGTTATGTATGAGATAATGAGTATGATACATTGATACTATTGTTTTTATTTATAATACATGTTACTTCAAGTTTTGCTGTGTTCTTTATTAACGCAACAATATCCAGTTTTATCCACCAATTTATTTGGTATTATTTAGTAAATAATAAACAGCAAAGTAGTATTTTCCCTGTCTTATGCATTTTTTATATTCACATTGAATTACTGTCATTGTTAGACTACGTAATTATTGTCATAAATAAAATAAGAGATATCCAATTGTTATTTCTAAAAAAATGAAAACATCGCAAAGCAGAAACTTGTCAATTTATCAAGGGCGCCAAAAATATATTAGCCAAGGGCGCCAAAAACCTAGTTACGCCTCTGATTCAACCCCTCCTTGTGAGGTCAATTTAGTGGGAGGCATTCGACTTTCTGTCCTGGATGCCCAGGTGGCCACTTCAGAAGCGACGGCTTATGGTGGGGTTTCTTAGCTGTTACGTCCCCTTGGGGGCCAGACAGCTGAGAGGGTCTTCCGGGAAGACCCATAAAGAGCACCAGGCTCGAGGCTACTGCTATTCTTCCACATGTAGGTTCATCATTTGACGATGTCATCAGTGAATTTATTCTGTCAAAGCCAATAAAGAAATTATTTTAGTTTAATACAATTCCTAAATCCATAAAACATTTTTAAAGAGAGTCTGTAATAAGCCCTTTAAAAGAACTTTTGTTTCTCTTTAACAGAGTTTGCATTTTAAAATTTGTCATGAATAAAATTGATTTTCAGTTTCAATATCTATACACTTCTTAATTTATTTCATCATATAGAATGGGACTGCAATAAAGCTCAAATTTATTGTTTTCATTGCACAATTTGTGTATTTTGTATTTAATTTATTTCAGTTTAACCCTCTAGGCACCCACAAATCATATTTGGCACTGACAGAATACCTGTAATTATAAGGGGCCCCAAAAAGTCCTATCAAGTCTAAATCCGGCCCTGGTCGGGTCTCCTTAAAACTTGGTAGCTACTATGTTTAAACTTTCGAGAGTGATCTTCACTTGAAGAATATTTATTTAAATATTGTGCTAATTCGCTTTTAATTAATTACAAAATAAGGGGTGGGGTTTGCTGAGGGGAACGCTTTCCAATAATTGATAATATCTAAGGGAATTAAAAAGGGAGGTGTTAATTGAGGCGTAGAGGAACTTTCTCACCGAATGGACACACAATGTCCTTTATTTGTGGTTTAATCTGGAAAACTTCATTTAATGACCTGTTGCGTGTTGGAATTATTGCTTAGTCTGTTTGTCTGCATGTTACACAGTGTGCACTGACATTTAACTAACAGTCAATCGGCCTATTGGGAGAAAGTGTGATATATATATATATATATATATATATATATATATATATATATATATATATATATATATATATATATATATATATAGTATATATATAGAGAGAGACTAATCATGAAACTTTAACATCACCCTTTATATTTCAGATGGCCAATTTTGGTGAGTTAAATAGAATTTGCTAAAAAAAGTCAGTACTTTGATCATCTGAGAATTCAATTATCTATTTTTCTAAACGTCTAATACAGTCTCTATATTAATCATATAGATTTGACTGAGTTATTTTGAGCTAATTCAATAAAAAAATGTTAAGTTCTCAATAGATGTTAAAAACTAAGTAAAACTTTTTCAATAATATTTGTATCTCATTTCAGAAGCGGGAGCTGATGATGGAATAGAAACAACTGTTCTTTTCCCCGGTGAAATTCATAAACGTAGAATTAGAGTTCCCTTTGTTGATGTGAATGGTGTGGATCTACCAGTGTCTGAAGTAAGCACCTCAATAAGTAAACCATACGGTAAAATTAGTTAAGATTGACCATTAGGTCAGTGGTACAAAATAGTGTATGAGTTAACATTTGGTCAGTGCCACACATCAGTTTATGAGCCAAGTGTTGGTCAGTGCAACACATCAGTATCAGAGTCAACATTTTGTCAGTGCAACACATCAGTATCAGAGCCAAGAGTTGGTCAGTGCGACACATCAGTGTCTGAGCCAACAGTAGGTCAGTGCCACACATCAGTATCTGAGCCAACAGTAGGTCAGTGCAACACATCAGTGTCTGAGCCAACAGTAGGTCAGTGCCTCACATAAGTATCTGAGCCAACAGTAGGTCAGTGCCACACATCAGTGTCTGAGCCACCAGTAGGTCAGTGCCTGACATCAGTATCTGAGCCAACAGTAGGTCAGTGCCACACATCAGTGTCTGAGCCAACAGTAGGTCAGTGCCACACATCAGTGTCTGAGCCAAAAGTAGGTCAATGCCACACATCAGTGTCTTAGCCAACAGTAGGTCAGTGCCCCACATCAGTATCTCAGCAAAGAGTTGGTCAGTGCCACACATCAGTGTCTGAGCCAAGAGTTTCACAGTGCCACACCTCAATATCAGAGCCAGGATTTTGTCAGTGCCACACATCAATATCAGCGCCAAAATTGTGTCAGTGCCACACATCAGTGTCTGAGCCAACATTTGGTCAGTGCAACACATTAGTGTCTGAGCCAACAATAGGTCACTGGTACACATCAGTGTCTAAGCCAACAGTTGATCAATGCCACACATCAGTATCGGAGCCAACATTTGGTCAGTGCCACACATCAGTGTCTGAGCCAACAGTAGGTCAGTTCCACACATCAGTATCAGAGCCAAGAGCTGGTCAGTGCCACACATCAGTATCAGAGCCAAGAGCTGGTCAGTGCCACACATAAGTGTCTGAGCCAACGATTGATCAGTGCCACAAATCAGTATCAGAGCCAACATTTGGTCAGTGCCACTCATCAGTGTCTGAGCCAACAGTAGCTTAGTGCCACACACCAGTATCAGAGCCCACAGTTGATCAGTGCCACAAATCAGTTTCAGAGCCAACATTTGGTCAGTGCCACACATCAGTGTCTGAGCCAACAGTAGGTCAGTGCCACACATGAGTGTCTGAACCAACAGTTGGTCAGTGCCACACGTCAGTGTCTGAGCCAAAAGTAGGTCAGTGCCACACATCAATTTCTGAGTCAACAGTAGGTCAGTGCCACGCATCAGTGTCTGAGCCAACAGTAGGTCAATTCCACACATCAGTGTCTGAGCCAAGAGTTTGTCAGTGCCACACATCAGTTTCTGAGCCAACAGTAGGTCAGTGCCACACATCATTGTCTGAGCCAACAGTAGGTCAGTGCCACACATCAGTGTCTGAGCCAACAGTAGTTTAGTGCCACACATCAGTGTCTGAGCCAACAGTATGTCAGTGCCACACATCAGTTTCTGAGCCAAGTGTTGGTCAGTGCCACACATCAGTATCAGAGTCAACATTTGGTCAGTACAACACATCAGTATCAGAGCCAAGAGTTGGTCAGTGCAACACATCAGTTTCTAAGCCAACAGTAGGTCAGTGCCACACATCAGTGTCTGAGCCAACAGTAGGTCAGTGCCACACATCAGTTTGTGAGCCAACAGTTGGTCAGTGCCTCACATCAGTATCTGAGGCAAAAGTAGGTCAGTGCCACACATCAGTGTCTGAGCCAACAGTAGGTCAGTGCCACACATCAGTGTCTGAGCCAACAGTAGGTCAGTGCCACACATCAGTGTCTGAGCCAACAGTAGGTCAGAGCCACACATCAGTATCTGAGCAAAGAGGTGGTCAGTGCCACACATCAGTGTCTGAGCCAAGAGTTTCACAGTGCCACACCTCAATATCAGAGCCAAGATTTTGTCAGTGCCACACATCAATATCAGAGCCAAGAGTTTGTCAGTGCCACACATCAATATCAGCGCCAAAAGTTTGTCAGTGCCACACATCAGTGTCTGAGCCAACATTTGGTCAGTGCCACACATTACTGTCTGAGCCAACAATAGGTCACTGGTACACATCAGTGTCTAAGCCAACAGTTGATCAATGCCACACATCAGTATCGGAGCCAACATTTGGTCAGTGCCACACATCAGTGTCTTAGCCAACAGTAGGTCAGTTCCACACATCAGTATCAGAGCCAAGAGCTGGTCAGTGCCACACATCAGTATCAGAGCCAAGACGTTGTCAGTGCCACACATAAGAGTCTGAGCCAACAGTTGGTCAGTGCCACACAACAATATTAGAGCCCAGAGTTGATCAGTGCCACAAATCAGTATCAGAGCCAACATTTGGTCAGTGCAACAGATCAGTGTCTGAGCCAACAGTAGGTCAGTGCCACACATGAGTGTCTGAGCCAACAGTAGGTCAGTGCCACACATCGTTGTCTGAGCCAACATTAGGTCAGTGCCACACATTAGTTTCTGAGCCAACAGTAGTTCAGTGCCACACATCAGTGTCTGAGCCAACAGTAGGTCAGTGCCACACATCAGTGTCTGAGCCAACAGTAGGTCAGTGCCACACATCAGTGTCTGAGCCAACATTAGGTCAGTACCACACATCAGTTTATGAGCCAACAGTAGGTCAGTGCCAGAAATCAGTGTATGAGCCAACAGTAGGTCAGTGCCACACATCGGTGTCTGAGCTAACAGTAGTTCAGTTCCACACATCAGTGTCTGAGCCAACAGTAGGTCAGTGCCACACATCAGTGTCTGAGCCAACAGTAGGTCAGTGCCACACATCAGTGTCTGAGCCAACAGTAGGTGAGTTCCACACATTAGTGTATGAGCCAATATTAGGTCAGTGCCACACATCAGTGTCTGAGCCAACAGTAGGTCAGTGCCACACATCAGTGTCCGAGCCAACAGTAGGTCAGTGCCACACATCAGTGTCTGAGCCAACAGTAGGTCAGTGCCACACATCAGTGTCTGAGCCAACAGTAGATCAGTTCCACACATCAGTGTCTGAGCCAACAGTAGGTCAGTTCCACACATCAGTGTCTGAGCCAACAGTAGGTCAGTGCCACACATCAGTGTCTGAGCCAACAGTAGGTCAGTGCCACAAATCAGTATCTGAGCGTAAGACTCGTTTGCCACCCTGGCTCTCACGCCCCATCTTCAGGAACAAGACTGAAATTCCTTCAGCTAAGTGATTGTACTAAAATCTTTGACTGCTTTCGATAAAAAAGACGATTTTTTTCTTTAAAAAATGTCATTTAGTTTCAAAAACGTAGAGGAAATAATTATACTGCTTACTTGCTTATCTGGGACCACATGTATGTGGGAATATATTTAATATTTTTATTCATAGGTGAAGAGACAAATTTTAGCAATAAGAAACATCATGAATCATCAAGACTACGAAATGGTTGGTGAGAGTTTGATCCATAGACGAAAGATATTTAAGGATGACGAGGCAATGTTGAATTTCGTTGACGATTACCTGACTCCATCTACGAGTTTTATAACCTTTGCCCTCAAATGTAATTAGGAGGTGAAATTTTAAATGTACGGATGAGTGCTGAAGTATGTTTAATTGAATTGACAAAGATTAAACTGAATTAAGGAGAAAACACAATTTTTGATTTTGAAATTTAAAATAGAATTTTATTTTATTTAAAACTTCTTCAAAGAGAAAATTTTCTATTGTAAAATAAAGTATTATTTTTGTCTAGTTTAACGTAACATTAAAGTTGATAAGTGCCAAGAGCTGCTAACAAGAATTAAGTATTTCAATTTACTCTTTAATTCAGCGCATGTTATTGAAAAATACTAGCACTAAAATGACACCATTGCTCTACTTTATGTATTAAAATATTCTATTAATCTGTTGTGTACCTTTCGATACCTTTTTTATTACTTTATTTGTTACGTAATTGTACCTATGTAATAATGTCTTAGTACATTTACATTTTGGCAATGTAAAAAGCTAATTGTTGGTTCGTTTGTATGTTTGTTTTTAAATGTTTTCAAAGATGCTTTCTCCCTCTTATTTTATGCTATCTCAGCTTCTCTTATCTCATCTATTACATTCTATTTCTGGCCTTATATACCAAATAAGATTATTGCACAATACGCTTATCCATGGTTTATACACTTTTATTGAAGAATTACATGTTGATCTGAATTTTTAACTTTCTAACATTTATTGAATATCAACTTTTGATTTGAAATAAAACTGTACTAAAATTAATGAACAAACATAATTATATAGTAGGGATAATTAGAATAGATTATCTGATATATTGTTAGCATGATTTATTGAGTAGAAATCCATAAAGTTGATTATGTGAATTATATTTAGCATGAATTATTAAGTAGGATTAATTAAAGTTGATTATAAGATCTATTTTTAGCATGAAAAAATGACGTTTGTGTTAAGGTAAATAAAAATATTTTGAAAATGTTAAAGAAATCTGTCATTTATGCAATTAGACAGTTGTTGCTTTTCTTTCTAAATAATTGCCAAATATAAATTATACAAAATGCTACTACTTACAAACAATACTTAAATTAAAAAATAATAATAATGATGCTTACAAACCTGGGTACAACGTCAGTCCAAATTAGACTACAAACTTGGGTACAACGACAGTCCAGGCTAGACTACAAACCTGGGTACCACGACAGTCTAAGTTAGACTACAAACCTAGTTACCACGACAGTCTAAGTTAGAGTACAAACCTGGGTACAACGTCAGTCTAAATTAGACTACAAACTTGGGTACAACGACAGTCTAAGTTAGACTACAAACCTAGGTACCACGACAGTCTAAATTAGACTACAAACCTGGGTACCACGACAGTCTAAGTTAGACTACAAACCTGGGTACAACGACAGTCTAAGTTAGTCTACAAACCTGGATACAATGACAGTCTAAGTTAGACTACAAACCTGGGTACAACGACAGTCTAAGTTAGACTACAAACCTAGGTACCACGACAGTCTAAGTTAGACTACAAACTTGGATACCACCAATGGGAGACTATTCTTTCAACACAAAATGAGTCATTTCTTTCCTCAATAGTCCAACATTGACCAGTACTATTGTCTTCAGTCTTCAGACAAAATGAGATTCAATTGTTCATTATCAAAAGGATTGTAACATTCCCTATACATGTATTTTAAAAAAAATGTAAATTATACAGTTATTTAATAATAATCAATGCATAGGTTGAATTAGTTTATTTTTACGATAAACTGAACTCACCATAGTAAATTCATTTATATAAGTAGTGCGTCTTTCACTGGCCATGCACTATCTAACTGTAGCGTTGATGCACACAAACCCGTTTTTGGTTCTCGTAATAATCGAAGATGCTCATCCATAAGTGGGTCAAACAAAGCTAGAAATTTCACAAATTTCAGAAAGTTCGCGTTATCAGAAGTGTTCAGTTTCTCATGTCTTCCATGAAAAGCAAGATTTTCCATACCAAGAACTCTAACTAAAGCAATCAGCCGTTTCAAAATTTGCTGTCGATAATGCTCTTCTTTTTTAATGAGACGCAAGTGTTCAGCATCAATAATTCCATGGTTCAAAGTTGGCGTCACTCCACTAAAAAAATTATTCAATCCATTTATTACTAAAGGGGGCAATTTTTAAAAAAAATAATTATATTTTTTACGTAGCTTTTTTTGCCGCCCAAGAAATTTGCCGCCCTAGGCGGCCGCCTAGTTCGCCTAGTGGTTAAACCGGCCCTGTTTGTAACTCAATTTCCACCAAAGCAAAAAGCTGACATGCCGTCCACTCTGGATTTGATTCATATCGTAGATTTGAAAACTTTTTCATTTCTTTTTAACGATTTTTTTAGGAAGCTTAAGTAGAAATTTAAAAGTGAGCCAACTTTACTCCTTTTCTCTGAAATAAAATCATTTTTCAAATATCAAACATTTCTGTTAATCTGAGGCCCTTTAGAATTTGTGGACACAAACAAGACACCAATGTCGATCAGTGAATAAATGATATTTATACAGCTTATATAAAAAAACGAAATTAATGGGCCCCCGTTCCCAATCAGTGCGAGATGTAAATTTAAAAAAAAAGAACCTGCTAATTTCTATCTCGATCATGATGTATATACTTGTTTGTAACAAATGTTCAAGGTCGTTTAAAATCAAATGGGAAATAAAATGACATACATGGGCCCCAGGCCAAAACGGTGGAAGATTTAAAGTTCATAGTCCTGAAATTTTAATCTGGATCATGACGGAGATAAGTGGGGAATAAAGTTTACGAAAATAATATTTGGGGCCCATGGCCCCGAAAGAGGTGACATTAGGAGTTAAGTACCCTATGGAATTTTAATACGGGCTATCTAATTTAATGTA
The DNA here is from genome assembly GCA_944989445.1 of Ampullaceana balthica. Lineage (NCBI taxonomy): Eukaryota > Metazoa > Mollusca > Gastropoda > Lymnaeidae > Ampullaceana > Ampullaceana balthica. Next base: position 43,535 of record CALYLW010000241.1, on the reverse strand, counting down.
TTAAGTTTGGTCAAGATCCATCCATTTACCCAGTAGCCAATGTTTAAAATACCTTATATACCTCATGTAACTAAAATTTTGGACCCAGCCCTTAATAAGTGGTATTTTAATTTTTTTAATGCCAGAAACTTTGGTGGAAACGTATTCAACAACTGTCTTAAGTTTCAAGGTGATCGTTTGAATACAATGATATTTATACAGCTAACATAAGAAAAAATTACATTGAGGGCACCCGGGTCCAATTGGTATAAGACGTGAAGTTAAAAACACAAACATCACATCGTGATGGATATATTTGTCAACAATGGTCAAATCGAGTAAAATGAGTAATACAGAATTAATTGTTTAGGAAAATCAATATATTTTGGGGACCGGTCGAAAAGGAATGAACATTAGGAGCTAATTGCCATATATAATTTTAATATGGGTCATCAAGTCTTATGTACCAAGTTTGGTTTGACCTTTGTCTTAGCTGAGACAAAGGTCAAATCAGACAGCTTCCTGGAACTTCTTTTTGCTGATGATTGTGCCCTCAACGCGGGCTCTGAAGCACAACTGCAACTGAGTGCTGATAAATTTTTCCAGTGCGTGCTCTAACTTTGGGCTCACCATCAGCACAAAAAAGACAGAAGTGCTATACAAGCCGGCCCCGGGCAAATCATATACTGAGCCTAACATATTCATCAACTGCAACAAAATCAACACAGTGAGCCGCTTTACTTACCTTGGCAGCACACTGTCCCATCAGCACAAAAAAGACAGAAGTGCTATACAATCCGGCCCCGGGCAAATCATATACTGAGCCTAACATATTCATCAACTGCAACAAAATCAACACAGTGAGCCGCTTTACTTACCTTGGCAGCACACTGTCCCAGAAGGCCAATATTGATGACGAGGTGAACTCCAGAATCTCAAAGGCCAGCGCAGCATTCGGTAGATTGCATGAAAGTGTCTGGAACAGAAGGGGAATCAGCACCCAAACAAAACTAAAAGTATACAGAGCTGTAGTGCTCCCCACCTTATTATATGCATGTGAAACTTGGACTGTATACCAACGCCATGCGAGGTTGCTGAACCACTTCCACACCAAAAGCCTTAGAAAAATTATCAATATAAAATGGCAGGAAAAAATCCCAGACACCGAAATATTAGCCAGGTCAGGACTCCCCAGCATCCACACTATCCTCATGCAGAGCCAACTACGCTGGGCGGGGCATCTAGTGTGCATGCCCGACCATCGCCTACCCAAGTGGCTCTTCTATGGTGAACTTACCGAAGGGCATAGAGCACGCGGAGGTCCACGAAAGCGCTACAAGGACGCACTTAAAACGGCTCTGAAGGCCTTCGACATCGGATATGACTCCTGGGAAGCAGCAGCCAGTAACCGAGCCCACTGGCGCTCTACGATATGGAATGGCGCAGCTGTCTGTGAAGCTAATAGACAACAGGCTGCCAAGTTAAAACGCCAGGCCAGAAAGGAACGTAACCAAAACCCACCTGAAGGGACCGCTTCTATCTCTTGTCCGACATGCGGACGCCTCTTTCGTGCAAAAATAGGGTTAATAAGCCACCAGAGAACACATGTGGCGGCCCAGCAAATATGATGAGAATGGTCATCGTCGATCACGACGGACGAACAACAACAACACCAAGTTTGGTAAAGATCAATCCATATAAACAGTAGTTTAAACTAATTTTTATATAGCTCATACAAGGAAAAAACTACATTTTGGCCCCCGACCCCCTATGAGTGATAATTTAATTATTTTTTCGACTGTTAACATCGCGGGAGTGTACTCAACAACTTCCCAAAAGCTTCATGCTTTTACCTACATTGGAAGTTGGATAAATAGTGATGAGTCAGTCAGGGATTTGCCTTTTATTAGTATAGGTATAGGTACAGGTGGAAGAAAAATGCTTTTAGTCTATAAATCTTACACTTTATGCGTACACGTTTTTAGATATAAAAGCCCTTTTATCAAAGAACTAGTTTACAAGAAAATGAAAATAAAATAAGTATATTAAAAGTGCAATAGAATTCACAAGTTCTTCAGCGTTGTCTTCAAGTCCTACTTTAGACTTTAGATGCTCATTTCTTCCCTAGGTGTTCAGGTTCACCCATTTCAGAACTTCTGCAACACCCATGGTTGCCAGATTATAATTTGGGTAAAAAGCCAAAATGTTGGTCAAAAAAGGTAAAAAAAATGCCAAACTTATGTTATATGAAAAATGTCGACAAAAATGACGTCACTCACCTAGGGGGTCACAGATTTGTGACGACGTATGATGAGGGGGAGGGGGCTTTTAAGAACTGTGTCGTCACATCAAAACGTGCAACTCTAAATAAAAGCTATTAAATAGTGCTGTTAACGATTAATTTAAATTTAATCATTAACTTTTCGAAAATTAACGATTGATTAATCATTAATTTCGATTAAAGCCAAAAATTGAAATTTATGGTGTCATAAGTAACATTTATAAAAATACTTGTCGACAATCGAAATAACACTGGAATATCTTCTTTGTATGACATATTTTAAACAACAAGCAAACAGACAAGTGTATTTGGTTCAAGTGATGAGCAGGTCTTATTGACAACATTACCAGGCGAGCTGAAAAATAGTTCACATAGCTTTAGATTGTCTCAGCTAAAGTTTCCGATACTGTAATGGATGTTTCGTTTGCAGGTGATATGTAAGCGAAGTGTTAGAACCATGGTAGCAATGTTCCCTTTAAGCAGCGCGGCTGCGCAGATATTTGACCGACGCCACACATGAATTTAGAATCATTGAGCAGCAATTTTTGTAAAATATTGCACAAAAAATGGACGTTGTGAAACTTTGCACATGAGTTTTTTTTTAACTTTGCACACGGACCAACGAAGCTTAGACTTAGAGGGAACACTGCATGGTAGGCAAACGATTTCTCTCACTGGACACACTAACCTTTATCAACATTTTGAATATTCACGTCCGTCAATAGTTTCAAACCAAAATGTTCGTGTAATCGTCCGGAAATTAGTTTCTATTTATCGGCTGAAATATTTTACTTTTTGACTTCCAGTACATTTATAAGTGATGGGTCGATTAATCGTTAAATTTTTTTTAATCGTTACAATTTTTAACGATTAATCGAGAAATTAATCGTTAATTTCCGCAGCCCTACTATTAATAGTAAATACCGCTTTTATTGGGCGAGGGACTTTGTGACGTTATATTGGAGGGGGGTCTAGCTCTTTATTACGTGTGACGAGGGAGAGGGGTGAAAATGCAGTGAAAAATCTGCCAAAATCGCGTGACTTCATTTATGGATAGATAAAGACTGAAAAGTAGTTAACTATTGAAAATTAAGGTTTAACCATGAGAAAAAGGTTAATAAATGTGTAAATGCCAATCTTGTTATGTATGGTTATATTCACAAAATAAATAGACTATGATACTAACATACATACACATTTGAAAGAAAAGCTCCAGGTCTTCCTTTTCCTATAGACTGCTATTTGCAGTATTATAAACTGTATCAGATGTCAAGTCATCAGCATTCTTTGTGACACGACGAAGTCCTTACAGTATTTATTTGTAAGTAAAAGCTCAGCCCTGACTCTAAAAGTGTGAGCTGCATTCAATATCTAACGTTGTCTTAATGTCATCTTCGTTAAACTTTAAAGACTGGTTAACATCAGGTAAGCTATTCAAAAATAGAAAATTAATAAACTTATGGACTTATGGTGTATTTTTTTTTGTGATAAAGATAATTTTTATATATATATATTTTTTTCATTAAAAAAGGCCAAAAAGCCAAAAAATTAATTTCATCCCAAACCATCTCAAAAAGGCCAAATTTGAGAATGTGGCCTTAAAAAGGCCAATCTGGCAACCCTGGCCCCACATCAACTCGGGAATATCCGTTTAATTAACTAAAGTTACTACAGATATTGTACAAAAATATTTCAAAAACGTCATCCACGTATGATGTTGTTAAACTGAAAGTGTTTCGAAAATAAATAACAAAAGGTATTTATTCAATAAAATGATTCTAGATTTAATACTAACGTTGTCACTGAATGAACTATACTAATAATTCACTGTTGAGTTGTATAATTCTCATACCTAGAGCTATATTAACCATATTTAACCATTCCTTCAAGTCAATGTCAAAATATTTAATCAGGTCAAAGACTAGGCCTACTGCCTACTGGCTACTGTTACTGTTGATATTAAAATTACTATAACCTAATAATAACTAATGGTATTAAAAACTTACAAGTTGGCTAACTACGTCAACAGTGTTATTTTGTTGACATGTATGAATATAGTTAATAACATAGTAAGTACGTTTTTTCTTTAATTATTAATGTAACTGTGTTTTGTAAACGCCAGAGATAGCTGGTGGGTTCTAAAAAAATGTTACACAATTGTTTTTTTTTAAAAGGAAGTTAAATAATAGGATGTAGCGTCTCACAATCTCTCAGTGATTTTACAACCCAAATAAGTCGTCATGTTATTAAATGATCATATAGATTATAGAATTAACTATAATGAAAAACAAAGACAGCAGCACAGAGTTAATAGAAACTCTACCATGACAAGAAAGGTTGATCCTAGGTTAAAAAATTCTAGAAAAACACCCAACTAATCGTTAAATATTTTTTAAAGCAATTTTCACAATTTACATCTTTTCTCATCAAATAGTCCACCATTTTCACATTCTTCAACTTGTCATCACTCGGTGACGTCTACATCCCATCACCAAATGTTCATCATACCAACCATCACAAACTATGTGTACATTATCTCCACCAAGTATTTATATTCCAGAATTCAATGAATAAACATCAAAATGCGTGTACATCACTCCATCAAATGTTCATTATACCAACCATCAATCAATGAACATCAAAATATGTGTACATTATCTTCACCACATGTTCACTTAGCCAAAATCCAAACAATGAACATCAAACTCACAGTAGTTGTCTGTGTTCAACTTGGTTTCACGTGACTAACAGCTCATCATTCATACAACAGTTGTGACTTCGCGGTTCTCACTTGACAATAAATTTATAAATAATACCAAACACATAATTTACAATGAGAAGACGTATGGAGAGTTAATAAAAAATGTTTGTTTCGACCATCATATTATGCTTAATATTTAAAAAAGAAGTAGTTCTTCACTATCTCACTCTGCTATTTTAAAAGGGATCTACACTAAGATTCTAGCGCCCCTGAGGTACAGTTGAATTCTGCAATGATAAGTAAACATGCGGCCAGCGGCCTAGGGACATCTCACCAGGTCTGCGACATTCTATATTGTTTTTGTTTTGATAATAGTTACATTTCACCAATAATTTAGATGCTGACCCCTAGTCAGTAAGACTGTACATCTTAAGAGGCATACGAGAACTATTATCATTGAAATGCTATTATTTGATTTAGAGTGTTGGACACAAACACACTATTAAAAAAAAATGATTTTTTGAAGCATAAACAATGCGACGTTTATTAATCTTAAACTTTTAATGGTTAAGTTATTACTTTTTCATGTTACTTCCCTTAAGACATATTTAATTCTTATAAATGTACAGATAAGAATTGTTTCAAAAATGTTTTTTAAAGATTAAAAAAAAATCAATTTCTCACCTAGATTGCCATGTCAAAGAACACGTCAAGGAGAGAGCCTTACATACCGTTAGGACCATCAAGGTGGGAGACATGCCAGAAAAATCCGGGTCACAAGGACTTCATACCGGTCAAAAAGTTCAGACGTGAACATCTCCCCAAAGAATACAGAAATACTTCTGTCATGACGAGGATTAGACTAATAGCTGATTTATCGTGTCGTTTACGAGTCGGATTTAAGAGTATTCACAGACCCAACAATAGACATCTGTTCCGTGACGTCAACAAGTACCGGTATGGCACGGGGAACGTGGTTGGAATAATAAAAACAAATTTACCAAGAATTCAACAGTGTAAAATTTGTAACAGTTTACACGAATGGAGAGAAGGTTTTTATGTCATTACAATAATGACAGCGTGTCATGTGGTTTTCGACTGCAAAGAGGCAGAGAACACAAAAATAGATTTATTTTATGACGATGAAATCAACCTTAAAGACATAAAGACACTTCATGGATTTTGCATGATGTCAAGGAATATTGATGAAGACCAGTGTATTTTTGAGTGCATTACCGATGACTTTGATCTAGTGACGCTGTTGGAGAACAAATTAAGTAGATTTAAAAAGTTGGTTAATGAAAGTTCGTTTTTTTATTCTGCTCCGTGTAACATCATTGCTTCACACCCCCATGGTATGTCCAAACACATCAGTGTCGGCGCCTGGAGAGACAACTATAAACATGAAACATTGGTACAGTTTGAATATTGTCAAAGTTTCACCAACGAGAGCTTTTTTGAAGACATCCTTCGGTTGTTTTTAAGTTTGCCTCCCTTCCTGTGTCCCGTTATAGTCTCAAACAAACCAGGTAAGAGAAAAATATTTCTTCCTGTTGTCCTTAAATTATGTTCAGCCGAAAATAAGACTTTGTTTCTCACCGTCCAGCGTTCACCGATTTCTGTTCCCAGTACGGATTACAGAAAATGTGACAACTTTTGAATATGACATAAACTTTGTAAATAGTCAAAGGCCAGATCAATATTTCAAATAGAAAATAAAATTAAATGATAAATGCACATCATTAAATATAATTATATATTAATGTTTTATTTTATGATTTATTTGCATTTTCTTCAAAACCGTTTTTCCAGGTGACTCATATCATTAGCCAAGTAAACCAAACTCTCGTTGAAATATTAGGAGGGTCTGTCTAGCTAGTGGCTTGTCCTAAGTTTTATTGTTGATTTTATCCATAAAGGGAGCGCAGCTTTTTGTCTCTTAATTTAAGAAATAAAAAATAATAAAACTATGTAAACAAAAAATGTCATTATTGATATGATCTGACGCCTGTTTGTCCATCCCCCAGAGTCTGAATGTGCTAGTATCGAGTGTGAGGTGTCTTTTCCTGATATGACAACCCAGAAGTGTCATTTTTGGCAGTGGGACGATGACGTGCGATGTGTAAGTTCAAACATTTTCCTACATTGAAAAATACAAGTAAAGTTACATTAATTTAATATTTCTCAAATGATTCAAGTTTCCTACAAATTCCTTTACATTTAGAAAAGATAGCTGAACTTCCCTTAGTCGAAAACCTCCCTATATTGAATTAATTGTTTGGTCCCGGCCAAATTCCATAAGACTACTGTATTTTAGATCTGCTTAACTCGAATATTTTTGGCTTCCAACCTCCCTTAGTGGAATTTTCCAAAATATTTTACAAAAGAAAAAATCTTACTTGCCCCATCATCCTGTGGAGGGAGTAAAGTGGGGGAGGGTAGGGAATGTGTCTCTTCTCACGGGCTTGTGTCGGTATGTCAAAGCAAGCTTCTTTTCAATGAAACATCAGACACCGCCTCTCTTTCGTGTCAAGCCTTATGGCCTATATGGCTCTTTCCCCCCACCCCCTCTCAATATCAACATTTTACTTTATTAATCTGCGCCTATTACGTCTTTTTCCCTAACGCGAAAACTCGTAAGTCGAATTTTTTTCGGGACCCTTTGAGTTCGACGTAGAGAGGTGTAACTGTATCTTGTATGATGATGTAACACGGACACTGTTATTTACTTTTCAGACCAAGGCTTTCCTCATTAAAGAAGGAAATTTGCCTGGAGACCCTGACAAGTTCTACCTTGAGCTTGTTCTGCCCAATGAGGAGACGCAAGTCATGCAGGATGATAAACGTCTTGATTACTACATGCATGATTTAAGTATGGCCTATCGCATTGATGTCAAAGAAAAACCCAATGAGGCACAAATAAACACGGACTGAGTTCAGCTATAGATTTACTCTTCCCCATAGGAAGTTATAACTTTATACGATTTTTAAATTATTTATTAAGATGTTGATTTTGTTCTTTTATTTACATGCTTGTATTTGAAAATTGTTTTAAACGACTTCTAATTATTATCATTGTTATTATTATTATTATTATTATTATTATTATTATAATTATTATTATGCTCGGACTCATGTAAAGAAGAAGGAAACCTTAACTAAGCATCACACAGAAATAGAAAAACAAACGGAAAGGCATTTTTAAAAAGACATTTACAGTATCAATAAAAAGTATAAGAAGTTTTGTCGAGAATTATGCAAACGAAATAATTAAAATTTAAATTAAGAAAAAAGAAAAAAAATTGTGTTTGAACAAATTCAATGTTGACATTATATTTTCACAGACTGTAATTTTGTAACACATATTCATGATTTATACGTATAATATTATTTATATATAAATATTGATATTTAAACTTTTGCCAGAAATAAATTGATGTAACAATGTAAACAATATTTTTTTCTTAGAAAAGATATACTCTATTTCATAATACTAGCAGACTGTCGTTTGAGCCCTGTTTACCGAACTAAAATAAATGGTTAGCCTTAAACCCACTATTCTGGTGACAAATTTGCTTCAAAAAATTACAAGCTTTTTAAAAAAAAATTGTCAAAGACTGTGTGGATTAGGAAATGCAGGAATACAATCCATTTTAAAACGTCTTTTTAAGTATGTTGCATAAAATTCTAACACTGTAAATCACTTGTTAATAGTGCTTTTCATTAAAAAAAACTTTATAGATCAAATTCTTTGAATTGTAAAAATCGCAACGCAAATCTTGGTGCATAAGCTTTGCTAAATATCTGAAACATCAAAAATTCATTCAAGAATTGTGAAAAATCAATGCAACATGCAAAATGACTTTAAAATAAATTACATTTAAATAATAATTAGTCTATTACGTTTCTATTTTAAAATTTGATATCAGAAATAACTGAACAATCTTAGGAATTGACGATTAGTCAAAAGCAATACATACACACATATTATATGTGATTGTTCTGTAAGTTTATAAGGGCTGTTATTAAAGAAGAATACAAAGCAGTTTTAAATTACCAGTCACCAACCTTTCAGACCTTACGGACCACTAGCTCTAAATTTGTATTCTGTGATGCCAGTCACAAGATTGCAAGGATGATTGTGTTATACTAATATACGTATTTAAAATTGCAGAACTCTATAACTAGTTTTAGTGGGGAGTAAATTGTATGGATTTAAGATGACAAAAAGTTACAGCCTTTTACGAATTAACTATCTTAGTGTGATATTTGATCCTTCTTGAAACAATGACATTTGTTTATAGTATTGTTTATGTAACTATGTTTAGGAAGATACAGAGTGCACTTTCTTTACTCAAGTTTTTGTAAATGACTGTCAAGCGCTACATAAGTATTCAAAATATATAATTAAATAAATTATACCCATTTTTAACTTTAATGATAATAATATAACATTTCTTGTAAAATTGTTAGACTTTCTTGTTTGATTTATGTGTTATCCACCTATCTCCATATGTCACATCTGATATCTTTTGACAAATAAAGACAAAATTACTCTGCAATAAGTTTTTATAAATACACTAGCAGACCCGTCGTGCATTGCAACGATCTCAGTAAAAAGGAATACATATAGATAAAAAAGAAATTACATTAAGGGTCACCGGGCCCTTCAGTTTAACGGATGACGTTCGAAAATCTGTTCATTTCAATCAATTTCATAACAAATATATAGTTATATTTACCTATATTGCTCAATATCGCGTAAAATTGAATGGGGAATACAATATTAAAAGTTTAGTAAAAAACACATTTAGGGCCCCCAGCCCCGAGGATATTTACATTAGGAGTTCCGTGCCCTATAGTAATTTAATATAAGCTCTTAAGTATGGTCAAAATCCAGTTATTTTCTCATTACCTAACAATGAAAATATTTTTTATTAGCTAATATAAGAAAAAAATACATTAAGGGGCCCCGGGCCCATTCGGTTCAAGATGTACATTTTGAAAACCTGTTCATTTAAAGTCAGTTTCATCATGGAAATATTTCTGAATATCGTTAAAAACTGAGTGGGAAATATTATCTTGAAGTATACAAAAAAGAAAAAAAAAGACATTTTGGCCCCGACCCATTCGATGTAAGATGTAAATTTCAAAACAATGTTCATTTTAATTCAGTTTCATCGTGGATATATTTATCAAGATCGTTAAAAACAGAATGGCAAATAATATCTCAAACATATTCGAAAAAAAGACTTTTGGGGCCCCCAGCCCTGAACGATTGGACTTTATACGTGCAGTGCCCTTTTTATTTTAATATGGGCTACCACTTTTTTATATACAAAGTTTGGTTAAGATCCATTTACTCAGTAGCTATCACATAAACTAATTTTGAGATAGCTCATATAAGAAACAAAATGACATTAAGGGCCCCCAGGGCCCAATTAGTGCAAGATGTCAAGTTCAAAACACCTGTTTATTTCATAGCGGATATATTTCTCTATATTTATCTAGATATTTAATATTTGAATACAATCTTAAACGTTTATGAAAAAAGACATATTGGGCCCCCAGCTCCGAAGAAATGCACATTAGGAAATTAGTGCCATATAGTATTTAAATAATGGCTACCAAGTTGTTATATACAAATTTTGGTTAAGATCCACCAATTTATCTAATAGCTAACGCTTAAACTAATTTGTATATAGCTCATATAAGAAGAAAATCATATTATAGGGCCCCCGGCGCCCCATGAGTGTTACATTTTGTTAAAAAAGTTGCCTATGTCCATCCCAGGAGCGTACTCAAAAGTCTCCAAAGGTTCATGGCGATCGGATGAATGGTTTAGTCAGCTATAAAGGACATACATGTTTGTGTTAGTTCGTCCGTCGATACAACTAGGACACTCTAGTCATCCGAGGGTTGTCTGTGCGTGCGCAGATGGCTGATTAGGCCAATCCTTGCACGGAAGGTTCGGGAACAGAAGGGACAAGGGACGAGTGCGACATCTCCTGGAGGGTTGACAGCATGGGCCTTTCGGGCTTGCCTCTTCTTTTCTGCGGCGGTGATCCGGTTTGCCTCGCATGACCTGGCACCTTCGTGGATGGAAGAGCGCCAGGTGGATCGGTCCATTGCAGCTCGTTCCCACGTGTCTGGATTGATGGCAAACGCTTTCTTTGAGGCTTTCAGTGTGTCTTTGAAGCGTTTCTTTTGCCCACCGTGGGACCGCTGGCCATACTGGAGCTCACCATAGAAGATTCTCTTTGGCAGTCTCTCGTCTAGCATTCGGACATACGTGCCCTGCCCAGCGAAGCTGGGTCTGCATCAAGAGGGTGAAGATGCTGGGGAGACCTGCCTTGGTCAGTACCACTGTGTCTGGAATTTTGTTCTGCCACTTTATGCCGAGAATCTTCCTGAGGCTTGTTATATGAAAGTGGTTAAGCTTTCTTGCATGGCGCTGATAAACAGTCCAAGTTTCACAAGCATACAGCAGTGTGGGGAGCACCACTGCCCTGTACACTTTCAGCTTGGTCTGGATGGTAATGCCTCTTCTGTTCCAGACATTAGGGATACAACCTGCGAAAGTGGAGCTGGCTCTGGCAATTCTGACGTTCACTTCGTCATCGATGTTGACATTTTGAGACAGTGTGCTGCCTAGGTATGTGAACCGGTGCACTGTGTTGAGTCTCTGGTCGTTGACAGTGATGTTGGGCTCTACGTAGGGCCTTCCAGGCGCGGGCTGGTGGAGGACCTCAGTCTTCTTAGTGTTGATTGTCAGACCAAAGTTTGTGCAGGCGCTGGAGAACAGGTTTACACTGCGTTGCATGTCGGCTTCTGAGACAGCGTTGAGGGCACAGTCATCAGTGAACAGCAGGTCTCTGATGATGTCTGTCATAACCTTGGTTTTTGCCTGGAGCCTCCGAAGGTTGAACATCTTGCCATCTGTGCGGTACTTCAGGTTGACACCAACATCCTCGTCTCTGAAGGCCTCTGTCAGCATGGCGGAAAACATGAGGCTAAAAAGTGTTGGTGCCAGGACGCAGCCCTGCTTGACCCCGTTTGTGACTGGGAAAGGATCAGAAAACTCTCCGCTGTCCTGGACTCTGGCCTGCATGCCCTCATGGAATTGTTGCACCAAGACGATGAATTTCCTTGGGCAACCGTACTTGGCCATGATCTTCCACATACCCTCTCTGCCAACAGTGTCAAAAGCCTTGGTCAGGTCGACATAGGTGGAGAACAGGTCGAATTTCTGCTCCTGACATTTCTCTTGCAGCTGCCTGGCAGCGAACACCATGTCGATGGTTCCTCGCTCTTTTCCGAATCCACACTGACTTTCAGCCAGGAGTCCTTGGTCAAGGTGGACTGTGAGGCGGTTGAGCAGGATTCTGGCAAGGATCTTTCCTGCGATAGAAAGCAGGGATATGCCTCTGTGGTTGTCACAAGCCTGTCTACTTCCTTTTAGCTTATATAGATGCATGATGGTGGCATACATACATACATACTAACATACATTCTTTGATTTTTATATATATATAGATTATTATCCACCCATTAGCTTGGCATCCATTTATCTTTCATAAACTTATCAAGGAATAATAAGCTCAGCTATTCGCTAATCAATTTATTAGCGTTTTTAAAATTATGGCTAGTTTTGCTGATGCTAATAGTAGTTAACACCTTAAAGAGAATGGGCCGGTTGGTATTATGCCCTACTATGGCTCTCAACTCATTGACGAGAAGGAGGCTAGTTTCCTTAAAGTTTTAGAAAGCTTTCTATCAAAACAAAGGAATCGCTCAGAGAAAAGATCAACATGTAAAAGGGCCTTAAGTCAACCAAACGAGAATGGGGATGATATAATGGATACGATGGTAAAATCAGGAACACAACCAGCTAATTTTTTGGGTGTAAAATAAAACTTGCTGTCAGACACGTTAATTTTTTTTTAAAGACAGTAATGAGACCTCATAAGGTCCAGAAGTGTTCTTTATAACTTAACACAAACCAGCAGAGCTGACCTGTGATGCAAACCGTTTCCCCAACTGCTGAGTCTGGTAAACATAGGAGGTTGGTAATGTACATGATTAAATGTGAACCTTCGAAGCTATACAGGAAGCAGGGACCCGAACTGTCGGTATTGAACAGTGTTTTTTTTGGTTGACTCCATGTCTCAAGCTTGATGTTTGGAAGACGCATGATGTGATGGAGGTCTTCTGTTGCAAGATATGACAGAGCTCAACAGATCAGCCCTGCTGTATCAGTAGTAGAATAGTGCAAGCTTAAGACTTCATCAAAGTATTAATGTTTATTTTACCTGTCATTCTATTAAACCCCAAAACACCTAAAATATTATCTTGTCATCTTATCTGTTACAGACGCTTCTTTTATACAAAAGTTTATTACTTCCTACGCTCATCCATGGTTTAGGGACCGTCCATAAATGACGTCACGAAATTTTGGACGATTTTTGCCACTCCTGACCTCGTCACACTTCATTGCAAAAACTTAGACCCCCCATTCCAATATTACGCCACAAAGCTTTGACCCCCTCCCCTTTTAAAAGCCGTATTTTTAAATTGAAAATAAGCATGCTTCAAATATATTTAATTTACATTTAAATATGAATTTAGTGTAAGTCTGCAATCTAATTAATATCGTAACTAGGGGTGTACCGGATTCAAAATTTTAAAATCCGACCGGAGCCGGATTTAGACAGATTTATGAATTGAAATCCGACCGAAGCCGGAGTCGAATTTGTAAAAATTGCCGAATTCCAGATTTGCCGGAGCCGAAATCCGGTAATTCGTAATTGTAACTTGGGCTGTCAAGATTGTTGAAAAATGCTCCGCGGGTACTCGTCCAAAACACCACATAGTTTTCGCGGTCATGACGGCTATAGAATGCAACCTAGCCACCATCCATGCACCTCATTTCACACAGTAGCTAACAGCATACTTCCAAAAATACTATTGTGCTGTACAAACTGTTATTCCTTCTGTAAATGCATTCTTCCTACTCATAAACTAAAACTATAGTAAACTGAACATTCAAGCAAAATGTCAACAACAATGACGTAACGTTCAGTCAGGTCACTGGGCCAAGTAGCTTGAATGATAATGTCCGCTTGGCGGCGGTCAATGTTCCCTCTAAGATTCATTGGTTCGTGTGCAAAGTAAGAAAAAGTCAAGAGCAAAGTTGCACAGAATCCATTTTTCTGAAATACTACAAAATTAGCTGCGCAGTTATTCTAAACCGCTGCGCGGCGTCGGCCAGAGAACTGCGCGGCCGCACAACTGCGCAGCTTAAAGGGAACATTGGCGGTGGTAGTACCTTTTTAATTGATAAACTTAACATACCACTGATAACTTTGTACGTCTTATTAAAATCAGTTTTTCTGCTAGGCCTACACAAGAAACACAAGGGAAAGGGCGCGAGTTTGTTAATTGTTTTCAGCAAGGCGCGTCAACACCTGTGGGCGGGTGGTAAAAGTTATTACATCACCAACCATTTACAAACAAAATATTTAATTTATAAAAAAAAATTAAATCCAGCCCAAATTATTTTAAACCTAAAAAAACAAAAACAAAAAAACAAACAAACAAAACTTTCATATTATTTTTGTTATTACATAAATATCTTTGAACAACTAAAATATACTTTTAAAAACATTTAGACTAGGTACTGAACAAGGTCGCAAAAGGAGTGGAGAAGGGAATGAGAAGGGTATGAGAAGGGAGGGGGGTAGATTTTAAAAAAAGCAACATTGGCTCTTCTCAACTGATAACTACCGTATATACTCGTTCTATAGCCCGTTCGTTAATAAGCCGACCCTTCTCTTTTGGAAGAGACTAGTATTAAAAGTGTGTAACCCGCTCGTAAGCCGACCCCCCCCCCAAAAAAAGGAAAGCGTAAAAAAATGGTACACATTTTTCAAAACTACAAACTAATTCGGTGATAATGATTGTTTACTTTGTACTACCTATCTTTGTCTTTGTGCTCTTTGTTAGGCAAGATTTACAGAGTAATCGTATTTTTATTTTATTTTTGGGTGTGTAAAAAGTTGCAAAAGCGCGTACATTAAAATTCGTTGTTGAAAACAAAATTTGTAAAACAATTTATTAATAAAACATTCACAAAAATAAATAAAATGAATAAATAAGGTTAGTGCAGATGTTTAATATTATTTTATAGCTTCTGGTAGATCAGTCGAATATTGTAGAATGTAGAAAAAAAACATGATGATCTAGAGTAACAAGACCATTATTCAATGTAAATGCAGAAATCAACCATTACTCGCTCGTAAGCCGAACCCCTCCACCCCCCCCCCAATCTTTCCCCCTAGAATTTGTTAAAAAAAGGTCGGCTTCAGAATGGGTATATACGGTAAATAATGTCGGCTTATTTCAAAGACTCGTTAACTTCCTGTCATTGATTCATTCAAAGAACCAAAATCATTTTTTTGTGTTTTATGATTTTTGTTTCATGTTCATAGAGAAAAGTTGTATCAAAATACCTTGCACTTGTAGTTTGTCAGAACTTTGACAGATAACACTCGTGTAGCCATTGAAAACGTCATTAAATAAATTGCAAGAAATGAATTAGTTAAGTGGAAATTTTATTTAAAGATGCACGTTTTTTTGTTGTTGATGTGACTTCACATTTCTTTAACCCCCACCCCTCCTCATCGTCACAAATGATGGACCCCCCCCCCTTTTTTTAGGCGCGTGACGTCATTTATGGACGGCCCCTTATGTCTAATCTTGCATTTTTAGTCAAGTTTTAAATGTTGATAGAGTGTTGTTTTTCCTTGTTTCCTCAGGCAACCAAGTCAAAGTCGGAATTCCGGACGTGAAGATTGAGAATATATATGCGTTTGTTCTTGAATGTAAAATAATAAATATGTTGTTATCCCTCTGTCTATCTGAGGGTTGTATTAGATTAACTTTGTGTTTTATTTCCTTTTTAGAATCAGTTAAGGAGAATTGAATAAAGAGGAGTTAAAAATCTTAATTTGATACAATACAATAATGAATTTTAAAAGTGTCTATTACAACAATGCACGTTTTAAAATTTTGCACACAATTCAAAAATATTATATTAAAATATCTAAAACATTTAATGACGAATCCTTCAACAAAATATAATTAAAGAGAAGAGTGCAAATACTATTCAGATGGTCATGCTGACAACCAAAATTGAAATCGCGGACCACATGTGATACTGCCGGCCACAGTTTGGTGACCGCTGTTATAACTCACGACGCTAGATGGCCTGTACGTCGAGTGTTGATGATGTGATCAACTTTGCCAACCAATCAACAATGCTATTTTCGGGAAATCCCTCACTTATGTGTATCTAAATAGCAAGGCTTTATTTCAAAAATGAACATAGATTTAATACTCTAATCATTCTATCTATGCATTATTCACAACCTTTTGAGGGGAAAAATTGCTCAAAACAAATAAAATCAAAACAAAAGCAGGTAGGACTTTCAATACCCAAGGGCAAGGCTTTACAGATTATATTAGTACCGAGTTTAAAAAAATTCTAAATTGATGGTTGTGATAGTATTTGTTAGTATTGGCAGTGACTCTTACAGTCGCAGTCTATCATTGATCTAATCGTTAAAAAGTTGGTTCTATAGTTTAAAAAAAAAGAATCAAATAAATTTTGTCTTGTCCTGTCTATTCAGACGCTCCTTCTATACAGAAGAGTATTTCGTCCACAGACTATGCCGGTCTGTTGAAAGGTGATGCAGCATTCACAGGACACGGCTTTGAGGGTTCCACGCAATACCCAGCAGCCTTTATTTCGCTAACTAGTGTTAGATACCCATTCGGAGCTTGGTGGACTCAGGGACGCCCTAGGCCCCGGGAACAAATATTTGCCATCACATACCATAGATAAGCGTAGGACGCAATAATCTTCTGTATAGAAGGAGCGTCTGTAAACAGATAAGATAAGATAAGATAAGACATGGAATTTTCGTTACTCGTTCGCGCATCGTTCTGCGCATGTCGTAAATTTATGGGAAAACTTTTTCGGAACATTTTAATTAGCTCTACGGGGACCCCCGAATTACGTGTTTTACGTCACAGAGTAATCGGAAAAACAAATGAATTTTGTCATCGAGTACGTCTAATAATAGTCTTCCTGTCACCGGTGACGCTTTCACTTTTAAACCAATGAGGTATTCCCTGGGGAATTTACTGTGTCTCTTCCAACATTGGTAAGCTACTAATTTCATTCATGTTTTATATTTAGTGAAAAGAATATACTCGAATAAAAAAAGAAGTCATTACCATAAATCACAGACGATGCATGAAATATACAATTTTTATTTCGCATAAATTATAAAACAGTAGTTTAATTTGAACAAAAATATAACAATTTAATTTCTAAAGATAACAATAAAAACGTATGGTCCTTTATCAAATCTAAAAAAATGGAACCTACAGGAATAGCCACACTAAAAGGCTCAAATGATAAAACCTATAATGATAATGAGACTAAAGCTAATATAATTAACACAAATTTTGCATCATCATTCTCTGCCTCAGGCGACAAGGAAGTTTTAATACATTTAAATAAGATAGAAAAAATAGGTTACATAACTGTAGACGAGATAGGTATACATTCACTACTAAAAAACTTAAAAATAAACAAAGCCACTGGCCTGATGAATTGTCTGCAAGATTATTAAAAGAACTAAGCAATGAACTATCCCCAATCCTTGTAGTTATTTTTCAAGCCTCTCTAAACCAGGGTAAAGTGCCACATGATTGGAAATTAGCCAACGTAACTCCACTCTTTAAGAAAGGGGATAAATCAGACCCTGGTAATTACAGACCTGTATCACTTACTAGTATCACCTGTAAATTACTAGAACACATAATATATAGTAAATAGTTAGCCACCTAGACAAATATAATGCTCTATGCCCTCATCAACACGGCTTTAGAAAAAACAGATCATGTGAAACACAATTAATAGGTTTAATAGATGAACTATCAAAAGGCTTAGACAATAATGATCAAATAGACACAATATTACTAGACTTCTCAAAAGCATTTGACAAAGTTCACCACCTTAGTTTACTTAAAAAACTTAAATAGTTTGGAATCTCAGGTCCCTTACATCAGTGGTCCCCAACCTTTTTAACGCCGCGGCCCACTAAACCTTTGATAATTTTACCGCGGCCCACTAACCTGGGGGGGGGGTTAATGGGTGGGTGGGGGTGGGGGATGTGGTGGGTGGGTTTTGCGGCTGCGTTGATTGTTTATACAGGTATTTAAGATTGTTTTGAGTTTATAGTTTTAATTTAATTGTACTTAAACATGCCTTCAAAATAAAATACAGTTACACAAAAAAAAATCAATTAAACATTATTTAATATTTTAATTTACTAGAAAGTTAAATCAATAAGAACCCCGAGCTTGTTTTTCTGCAACAAGACGGCTCCATCTGGGGGTAATGGGTGACAATGACACCCGAAGTGTGCTGCCTATGTCCATTTTATTTCGTTGTGTTGTCTTTGTTGCTGTCACCGCAGCAAACCCCGCTTCACACAGATATGATGTCGGAAATGGCCATTAGGATTTAATTGCTTTGGTGGCAATCTCAGGATAGTCCACCATGACTTTAATCCAGAAGACTAAAAGAGTTGTTTTCGCTAACGTAGTTTTAAGGCCTCCATCATTTTCAATCTCGAGCAGTTAAACTTCTTCTTGCACAGTCATGCTAGATTCGCCTGGTTTGTTGACAAATTGGTCACGAATCTATTCCCTACCAGTTCTTGGGTCTTTTGTGGTTGGGAAGTAGCGCTCAAACTCTTTTAAAAGCAAAGACAGGTGATCGTGCACCAACTGGGACAAAAAGTGCTCAGGCTCAGTCTCGCCTAGAATCTCCGCTAATGTTTGAAACATATCAAAAATGCCTTTGTTCACTCGCCGTTCCCACAACTCCAGTTTGGCTTTAAATGCAGCTACTTTGTCAGCTAACTTGACAACAGTTGTCATTTTCCCCTGAAGAGTCAGATTGAGTTCATTTGGCTGGCTGAATATGTCAAACAGGCAAGCAAGTTTTGCGACCCATACCTTGTCACTGAAATGTGCTGCCAGCGGTGTCTTCTTTTCTGATAGAAATCTTTGCAATGGCTCTCGTAATTCAAATACTCTGTTTAGCGATTTTCCTCTGGACGACCATCTTATTTCTGTGTACAAAAGGAGGCATCTGTGCTCTGCGTCCATCTCCTCACAAGCCGCTCAAACAGGCGTGAGTTAAGGGCGTGTACCTTGATGTTGTTAATAATTTTAACGACATCAATCAATATACTGTTAAATTCTGCTGAAATTTTTCGTCTTGCCAACATTTCCCTGTGAATGATACAATGCGTAGATTCACTCTCAGATGCAAGCTCCTTAATCCGAGCTGTTAAACTAAACAGTCGTCCGGTCATGGCAGCAGCTCCACCTGTGCAGATGCCGACACAAAATGACCATTTTAGGTGTCCTGACATATAACCATCCAATGACTTGAACAGTTCAGTTCCCGTGGTGTTGGTTGACAAAGATAGAGCACATAACAAATCCTCATGTACATCCTCATGATAAATATATCTCAAATAAACAAGTAATATTGCCTTGTTGTCGATGTCTGCAGATTCGTTAACCTGGATTGAGTACCACGGTGATGAATTAATCCTCTCCAACAATTGTATCTCAATATATTCGGCTATTTCCTCAATGCGCCTAGTTACAGTGGTAGCCGACAATGGCACATGTGCTATCTTTTTAACAGCAGCCTATCCTAGCCGTTCACGGCAAATGTCTTTAGCAGAGGTCAAGATTAATTTTTCACCGATAGTGAATGGCTTTTTAGCCTTAGCGATTCGGTTAGCCACCACATATGAAGCTCTCAGTGCGTTCTCATTTACTGACGTGGTGGCCCTGAGAAATTTCTTCTGTCCTTCATGTTCAAGTTTTTTCCTTTCAAAATACTCCATGGGCTTATCTTTTAATCCAGGGCGGTTGTCCGCTCTGCACTATGTGTCATTGATGTTCTTTAGATTTGGTGCCACCAAAACGGGTAACAAGCTTTTCCATTTTGTGTATGGAAAGACGCACAATCCCTAGAGAAATACACCACAGTAAAAAAAATGTAAATAATTTAATGTTCCTTTGCTCGCGGACCACCAGGCACATCGCCGCGGACCACTAGTGGTCCGCGGAACCCGGGTTGGGGACCACTGCCTTACATCATTGGATCCAAGACTTCCTTTTGGGCAGGGAGCTAACTGTAATAATTAATGGATCTGCACCAATAAAGGTTAACTCAGGAGTTCCACAAGGAACTGTGCTAGGTCCCTTACTCTTTTTAATTTATATAAATGATTTAACCAACAACATCTCAACATCTCTTACTGGACTACTTGGATTTCACCGCAGCTAAGTGTTTTTTTCTATTATTTCGTTTTATTCGTTTCATTTGTGTACTATTTGTCCGTTGAAGAAGGCTCTTTGCCGAAACGTTCGCTGTTGTGTTACGTCCTGTCAGGGCTACTAATACCCTGTTTTTATTTTATTCATTTAACATCTCAACAGGAACAAAAGTTAGGTTATTTGCTGATGATTGTATAATCTATAGAACAATTAAATCAGAACAAGATAGCAAAATTTTACAAAAAGACTTAGATCAATTGATTAAATTGGAAACTAACTGGAGTATGTCTTTTCACCCAGAAAAGTGTCAACAGTTAAGAGTAACAAAGAAAAGAAACAAATAAATTCAAAATATTACATTCATGGAAAAGAACTGACCCAAATTAAGATGCAAAATACTTAGGAGCATTAATAAATGAGAAACTATCATGGAACCCCCATGTCAATGAAGTTATTAAAAAATCAAACAAAACCTTAGGCTTTATAAAAAGAAACTTTAACAAATGTAATAGAGATATAAAACTAAAAATCTACCTCACTTTGGTGAGACCTGTACTAGAATATGCATCTTCTGTATGGGACCCATCCACCAAAGAAAGTATTGATAAACTAGAACAAATTCAAAAAAGAACTGCCAGATTCATTACTGGAGAATATTAAAAACTGACAAGAATAACACCATTAGTTAAATCATTAAACCTTGAAACACTAGAGGATAGAAGAACCAAGAGCAAAGTAGTAATCATACATAAAGCAATTAATTCTAATTTAGAAATACAACACAAAGATAACTTAATACAATCCTCAGATAGACATAAGAATAAAATCACCTTTTTTTTAAATTCCATATGCAAGAAAAAACACATACAAATTTTCGTTCTGCCCGTCCGGAATTCGGGCGTGGAATGGGTTGCCTGAAGAAACCAGGAAAACCAACACTTTATCAACATTTAAATCTCTAATAAAAATGCATGACTAAACACAAACCATATTTAAGCGTAGGACGCAATAATATTCTGTATAGAAGGAGCGTCTGTAAACAGATAAGATAAGATAATATTTTAATGTTAAAATATATTTCATAGAAAGTTTAGTTGATTTTTTGGTTTTAAACTACATGAAAAACAAATTGCGCTGAAATAAGAAATTACCCATATTTATTATGTTTGGAAAATCATTGATTTCATCACTGTAGCCTTTTATCATAAGTGGTAGATCAGTTTACATATTTTAACAAACATAGGCACCGTAAAAAAAACAAAATGGACGATTTTTTTCTGCTTCACCGGCGATAACAATTAAGAAAGACTACTCAAAACAATAGCTTTTGCTTTTTTTTTCAATCTTTTAATATCCGAATAAATTCAAATAAAACAATGAAATTAATATGAAAATAATGTAGAAGTGATGATAACACTTTTAAAAAGTTAATAATGATACAAGATGGATGAATATACATCGCTGAAATAGAAATGAATGAACACTTGTCACTTGGCTTAAATATTAATAATCGGTGTTTTATTTGTTTTTTTAAAAATATAATTAATTTAATTATAAATCACTATCAATAACTGTGTACATATATAATGTATTTAATTATATATTAAATAAATGCCAATAGCCTATACTTACTACTATAATATCTGCTGCCAAGAAATTAAGGTAATTTAAATTAAAAAAATAATTAAAATTGCAATGATAAATTAAATTAGTTAATTAAAGTAATGTTAAATATTTCCATTTTTTTTTACAGTTTTTTTACAACTTTCCCTTTAAATAATTAATATAAGCATTATAGTAATCAAATTTGTTATATTTATTATGCTAATACTTAAATTGAGAGATTTTTTTTTAATTTTAAACTTTTAAATATTTTTTGTACCCTTGTGGTAAATAAAAATTTAAAAAATAAAATTTTGCTAAGCTATCAGGACCATTTGTTGCTAATTATGTTGTATATTGCATTAAGAATGACTCCTGAAAATTTTGGTGCAGCTATCTATAAAAATAAAAAAAAAGTTGTGTGTGAAGGAGTACAGAAATGTGAGAGTTGGGTCACAAGTTTCCGGAGTTAATTATATAGGTTATGTATGGGGAAAAAGAAAATCCACTAAAATCTAATTCCACTTCTTTAAAAGATAGAAAGGCAAACTCAACATTTTTGAAAAGGTCGTTGCAGGACCTTTAAAATGATGTATAATTCAAGCCTATATGATAATATTTCAATTTTGAGTCAAAGTACCTACCAATAATGTATCTTTGCATTTATTTTTACTAAATACAATGTAAATGTTAATTTTATTTCAGATGGAATCTGAAGGAGGAGCTCTTGGTAAGTTTTTACATCATCAAATATCAGTATTTTTTATGTTTCGCATTATTCAGTTTTAGATCGCACAATTATAGGGGATCATTTAAAGTAGAGGATGTACTGGAAAAAGTATTATCTGGTGTGGGATTGAGATGGACGCACCCTCTCCCCGTTCCCCTTGGGATTTCCAATCAAGATCAGATGTTTTACTTGATGTGTTGGGAAAACTTCTAGTCTACCCATGGTGATACGGGGGGGGGTATGGGGATAAACATAATTAAGGGAGGAAAGCACCATTCCTGCTCCAATAAGAAAGAAAAACATGACCACTAATACACATTATGCCATAATTATACACATTATGCTATAATACAAATTGTGCCCTATTACACATTGTGCCATATTTTAGTCATGAGTAGCAACAACTCATACTAGAATAAACAAAGGCTACCACTACTATCAGTGACAGGCTGGTATTCAAAACATGTCATTGTGACCTTCCCAAAAACTAAACAAAAACGCTAATCAAGAGATAACTTCTTTGGTTTCTGAACCAAATACTCACACATTGTAAGTAACTTTTCAATAGATAATCCTTTAAATTAAATATTTTCATCAATGTCAAAGAATCATAAAAAGTTACACAAGGCATGACCCCGTAGAATGATTCAGTGGAGGGGTTGAATTTAAGTACACAGAATGTAAAAATATTGACTTTAAAAGTTATTGAAACTACAAAAGTATACACATAGACTTAAATGATGAGTGACAATACAATAGTATACACATAGACTTGAATGATGAGTGACAATACAATATTATACACATTGACTTTGGTGATGAATGACACTAAAATATTATACACAGTATTAAAACTACAATAATATTATACTTATTGACTTGAATGACGAATAAAACTTAAACAGTAGACACATTATCTTCAGTGATGAATGAAACTACATTATCATATATATATTTAATAGAATAACAGGTAAAATTAACTTAGACTATATAATTATTGAATAAAGAGGGTCTTGATGACCTAGGATTGTTTAATACTGTTGTAAATATGTTTATATTAAAGCTAGCGAAATAATTAAAGAACAATCACTCTAGTTAAAAACTGGTCCATGATGCCAATTTCACACCAAGAAACAGATTTTATGAGCAAAAAGTTACAATAAATAATAGACATGTCTATTAACATAATTTTAAATAGGCTGGAAAATATAGAAATTCAGATTATACTAGACGCCCCGCGGCGTAGCATGCACCGCAGATTTGCTCATGGAGAGTGCAAAGAAAGTGGAGAAAGAACGGACACAAACTACAGCACGAAAAAATCAAAACAACGCGAGTGAAAGTCGGCTGGGGGGGGGACTGCCAACTCATTGTTGGTTTCGAGACATTTGCAGGCGAAATGCGGTACACCACTAACTTCTATGAAGTCAGCTATAAAACGATAATCGATTTAAAATCGGAGTTACATAATCGATAATCGGTTTAAAAAACAACAACAACAAAAAAAAACAAAAAAAAACACACAAACAAACAACAACACGCAAATAACAACCCTAAATATGAATAACCTTCGCTAGTTTCGGCCAATCACAGTTTATGTTTAAGGGATGGTAGTATTAAATGGGAGGCGGGTAACAACAACCTGAGTGTGCATGTCTTCACGTTTACTTGCTATTTTTTATTTACTTAGTGCTGCTTTTTGTGTCTGTACTCTCACCCCCCCCCCAAACCGTTCTTTGCACTGTCTATGATGAGCAGGTTTGCGGCGTATAGTACGCCGCGGGTCTCTCCAGACTTCCTTCTTTTCATTCACTTACAGTAGTTTGCCCAAACCCACCCCATTTTGACAACTGTGTCTTTCAGGAAGTCTTCATCTGTCACTAAATCATTAGCGGCGTATGCTACGCCGCGGGACAGCTAGTGTTGGCAAAACAGGGGTAAAAGAACGGGCATAAACAGACATTTTTAAAAATATTTAAAAAAAACACAATGTTTTCGTGGGGGCTTGAACCCAGGACCTTCCCCGCTTAACGCGGACGTGATAATCAGTACACTACGAATCTCACGTTATTCTGTGAAGGAACAATGCAAGTGAAAAGCAAGGACCATTGTAGCTCTCGATACATTGTTCGACCCCAGCGAGGGTCATTCGTCATGCTCGGTTGCACATACTTGCGTGGTGACTCGCATGGTCCCACGAAGAGAATTATATATACAGTTAGATGGTGTAACATTTTAACTTTACCAGATTTAATACGCTGGTAGTTAACAAATTAATATAAATGTATACCATAAATAGCTAAAAAATATGAAAAAAAAATATTTTACTTACTTTCAATTGGTTGAGATTATAACAATCTATAAATTAACGGAATGCCGCTGAGTTTAAGACAACTTTCACTTTTCTTTCACGCAGAAGCGGCTGGCGACATGGAGGCGATAGTTATCGATGTGAATAAAGAATTGAAACGTATTCCATTTCCTTTAACTGATGAGAACGGAGATGACTTAAAAGTTGATCAGGTAAAACTTATCGCATCTTCTTTGTTCTGGTTCGTGGAGTCTTTTAGAGCTATTAATCAGTTTCTTATTTATTGGGTTTTACTCTGGGTGTAACAGTCTGTACTCAGAAGACAAGATCATATACAATCACAGGAATTTTTACTTTATTAATGCATTGTTTATAGCATAAATTAATTTCTTTATAAGATTAAATAGATTAGAAAAAATGTATGGGCCATCTGGAGATGGGGGGGGGGTAGGATGGGGGTGGGAGGGAGTGGCTTTGGTACACATCTTCAATATGAATTTTGTTTTTGTTTTTGTAGATCCAATTAATGTCTTCAAATGTTAAGCGTTACTTCACTTTAAAAAAAAAGAAATAAAATAGTATCAGAAAACAATATTTTCTTCTTAGGTTATTGAAAGAATTTGCAATCATCATAGCATAAACATTGTCGACTTTGAGAGCTACAAATTGGTTGGCAGTCTTACTACATCGGAGACTGTCGTGCTAAATAATAACAATCCAATAACAGAGTACTCAGATTATTACACCAAGGGTTTTCTTTCATTGATTCCAATCAGTAGGTATCCTGTTTATGTTTCAACCATTAAAAAAATCCTTTATATTAACAAAAAGCGTCTGCTTGCTTGCTAATCAATTTATAATAGAGAGTATGAACTATTTTATTTGGAAACTAGAGAGTATGAACTATTTGTGTTTGAAAATAGAGAGTATGAACTATTTGTGCTTGAATCTAGAGAGTATGAACTATTTGAGTTTAAAACTAAAGAGTATGAACTATTTGTGTTTTAAACTAGAGAGTATGAACTATTTGTGTTTTAAACTAGAGAGGATGAAATAATTATGTTTGAAACTAGAGAGTATGAACTATTTGTGTTTGAAACTAGAGAGTAAGAAATATTTGTGTTTTAAACTAGAGAGTATGAACTATTTGTGTTTTAAACTAGAGAGTATGAACTATTTGTGTTTGATACTAGAGAGTATGAAATATTTGTGTTTAAAACTAGAGAGTAGGAACTATTTGTGTTTTAAACTAGAGAGTATGAACTATTTGTGTTTGAAACTAGAGAGTATGAACTATTTGTGTTTGAAACTAGAGAGTATGAACTATTTGTGTTTTAAACTAGAGAGTATGAAACTAGAGGGAGTATGAACTATTTGTGTTTTAAACTAGAGAGTATGAACTATTTGTGTTTGAAACTAGAGAGTATGAACTATTTGTGTTTGAAACTAGAGAGAGTATGAACTATTTGTGTTTGAAAATAGAGAGAGTATGAACTATTTGTGTTTGAAACTAGAGAGAGTATGAACTATTTGTGTTTTAAACTAGAGAGTATGAACTATTTGTGTTTGAAACTAGAGAGTATGAAACTAGAGAGTATGAACTATTTGTGTTTTAAACTAGAGAGTATGAAACTAGAGGGAGTATGAACTATTTGTGTTTTAAACTAGAGAGTATGAACTATTTGTGTTTTAAGCTAGAGAGTATGAACTATTTGTGTTTGAAACTAGAGAGTATGAACTATTTGTGTTTGAAACTAGAGAGTATGAACTATTTGTGTTTGAAACTAGAGAGTATGAACTATTTGTGTTTTGAAACTAGAGAGTATGAACTATTTGTGTTTTAAACTAGATAGTATGAAACTAGAGAGAGTATGAACTATTTGTGTTTTAAACTAGAGAGTATGAACTATTTGTGTTTTGAAACTAGAGAGTATGAACTATTTGTGTTTTAAACTAGAGAGTATGAACTATTTGTGTTTTAAACTAGATAGTATGAACTATTTGTGTTTTAAACTAGAGAGTATGAACTATTTGTGTTTTAAACAAGAGAGTATGAACTATTTGTGTTTGAAACTAGAGAGAATGAAATGAACTATTTGTGTTTGAAACTAGAGAGTATGAACTATTTGTGTTTGAAACTAGAGAGAATGAACTATTTGTGTTTGAAACTAGAGAGTATGAAACTATTTGTTTTTGAAACTAGAGAGTATGAACTATTTGTGTTTTAAACTAGAGAGAGTATGAACTATTTGTGTTTGAAACTAGAGAGAATGAAATGAACTATTTGTGTTTGAAACTAGAGAGTATGAACTATTTGTGTTTGAAACTAGAGAGTATGAACTATTTGTTTTTGAAACTAGAGAGTATGAACTATTTGTGTTTTAAACTAGAGAGAGTATGAACTATTTGTGTTTGAAACTAGAGAGAGTATGAACTATTTGTGTTTTAAACTAGAGAGAGTATGAACTATTTGTGTTTTAAACTAGAGAGTATGAAATATTTGTGTTTGAAACTAGAGAGTATGAAACTAGAGAGTATGAACTATTTGTGTTTGAAACTAGGGAGAGTATGAACTATTTGTGTATTTGTGTTTTTACCTAGAGAGTATGAACTATTTGTGTTTGAAACTAGAAAGTATGAACTCTTTTTGTTTGAAACTAGAGAGTATGAACTATTTGTGTTTGAAACTAGAGAGTATGAACTATTTGTGTTCGAAACTAGAGAGTATGAAACTAGAGAGAGTATGAACTATTTGTGTTTTAAATAGAGAGGATGAACTATTTGTGTTTGAAACTAGAGAGAGTATGAACTATTTGTGTTTGAAACTAGAGAGAATGAACTATTTGTGTTTGAAACTAGAGAGTATGAACTATTTTTGTTTGAAACTAGAGAGTATGAACTATTTGTGTTTTAAACTAGAGAGTATGAAACTAGAGAGAGTATGAAGTATTTGTGTTTTAAACTAGAGAGGATGAACTATTTGTGTTTTAAACTAGAGAGTATGAACTATTTGTGTTTTAAACTAGAGAGGATGAACTATTTCTTTTTGAAACTAGAGAGCATGAACTATTTGTGTTTGAAACTAGAGAGAATGAACTATTTGTGTTTGAAATTAGACAGTATGAACTATTTGACTTCGATACTAGAGAGTATGAATTATTTAACCTTTAAACTAGAAAGTATGAACTATTTATGTGTTTATAACAATCTATAAACTATTTGTATCAATAGATATTGGAGAAAACAAGATAACTGTAAAAGTAAAGTTTCCTCAAGTTGCCGACTTCATATTGCGTCAATGGAATTTAAAAGACGCAGCAGGGCGGAACCTTACAGTAAAAGAGGTGATCAACTCCAAAACAACTCCAAAATTGTACACGTCTATTCAATTCATTTACTGATATAACTTAATTTTAAATATCTCTTACTTTATGGCAGTTTGTAACGCATGAATCTTTGCTAAACAAATTATAGTTGTAAAACTGACATTCAATAATGATGAAAATAAATAATATGCTGCAGATAAGATACAAAATACAAAATAACACATAGTTTTAATTTATTAAAGATAATTCATCTTCAACTTTTATAAAGGCAACATACATTAAACTCTCAACAGAGATGTTAAAATTACTCTCGATTTATATTATACCAACAGGTCAAAACACATCAAATAACACGTGAAGAGTTACCTAATCCTGAATTCTATAAAATGATCGGGAAGATCAAAGATTCTGAGACGGAGATGTTAGAAGAGAAAAACATCTCTGACTACAAGCACATCTTGCTGTGTGGACAAATCTCATTCACTTAAAGTGAACCGTCTGGAACAGGTAACAGACAGATTGGGTATCCCTGTATCGGAAAACAATCTATTAGAAACAATAACCATAAACAGCATACTAAAAATCAAATAGAGAAACATGCAGGGAAAATACCATTAGAAACAGCAAACTACAAGATATAATACAGAAAATATGCAACAGAAGAACAAACAGAAACAGCAAACTACAACATCAAATAGAGAAACATGCAGGGAAAGTACAAACAGAAATATTAAACAACATCAAATAGAGAAAACATGCAACAGCAGTATACCCAGAAACAGTAAACAACAACATCAAATAGAGAAAACATGCAACTGCAGTACAAACAGAAACAGTAAACTATAAGATCAAATAGAGTAACACGCGCAACAGAAGTACAAACAGAAACAGTAAACTAAAAGATCAAATAGAGAAACCATGCAGCATACCTTTCGCGACATATGGAGGAGTTCGACTGGGTTTTACAAAATGTTCAACGATTGTTTACAAAACAATGTGACAGAGTACGTCATCAACCTCATTCTTTTTCTCAGCGATAAGGGAAATCACAATTTAAAATAAGCCTAAGTAATATTTCGATATTTATTTTTCTAATTAAATGATCATACAAATTCTTGTTATGATTAAAATACAACATACACAAACAAATTGTGTAAGAAAACAATAAATTTGAGCTTTATTATTAAACTAATACGGCAGTAAACGTTTCGGATAATGCCTTCATAAGTACAATTACAATTAACATAAATCACGTACTTACGAGCAATCCAGGAAAACCCACTTACAATCAACATATACAACTTTAAAAAAAGATGCAAGACTCGACATAAACCATTTTTAAGCGTAGCATGCAATAATCTTTGTACAGATGGAGAGTTGTAATGTATAAAAACTTGGAAGTTGAGAGTTAAAATGACGTAAAATTGTTGACATTGCTGGAAGATTTCCTTATTCCCCAGTCAAGCAGCTATAATATAATAACATTTCTCGATGTCCCGTCTACAGGTTCACACATGCCTTGATGGTGGTTCAGAGGACTTTAGAGATGGCAGATGTTATTGCAGATAAATTCGTAAGAGATAAATTCGTCAGTCAGTTATGATTGCTCAGTGTGTGTTCTGACAATGTTTATACGAAAATTGTTACCGCTGAGCATTGCATGTTAATTATGTACAATGATATTATGTATTATATTTCATATTCTATAGTGTTACTACTTCCGATCTTGATATGGCGTATATAATTACTAGGTGTTTTGTATATTAACTTTGATAATTTCAGCTATTTTTAAGAGCGTCCATTGATAAGTTAACATGTGCCCCAACAATATGGCTACCATCAAGGTTCTGACACTAGTTTATTGGTACCTGTTATGCTGTGTTTTTAAAATGAAGTCCTTGTGCCCCTCTTCCTTCCCTTTTCTCTTTATTTTCTATACTTTTTTAGTTTTCTATTTTTATGTAGTTGGTAATTTATAATGTGAATTTAAATACTTGTGTTTGTTTGGTATACTGATGAAGGCAGTCACTAAAATTTTTATATATTTTTTCTTTCATAAATAAAGCTCTTTATTTATTGTTTTAATCACAAAAAATCGTTTAAGTGTATTGTATCTTATTCCTGGAGTGCCTACCATACGCTTTGTTATACAATGGTCATTCTTAGTCATCCTATGCATATATGATGCAGACCATCAATGTACTTGGTGCTTACAAATCTATTCGACAAGAATCGTATGTTTTTCTGTCTTTTGTCTAGAAAGCAATTTTCCATATTAAGTCTTAATATATGCATACAAATAATCATTAATGTATATTCATTTCTTTGACAGAAAACCGTATCTTATGCATGTCATTTATTGAAGTATGATATACTTTAAGTAATAAATGTTGTGTTTTTCATGAAAATCTTTGTCTAGTGTTTTAATTAAATGTAAAACGCTTTGAGAGTCACCGCTTTATGATTATTATAAATTTTATATATTATTGAAGCCAGGCTACAATGTTTGTATTGAATATTGTTTTGTTGTTGACACTGTTGATTTTTATAGTGCAACGAAATTTTTACCTAAACTTAAATTGTGTCATATATATATATATTTATTTATATATAAACATTAAGTAACTAATAAATCGACCCATACATCATTGAAAAACTATTATGGAAAATATTAACAATGTTTTTGTTAAAATTTCATAACAATTATTATTTAAGTTTTCAAGATGTATTTCATTAAAATAGATTCAAGCTGTATGGCATTTAGGTCAATTATTTCTGGCTTAGTTTTCCCCAGGAAATCTTGAGGCTATTTTTAGAATCATGAAAAACCCTTTAACAAATAATTTCAACGTTTCACTAAATCAATGGCTTAGAGTCAGGCTTCTCTATAACAACATTCATCAATAATCTCCACGTTAATATTATAATTATATTTTAATACATTAATCAAATATTTGTGGATTATATTTCATATAATCCTGAGTGCAAGTGTTAATTCGTAAACTCGTGTTTTGAGGTGAGTATTGACGAGATTTAAGTTTGAACAGCTCAGCTGGGCGAGTAAAGTCTAAGTCTAGTTCAGCCTTGTCAAGTTAAGTTAGTTTAGACTAAGTCTAGTTCAGCCTTGTCAAGTTAAGTTAGTAGAGTAAAGTCTAAGTCTAGTTCAGCATTGTCAAGTTGAGTTAATAGAGTAAAGTCTAAGTCTAGTTCAGCCTTGTCAAGTTAAGTTAGTAGAGTAAAGTCTAAGTCTAGTTCAGCCTTGTCAAGTTAAGTTAGTAGAGTAAAGTCTAAGTCTAGTTCAGCCATGTCAAGTTAAGTTAGTAGAGTAAAGTCTAAGTCTAGTTCAGCCTTGTCAAGTTAAGTTAGTAGAGTAAAGTCTAAGTCTAGTTCAGCCTTGTCAAGTTGAGTTAATAGAGTAAAGTCTAAGTCTAGTTCAGCCTTGTCAAGTTAAGTTAGTAGAGTAAAGTCTAAGTCTAGTTCAGCCTTGTCAAGTTAAGTTAGTAGAGTAAAGTCTAAGTCTAGTTCAGCCATGTCAAGTTAAGTTAGTAGAGTAAAGTCTAAGTCTAGTTCAGCCTTGTCAACTTAAGTTAGTAGAGTAAAGTCTAAGTCTAGTTCAGCCTTGTCAAGTTGAGTTAGTAGAGTAGTCTAAGTCTAGTTCAGCCTTGTCAAGTTAAGTTAGTAGAGTAAAGTCTAAGTCTAGTTCAGCCTTGTCAAATTGACTTAGTAGAGTAAAGTATAAGTCTAGTTCATCCTTGTCAAGTTAAGTTAGTAGAGTAAAGTCTAAGTCTAGTTCAGCCTTGTCAAGTTGAGTTAGTAGAGTAAAGTCTAAGTCTAGTTCAGCCTTGTCAAGTTAAGTTAGTAGAGTAAAGTCTAAGTCTAGTTCAGCCTTGTCAAGTAAAGTTAGTAGAGTAAAGTTAAGTCTAGTTCAGCCTTGTCAAGTTAAGTTAGTAGAGTAAAGTCTAAGTCTAGTTCAGCCATGTCAAGTTGAGTTAGTAGAGTAAAGTCTAAGTCTAGTTCAGCCTTGTCAAGTTCAGTTAGTAGAGTAAAGTCTAAGTCTAGTTCAGCCTTGTCAAGTTGAGTCAGTAGAGTAAAGTCTAAATCTAGTTCAGCCTTGTCAAGTTCAGTTAATAGAGTAAAGTCTAAGTCTAGTTCAGCCTTGTCAAGTTAAGTTAGTAGAGTAAAGTCTAAGTCTAGTTCAGCCTTGTCAAGTTGAGTTAGTAGAGTAAAGTCTAAGTCTAGTTCAGCCATGTCATGTTGAGTTAGTAGAGTAAAGTCTAAGTCTAGTTCAGCCATGTCAAGTTAAGTTAGTAGAGTAAAGTCTAAGTCTAGTTCAGCCATGTCAAGTTGAGTTAGTAGAGTAAAGTCTAAGTCTAGTTCAGCCATGTCAAGTTGAGTTAGTAGAGTAAAGTCTAAGTCTAGTTCAGCCATGTCAAGTTAAGTTAGTAGAGTAAAGTCTAAGTCTAGTTCAGCCTTGTCAAGTTAAGTTAGTAGAGTAAAGTCTAAGTCTAGTTCAGCCATGTCAAGTTAAGTTAGTAGAGTAAAGTCTAAGTCTAGTTCAGCCTTGTCAAGTTAAGTTAGTAGAGTAAAGTCTAAGTCTAGTTCAGCCTTGTCAAGTTAAGTTAGTAGAGTAAAGTCTAAGTCTAGTTCAGCCATGTCAAGTTGAGTCAGTAGAGTAAAGTCTAAGTCTAGTTCAGCCTTGTCAAGTTAAGTTAGTAGAGTAAAGTCTAAGTCTAGTTCAGCCATGTCAAGTTGAGTTAGTAGAGTAAAGTCTAAGTCTAGTTCAGCCATGTCAAGTTAAGTTAGTAGAGTAAAGTCTAAGTCTAGTTCAGCCATGTCAAGTTGAGTTAGTAGAGTAAAGTCTAAGTCTAGTTCAGCCATGTCAAGTTGAGTTAGTAGAGTAAAGTCTAAGTCTAGTTCAGCCTTGTCAAGTTAAGTTAGTAGAGTAAAGTCTAAGTCTAGTTCAGCCTTGTCAAGTTAAGTTAGTAGAGTAAAGTCTAAGTCTAGTTCAGCCATGTCAAGTTAAGTCAGTAGAGTAAAGTCTAAGTCTAGTTCAGCCTTGTCAAGTTAAGTTAGTAGAGTAAAGTCTAAGTCTAGTTCAGCCTTGTCAAGTTAAGTTAGTAGAGTAAAGTCTAAGTCTAGTTCAGCCATGTCAAGTTGAGTCAGTAGAGTAAAGTCTAAGTCTAGTTCAGCCTTGTCAAGTTAAGTTAGTAGAGTAAAGTCTAAGTCTAGTTCAGCCTTGTCAAGTTGAGTTAGTAGAGTAAAGTCTAAGTCTAGTTCAGCCATGTCAAGTTAAGTTAGTAGAGTAAAGTCTAAGTCTAGTTCAGCCTTGTCAAGTTAAGTTAGTAGAGTAAAGTCTAAGTCTAGTTCAGCCATGTCAAGTTGAGTTAGTAGAGTAAAGTCTAAGTCTAGTTCAGCCTTGTCAAGTTAAGTTAGTAGAGTAAAGTCTAAGTCTAGTTCAGCCTTGTCAAGTTAAGTTAGTAGAGTAAAGTCTAAGTCTAGTTCAGCCATGTCAAGTTAAGTCAGTAGAGTAAAGTCTAAGTCTAGTTCAGCCTTGTCAAGTTAAGTTAGTAGAGTAAAGTCTAAGTCTAGTTCAGCCTTGTCAAGTTAAGTTAGTAGAGTAAAGTCTAAGTCTAGTTCAGCCTTGTCAAGTTGAGTCAGTAGAGTAAAGTCTAAGTCTAGTTCAGCCTTGTCAAGTTAAGTTAGTAGAGTAAAGTCTAAGTCTAGTTCAGCCTTGTCAAGTTAAGTTAGTAGAGTAAAGTCTAAGTCTAGTTCAGCCTTGTCAAGTTAAGTTAGTAGAGTAAAGTCTAAGTCTAGTTCAGCCTTGTCAAGTTAAGTTAGTAGAGTAAAGTCTAAGTCTAGTTCAGCCTGTCAAGTTAAGTTAGTAGTAAAGTCTAAGTCTAGTTCAGCCTTGTCAAGTTAAGTTAGTAGAGTAAAGTCTAAGTCTAGTTCAGCCATGTCAAGTTAAGTTAGTAGAGTAAAGTCTAAGTCTAGTTCAGCCTTGTCAAGTTAAGTTAGTAGAGTAAAGTCTAAGTCTAGTTCAGCCATGTCAAGTTAAGTTAGTAGAGTAAAGTCTAAGTCTAGTTCAGCCTTGTCAAGTTAAGTTAGTAGAGTAAAGTCTAAGTCTAGTTCAGCCTTGTCAAGTTAAGTTAGTAGAGTAAAGTCTAAGTCTAGTTCAGCCTTGTCAAGTTAAGTTAGTAGAGTAAAGTCTAAGTCTAGTTCAGCCTTGTCAAGTTAAGTTAGTAGAGTAAAGTCTAAGTCTAGTTCAGCCTTGTCAAGTTAAGTTAGTAGAGTAAAGTCTAAGTCTAGTTCAGCCTTGTCAAGTTAAGTTAGTAGAGTAAAGTCTAAGTCTAGTTCAGCCTTGTCAAGTTAAGTTAGTAGAGTAAAGTCTAAGTCTAGTTCAGCCTTGTCAAGTTAAGTTAGTAGAGTAAAGTCTAAGTCTAGTTCAGCCTTGTCAAGTTAAGTTAGTAGAGTAAAGTCTAAGTCTAGTTCAGCCTTGTCAAGTTAAGTTAGTAGAGTAAAGTCTAAGTCTAGTTCAGCCTTGTCAAGTTAAGTTAGTAGAGTAAAGTCTAAGTCTAGTTCAGCCTTGTCAAGTTAAGTTAGTAGAGTAAAGTCTAAGTCTAGTTCAGCCTTGTCAAGTTGAGTTAGTAGAGTAAAGTCTAAGTCTAGTTCAGCCTTGTCAAGTTAAGTTAGTAGAGTAAAGTCTAAGTCTAGTTCAGCCTTGTCAAGTTGAGTCAGTAGAGTAAAGTCTAAGTCTAGTTCAGCCTTGTCAAGTTAAGTTAGTAGAGTAAAGTCTAAGTCTAGTTCAGCCTTGTCAAGTTGAGTTAGTAGAGTAAAGTCTAAGTCTAGTTCAGCCTTGTCAAGTTAAGTTAGTAGAGTAAAGTCTAAGTCTAGTTCAGCCTTGTCAAGTTAAGTTAGTAGAGTAAAGTCTAAGTCTAGTTCAGCCATGTCAAGTTAAGTTAGTAGAGTAAAGTCTAAGTCTAGTTCAGCCTTGTCAAGTTAAGTTAGTAGAGTAAAGTCTAAGTCTAGTTCAGCCTTGTCAAGTTAAGTTAGTAGAGTAAAGTCTAAGTCTAGTTCAGCCATGTCAAGTTAAGTTAGTAGAGTAAAGTCTAAGTCTAGTTCAGCCATGTCAAGTTAAGTTAGTAGAGTAAAGTCTAAGTCTAGTTCAGCCTTGTCAAGTTAAGTTAGTAGAGTAAAGTCTAAGTCTAGTTCAGCCATGTCAAGTTAAGTTAGTAGAGTAAAGTCTAAGTCTAGTTCAGCCTTGTCAAGTTAAGTTAGTAGAGTAAAGTCTAAGTCTAGTTCAGCCATGTCAAGTTAAGTTAGTAGAGTAAAGTCTAAGTCTAGTTCAGCCATGTCAAGTTAAGTTAGTAGAGTAAAGTCTAAGTCTAGTTCAGCCTTGTCAAGTTAAGTTAGTAGAGTAAAGTCTAAGTCTAGTTCAGCCATGTCAAGTTAAGTTAGTAGAGTAAAGTCTAAGTCTAGTTCAGCCATGTCAAGTTAAGTTAGTAGAGTAAAGTCTAAGTCTAGTTCAGCCTTGTCAAGTTAAGTTAGTAGAGTAAAGTCTAAGTCTAGTTCAGCCTTGTCAAGTTAAGTTAGTAGAGTAAAGTCTAAGTCTAGTTCAGCCTTGTCAAGTTAAGTTAGTAGAGTAAAGTCTAAGTCTAGTTCAGCCTTGTCAAGTTAAGTTAGTAGAGTAAAGTCTAAGTCTAGTTCAGCCTTGTCAAGTTTGAGTTAGTAGAGTAAAGTCTAAGTCTAGTTCAGCCTTGTCAAGTTAAGTTAGTAGAGTAAAGTCTAAGTCTAGTTCAGCCTTGTCAAGTTAAGTTAGTAGAGTAAAGTCTAAGTCTAGTTCAGCCATGTCAAGTTAAGTTAGTAGAGTAAAGTCTAAGTCTAGTTCAGCCTTGTCAAGTTAAGTTAGTAGAGTAAAGTCTAAGTCTAGTTCAGCCTTGTCAAGTTAAGTTAGTAGAGTAAAGTCTAAGTCTAGTTCAGCCTTGTCAAGTTAAGTTAGTAGAGTAAAGTCTAAGTCTAGTTCAGCCTTGTCAAGTTAAGTTAGTAGAGTAAAGTCTAAGTCTAGTTCAGCCTTGTCAAGTTAAGTTAGTAGAGTAAAGTCTAAGTCTAGTTCAGCCTTGTCAAGTTAAGTTAGTAGAGTAAAGTCTAAGTCTAGTTCAGCCTTGTCAAGTTAAGTTAGTAGAGTAAAGTCTAAGTCTAGTTCAGCCTTGTCAAGTTGAGTTAGTAGAGTAAAGTCTAAGTCTAGTTCAGCCTTGTCAAGTTGAGTTAGTAGAGTAAAGTCTAAGTCTAGTTCAGCGTTGTCAAGTTAAGTTAGTAGAGTAAAGTCTAAGTCTAGTTCAGCCTTGTCAAGTTCAGTTATTAGAGTAAAGTCTAAGTCTAGTTCAGCCATGTCAAGTTAAGTTAGTAGAGTAAAGTCTAAGTCTAGTTCAGCCTTGTCAAGTTGAGTTAGTAGAGTAAAGTCTAAGTCTAGTTCAGCCTTGTCAAGTTGAGTTAGTAGAGTAAAGTCTAAGTCTAGTTCAGCCTTGTCAAGTTCAGTTAGTAGAGTAAAGTCTAAGTCTAGTTCAGCCTTGTCAAGTTCAGTTAGTAGAGTAAAGTCTAAGTCTAGTTCAGCCTTGTCAAGTTAAGTTAGTATGCAAGAACAAACACATACAAGTTTTCCTTCTTCCCGTCCGGAATTTGGGCGTGGTATGGGTTGCCTGAAGAATCCAGGAAAACCAACACTTTATCAACATTTAAATCTCTAATAAAAATGCAGGACTAAACACAAACCATAGATAAGCGTAGGACGCAATAATCTTCTGTATAGAAGGATTGTCTGTAAACAGATAAGATAAGATAAGATAAGATAGTAGAGTAAAGTCTAAGTCTAGTTCAGACTTGTCAATTTTTGTTTTTACTACTGCAATACACCAGCTCAAATTGGGAAATATTTGCACACACTTTTCAAATTTACTGATATATATTAAAAGTCAAATTTTTCCTTAAATATTTTTTAAAAAATATTAGTAATAATTTATCACTAATAACAAATTTTAATATAAAATGTCTACATACTACACAGCTACACTTAAAATTAAATTAATACGTGTGTTGTAACGAGTTTTGTTATAGGCATCTTGAGTGATAGCTTTGTTTATAATTTCATGTTTAATTTATATCTCAACTTTTAATGACGCAATCTTAATATTTTAAAGTGCCCGATTCACTGAATGGAAAACTACAATTCTGGAGACAAGGTAGGCGTATGTGTGTGTACGTGTGCATGTGTGTGTGTGTGAGTGTGTGTGTGTGGGGGGGGGGTGGTGAATGATTCTGTAATATAGCCTTATGGCTATGACGTCATAAATGTTACTGATGGGAATCGAGGGTTGTTCCCTACATAGAAAACGGTTGAACCTTTTATATTTCCATACGACTGTCCTCATTAAAACAACAGATTTGGAGAAAATTTAATTATAAACACGTGAAGTTGTATAAGATTTAAACAACACATTTTTTAATGTGAATGAAATAAAGATAACGTTAACTAATTACTTAGAAACTGATAAATATTACAATTTTACATTTTTAATGTGACGTGTGGCTTTATCACAGTGTAAAAAAAAGGGATGCGCTTTGAGATCATAGGCACGTAGTTCCACTGCTTTGATTTCTGTCTTACTTTTATAACTATTAACACTATTATTTAATCTTTTCTTTCAGATGTCAGTTAAGGGTAAGTATATTAATAAAAATTTTTTTGTATTTAAAATGTAAATTCAACATCATTTTTTCTGTATACTTTTTAATCTATGAAGTATGAAATAAGCTTCAAGAATTATTCAGGGCTCATAAAAATGGCACTGATTATAAATATATTCTAAAAGCCATGTATAAACTACCATGTTCATAAAATATAATTTATATTCTTAAAAGAAGCCAAACACCCATACAGAAAATTCTAATAATTGAAGAGAAAGATTTACTTTATACATAATGTATGTTAACTAAGTAAAATATTCAAAGCCTAACTGGCAAATAATTTCAGTTCAGGATTTTGGCAAACAAACTTAACAAATCTAAATAATGGTACGCTCAGCAAAAACTCAGGTATACATATATATATATATATATATATATATATACATAAACACTTATAGACACTTACACTCTATAATGTTGTACAGAAAAAATTAATGCCAATACTGGCGAAGTTACTTGAAATAATGCACTCATCTCATGTCATCAATAATGTACACCTGTCATGTCATCAGTAATGTACACAACTACTGAGCTTGTCGTACATTGTTACAGAGTCTTATATCGAAGATATTAAAACAGCTGTGGTTTTCCCTGGTCAAAATGACAAAGTGGTCATCCCGTTAAAGCTAACAGACGGCAATGGAGATGACCTCACTGTCATGGAGGTAATAATTTGAACGCCACTTCTGTTATTATTATACAAGACTTTTACTTTTTTTAGCTGTCGTACATATTAATAATTAGGGAGTGTCCGGATATGGTATTTTACTATTTGCCGGATCCGGATAGTTTGGCACTAATATTTGCCGGATCCGGATTCGTAAGAGCTAAGGGGGTGTACTTTACTACTTTCTACTTTCTATTTAGTATTTAATACTAATTAAATATTTATCATCCAACATATGGAGAGCATAGTATCTGCTATCTACAATGACAGTCTGTGACACTGTCAACGTCAATGATGAACATTTTACAATGAATTGAATGAATGAACCTGAACGAAGTTCAACGGACTGTGTAGCAAGCGAACAGTGTTGCACTAAGTGTTTAGTATGGTGTACAAGAATTCGTGACCTAGAGCCATAATTAAACTGTTCTTTTATTCAGACGATTTAAGTTTAATGTGCTGTTAGTTAACTTAGTTTGTTATCTTATGTAGTAAATTAATATCTATACTTGTAACTTTTTAACTTAATATTTTTTCTCGTATTGAAATTGATTGTTTTACTATATTTTGCATGGATTTGAATGATTTAATGATCAACGCTTGTTAATTTATTTACTTTGTAATATATTAATAATTTAATGTAGAAATAAATTTGTTGCTTAACTTATTTTGTATAATTGTAATATTCACAATAGACTAGATTTTAAAAATTATAAGACTGAATAAGAGATAACACGTGAGACAAGCAATATTTTTATTTTTAGGTTTGCCAATCAAATCACAATTGATATCCGGATCCTATCCGGATCAGCCACAAGTATTTGGCGAATCCGGAAATTGGCGGAAATATCGATATCCGGCCCCCTATTAATCATACTATATCATACATTGGGAATATGAACACGTAATTAATGTTTTATTGTCCGTTGTTTTAGCTTTATATTGTATCAAAGGTCAGAGGTGGATAAATCTCGATTTCAATCAGATAAAATTGGATTAAAATTTCTTTGTTGAGCTTTCTAAGATTTAACGATTGACAATAACAAAAAAAAATTGAAATATTTTTTATAAGATGATTCTCACATTGTACCTTTAAAGAATATAAAGCTCGCGAATCGAGCGGATGCGAGACTTGTCGCTAAACGGAGCACTGGTCAAATTGGTTCAGATTTGTTGAGAAATAAATCTACCTTATTAAAGCTATACTTAAAAACGGCATTTTGTCTAAGAAGAACAAAATGTAAATACTGGATACCTCAAAGTGAAAGAAAACCACAGAGTAGCAGAATATCTGACGGTAACGAAGTATCTCAGGGTAACAGAACAGTTTGGGCTAACACAATGCCTCGAAGAATGACAGTACCGGTATACTTTAGAGAAAAACATGAACACTATCTTTAGCTAATACTTTATATCATCATAACACAATATACCAGGGTAACACATGATCCCAGGATACACAATACCTTAGGTTAAGACAATAAAACAGGATAGTGCAAGATATCTTTTTAAGACAATATGTCAGGGAAAAACTTTATGTTAGGGTAAACCACAATATCAGGGTAAGACAATATATCTGGGTAAGTTAAAGTATTTCAGTGAAAAATATAGGAGCGTTAGTTCTGATGCACACCTGAAAAGGTGGTCTCGCTCTGGTGTATATACTTAATGGTTAGTCCCTATTTCAGCAGTTTAAAAATTCCACACAAATAAATTGTCGTTTAATATTTCTCATGCTTTGCTCCCTGCAGCAAAGGTGCACCAAAGTTATGACTTTAAAACAGATCAAACTGCGGGGTCTTTCAATTTTTTTCTTTGTCTGTGACACACTTTGTGTTTGTATACAAATAGGTCAAGAAGGAACTGTTGCAGCAATACCAGATTGACAACCATGACGACTCCACGATGCTTTGCTCAGACGCAACCCAAGGCCCTAATGAAATGATTGACGATGAAAGTGTATTAACATACTTGACCTTTCTGATGAACTCGTCAGCGTATCTGTCCTTTAAGCTGAAGTCTGATGACCTTTGAACCAGTCAATTGTATTTATTTTCATGCCATGTAGTTTTGGAAACTCTTCTTTTTTTATTTTTACATTTGAAGCTTTTTGAAAAAAACATAAATAGCTATGTATGACAGCCATTATTTTCTTTATACTCTTAAATGAAAATGAATAGAGCTCAAAATTATTGTTCTTATTATAAAAAATGAAAAAAAAGTTTAATAACTTCTAGAGGGCAGCACAGAGACCAACGTTTACATTTTTTCAACTCGTGTACACACACTGCTCTCATCAGTAACACGATGTTCACACGGTGACATAAGATGTAGTTCATTAGAAATGTTATATTAGCTGTTATTTCTATTTTTACAATATAAAATGGACAAATTATTTTTGGAGGCAAGGCATATCGGAGTAACATTAAAAAAAAATTGAATTATTATCCAATTTCGATCAATACTTTTATTCATTTGATTTTTCCTCTGTATAGTTCTTGTATTATGTTTTTCGTGTTATAAATTCCAACATTGGCATTTGTTTTATGTGATTTAAATGATCATTAGAGATAATTTATTAATGTTCAAAGAGGATTGATTAAATAACTGCACATATACACACCCCGGATAAATTTAACCGACCTGAGACATCTAACCAAATGTACACAATTATATTTCTAAATGTTACGTTTTACTCAGAATAGGTAGTCTGTCAGTTTCAGCTAAATTTAGACTTGGAAATATTATTGTTTATGGCCATTTCCAAAAGTGCCTTATAAAATAGCAGTCAACATTTCATGTGCCTTAACTAATGGTGACGTAAGACTCAAGGTACATGTTGATTATTTCTTATTACAATATCTGAGTTCTTTTAAATATTTTATTTCACTTTTCCACTTTTATTACATGTTTTTTACTTAATTTTTTTTCAATTACCTTTTTTAGCAATCTCTTTTTAGTCATTTTAGACAACTAATAAAAATCCGATGCTTGTTGTTAAGAAAATTAGTGAAATTCTTTAAACACAATCTTAAATAAATACGACACATTTAACTTCACTAAGAACTGTTATA
This sequence comes from Ampullaceana balthica, assembly GCA_944989445.1. Classification (NCBI taxonomy): domain Eukaryota; kingdom Metazoa; phylum Mollusca; class Gastropoda; family Lymnaeidae; genus Ampullaceana; species Ampullaceana balthica. The sequence continues at coordinate 1,688 of CALYLW010000241.1, read as the reverse complement.
ACTTAATTTAAGAATGCTCACACCGTCCGTCTATTCAAAAAAACTAAGCTTATTTAGAGCTTTCAAAATTTTACATTTTACAACCACAAATTTCGTGCCATGTTACTCGACTAGATAAAGTACAATGCAAAACAACGTTCGCAAATGTGCAATAGTGCATTTTGAAATATTTTACATGGCCTTAAAATGGCATTGCTAAAACGATATACAGTTAAAAATGTTTCAAATGCAATATCGATCAACATTTTATTTACTGTTCTAACTAAACGTTTTATTTTAGTTGAATAAAATTTAACAAATAACGAATGTCTCAATATTTCTTTGAATGAAAAGTATATGCCTTTTTATAAAAGAAATTTGTACTTTAATTAGCTTTTTTCTTTCTTTCCATTAATTATCACTATAAGTGCAGCGAGATTGGGGGATGTCCAACATTTAAATATTGAATCAAATCTGACACTGTCTTCACTACAAATGTAGAGTGCCATGGCTGACACGAAAATAAATTTATCGCTTGCAAACTAATGGACAAAACTATCACGTATTTAAATGAATTATTCTTCTAAAGATTCAATGTTTTTTATGTTAATTTTCGTTCCAATAACTACAATTGATAAAAATAATTATTTTACTTACTTTTGGATTTATCTTTTCAAATTTGATGAAAAAATAGAATAAACATGTGTGGGAAACTAAATACTTGTATTGTGGGAAAAGAGGGAAATAAGAAATTTTGTGGCGACCAAGATTTTATTGAGTTTAAAAATATTCTAAAATGTGTCAGGAAAGAAATAGTTAAAACTTTTAAGTGCTCTTAATAAATATAAGCTTATTATAATGAGTTCTGGAAACAAACATTTTGTCTGCTATATGCGTGTATAAACGTTATTTATTTAAGCTTATTATCAACCGCTTTGGCCACTGTTAAAAAGACACACGCCATTATCATTTCAACAACAAAAATCACAATGGAATTCAGGCGTAGAATTAATTTGACTTTGTTGTCAATACACCCATCCCTTTACCCAGTGCCAATCAACACCAAAATCCATTTACCCAGTGCCAATCAACACCAAAATCCATTTACCCAGTGCCAATCAACACCAAAATCCCATTTACCAAGTGCCAATCAACACCAAAATCCATTTACCCAGTGCCACTCAAACCAATATCCATTTATCCAGTGCCACTCAATACCAATATCCATTTATCAAGTGCACCTCAACACCAATATCCATTTATCCAGTACCACTCAACACCAATATCCATTTATCCAGTGCCCCTAAAGACCAATATCCATTTATCCAGTGCCCCTCAACACCAATATCCATTTATCCAGTGCCAAAAACACCACCTGAAAACTGTCGAACTTAGAGCTCACTAAGTAGACTCCCCGAGACATTCAGTTATCTTACAATCTCAACAATCATAAACATCACACACAATCATAACACGTTAGGGCTTTTGGATGGCCGCCCTTACTCAGATCACGACACTTTGACAGTAAGAGGTCGCCTGAAACTATTTTAAATTGTTACATTGATTGTTTAATAAAATTAAAATCAGATTTACAAAATATATCATTTTAGAAGCTTAAGGTAACTATAAAATATATTTTTTCCTTTGGGAAAGAAGGAAGGCGGCGAGAAAATGCACAATAATTCAAAGTGGACATAGCAGATGTTCAT